>JAVJGJ010000057.1:14501718-14580063 GCA_035590215.1 Microhierax caerulescens
GCTCCGGGGGTACCCGACCGACCGGGTTTCAAGCAGTGTATTTCAGTGTGTGGCTTTCCTGCCCCCTCTCCTACCCAAGCATAAAGCGTTCGGCGAGAATTGGGTGGCAAAGGGAACACGGTGCATTTTTCTCAAGTGTTTTGTTCAGCGCAGATGATGACGGTAAATTTACTTTAAACTTTTCTGTAGAACTCTCCTTCTTGCTATGTCGTCTGTATTTTCTACAGTGATTGCATTCAGTTGTTTCTGAGCCTTTTAATATGACTTATCTCAGCTTTTGAAACAATTTTGCCATTATTGTTTAAAGTATGATACTTTGAACACAGGGATAGAGATGATTGGCAGCCTGAGCAGGAAAAGATGGAGGTGGCATCATATGGCATTGTGTCATTGCTGTCTGGTGGGGTAGAGCACTGGGAAATCTTTGGTGACCCGTGGATGCATAGGTCTGAGGAGCATGTGTGCTCAAACCTACCAGTTCATGGTCATTCTTTGTGGAGTTTTGGGAGGCTGGAGGGACCTGGCAGGGCTTCTGATGCAATGTCTAGTAAAAAAATACCTGATCTCAGAGAGAAGAATATAGGAATAAAATCACCTGAAAGCTGAAAAAAAAACCCAATTGATACAAGTTCTGATTAGGCAATTTCTACTTTTTCAGATGCCTAATCTTTATGCTGCTGAGCACAGCAACATGAGAAAACTCTTTAAGTTCTTTAGTATCTGTTTCTCCGTAGCGGTACTTTCTTCTGATCTCCCTTCTGGTTACCTCCATGAGGTTCCTTGGTCTCTGAAGCTAATGAAAAGGAGGAAGGAAGCTCATCTTCCCAGACTCAAGTGGAGTAAGGGGGGGTGAGTGTGTGATTGCTTTCTCACTTCTGTTAGGAGAGAGGGGACACCTTCTTCCCATTCTAATTCTCTCCAAATAATTTGATATCAAGCCACGAACTTGGTTAGAGGTCACTGATGCTGTGGGATGACTTCCTGAATTTGTAACTACACAGCTTTGTAGCACAGTGTGTAGGTATGGATTTCCTTGAAATCAATACGTGTTTGACTGCAGCCAGGTTACACACCCTTTTATGGATTTCTTGGCTTATCTGTCTTCTGGATAAACATTAAGCTAGAGATCTCAGTTTTTCTTGCTGAAATAATATTGAGTCTAATTATTTTATTAACTTAGTGCCTTTAATTTGCCATCTTTTCCATGAGCTCTAGAAGGCAGTTCTAACCTGTAAGCACTACTTATCTATGAGATTACTGGCTCGGGCTGCTAGAGAACAAATACCTGGAATTAATGTGAAAAGACATGTAGTAGATTATCAGCAGACTCATGCTGAGAGGATTTGAGAGGCTGCCAGCCCCAGCTGCATCCACCCCGCTGTCTGCTGGAGATGATTGCCTCCATAGCAGGGGTTGCAGAATGGTCACTGGGTCTGTTCCTCAGGTGCTCACAGCCTGGCAGACTCAAAGAAAAAAACCTAATGTTAGTTCATGTTAATTCTCTGAACTACAGCTGTTGAGGTACAAATTCAACACCTGTTCTGCTCCAAAGGCAGTAATTTATGGTGGAAGAAAGAACCATCAGGCCACAGATGACAGCCTTAGAATTTTTTTCCAATAGAAATTGTGTAAGTTTATTTGGAGTCACCTTGTATGATTCCATGGTGGAAAGGTAATACTTACATATGTTCCTTCTTATGCCCAGGCTACTTGTGCTAGTGTCCAGGATTTGAACTTTAGTTCATCCTAAGAGAAAATTTGTGATCCAGATAGTGCACTAGGTTATTTTCTGTAAGTGCTGTGCTAGGGGAAGGCTGCGTATTTTCTTCCACTTTTCCTCAGCACGGATTTTAGCCGAGAGATTCATCTAACTGTACAAAATTCTAACATATGGAAGTGTCTTCCTCCTGGCAATTTATTGTTCTGACACATCAGGTTTAAGAATAACTTTTTATTTATTCCAGGTATTACAGTCATCTGTGTTAATGGTGGGAGGAGAGAGAATTTTATAATTAACTCATGACTTATTTTTATTTTTCTTTCTCCAGCTTGGAATCCTCTTTCTGCTATTTTCTCTTCTGTATTTTAATTTGACAGAAAATTTCTGACAAATGCTTTTAGTGCTTAAACAGGACAACAATAGTGATGTGGCAGTGATGTGAACATTAGTCATCTTGACAGCTTGACAACTGATACACAATGAAGAAAGCTCATTTTCTTCCTGCAGAAAGAAATGCATATGTCAAAGGTATCGAGATGTCAGATTTCCTGTACAAAAGGAAGCTGGATGGGAGAGCAGATATGAATTGAGGTTTTTAATTTGTGAAGTACAAGTGCTGGGTCTTGGTGGTAACTTTCCCCCCCTGCCCCCGTTTTCCCTTTAGCAAATTGGAAGCTATTTATCCCTGCTCTGTCATACTCCTTTCTTCCAATTACCTTGCATGCCCAAAACACCAGCCGCTCACTCAGCTAAATTTAGTTAGGTGTATTCTCTAATGGAGTGAAGTTCCTGTTTTACAAGAAGCAAGAAAGGTTGGGGTGCTTGTTGGTAAAAACAGAAATATTTTATTTTTCTTGTCTAATCAGCATGTGCCTTTCAGGGAGATGCCTGGCAATTTCTAAGCTATGTTGAAAGACTGTAGAATGATTATTTTGTCGTGCAGTCTTTTAATACAAAATCTGCCCCCCCCCCTTTCCTTTTTTTTTCTTGCTTTGATCTTTCAGATGTTCTGAATCTTAGTGGTGTGTTGGTTAAGAACAAGTGACTCAAATGCATTCCTTCCACATAGCCCAAAACATGCAGGACCATCTGTGTTTTGGTCCATGGGCTGAGGTGATACAAAACCGAAATAAGCTGGATGTTGGTATATGTGGGGGGTAAATGAATGCAGTTTTCACTTTGCAATGGTGCCACAAATGTGGGCTTTATGGGAAGAAAAACGACAAAATTAGGTTAGAAGATATAGGATGAATCATGTTTCCCTTCCTTTTTATTTCTGTTGTACCCTATCTCACTTCTTTAACTGAGGGTAAGTGACACTGTAGGGCAGCTTATCAACAAAATAGATGTTGTGGTGCGCTGTATAGTCTACTTGGCAAACAGGCTTGCGTTGAGGGCTCTCCCTTGTCAGTTCCCTGCTTGCTGGTGTCATGACGGTTTTTATTTTATTCATACTCTGCTTTGTCTTTTCTTGAAGTTGAGTCCAGTTAATGTTCAAGCAGTGTTCAATAAAATCTCAGTAGGGTTTAGATACCAGAGCAGTAATGCATGCTAGATTTGGGAAGGAAATTTGATTCTGGCCCAGTCTCATGGCTAGAAGGATGAAAAAAGAAAAGGAAAAAAGAAAGAAGAAAAGTCAGAAAGGATATCCTCTTGTATTCTTTGCCACTTGAGTGTGAGGAATTTTAAGACAGTCTTTGAAGAGCTGGTGTGTAATTCTGGTATCACTGTTATGCTGCGAATAGGAAACAGTATTAGCATGTGCCGGCAGCTGGTGGCAGAGCATGCGAGCATCCCTGTGCACACATACCTCACCTTGGTATGCTGTGGAGTTACTGACATCTGTGCAAGTGACAATTAGAAACAGCTGGATAAAGCCTTGAAATAGTGTCTTAAATAATGGGACTAAAGTAAGGGTGGGGCATGTTCCAGTTTCATCTTGGTGTTTGTAGTCAGCATAGCTTTCATTGCTTGTAGTGGTATACGAGAGGATTCAGAGACCACCTGAAGTACAAAGAAAAGGGAAAAAAAAATAATGAACCAGCTGTATGTTGTTTTTTTCAACTTAAAGAAGCAAAGCTGAAAACGAGAGAAAGCATCCTGTACCCTGTTTTCCTGAGAGAAAACTGGGCAGCTTCCCAGGGTAGCCAAGATAGTCTGCAACACCAGCCAAAGCCAAAGCAAAGTGTTGGTGAGCAATGCAGCCCTGGCCGTGATGGCAGCCCTCCTTTGTGCCACATGTTGCTTTGAAGTGCTCTTGCTTTTTTCTTTCTGCATGGTTAGGTTTAATGAGAAAGTAAGATTTGAAGATTAGCATCTGAAAGTAGATTGATGTGGTCTTTGGTTAGCATTGGAGAGCAGAATTATACTGCTACCTTCAGTTAGCTCTTTGTTTTAAAACTTGCCTCTTTTTTTTTTTTTTTTTTTCTTCTTTTTTCCCCTCTGAAATTTATGGATGCAAGGATTTGTAAGACACAATCCTACTCTACCAGGATGTTTATATCCCTCTCTTTCTACTGCTTGCTACTCGTCAGTGCTCTTTTTAAAGAAACACTCTTGTTTACTGAAAGAGCTATTTCTTGTATCTCTTTTGCATTACTTTTTATTTATAGAACAATCAAGACTTCTTAACTCTAGTTTGATGTTGTGATGTAGATATTTACTGTTCAGTTACCACTCCTAGTCTCCCTGTGCACTTGCAACAAATCACAGTCCTGTTGAAATTCCTGTTTTGTAGCCAGAGGAGGTGTATTAAATATGTTGCATTCAAAAGGTCACTTTTTGCTATAGGGATAATAATTGTCTGTTATTATATTGTGTTCTTAAGTGACATATATTTTAAGTATGTAGCTACTAGAATGAGGCTAGAATTTACGTCAATTTTGGAAACGATGGCAGCTTGCAAAATCTGGCATCATTTGGGGTAGTCTGTCTTGGCTGAGTAGATCTGTTAACATTTCCAGTAACCTTTCCCTTCCCTTGATTTAGTCCTTCATTTTCATCCCGGATGCTTTTTGTTTACATTTAAAAAAAATATTCATATCTTTTTATGGAAAAAAGCTTAAAATATATCATATTTAATACAGAAATTCAGGGCTTTTGAACAGGAGAAAGTATTAATTTCCAGATTCCTGCATGAATTTCAGGTTCTCAAAGTTTCTATGCATTTATCTACTGTCTCTTAGCTGTTTTGATACACTGATTTTATTCTACTTCTTGTGTCTTCTCAGGGAAAAGGAGACAGACAGTGGGCATTTTGAAATAAAGCCAAAGCATAGAGCAGAGGGAAATGTGTATAATAATAGTACTACTACTACTACTAATGATAATAATAATAATAATGTCACATAATAAAGTGGCACTTAAAGCACCAAGTCCTTTGACTTTCCATGAAACTTACACTTCAAGTGCTTGCAGTTGCTTGGAAATGGGATCTAGATTTCTATGATGCTTTTAAAATATTATCATTTCCTGTGATAAGTGCATTTTGTTGTCATTCAGAAGCTTAGTATGTGCTCAGATTGTACTTGCTTGTTTCAATATGGAAATGGCTATCTGTAGCAAAACCACCTGGAGAATATTTTGGCTGTACACTGAAATCTGGTGTGTTTGTCCATGGTCATTGCCCTGGAAAGTATACATTTATCACCTGCTAGTAGTAACCAGGAGATAGTATTGCTAATCCATTCCTAGGACAATACACTTGTTTCCTGCAAGAGGAATTTTGTCTGCCTTTAGGAATGCTCTAGCTGGCTGGTTTGCAATGTATTTTTTCCAGAATTGGCGAAGTTAGTTTTGACATCAGCTGTAGCGCTTTTTCTGTTAGTCCCCTCATCAAAATCAGTTCTGCATGTTATGAAATATTAAAATAAAAATAAAAAAACCCCAATGCACAACAAAACACACACCTCCAAAAAAAGCTCAACAACCCCCCAAAAAGGCACCACTCTTTTATATCAAAATGAATCAATTGAGTCTGAGAACTTCCAGAGTTTCAGAGAGGAAGTCTTATTTTCATAAGATTTTTTTCCCCAAGTTATTGAGGTGCTTTAGGATAATTCCAGAGTTCTGGAAAGGGCAAAAATCTTCATGTTTCAAGATTCAGCACTGAGTGTTATGGTAAAAATTAGGTGTGCAGTAATTTATCCTATACCTACCTGTTGTGAAATGATTCTTGTTTTTTCTGAGGCTCCTGTTAGAAACAAGATGTGGCTCTCCATGGTCTGCCAGGCAGGAGCTGAAATAGCAGCTCTCATATTTTATCCTTCACGTGCTTCCTTAACATTATTTTCCTTTGATCTCTTGAGGTTTTTTATATGTATATATATTTTTTTATTTTTATTTTTTTTAAACTTATTGGCAAGTATTTTTGGTCTTCAGTAAGCAAATGCCCCACATGGAGAGCTGGTGGTTTATTGTTCATTTTAACAGATACTATTTTTATACTGATGGCAGGAGGGCAAACACTTTTTAATGCTAGTATGAAAAAGTACTATCTTTGGTTTCACTGAAAGAAGCGCAATATTACATGATATTAGTCTTGAAACATTTGATTTTTTTTTAGAATTTTTTGTAATGTAAGAGAAGTTGGTCCCTGTTATTTTCAAGTGATTTAGTTTGACCTGTAGTTCCTTATCAATAATCACTTTTTGTCACGTAACTTCAATATTTATATCCTATGTTGCTAAATTCATCACTGTAATATTAGACCTGAAGACTCAGAAAGTACCACTTTGAAGCCTAATTTCAAGAAGTGTTTCTTGCCAAAAAGTGTAAAACACTTGTTGATTATTGATTTATATGATGTTAATTGTTCCTTTCTAACATTGGGGATCATTAGTAGCATTAAAGCACTGAGAACTGATTTCTCAACATGCAGAATTTCCTCCTCATCTTACTAATAAAGGTAAGAGCCGAGACAGTGGATGACCAGTAGCACTGAGTTTGCACCCTTACAAGCTTAGTGGTTCAGTGAATTCAGAATTTACCCTTCAAATTATAGCTATTAAAAAGTGGGTTTCTCTACGCCCTTTCCAGAAACATGGTGATGGTGGAAGTGCTGTCTTTTCCTAAAAAAATAAGTTGGGAAAAGGAACAAAATTTTTTGTTGTTGTTTGGTTGTTTTAATGTTATGGGGATGACGTTGCTCTAAATTCTAAGCCCAAATGTGTCATTCTTGGGACAGATTATTTCTTCAAAAACTATTATTCTTTTTTACATGCTTTTGGAATTCAAGCAAAGTCATTATTAGAATCATCTTCTGTGTATAATACACCTTGTATTACTTTCTACAGACCCATCACAAAAGAAAAAAACTTAAGGAAATGATAGATGGATGTATATTTTGTTGTCTGATTCTGGTCTATCTCCATTCTATTGGATATTTTGATAAGGCACCTTTTGTGTCATCAAAGTTATTCATGGGTGATTCTTAGTCAGAAAGAATATGCACTCCTAACAACCTTGGGAGATACTGTGAAATTTTAATTTGCATGAATTATTTTCTCTCAGAGGCAGAAAGGAAGAGCTTGTTTATGATACCCAAAGTGATGCTGCAATATAAATGAATTATTTCATATTTTCCAGGGAGACAGGAAACTGGTTGTAGCTGGCGTGCTTGCTATGCTGAAGAAGGTATAAATCGTGGTGACAGAGATAAGCTGTCTGTGAATTGTCTGCTGTTCAGATGTTTAGAAATTGTGCTATGTTGAAAGCAAAGCCTTTTGTCTTAACATTTACGGCACAAATCTGTCCCATCCAATGAAAGAGCAAGTGGTTATGTAGGGGTATGGTTATGGCGCAGGGAATCTGTACCTCCTAAAAGCTGTCTCTGCGACAGAATTCCCTTGATGCATCAGCCTCTACCCTGATTCAATAGCCTTTGTGGGTAAAAGAAAACTTCAGAATCTAGACAAAGTCTGTATCTAATTATATAAATGAAATTGTGTTGTATTAGGTTTAGGGGACAGTCTGAGGGGTCAGGAGGAGTGTGGGGCAGTGGAGAGCCATCACTAGTGAATGTCAAATATACTTTAAGCTTATACTTCAGTCCTCAGAATCAAAAGTTTTTACATTGTGGCATTTTCCTTCCTTTTTTTTTTTTTTTTCCAGAGCAATATAATTCTGTCACTTTGCAAGTAGTGGATAGGTGTGTGGTATGACTTGTTCTACGAGCATGGACTGTGAAAGTTGCATTGCTACAACTGTAGCTTGACTTTTGTATAGAGACTCGAAGTTACAGCCCTGTGTCTAGGAGGGAGACTATTACTGGGTAGGGTAAACTGTGATCTTTAGAACAGACTTAAACTTTACCCACTGTTGTGTAGTTACAGCATAACACTTAAGCACATTGTGTGTTCAGTCAGCTCTGAGTCATTTCTGTGTTTTAGGAAATTGAGTTTATCAGTTGAAAATGAGCTTAGTTTCTCTGAATCTCAAGTGTTTTGGACGTATTATTTCATGGGATTGTTCACAGGCCTTCATGGAAGACTTTACAGCCTATTCCTGAAGGTAGAAATGTGTTTCTCTTTCCCTCTACACACAAAGGACCACATTTGTCTTTGATCCAAGTGGCAGCTTCTGGCTCATATTATTTTGGGCCTTCGAGCCAATTACCTGGTGAGAACAGGCCTTAAATTTAAGGTGTGTACTGAAACTGCATATTGATTCTGGGGACCTTAGTGACGTCTACCATTTAGTCCTGCTTAGAGAAGGTGATAAATATGAGGAAGGTGATATTATCTATTGGCAAATGAGTAAATATGCCACAGCAGCTCTAAGAGTAATTGGCCTAATGTTTCTCTCAGCCTTTTAACATTGATGACTCAATGTTTGAAGCTCAAATTCTGTCAGTTCTGTTCTAGATATGCTATGAAGCCAAGGTTTAAATCAATTCTATTGCTTTAAAAAAGTCTAATATATGTGTGCATGTTTGAAAGCATGATGGAGGATATAGTCTTAAAATGCCCACGGAAAGAAAGGAAAAAGCAGCAACATTTCTATTTGGTTTAAACCGGTTTTCTAAATTCAACTTCAGGTGAGCTTTCATCCATTCATCCTCCTTGTAAATTACTGTCTGTTAGTAAAGAAGTGTGTGCTGTATTTGTTAGGAAATTATTCTCTCATCTTTAATTATATTCTGCTTATCCTCTTTATATTATGCTAATGGATGTATGCGTGCAACAGTTGATGGGGTAGGAGAATAGTGACCTCCGTTTTGGAGTGAGGAGGGTTGTGTCTGTGGAAGAGTAGGGTGTTTAATCTGTGGCTTCTTTCTTGTCCCTGTCATTGCTGTTACCGTGATGCCTTCCTTTTCTAGCTGTAGTTCTGCCAGAAAAACTTCTGTTGAAAGTATATGTTGTCTTTTCTGACAGATTTAGGACTTGCATGCTTGCAAAAGCACACTTCTCACTGTGCTATGTCATTACAGCTGGCATCAGCGGTGGTGTCCTTTCCCAGCCCAAGTATTTATGAGAGAGGAGCGTGCTGCAAGGGATGTGCTCTGGGGACCTCTGGTTTGGTAATACATTCCCTCTGTGTTGCCTGCTCTCAAGTGTTCATTGCCAGTGAACTTCTGAAAGTTTGGTGAAGTTCTGTGTTTTTATGAAGTCAAAGTGAAGGGATTAAATGATGTGTCCTTTTATGCAGGCATGGGAAGAAGACTGAGCTTTAGACTTCTAATGATCTGTCTAGCTGGCAACTATCACTGGGTAGGGAACATCCATTCTGATTTTATGCAGTCATAATTATAACTCTATAGTATCAAAGGTAGCTTTAATGTGTGAAGCACTTTTCATATTGTCCTTGTAGAATACTTGGCTAAACTCAAACCAAAAATTAAATATGGTGTGAAACTCTTAGAACTCTAATTTTCTTTCCATGCTGGGGCTGTAAAGGTCTTCATAAGCATTTAATTAACCCCTAAACATCTAAGGATGCTCGTTTTTCAGCTGATAGCACTGTGGCAGAATTGGATGAAATGAGTTTTATGATGGTTCACAGTTAAGAGTAGCTCATGGCAGGCTAGAGGAATGAAAGTATAGGAAGAAACCCTGTCTAGCTGAAGTTATTGTTCCTCTGAGCTCTGAGTGGTACATGCTGAAAAAGTTATTATCCACCAAATGGGAAATCTTTTCTTCTATTCCTTTGAAGCAAAATAATATGCTGACACTTCTCTTTATCCAGTGATCTTTTTGGAAAGCATTAATTTTAAAAAAAAAAACCAAAACATAACTGCTTATGTGGCTCTGGAGTCAATTCCCCAAAATGAATGCTCAAAATAAAAATTTAATAGGTAAAAAGAAAGACATTTATTACATAGCAGCTGGCATAAATCTTGCTTCTAATGAGGATAAAATCCATGTAAATGAATCATTTCAGTAAATTGTTGTAATTAGGATTTATTCATGACAAAGGTCTCATAATTATATAATCAACTTCTGGTGTATTAAGATTTATAGTCTGAACTCTTAATTCTGTTTTATTCATTACAGAAGCAGAATTTTCTAGGGGAGGAGTGTTTTCAGGAAGCTGTCTTGCTACATGCTCTCAACGATAGATGGAATTTGATTCCTTTGCAAATATCATCCAATTCTGGTGTTGCAGAAGGCTCAAATACTCCTCTGGCAAAAATAAAACTGTTAGCAGTTTAAAAGGTCCTCCCCAAATACCAAAGTCAAAACTTCAAGAGCTTTTAAGTGCCAGGTGTTTTATTAAGGGCCTTCCAACTGAACAGTAGGGTATATGTGTGCATGCATATCTTCTGAGTGTTGTACAAATGGTGATGAACCAACGCGATAGAAAACTGCTGCCAACTCACAATTGTCTGGGCTATGAAAAATCGGTGTCTGGTTTTGATCTCAGTCCTTGCCAGGTGGATAGAAGCAGTATCAAGTATGATAGCAGAGGGTTAAGGTCATCAGCTATCCAACTGGGAGCTGAATCTGAGCACTTCTTTGGTGGGTGGCATGTGATGGGGACACAGCTGCTCTGTGGGCCCTACTGTCCGTGCAGTTGAGGCGCTGTGACAAAGTGCTGTGGTAAAGGCTGGGAAAGTAAAGCTTTGGGCTTTCTTCTTTCTATTGATTGGTCTGTTAGCCTGACAGTTTCAAAATCATCACCCAAAACAGTTTTAAAAGCAATTTCCAAGTTTTTCCTTGGCAAAGCTGGAAGGCTTCCAGTAGATGCTGTAAACCATCAAAATAACTGTAAGGGTACACCATGCTTTCGGGGATCTAATAATTGAAGGCAAGCTTGAGTGGACCTACTGGATCTGAAAGTTTCTGGCTTGAAATAGGAATAGATTTCTACCTCCCACCCCCTGCCTCAACTTTTAAGAAGTCTGGATTACAGTTACAAATTTTATCATCTCCTTTCCAAGTTAATGCTATTTAATAGTAGATTTTAAAAGGCTAATTCTTCTTGTGTGCTGTTCCCCATCCTTCCTGTTTCTGCTAAAATTTGATAGAGGCAGCTGTGTTGCAGTGATTTGGCTCTTTTTGGCTTCAAGAAAAGCCCTGTAGCCACTGCAGGCAGAACAGTTAGAACTTCCTCAGGCTGGTTTTAATTACAGGAATGTCGTCATGTATCCCTGAAGCTTGGAGGATGATTTTACATCTAATCTGTTGCAGGTAAGGCTTTGAATTGATGGCTGTCCAATAGTGGTATAAGGGTTTTCAGGTTGGTTCCCCCCCCCAATTATGCTGCGGTGCTGAAGTAACTTCATTGCTGCAGCACTTCTGTCCCCTGGTTTTCGGTTTAGACTAATGTTGAATACATTGAACCAGTTTGCCCTGCATTCCCCAGCAAGGGTGGAAGTACATACAAAATCCTGTTACCTTACCCCATTCTGCTGTTCTCCTGCATGTATTAATGCTCATAGTAACCACTCATAAATAGTTCAGAAGAGCATATTAACTCCTGTGCTTTATTGCATAAAACATCTGATGATATAAGCAACTCATATGACAGCTTCTTAAGATTTTTGCAGGTACTGCCAGAATTCAACCATCATTTACAATGCTGGGTTTAGGTAACTTGATGATTTTTGCTTTATAAGGAAAAAATATTTCCCCCTGATAAAGATTCTTCTTTAAATTTTGGAGTGGTTTGGTAAGGGTTATTTTGTTTACTCATTTATGAAGCAAAACCATAGCAGTGTACTTCTGAACACTAGAACTTTTGCAGAGATGGTTCTTACAGAATGTTTTTCCTTTGATTTTCCTAGAACTCCAGATGAACTCAGGGCAATGCTCTTTCCCCTTTTCCTCCCCCCTCCGCATTTAATTAAGGCTGGGAATTCAGGTACTCAAAACCCACGAGATTTAATAAGTTTCTTTGAGACCATTAATGAATCACAATGAATGTATGCCCTGTTTTCTACTCTGCTAAATATAGAGGCAGGAGTGGGTCATGGTGTCCTTGGCTGTCACTGGTATGATGTGAACCTTCTTAACCAAGTTGAGCTCTATCTTTACAGCCTTAGGGGTTTTTGCCTTTGCTGTTTCAACTGAGGGTGCTGCTCCTGAACTTCATGGCTTGAATGTTTAGGAATTGGCTGTGAATTTCCAGCCTACATACGTGTTAGCGGGTAGCATAAAGCCATTTATCCTTGTATCAGCAGTATATCCCTAAACCTGAATAGTTCTTTAGCTCTTCTTGGTGTTCGTCTATGAATATACTGATTGATGATAATCCTGTCCGTTCTCAGCCTGGGTTTGGAAGTCTGAACACCTTTGAATCCACTGTTATGTGGTAGGCTCACAGATATAGCTGTTTGCCATACAAGCCTGTTCACCTGTGCCCAGGGGAGGGGTTCAGATGGTGCAGATGCCCATCATCCCATATCTGATCTCTCCAGTGCTAGATTCCCTTTCTTTGCTGGAAAAACTGGATAGTACTTAAATGCATCACAAATTTTATTCATGATTCCACATTACATTCTATGCCACCTTAAGTAATTGAATTTCCTTCACTGCAGTCATGTAAATAAAGCAATTGCAATGTGTCCTGGAATTAACCTGCACTGGGAACCCCCTATCCCCTTGCATTTTCCTGTTCTCTCTCAGCATTTTTTTTTTTTTTACATAGTCAACTGTATACATATTTTCAAATACTGTCCTACTTCATGTTGTTCAATGTATTCTGTGCATGGTCCATCAATGGGATTTAATTTTGTTTTCAATATTACTTTTGGATTTAGTTGGAGAGCTGTAAGATTTTGATTTGAATCACCCATTTGTCTGCTGAAAAATTTGGAAGCCTAATCTCCTGCCCACCACAGTAATTAAAGATTGGAAAAAAGATTTGTCTGGCAAATATTACACACAAAATGAAGTAGGAAAATGTGCTGAGCTACACTTGTGGATTAAAAGATTGACTGATTGCTTTATGAAGCCCTGTGGTTAGCCACCAGTATCTGAGAAAAATCATGCTCATTGTTATGATATGTGTCAGCTTTCTTTGCAATTGACTGAAAAATCTTCTAAGGCTTAATCCAGGTATTGCTGTAAATAGGTGTCATTTCTGTCTCATGCAAGATTCTTTTCTCTGCAGAACTATTTCATACGTGCAATGTGCTGCTGGGAGGGAAACACAGTAACCTGAATGGTAGCTGAGGGCTGTGGAGCAATGTGTGTACCAATTTGGCAGCCAAGGTATAGCTTTTAGGGAAATAAGCCACTGTAAAGGATAGATGTTCTGGAGGGTGGGTTGTCAGCTGCTTGTGTGTACATACACACACCCCCACTTGTCTCGCTGTCTTGTACGTAACACTACCATCCATCATCCATTTCAGGTTTTTGCTGCTTCTCAGCAATATAATATCCTTTTTTAGTGTTTCTCTCTTCACAGGTTTTAAAACAGCTATGCTCTGGCTAACAGCCACAATTATCTCTCAGTAGGGCTTCGGGGAGGGAATGCAATTACTCCATCAAGGAGCCTCCAGGAGGACTGAGGAGCAGTCGAGAAATTCAGCTCCCTTGTCACCTGGCACAGGAGCGGCTTCTCTCGTTGTCTGTATATTGGTCTGTAACAGTGTGCAAGCATTACGGTACAGAAGGGATTCAGCACCTTTTGCTGGTTTATTACATCTAAGTGCTTGAAGAGTTTCACAAAATGTGATGTTACCGCTACCGTGCCTCCTTTTCCTTGTGGGAGGCCAACTGCCATGACATTGCTGATGTAATATCTCCTTGAACAGGACTTTGTTGCATCTTCCTCTTCCCATTTTTCCACTTCTCCCCCTGCTTTTTGTTGTTTAATTGGGATTCAGGACTTCAAAACTTGTTTCCTGGAGGAAGAGGTGGGTTTTGTTCCTTGTCAGAGAGAGGGTGAATTACGGTTGCCCCTGCATGGATACGTTCTTCTTCCTGTGTATCAGTTTAAGGAAGGTATCAGCTGCTAGTTTCTGACGACTGGCTGTACTCCCTGAGAACATGTAATAAACCTGCTGGCACCTGATGGCTTCACATCATTAACTGGAGCATATATGGGCACTACATGCCTTTGAAATTCCTCCTTGAGTGCTTCTTTGATGTTTTTTTGCTCAGTGCGCTGGTCCAGTCCTTCTCCATGGCACAGGCGTAGCAAGGGTACCCTCGTGGGCCCTGCTCTTTGTTGTGTACAGGGGCAGACCAGCTGTCAGAAGGTGGTTTCGGTTGACGGTGGCCAAAGACAGTCTGTGGGTTTGTGCCAAACGGCAGCTATGCTCTACGCTCTAGAAAAACCTACTCTGAGCCGTGCAAGAGTATTTCTGCTACAGATGGGCTTTACCCCACCATGTGTAGCGAAGACTTTGAGTGTCTTGTTAAACACAATCAAATGTGACATGTTAATTCCACAACACTTATTTCTCCTTTCTTTTCACCTTTCTTTTATGCTGCTTAGGGTGTTTCAAAGATGACCGTATTGTGTTCTGGACTTGGATGTTTTCAACGTATTTTATGGAGAAATGGGCCCCCCGGCAAGATGATATGCTTTTCTATGTCCGTCGAAAACTGTCCTACGTCAGTGGTGATAGTACAGAGGGGAAAAAGGTGAGTAATGATATATTTTAACCTGGGAAATTTAAGTTAACATGGGATTTGGTGTTCTGGAGTACCTGACACATCTGAAGAACTATAAACCAAGGATAAGGAATCTCCAGCTCTGCCCACCACAAGAAGTTACGCAAAATTGGCCTGTAAAGAAGTACTGTGGTTAACACTGTGAACATCAGTAGCAGTGTGAGCTCCAGTATCGCAGAGTTGGGGAGATTAGAGAGTTTCAGTGCTTTTTTGAGAAGCTTTTATGCTAGTCAGCCTGAATTTAAGGGGAAAGGAAGGACATTCATACTGATTTTTGGTTTGCTTTTCAATGATGATAGTTTATAAACTGAAAGTTTAAATGTGTAGAAAGGGAGGAAAAAAGGACAAGTAATATGGTTACTCCGGTACTTCTAGAAGAACCCTTCCTGAGATACTGGAGTGTCAGGAGTGGACACCTGTTGAGTACTCAGTAGCAGAATGCATCCTTCCTCCTGGAGCTGGGATACGGTAGTAAGAAAGAGTGAAGAAATGCCTGTATTCTACATCTAAGACAATATGCCCTCCTACAGAAGTACGGTTTCTTGAAAACACAATCAGGTAGCTTGGTGCTGCTGCATGGGTATTTTCCCATTAGAGATTTGAGAAACCTCTCAGCATTTCATGGCAGTTTTCATCTTAGGCAGGGGAGACAGAAGCAGGAGGAAGTTACAGTTTTCATGGGAATTAAGATGACTGCAGAGGGTCAAAAGCAGGAAGATAAATGGAGGAAAAAAAGACCGGGATTAACTTCCTGATATATGTAAATAATTTACACTGTTGAATCACAGGTATTTGCACATGGTGTATGTGAGTGTGTGTTTAATCAGGTATACCAGAGTTCTCTGGGTTTAAATATGGTGAAACAAAGAACCATAGTTGTCAACTCCCTTGAGAAAAGGATTCCAGAAGATTTTTCCATGCTTTTATTGGAGATGAGAAAATGGCCAGAATGATCTTTTTTCTTCCCACCACCCCTCCAACTTCCATCATGACAACCACTAAGGTGATGATGGCAAAATATTGTTCTTTCTCTGTCAGATTGGTGGTAGTCTTTGGCCAGCATACTTGGAGCTGTAAGACTTTTGGAGGCAACTTTCATCCTAATTGTTGTTTAAATGGCTATAAATGTATTCCTGTTTCACATCAAACAATATTGTGGCTTTGTTTAGCCTAATAAAAGCATGGATTGTTTACTCTGTTGCCCTTCCCAACAAGGAAGGTTGAACCTCAGAGGAAGGCTGGTCACTTAAATTCATTCACGTACCCCTGATCAATCTCTGTTTAACTTATTAATCAGTTTAAAGTGTTTAAATTCCTTATGGAGAGGAGACAGTGAGATAAACCATTGCATTTGCTCTCAGAGCTTTATTTAAGCCTCCTAAAAGCATCATAAATAATCTTTATTTGTGAGGGGGTTTCGTAAGTGGTAGTTACTGCAAAGTCAGCATTAGTGAATTGCTTGTGTAACAGTGAAGATGAGGAGTGTGTCTTACAGCACACACTGTAATTCCTCCTTGAGTGTTTGCATTTTGCTCAGCCTCGGATAAATGAACCTTTCCTGTGACTTTGAAGTACTTTACATGTGAAACTTCATAGTTTGGTGGTTCTTTGGTATCTGTGCAGCATTCCTGTTCAATTTTTAGCTAACTGCTTTGCAGTTCCAGCTCCTCTTCTAATTTTTGAGCCTGTCCTGTGCAGTGAGACACCAAACAGCTACCCTTACTCTTTGAGTTGTGACTAGACAGGTTTTTATTTTACTTTGTCCTTTTGGCCATTCTTTCTTGAAAGATGGTGTCAAAACACCAAAGTTGTATCATTAAAAGGGGAAGAAGCAAGTGACTGGTAATTATAGAAGCCAAACATTACTTCAGGCATCCCTGCCACCCACCAGACCGCGTGCTTTCATTTACATCCCCAAAGGCAGGCTGAAAAGGTGGATAAAGGGGAGAGGTTCAGAGTTGTTTGAGACCATGAAGGGCTAGAACTGGTGCTGCACTGTTGGCTCCTGCCTTGTGCCCAGCCTGTGCTGAATGGTCTGGTGATGACTTCTCCATGGGCCATGCAGAAGTTGACTATTAGGTAACCATAGAAGTGGGTGTTGTTGTAGTTTGGGTGAAGCAAGTTCGTTGTAGTTCTTCCACAGACCCTGTATGTGCTCTGGGTTTGCCTGGCAGTTGTAGGTTTTGACTGAAGAACATGGGCAGAGACATGTGAGGTAAATAGTTGTCCTATGACATCTCAGAGCATTAGTTTATATTCATGAAAATAATCTGCACAGCAATCTTCTGTAGAACTGATGACAACAACAACAAAAACGGATTGAGAGGGGAGGGGTTGTTTGCCTGAATACTGACAACAGTGGTGATTGTGTTCTAGGATGATGAGCTCATGCAGCGTGTTCACATCATTTGCATGCCATGGTGTGATGATTCATGTCAGCGATAAACAAGTGACAATTTATCAAACTATTTTCAGGGTTTGACGGCTGTCCTGTGTGATTGAAAGGCCTTCCTGTTTATGGGGTTTTTTTCTGTGCTTACTGGAGCTGAAAACTGTCAGCAATAACATTTGATTTTAAGTTGAAGTGTAATAGAGGATAAGCAGAAAAAAACTGATAGAATCAAGATTAGAGGTTCAGTTTGGTTTTAAGGTTGCATGAGAAGGGCTTTGGCTGCAGCTTAGTCACAACAGCTTGAAATAATAAATCTCACAATTGGGTGTATCAGTAGGTGGTGATGCTAAACATCTCTACTGTCATAAATTTTATTTCAAAAGGCCTTTTAAATGGTATACTTTGTAGACCCCCTGGTCTAAGTGACTTTCTGTTTGCTTCTCTTTTCTACCCCACCAATTTCTAAACTGTGCATGTATGGATGAAACAGCAATTAAGCTCTTAATATGGTCTGTGCCAGGGCAGAACTGTCATATCAAATTCTGGATTATATCTGTTACACGGACTCTAGGATCCCAGAGAAATGCATTCAACTCCATATTTCCTTGGCATGTCACAATAATACTCTTGCAGTTTTTCTTGCCAGGTTTTGAAGATAACTTTTTCTCTTGACATCTTTAAGCAAACCACACACCCCATCTGCCAGGATCTGTGCAGGCAGGGCACTGTGGAGCTTAGCTCTTAAGGTTCAGGGCTTTTTTAAGGTGAAATCCTTTTGACATGTCACTCTGTATGCACTGTTAAGACTCAAAAAATCCCTTTGCTGCTGCTTCACACACCAGCTGATGTGACCTACTGGAAAATGTAAGCTGTGATCCTCCCTTACAAAGTGTCCTGTATATTGCCAAAACCTACAGCTTTAAAAGGTTAAAGTGATTGGATTGGGATTCTGATTTTAAAATCGTATTAGATAAAAACTTAATATCTCTGGCTTTTTCCAGTGCAAAAGGCATTTTTAAAGGATTATGCTTTGCTACAGCTGCAAGCTTCTGATCTTTCTGTAGAAAGAAGCTTCACTTTCTCACAGGACTATGGAAGATGCTAGTATGGTGTTAACGGAGACAACTGCTGAGTAGGGAAACTAAGGTAAAACCTCAGACCAGCAGAGCTAGGTTGTATTGACCCCTTCAGCCTTGCGTCATGCTTTGTCACCTGGAAAGGGGGCTGCTTTTATAGGGCAAAGCAATAAGAAAGATAAATTTAAGACACTGTTGGTATATGTTCTGAGCTTGCCTGGATTTTGGATTAGGTTCTGTTTTCTTCAGCATCCTATAAATGTGGAGGAGTAATGTTGCTGCCAAATGCATAGGGTAGTCATTCAGGCTGTTAAATCTTCAAAAAGTTTAAGCTACTGATGTTGTGGCTGCAGCTTCAGAAACAGAATTGAACAGAAGCCACAACATCAGTGCCATGGTTTGCATCTGGACCTGTGACACAACAAATATTGGCTGTGGTAGGAGACCTGTTAGTTTCCAAAGCTAAGTGACTTCAGGCGTATGACTCCCACT
This sequence comes from Microhierax caerulescens, assembly GCA_035590215.1. Classification (NCBI taxonomy): domain Eukaryota; kingdom Metazoa; phylum Chordata; class Aves; order Falconiformes; family Falconidae; genus Microhierax; species Microhierax caerulescens. The sequence continues at coordinate 14,520,463 of JAVJGJ010000057.1, forward strand.
GAAAATCACAGGATTTTCATAGCTGAATCTCTAATTCACTGTCACCATCTGGCTGGAAGATTTGACAGCCTGAACTCAGCATATAGCAAAAATGCATGTTTTAAAAATCTTATGTTGCTGTCTCTGTTGCACCTTTCAAAACAGTGCTGCTTTTTTTTTTGGAGGGTGGTGGTGTGTGTTTGGTTTTTTGGGTTTTTTTTTGAACATCGTAAGCAAACGGGATGTCTCCAGAAGAGCTGTTTGGTGTGCTTTGTGACAGTTCCATATCACTGTTTGAATGCAACAGAGAAACAAATGGCCAAAAAATGCATAGTTTTTTTTCACATAAATTCTTTCCTTGTACATGGATAGTATGTGGGAGCAAAAAATGATTGCAACATGTGCAAGTCAGTCCAGAGACAGCTGTTCTGCCTCAACTATTCTGTTATGCTAAGTTCATGGAGGTGTTGCAGTGAGTAGGAACAGTGGCTTCTGCAGAAGAGGACAGCATCAACACATGGTTCTCATTTTGAAATGAAAAAAAGAACACTGGCATTATCAAATTGATACGATTTTCTGTAAAGAGCTCAACATCTTAAATTCAAAAATGTGGCTTTTCTTATATACTTAACCTTCTCAGAAATTCCTGTACCTTCTCACACTATTTTGCTAGTGTTTGGTTGTCTAAATACGTGAGCATAAAGGAGCTGCTATCGGACAGCCTCTGCTCGTGGTGCATTTTTTGCAAGACCATCTTAATTTCTACACGTGATGCAAAAGTGGATCTTTTGGCAAAAGTGAAGAATACTGCCACAGGTTTTACAAGAACATCACTTCCCCCACACAGAACTAGGTCTGGCTGGCTGTGACCTTGAATATGCTTGTGACATACCTGGCAGGCTAACAAGCATTCAAAGTGGACATGCTTTCGTATTCTCTCCTGTTTCCAGAGTCAGTTTGTGTCTGAGGGTAAGCACGCATGCAGCTGAAATATCCTTGCAGTATCACAGTCAGTAAACTCCAGACTCAAGAACAGGGTGTGGGCTGCAGAGGCATTTTTAATTAATTGCTTCCAGTCTCTGAAGAACTCTTCTTAAGCAGCCAAGTAAGGTGACAAGAAAGCGGGATCAGAATAGAAACTAATATGAATGGCACTGCAACATGGTAGCCCTGAGTCATGTGGCTGAGAGGGTGCCCTGCTCTCTGCAGCAGGGAGAAACTTCAGTGGGAAGAAAAGAAGCCCAAAGCTGATTGACCTGTCTGATAGAATTGTAATAAATAATTCAGTATCACAAATGCAGCATATCTGAGTCACTGGGGGGTTGAGGGGCAGAAGAGCACTGCTGGGCTGGGCTTTACACCCTGGAAAAGGTAGAAGTGTCTGCTTGGAGCTCCTTGAAAGCCTTATCAGGTACTAGTTCAGCAGAGCACTTGGTGTGTTTGATCTGTGGGTTATAGTCCATTTCAACTTGCTTAGTAGAGGTATGACAATGTCTGTTTTCAGTGTCAAAATTCATATGCAATTGAAGGGAAGCTCTAAAATATTGTAATCAAGTCTCTAGTAACACTAGTAATTAGAATTTCAATGCCTAATCTATTCACCAAGTTGGGTTTTTCCCTCCACACATTTTCTGGTCAGTAACCCAGTTTATGCATTTCCACATTCAACAGACGGTTTGAAATACGATGTTAATAAATCATCAGTAAGCTTATTTCTGCCGTGTCTTCGCTTCTTTCGTTGCTGACGTAGCATGCCTTCCCTTGTTTTGCTGGCTGTTCTGCAGGAGGCACGCTACGTGTTGCTCATGGCACTTGTGCTTTTCTGGGGAGGACTTCAGAAAGGGTGGAGAATAATATTGCAGGAATAAGGTTAACAGCAAGCAACCCATTACATCTGAAAATACTGGTTACTGTGTGGTCTGGGACCATGTTTGATAATGCTTAAATAGTCACTTGTATCTATCCTTCCCATTTTTGTAAGCTGATTTAGCAGATTTATGGAGTGTTTGGATTGGGGAATGAAAGCTGATGCTATTCACAGAGTACAGGGGTCAGCAGCTAGGATTACTTCTCCAGTATCTTGAATACTCTGATTTCTTGCCTTGCTGATACTGAGCAGCACATTTTAACTCCCAGCCTTGTCTTGCTTAGCCACAGTTACAGTGGCTTTCTTGGTGCCAGAGCTATGCTTGGGGAAAAGTGTCTGAACCCTGTGTGTCTTACAATTTGCGTGTTGTTGCGTTCCCCTCATTTGTTTGATGAGCATCATCAAGCATTTAGGTGCTTCCAGTAAGATGAACAACTTGCACTTTTCATATTTTTAATCTTCTATACCTCTTCTGCTATTGCTGGAGTTGCAAAGGCAGAACTGGGCTCTTTGTATTCTTTTCACCAAAGTGATTTCAGCCATGGTTGATTGAAGTCAACTTTTATCTCCGTGGGTCTCATTAGCTTTTCTCAGTCTTATAATTTACTTGTTCTTCTTATCACTTCAGATTCTCCGTTTTTGTGTACACTATGCAGGTACTGGAAACAGTTAGATGTGTAGGCTTGTTAAGTCTTAGTTTTCTATGACTGTGACTTGCTGATCCAGAAGGAGTGTCTTGTGCTCATTGAAAAGAAAACATTACGTTTGGTAGGAGTTCCTTGTGCTTAACAATTACTTTTGCAAGAGCTATAATTAATTTTAATGTGGTTTCTTTAATACTGAGATATAAACACAAAATAATGAAGAAAGTGAGAAAACAGAAGGCAGTGCAGGATCTAAAAAAAACCCTAGTGTTTGGTGTGTGCCCTCAAATGAGGGGAGAAACCAGCATTTTTTTGCTATAGATTGCAAAGGTTACAGGAGCATGTTTTCTGTCTTTGAAGAGAGGAGAAGCTGCTGTTTCTAGCTGCCAACTGATGCTATAGATTGCTCTGTGTGCTTTTTATCTCGTTAGAGATAAATGAGGTTTCTCTTTTTGGAGTTTAATGTTCAGTTCAAACCTAATCATAGACCAAAGTCTGTTCTTCCCTGAAAAGCGCAGTTGGGTGGAAGGAGAGGATGCCAAAGGATGGAAGCTGAGGATGTTTGCAGCATTGCCTCAGTGTCTTCTGACACACATCTGTTGGGATGATGAGCAGCATAATTAACCTTGAATTTCAGGGACTGGACTTAAAAATCAGAGCATTTCTCACTCTAAGGTAAACTAAAATGTTGACTTTATGGCAGGTTTATGTCATTAAGCCATCATCTGCAACCAGATCAATATATGACAGGAGAAAGATTAGATTATAAGGAATTACAGCAGCACTGAAACCCATGTGAGCAGTGGGAATAGCTTTGCAGAACTGAATATCAAGAGTAAAATAAAAAGGAGGGAATAAAGTCTGTGTGTTAGGTGACTTTGCTGTTTTCAAGCTTAGACTGCAACTGCACTTCAGTGGACAGGCAATGAGTTAACTGGTCAGTGGCTAAAGTTACTTGTTATCCCCAGTCTGAGCCTTTCAGCATTACTGTGCATTAGACTGTGGAAGGTACGAGAGGGCTGTGTAATGAAGTGGTGCAAGATCAGAATTTTATCATATCTTGCTCAGAGCTTTGTTCAAGGAAGAAAGCCCTGCTTTGCTCTCCTTCACAGGTGTATGAGGCTTTATCCCTAATACCTCTTGGTTGGCACAAGAAAAAGCTCCCAAGCAATCTAGCTCATGATCATCTCATTTCCTTAAGGATTTAAGTCCTATTTGATTTTTAGAAGGGAGAGCAGTAAGCCTAGTTGTCTTACTTTCTTTAAAATCCCAAGTTAACTAAGAAAAGAAAGGATAATTCTAGCTCTTTGCCTGATAAAAGCTAAACTTAAATGATTTGGAACCATGCTGAACCTTATCAAATATGGTGAAATCACTGCCTGTTTTAATCTCCTTAAATAATTTCAATTGTCAGGAATAAAAATATAGTAGACATCATGCAAATCATGGTAATGATTCTCCATGTAATGGCTGGCTGTCCCAAACACATCTTTCCAGTTTAGTAATTGCAAGTGACAACAAAATACGAATTAAATTTTTATAATACAGTATTTTCCTGCCTTTTGTATTTTTGTACCAAATAAAAATGTTTTATACAATCACATCCTTTCTTTTTAGCTTCCTTAGCATTTATTACCTTATTTAAAATCATAACTGTTGCTTTATATATTTCTTACATGAAGACTAATAAACCTTACAAGGCCTGTGATAGGACTGCAAATAAGTCTACAAAACCATCAGATTACTGTGGTACAAAAGAAAAGATCCTGTGTGGTGGATCTTCGTATGTAATTATTCCTCTTTGGAATCTGATCTAGCTTGCCTGTTACAGTGGTTTGCCCGTTTTATAAACGTTTCAATCTAGACTATTGTAGATAGACCAATGTCAAATTTACTTTGAGTTACGTGTGTATAAGTTACAAATACTTGGAAAATCTTCAGGTAAAATGCCAGCTCCTCTGAAGTTGCTGAGAATTTTGCTATTAATCTCAATGGGCAAGAATTTCATTCCCATTAAATAGAGAGGGCAAAATAAACTGAATTGCAGAATAATATAGCTAGGTTTATGGATATGTCTGGTCTCTTGTAAAAATCCTCTTTGACTCATCTTGCTTCTCTTACCTGCTGTGATTCTGTTCCTGCAGTATTCCCTGGGCCCTTCCAAAGTACAGCTCATCTCCATGCTTGATCCCCAGTGTCCCTCCAGCAACGTCCCATGCCTCTTAACCTGTGTAGTCCTTTTGCTTTGGTAGCAACCAAAAAGACCCCAACAGATAGCTGGTGCTGTGGGTGGTTCATGGCATATGGTGTCTGAGAAAAAGACAGAGCTCCCCTTTCCTTTCTCAGCAGTGTAGTAACGTGGAGGTGTCTGATTGCCAGTTGTCACCGTGATAGAGTCTGCGAGACCTCTGTCAGGTTGGAGGTTAGCTGACACACTTGAAAGATGGGTGCAAGTAGGAAGGATCTCGGTTGTGTAAGTCCATTTTCTTAAGCTAGATGTTGTATTTTTTCCCCCATTATACACATTATTACATCAGTAACCCTACAGCCCTTCATGCACGTAGCCAGTTTGCTCTAAGATGACATCTGTCTGGTAATCAATCCTACATTCACGTGAGGTGATTACTGTTGTGGTGTTCTAAATGCATGCAAGAGATGCAAGAAAGAGGACAGGAAGAGGGAAGACATTTTACAACAAGTTCAGCTGCTTATTTAAACTAACGTGGCTTCTTCAGGGTAGGAAACACTGCGATGATTCCTGCAATGTAGTCTGGATGATTTTGATTTGAATGGCTCTCCCATTGTACACATAAGTGTGACAAAACAGTGAATTGTTTGTTTACATTTCCATTTAAGAAGCATGTTTGCTTGTAGCCACCTGTGAATCCTGATTAGTATGGGCTGGAGCAGGGATGTTGCCTGGTGTGTTAGCACCTTTCATGTGTCCTCAGCCGTTCTGCAGCTTGGGTGATGAAAGGGTAATCCACTGCCACTCTCCAAGGCTCTCATTCCACCTACAAACACTCTCCCCTGTCCTTACCGACAAATATACATTACATTTGCAGTAAATAGTCCAAGCTGAATTCTGAAGCTAAATGTCAGCATGGTGTTGGCAGAGGTAGCGTGTAAATACTGCATTTTGGGATTATCTGGGTTGCTAAGTTTCTCACCTGCAGGTCATGAGTGAGTGGCAGAAGTTATAGTCACCCAGTATTTCTTATGCCAACAAATGGAAGAGGGAGTCCAAAGCTACGAATATACTCTCCTGGGTGATTGCATCACAGAAAATATGAGCAACATTCTTGGGGCACACAGCTTGTCCCATTTGGACCTTTGAAGGAACCTCTGCAAGACAGCAGAGTCTGAGATATCTTCTTGCTGTTCTGATTTATTCAGAGACACTAGAAATTAACAGTCAGCTTTTTAGATCATTTACTGCCCTTTCTGTTGGTTTGGCTTTTGATTATACAAAGTGGTTGTGGGGAGAGAATTCTAAGTAATTAATATCGAAGCAAATTTTTAGAAAACAGATGGTTTTGTCCGTAGATGAACTTTGCCTCTTGCACAAAACAGGTTACAGTTGCTTTATTGCAGTGGGCTTTGTTTGAGCTTTATAGCTAAGGTGGGCGTTGAGTTGCCATAGCTACTGGGCATTATGCTGCCTTTATGTGGGCTTCGGAGTGCGTTCCAGGAGGATCAGGTGTAACTTCTGAATAATTAATAGTATCCAGGAAAAGGCAATTGGAGTTTTGTTTTGGAGGGCTTTCTTGTTGTCCTCTACAGTTACAGCCAGTTGTTTGTTTTTGTTTTTTTTTACAGTAACCATAATTACAGTAACCATAATCTATTGTAATCTGTTTTATCTTTGTCCCTTCTGCAGCTTCTCTGTGTGACAGGACTGGGGATTCACTCTTCCCATAGGGCTTCTCTACATGCTCCAGAAAATACCAGACTACTTTGATTTTCTTCCCATTTAATAAAGACAGGTCTGTCAATGCTGAGCGGATGAGTGAGCAGATGGATTTTCATGGGTGACTTGGTCGGATCAGTTCATGCTGTCTTATCGGGTGTATAATCCACAGTGATGCTTGGCAGCCTGTTACAAAACACAAGAACGCTGCTTCGTATACAGGTCTGTGTTATTGCCGCTTCTTCCAGCTTGTTAAATACACGTGAGGCCAGAGTCTTTGGAGACTGGTGATCTCTGTGCCATTTGTGGTGATTTCATGTCCTGAGAAAATGTCCTATTCCCATGCCAGAGTCCTGGCAGCTCCTGGGGTACTTTCTTTTCCTTCCAAATTGCATCATGTTGTTGGTATGTTCTAGCACCTAGGCGAGGAAGCAAGGAGTGACCTGCATCTCAGTGGTCTGGAGGTGGGGAGTTTTTACCCAAAGAAGCGAATGCTATTGTAATGGCAGCTCCACGCTGTAGGAAGAGTTTGGACCATGTTTTGGCAGATTTTTGGCTGGTCAGTCTCTGTGCAGCCAGCCTTGCTTCGATGAGCTGGAGAAGGTGCTAAAGCCAGAGACGTTGCAAAGATTTCAGCGTTTGTCATGCAGATCTGTATTGCTGCTGGATTTCAGGCAGCAGTCTTATTTTCCACTTAGTTTCCTTTTTTTATGAATTACCTCCACTGCAGCCCCAGGAGCAAGACGAACAAGACAAAACCTCTTCTGGTACTGGGTAGCTTTGGCTCAGACCGAATCTACCTTCTAATATCTGATAATCTCAGACCTGACACCTGCTGGTAAAAATACCATTAAAAGTTCAGACCAGGAAAGAGTGCTCTGCATTACGTCGTGGTCCTTATTGATTTTCTTTTTTTTATTATTTATTTTTTTTTTAGGTGCAGAAATCAATATAATGCTTCTTTTTCCCATCATTAGTGTATTAAAGTAGCTTGAAATATTTGTGAGGCTGATTTAAAACTTAGCACTGCTACATCTTTAAATTAAATAATGTTCTGAAAGTTATAAGGGGGTGTGTGTATTTTTTTTTTCTTTTAGTTAACATTGTTAGAAGCAAGCCTACTGGGATTTGGAGCGTTTCAGAGCTACAGTGAAAGTGAAACGTAGAAAATGAATGCCCTTTATCATCTGCTTTCTAACGAGGGTCCACTTCCATCAAAGGACCTGGAGTTTTCTCTTAATGCCTCTTTTAGGACTCTTCTAAGCATTCCAATACCTTATTACAGCTTGATTGATGCATTCAAAATGTATTTGTATCAATGAGATAGCCTTGGTGACATTAGTCATGGAGATGATGCAGAAGTCCAGAAGTATATTGGGTTTTGAGAAACCATTGTAGATACTATTTTCAGGTTATTGGAAAGCTGAGGTCTGGGAGTGAGAATTGATGTCTTTGCGTAGGTTGGGGAAAAACAGATTATTTTCTGTTGCGGAAGGAGCCAAAGATGACTGCTTATGCCCCAGAGTTTGTTCTTGCTGTGTAACCAGTTGGTTCTAATAAGAAGCTGCTGTAGTCACAGATTCTCTCTCCTTCACATCCATAAACTTGCTGTAGTAGCACTGGTGGTGCTATTTGAAGCACTTCAAGTTACTTGTAATGTGTGTGTTTAAAGGATCCAGAAAGAAGAGGGGGTTTAATGTTCTTCCCAGCTTGGGAATATAACTAGAACTTACATTAACATTCATTTATAATTAATTTTTTTCTTTTTCTTATTTTTTTTTTTTTTTTTTGTCCTGACATTGCTTGATGGCTGGTATTTAGCCTTTACCACTACTTTGTTGCCCTTTAAATATTTTCTTCAAATATTTTTTAAGACATCTTTCGTTCCCCTAAGAGAGAAATTTATACTGGTAAAAATCTTCTTTCACAGTCCACCTTTGTAACTAAATGCCTTGTGCTGTGTCAGTTGTATACAAATCTGATATGAAAGCGTCTGAGTACCACATCTGCATGGAGAGGCTCTTCTGATGCCCTGAATCCTGGAGAACCAACAATTCGACTTGGAGAGGGTCTAGATGGGGTACGTGTGGAGTCTAGATATGGTAGGTGTCTGTAACTGCCTGCAGACTGTGAAACGACTCCTTACGTCCAGCTTCACGCTGTGGCAGTGGTGCTGCTCCATGAGGAGCTGCTGGAATGGAACAAGAAAACCGAACAGCTCGAGCTGCTGACTTCTGCCAGGCTCGTGCAGTTGCAGCTACACAGGTACCAGTACCAAAGGTACCTGGTTTCCTTCTGCTGTTGGTTTAGTTGCTGGGCTGAGGGGACAGGATGCCACACATAAATCCCAGCTACGTGATTAGATGCTTAAGTAAGTGCCTGTGGAGGTGCAGAAAATTAGGTGTCCAAGGGTAAAGTGTTATCTAAATAATGAAGACATGATATGCTGCTGGTAATAGTAATTTGCTCTGTTAATGTTTAGCTGGGTTACACCACTTAAAGGTACTTTGGTGCTGAAAAAAGATTGTTAAAGTGGGAGGAAGTGAAACTAGCAGCTGGCAGATAATGCACAAGAAAAGCACAGAACAAACTAGGGCTTTATTTGGAGGTGGATCTGAAACATGGGAGAGGAGGACATTAGTTTCTTTGGTCAGTAAATTTAGAAAAACCATTTAATTTAGTTAATGTTTAAGATACCATTTTGGAATTACACCTTTCTGCTACAGGGAAGACTAGTAAAAGGAAATACTTGGATAAATGTGAGCAAGGTGCTTCTAATGTTGAAAGCCACTAGCTTCATAATATGCACTTAAAATGCACTGTGTGATGGGATCTTTTAAAACTGTGAGCTGGTGAGCACACACTGGGGGATAATTCTGCTTTTGTAGAAGATGGACAATTTTTGAAAGAAACTTTTTTTCTTTTGCTATTTTTTTTTTCAGATCTTTTGAACTAAACCTGTCAATGTAAAATCCTAAAAATCAAACTGCAATCTCTGTATTGCAGTTGGCTCTGGAGACAGTAGGAGTATTTCCTCGCTAAACTTGTACTGTGGAAAAAATCTTGAATTTTGTTCACTGTATCTTCTTCCTCTCCCTTTTCACATTCAACCCCCTCCCCTTTACTGTTTTTTAGTGACTGTGGTCTGGGGAAAAAAACTGAAAAGTGGTGCTACTACTAGATAGACCTGTAGTCCCATTAGGCTTCTTTTTAACAGAAAACCAGAATCTGCTTTTTTTGGATGGCTTCTGAATGCCAACAAAATGGTGCTTCTTGTAAACTCTATTCTTATTACCCCATGCTTTCCATGCTGCCCAGCTGACAGCCTGTATCGATTTTGATTGTAGATTTCTTTCCAGAAATTTTTCAAAGGCTTAGGTACTAAGCTGTGCAAACAAGATGATTTTCAATTCACACAGTTTTCATCAAACAGCTCTAATGCCTTGGGAACTAAACAGGATTAATGCTCTCCTGAGTGAGGGGCTTGGAGGGTGAGGGCCCAAATATCCCAGTGTTCATATTTATTAATATGATTTTTTAAATTTTTATTTAATATCTAATAATAATTAAAAAATAATGTATTCATATTTTTATTAATATCAATTAAGACTATTGATTGTATTCTGGAAGTTTAGGGGAGTAAATAGGCATAGTGGAAAAAGTATCCAGTTTATCACAAAGGTTTTAAGCCTAGTCTGAGGTCTTAGATGGGTTTCATGATAAAAGTGTTCCAGCTGTCTGTAAGTGTATAACTTAACATCTGTTGTGTTGACTTCCAGTACAAGGTCTTGTATGGCTTGAGTTCTTCTGTAGAGATTACAAGTCCATGATATATTCGTTTCAAAAAGGAATATTTCTGTTAAAAAAAAATCAGTGTTAATAGACACTTTGCTCCTTTGCACTTAGGATATTCTTTTTGTGCAGATAACTCCTGACAACAGTTTTGGTAATGTGTGTTGTGGGTGGGAGTAGCTGCAGCTGGAAGTGGCTGGGAGGTTCTCTGGGACCTCTGGTGTCACTCCAGCGTGGGCACAAGCACTGTGGCACAGAAGCCCATGAAGTCCCGGGGGTGGACCGTACTACTATGTGAGAGCTGTGCGGGAAGGTAGCCAGGACATTTGCCAAGCTCGGAAGAGAAACGGACTGAGGAAAGGCAGGATGCCAGTGGGGATCCTGGCTAGCAGACGTGGTAAATGGAGCAGGGAAGGGGAAAACAACTTTGGGTGGAGATGTTTGTAAGGTGGCTCTGCAGGGATCGGTGACTGGAGCTATAAAATTACAGTGGGTTCGGATTTGCAGATGGTACATATTGGTGCTGCATAAACTGAGGGTGCAACCGTCAGACTGCACAGCCTGATCCCTAGGAAACATGGCTCCGTTTATTAGTATAGTGGAAGACTTCAGTGCCAGGAGTGTGCACAGGCTCTGGGAAGGACTGGGAAGGGACAGAGTGCAAGTTATTTAGCATGTAGTCATGTTGCTGTGCAGAAAAAGTGCCATCCTGAGGGAGTAGTACGCTAGTGCTGTGCTGGTACCGAAAACTCCAGTACTGGTGAAATACTGAGGAGGTGGAAAAGGAGCACAAGTTCTGCAGAGGCACAGAGACCTCCTAAAGGAATTTTGTCTGGTTCATCTTAAAGATAAATCACAACCGAAAAAACCAAAACAAAACAAAAAACCAAACCACCAGAACTGAGTATTAAAGAGCTTCTTAATATAGGGGAAATAGGCATGATAAAAGCCAGAGGCTGGCAAAAGGAAAGCAGCTGAATTAAATGAAGTTGCACAGTTTCAGCCAAGAGGATGATTAATCATTGGAACAAGTTCTCAAAATAAGGTATTTTCCCAGGCACTGTCTAGTCAAATATGATTAACTGGGTTTTGTGAAGAAGTAACAGGATAAAATGTCGGTGACACGTAGGAGGTCAGCCTGGCTGATGTAATTCTCCTTTACAGCCTTAGCTCAGTAACCCTGTGAAAACTTTATAAAGGTGGCGTAATGGATTTCAGCTTGCTGAAATTGTAGAAGGGTCGTCATCTTGACTTGAATGAGGAAGTATCCAGCTTGGCTTTTGGATTTCACTGGGATAAATAGTTAGTATTTACATCATTCTTTCTATTAATAACTTTTCACGTTTGCAGGAAGGCACATTTAGTCTAAAGCCAGATAAACAAGCATAGAGGTGAGGCATGGCCAAGTGAATCAGCAGCATGCCTGGAAGAAGACCCAGTGTCTCTTGGATCCCTGGCTGAGACAGACTTGTTTTCCAGGGAGGAGTCAGCTGTCTGAAATCCATCACGTTCTCTAGTCCATATCATTTCTAACTCCTTAAGGCCAAATGTGATAACATGTATTAAGCCTAGACTATCACAAAGTGGTGTTCTGATGAAAAGCACGAGATATATTGAGAAAACATACCATTTTTAATTTTTAATATCTGTATTATATATATTATTATATAAAAAAGTCAATTAGGCTTACATTTACCATGTGATTTCTATGTAACTATAAGGCAACACTTTGGTAAGATGGGTGGTTTTCTTTATTTAGGAAGTGCTGTGCTCAGCACTGGCAACACTAACTTACCTAAACTCACCTAATGGTTTCTGTTACTGGGATCTCATTGAGAGTTTGACAGCACTCCTGTTTTTTGACATCCAAGCACTTAGAGGTTGGAACAGTGAATGCATGGATCTTCTGCCTCCCGTACCATCAATCCCAAATGCCTACATTTACTTGAAACAATTAACTTAAATATGAAAGGTTAGTACTTACTTGTTGATTTTCAGACTGGGGCTTAAATGAAGAAAATTCCTTGGTGACAGCTAAGGTAGCTGCTTCTACAGTACCTATGTGATCTTACAGCTGCAATTCTTTTTTTTTTATTTTTTCTTTTCTTTTTTTTTTTTTCTTTTTTTTTTTTTTTCATAAAGAGTTTGAGTAAAGGGCTTTCTGAGGCTTCAGGTTTTGATATTACATACTTGGCCTATATGCCATTTGCACATAGTACTAGGAATATAAGTGTACAGATGCTGAACAAGATTCCTTGGGACACAGACCAATTAGGTCAGCCTGCCAAGAAATTTAGATTGTTGCTTTAAACAATGTGGATTAAGATGTATAGAACAGCGAAGAATTGTGTTTAATGTTGGTTGTATGAGGGGGTTTGAATTTTACATTTTTTTAAATGGTTGCTTTGGATGGCTCTTCTATTGGCTAATGCTGAACAAGTGGCTGCAGGGTCTGACTGGAGTCAGCCCCAGTCTCTCCTACGTCCTTGGCCCTGCCTGAGACTCCACAGTGTGCCAGCGACTGCAGGGTCATTTGCTATGAGTTGAACTGGCCTGTTGGTTTATTTCACGTAATATGCATTCCCACCTTCACATGTCCAGCACAGTGGCAGCAGAGGGTAGTTGAGGTTAATTTGTGAGCTACAGCAATGTGTGGGAAACTGAGCCCCTGGAAAGTGCTGTTTGTGTTGGTCAGCCTGGATTTAGCGTTTTGCTTTGTGCCAAGATGCCTTATGGACACCTTTTTGCTATTTCTGGAACAATTGTTTAGAAACGAGTAAAAGAGATATTGCAGATAGAGGTGTTCATGAGATAAGGGGTGTGGGGTGTTTTTCAAAAGTGACTTGTAATTTGGGTGCCCACGCTATGAAGCATATTAGCAGTCAGCCGAGGAGCAGTGGTGCTGCTTGTTACAGCACCCTGGCGAGGGCTCATTGTGTTTTATGAAGCAGAGTCCTCAGTGATGCGGAACGTAAGATACCTGAAATCACTGGCTGCTGTAGCAAACGCTGACTTTGTGGTGTAACTACTGTCCTGGTGCTGGGTAGGGCTGGTCTGTCCCCTCATGCTCACCGAGCAGGCTTACCTGGGCACAAGCTGGAGCTGCAAACATGTCCAGTAGATGCCAGCCCCACAGAGAGCGTTTGGAAGTCAGTTTTGTCTTTCTGAGGTCAGACGAGTGCTGCCTCTGTTGCTTCTGGCTGCTGATGGCCCTTCCTTGCTGGGAGGAGGTTGCCCCTGTCCTGCCCAGTTTGACCGGTTGAACAGAGAGCTGTACCCTGTGCAATTTATTGCCTGGCATAAGATTGAATTCCTTAAATTCCTTAAATTAATTTCCTTTGGAATACAGTGTGGTTTAAGCGCTTGGTTTGGGGAATGGCCTTGGTGGTGATTCATGGTGCTCCACCATGTCCTAACCCACAGGGTGTACTGCCTGGGAATCCTACCCTAAATCAGTGCAGAGGGAAAAAGTGACTAAAGAAAGGGCCGTGTTCTGTCATTATCTGTGACAGGGTTGGGGGGACACACGTTCCATGAAAGATTTGTTGTGCATTGGCTCTGTAATTGCTGGGGAGCATGTGAATTAATTTCACCAGCAGAAAACATCAGTGGCAGACTTCTGCAAAGCAGAGTTTAAACTTTATCATTAAGAGGTGTCTGGATTAAAATAAAGGCTCCGTGGATGTGGAGGCAGAGACTGCTGAGCACTTGGTCTCACTTACCCTGGTGTTAGTTAAAGCTGAAGTTTTACCCTGTAGCGACAGGACAAGGGGTAAAGACAAGTTTTAAACTGCAAGAGGGTAGATTTACATTAGGTACTAGGAAGAAATTCTTTACTGTGAGGGTGCTGAGGTACTGGAACAGGTTGCCCAGAGAAACTGTGGATGCACCAACTTTGGAAGCATTCAGGGCCAGGCTGGATGGAGATTTCAGCAACTTGTATAGTGGGAGGTGTCCTGCCCGTGGCAGGGGGGTGGAACTGGGTGATCTTTAAGGCCCCTTCCAACCTAAAGCAGTCTATGAATTACTCAGTTGGGCATTCACCCAGCCCTCCTGTTGTCTTTCCTTCAGAAACAGGATGGGGTTTGTTTCACAGAGTATTTCTAGAATCTTGTGAATGTGGTGGGTTTAGGCTTTTAGGCATGAAAGTGCAAATATCACCTTTGTTTATTTAGGGAAGAATTGGAATTAGATTGTTTCCCTCAGCTGCTCACGTCTTAGTTTTTTTACAGTAACTCTCATTAGTTTGTGTGATTGTATTGCCAATAGGAAAAAATAATGGTTAGGAGCTTTAGTAGAAACAAAAACAAAACAGAAGAATGATGTTGTATGAGTCTACAGGCATTTCTAAAAGATATTTTAATTTAAAAGATTTGTAAGTTAAAAAGTAAATGATAGAAAACAGTGTAGTTAGTCTTCATGGTACCTGATAATAGGGTCAATCCTGAAATATTGTACTGTTTTATTGCTGTTCACTATATTTCGGTCTTGTAGCATTATCCTTCCCAGAGGAGTTAAAACAAAAGCACAGGTACTATAAGGCTTAATCTTACTCTGATTTCATTCACATAATCTGATTTTTATAACAATCTGTTGGTTTTTAACAAATCATCTCTACTCTTCTCTCTCTGCCCCAACCAAAGCAATAAAAGATTCATGAATTTCCATTTACAGCTGTGTCAACCGGTCATCGTATTCTGGATATTTCTTAAACATCTGTTAAAGCATGTTACTGTGTTTAAAGAAAAAGAAATAAATATTTGACAAACACAGAGAAAGAAATGCTTTTCCAGGTATTCTGTCAAGATAGTGCATAGCTTTGACACCTGTTAGGTGTGCTACTTGTCACCCTATTTTGTATTACACGCTAGTTCAGAGATTAAGCCATGCTGTGGAGTTTTGGGGTTTTTTTTAAGTGTCAAGGTACAGTTCACCACTGCGTACTACATCAAGTCAAGTTTCATATTTATCTCAGCTGCTTCTGTTTGTTAGCATTGGTAGAATTGTTTCTGCTTTCCGAGATTATTTGGGATTTTCATTTGCTTGTTTCTAGTACAGCTGAAAATTTCACATGCAGTTGGGTCCAATCGGTGCTGTCAGTGTGAAACCTTTAGAAGAAGATGTGTGGTGGGTCGACCCTGGCTGGACACCAGGTGCCCACCAAAGCCACTCCATCACTCCCTTCCTCAGCTGGGCAGGGGAGGGAAAATATAACAAAAGTCTGGTGGGTCGAGATAAGGACAGGGAGATCATTCAGCAATTACCATCACAGGCAGAACAGACTCTACTTGGGGTAATCAATTTAATTTATTACCAATCAAATCAGAGAAGGATAATGAGAAATAAAATAAAATCTTAAAACACCTTCCCTCACCCCTCCCTTCTTCCCAGGCTCAACTTCACTCCTGATTATTCTCTGCCTCTGCCCCCTCCGAGTGGTGCAGGGGATGGGGAATGGGGGCTGTGGTCAGTTCACCACGTCGTATCTGCTGCTTCTTCCTCCTCACTCTTCCCCTGCTCCAGCGTGGGGTCCCTCCCATGGGAGACAGTCCCTCACCAACTTCTCCAACATGAGTCCTTCCCATGGGCTACAGTTCTTCAAGAACTGCTCCAGCATGGGTCTTTCCCATGGGGTGCCATCCTTCAGGACCCCCCACAGGGGTCACAAGTCCTGCCAGTGAACCTGCTCCAGCGTGGGCTTCTCTCTCCATGGGTCCACAGGTCCCGCCAGGACCCTGCTCCAGCGTGGGCTTCCCATGGAGTCACAGCCTCCTTCAGGCATCCACCTGCTCCAGCGTGGGGTCCTTCAGGGGCTGCAGGTGGATATCTGCTCCACTGTTAGCCTCCATGGGCTGCAAGGAGTTGGCTTGCCTCACCATGGTCTTCATCACAGGAGAAGATGCCTGAAGCAGCTCCTCCCCCTCCTTCTTCACTGATCTTGGTGTCTGCAGGGCTATTGCTCTCACATACTCTCACTCTGCTGCTGCAATTTGTTGCACAGGTCTTTTTTCCTCTCTTCTTAAACATGTTATCAGGGAGGCACCTACCACCTTCACTGATGGGCTTGTGCTTGGCCAGCGTCTGGTCCATTGTGGAACCAGCTGGCATTGGCTTTATTAGACATGGGGGAGGTTTCTAGCAGCTTCTCACAGAAGCCACCACTGTAGCCCCCCGCCCCTGCCCCAAACCTTGCCATGAAAACCCAATACAGAGGGGTTACCAAAATGTCCTCTGTGAGGCATTAATTAGTGGATTTCATCTTCCCAGAGACTCCCACCCTAATGCAAAGCAAGGAACAGACACCTGCTTGACAATGTTGAGTGATAGTCCAGTGACATGTTTGGTTCTGAGGGACTGTGTTAGGAGAAATATGTGTGTATATCCCTGATTTTCTTTAAATTTTCACTAAAATGTGCCCCTTTTAAGGAATAAATTAAGCTGATGTTCAAAACTGGGATTCCCCTGCACAGACCTGCCTTTCTCACCTGTTCTCCCTGGCATTCCCGTCTCTCCCGCTTCACTTCCATGCAAAACCTTCCACGAGGGCTCACCTTGCATGATCAGCAAAATCCAATCCTGACAGAAAAAATATAGCAGGATGCTGTGCAACATGTAGCTTCTGGTGTCCGTTTTAGTTTTGCATATAGTTACCTTTAAGTAATACTTTTCAAGGAGATGGGATATTTTTTTAGCAGGTTGAAGTTGAAGTTTACCGGAGAGATTCTAAGAAGCTTCCTGGTCTGGGAGACCCTGACATTGACTGGGAAGAGAGCGTCTACTTGAACCTCATCCTACAGAAGGTAACAGTGGTGTTTATCTAATTTTCATGGGCTATTTATGCTATAGACTTTCCAGGGTAGGCTTTGATCTGTCCCCTTTCCTCGCTGTCTTGGGGGATTTAAATACTTCTGGAGGATACAAAGAAAATATAGCTTTAATTTTGCCTTTCAGAGTCTAAATGAATATAATCTGAGATGTTTATTATTTTTCAGTGGAGTCCTAGTAGCTTTCCTCAAAAAACCTTTAAGTGTATCCAGTGAAGCTGGACTGAATTTTATGTTCTGTAACAAAGCCTTTCATTTTGCAAAACTTTAATGGTTTTTGTGGGTGAACGAGGCTGTTAAGCAACATTTCCATTAGACTTCACAATCCTGGTGCAGCTAAGAGGGAACTGCTGTGTGGAAATGCACTAAAGGTGTTATGTATTACACTGGGACTTTGCTGCTCGTGACATCAGAACTTCAATAAAACTTTTTTTGTTGGTGGTGGAAACATGAGCACAAATTATTTCTGTAATTAACTCATAGGTTGCTTAGTTATTTCATATTTTAAGTTGGTGCTTAGAGAAGCTGAATGTTCCTATAGTCACTTGAGAGCCCTTAAAAATTTTGTTGATTGTGATTTCAGAATGAGAAACTGCTGGGTTATTGCACACATCCTGGAAAATAAATTGTTTTCATTCTCTCTCCTTCCTCCCAGAAGTCTCATTGCAGAACTTCTCTCCAGAGAGCAGTTTCTACCTTTATTTGATGCTGAATAAAACCAGAATCCATTGCTACAGTCAGAATTCAGAGATGCTGTTACAGCTGGGCATTGCTATCCAAATCTGTCATGCTTACTCCTTACAAGTTTTTTTCAGGTTGTTTGGCAGGCTACGTTAGTGGTTTCTGACCTCTCTAACATGTTGCTTGTGTTCTTTAGTGTTTCTATTTTTCCCTCTTTGAAGTGAGGATGTCTTTTTCATTTCTGCCTTAAGTGTGCTTGTGTGTGTGGGTCATGCTTGCTAGTTTTAAACAATATTGACAGCAGTTTCTTTACCCATAGGTTGTGCACCTCAGAAAGCATCTGTGCAAAATATTTCAGTATCACTAAGTTAATAAACAAACATAGGCTTGAAAATTGTAGGAGTTTCAGAATAGTAAAGAAAATAAAGAAAATGGCAATACTAAAGCATCTTACTTTTTAACGAGACAGCTAAAAAAAATAAGAATGTGTTCTGCTTCGTGCACATGAATGTTTTGTTTTTCTAACTCTAAACCTTTATTTCTTGTTCTGGTGCCTTGTTTTAGCTGGATTATGTGGTGACATGTGCTGTGTGCACACGCTCTGATGGAGGAGATATTCACATTCACAAAAAGAAGTCTCAGGTGAGATTACCCTGTTGTTACAGTGGTTGAGAGGCTGGCATCCAGTATTACCTAATCCTAAAAACTGCATCAAAACCAGGCGGTGGTTCTCAGGCTGTGCTCTGACAGATGTATCCTTGTGAAGCATCTCAAGTCTTTTTCTAGTGACATTTCCTGCCAGTCATCTAAATATGAGATCTAAGTGTCCTTTATAGTCCCTCTCGAAAAATTGTAAAGACCTCTGCATGCTTTCAAGATTGGTGTCTTTGCCTACTGGATTTGGGGATGCTGGGAGCTGCTGAAGGTGGGGAGTACGCCCAACTGTTAACCAGTCTGAGGGTAACCCTGAAACTGGGTGAGACCTGAGCTATTAGAAGCCTTCAGGGTGAATCTGTAATGTAGGGCTACTGAATTGTAGACAATTTACTGATTACCAATTTATCTTTTTATTGGTTTATGATATTTTTGTTATCTCTCTTAAACTGCTCATTCTTTCCATCTCCATGCCAAAGGCTTTTATCACTTGTTTGTGTGCAGCACAGAGTTAATTCAGAGTTTAGCACAGTGGAGAAAACTGAGTAATAAGCATGGGGGGGATAGGAACAAGAAACCCTAGACTTCTTCACTCAGTTTCCAGCAGATCTTGCAACAACTTCTCCTAGGCAGAAATTCTTCCTGTAAAAGGCTTCTGTTGCCTTTAAAAGGCCATTTCTCCTAGGCATTTCCATTCCTTCTAGCTCATTCAGCTGCTTACTGGCTTTACCTAAAATAAACCAATGCTCTTTAAACCTTTACTCTTGTTTTACCATTTTGAAACAATTGTTGCTTTGCCTACAGACAAAACTAGCAATGCTGATTATTGTATTTGTAATTTGCATTAGTTAGGCACATAATTCCCTTCTGGTGTTGGTGAGAACACCACATTACGCCACTGATGTAAGCCTTTTATATCTTACTGCTTTTTCCATTGCTTACTAGTGCGAATTTCACTCCCAGTAAACTTCCGTAAAATTCTTTTGAGAAAAAACTGTAAATATTACTTGCAGATTTCAAAACTAGGAAGATGAGGATGAGGGACCTGCCCTGACTGCATGTGAGTGGTGTTCAGAGTAAGGAGGAGGTTTTCTGTTCCTCATTCCTAGAGACTTGCACTGTGGAACTGCTTATAAATTTTTGTCTCCTCTTTTCTAGGACAAAATCAGCACACATTAAAACTTAACAGTACATACTAGTAACATTTCAACATCATGAAGCTGATCTATGGAGAGAGAAAGGGCAGTTGTATGTGCTGTGGAAAACATATTTGCAGTATGGCATTTCGTTGTAACGTGCATCATTGAGGCTCAGTTTTAAATGAACAGAAGTTAACATTTTTGGATCTGTGTTACTGCTGTGATGGTTCTTGTTTTAGAAAGCACGTGTTATCCTATCAGTGTGCAGCCAGGTGTGGAATACGTGGAAGCTGTGCTCAGGCACAGGACTTGCTGTGCTACTCCAGACCTATGACAAAGCCACTGTGCTCACACCAGCAGAGTACCTATGGCAAGAAGCCAGTCTGAAAAAGGCTGACTTTCCCTTCGATTATTTTGCAGACTATGTTGGTTCTCTGCTGGCTTGACAATTAAGATCTCTACAGACTGTATTTTCCTCAGGTGTGACTGGAGGTGTGTATTTTGCTCAGGTGTGACAGGTCTGACTGGAGATTAGTTGGAGGCGTTTGGGTTTTGTGTCACATTGGATGCCATGAGAACAAGGATGCCTGGAAGATGTCCTTGTTTCAGTCATCAGTGCAAGTGTCATCTTTGAGGAGTCCTGTTACTTTGTAATGCTGTTTCTTGTCATGAAGCAACCTTTCTGTTTAATAATCTATATTTAAATGGGCATGTAGGCTTCATAAATACAAATAAGGAAAGGGAACCCTCATGAATATCTAATACCTTACCCTTAGTCATGTTTTGTGTTGAATGGTTTGTAGCAAGACTATATCACAAGCCTGATCTGGGCGGGTTCAGAGCTTTCTACACGTTCGCAGCGGGCTAAGTTTTGACAGGTTTCTTTAATTCAAAGCTTTGCTTGTAAACAGAGGTGGAAGCAAAGCAAGGTACTCGGCATGAATTCTTCTCCCTCTTTATCTGCTTGTTAATCTTGTTGGAATGATAAAATCTAAAGCCTTTATCTCTTTAAAGGTAAGTTGGTTTGAGGAGTTAAGTGACCAGCTGATTTCAGGAACTGCTTCAGAGGGAGGAGTGTGCAAGAGGAAGCACAGTCGATAGAGAAAGAAACAGAAGCAGAAAATGAGGATGAGGAATCGAGTGCTCATTTTCCTGAGGGTCAAGCTTTCCATTACTGAGTGGTGTTGATCTTATTGTGGTACTAAGCAAACAATAACAATGGAATTAACTGTACAAGCAAATAGTGTTGGGTCAGCTACTCCACAGTAACTTTCTTGCTGCGTGTGCTTTTATTTTTGCAGCGCGCTGCAGTAACTTAAAGGCAGCTCAAGGTGGTTTTCTGTGTTAATGAAAAGGAGAATACCTTAGCTGTACCATAAGATGTTGAGAGGCCAGGTACACACATTTACTGTGGAGCAACTGGTATTTGATAACTTGCATGTGAAAACTCAAGGATTTCACAAATGTTGTAATTATTGCAAAACAGGCTCTTGTCAGAAACCAGCTCAGCTTTGCCTGCAGGATGTCCAGCATCTCTAGCGTAAGTGAAAGTGTTGGCTGATGGAGCAGTGTGGGACCGTGGTGTTTTGGCATTGCTTGCCTTGTGAGCCCACCCATTCCTGAGCACGTGGCACTGAGAAAATGTATGTCTTTCCATATCTTTCTCAGCAAGTGTTTGCATCTCCTAGCAAACACCCAATGGACAGTAAAGGAGAGGAGTCCAAGATCAGCTACCCCAACATATTCTTCATGATCGACAGTTTTGAAGAGGTGAGTTCTTTGCTGCAGCAGCAGAGCCTTGGCCTATTCTAGTCTTATGTCCTGATTAGTTGTTTTCTTGTACCTTTTGAACAAATGTTCTTGGCTAGTTGGGTGTTATTTTCCAGTAATTTTTATTTTATTTGACCTTTCTCTTTTTTCAATGTTTGAAATCTGAGCTTAAAGCTGGATTTTGGCATCTGTCTTCATGATGGGCTAAAGCAAGGAGCTTGATGTGAGAGCTGCTTATCTCAACAAATGATTTGCAGTGTGCACTGCCTGAACTACGTTTTTTTGAAAGGCGGGGGTGGAGCATACAGCTGCCTTGCTTTCTGCCATTGACATTGAAACTGCCTTGGGCCTAAGGGCAGTCATGGGAATCTGAATACATTTTAACTTTAACAGCTGCAGTTTGCCTCTAAGTGTTTCACCTTGCATCTTTGGCAGGTTTTCAGTGACATGACTGTTGGAGAAGGAGAAATGGTCTGTGTGGAGCTGGTGGCCAGTGACAAAAGCAACACCTTCCAAGGGGTGATTTTTCAGGGGTCCATCCGCTATGAAGCACTCAAGAAGGTCTATGACAACAGGGTAAGGTGGATCTGAAAGGCAGTGTCCTTTGCAACAATGATCCTCTGATCACAGTTCTTTGCTGCTGAGGCTGTTAGCTTTTGTCCTGTTAGATCACCTGCATCGGAGTCTGTCTTTTTTGGCTTTGAAAGTTACCTGAAAGCTAGTGTTTTTGGCCCAGACAGCTGAAGAGTATTCAGATCAGGGTATATTACCCTGGTGTTCGCCAGAAGTAGTGAGGGTGGTCAATAGTTGGGAGCATGACACAGGAAGGGATCAGAAGTCAGTGAGCCCCTTCGTTTTCTTGAAAGGTCATGGATATTTCTAGTTACTTCAGCGAAGGCATGATTTGCAGTGAGATCTTAAACTCTGATCACTGTCTTGCTATATGTAAAACATGATTTTAGTGTCTTTGTACTCGTGGCTATTTTTAAAAGACCACTGTAGTTTTACTGCCACAGAAAGAAGCTTTCTTTGTTTCCCTACAGAAACATGAAATGCCAGCACTTTCAGCTTGAAATTCAGTACTTAGTGCTGAAATCCAGTGAGTGCAAGAGCCAATAAACTTCTCGGTTTATGAGACAATTCTGAGAGAAAAAATGCGCCCACCCTCAATATCTACTGTGACTCTAAACTTCATTTCCCTTTGTTCCTACCCTTGTCATGAGAGGTCCTGAATAATTTCTCTCCTCCTTGTTTTAAATGTGAATAATTAAACTTTTCTAGCAGTTTTTCAAGAGAACATGAAACTGAAGTTGTTTGTCCCACCCTCTTCTTACGGCCTCGTGTAATTGGCAGGTGGGTTATTAAAATACATGGGAATAAGAATCACTAAAGGCACCGTAAGAAGAAAGCCCTGCAGTAGAAAGACAAGATTTGATGTGGTGAAGTCACGTCGTAGCCTCCGAATGTCCTGTCTGACCACACAGCTACTTTACATTGTTTTGTTAAATGAAATCAAATTGTTAGCTCTTCAAATACTCAATTATGGCTGAAGGCAAAACTTGAACTTTGACCACTCTTTTAACAGAACAGAAGCAATCTCTCTGTGCTTCTGAAGGTTGCTTGATTTCAGCTGTATCGAGGAGGTTTAGATTGGATATTAGGAAAAATGTCTTCACTGAAAGGGTTGTCAGGCATTGGAACAGGCTGCCCAGGGAGGGGAGGTGATTGAGTCACCATCCGTGGAGGTATTTGAAGGAGGTGTAGATGTGGTGCGTAGGGACATGGTTTAGTGATGGACTTGGCAGTGTTAGGCTTGCAGTTGGACTCGATCTTAAAGGTCTTTTCCAACTTAAATAATTATATGATTTTACAATTCTTAGTACAGTATGAGTTGTGTTACATGATGAGCATCTTGGCCCTTTCAGGCATTAAACTTCTGGAAGTTTTGATAAACCACTTAAACTTATGGATAAGTCATTTCATGTGGCAAAACCTTGACTGTTTTCATATTGGTCTGTTCCTTTTTTCAGTTCTCAGTTCAGTTTTCAGTTCAGTTGTGTTAACTGGAAATTGAGCCCTTGTGTCTGTTCGGAGGGTTCAAAAGCTGTCAGGGTTTGGCGGTGAGCAATGCAATGCAGGTTCGTTGTGCACGGGGGCTGGTTCTTTATGGTTTGGCCTGGACAGCGTGGAAACACAACTGTCCAAATTGCCACAAAATAGTGCCAGAATTGTGCAATGCGCTTTGCTAGTTTGAAGCATCTTGTGTGTGAGTCTATTGCTTTCTGAACTCAAATGAGTGTCCCTGCACAGGCTGCGTTGAGTTGTGCACGTGCCTGCTTGTGCTCTGGTGTGCTACGTTGCGTGGATCTGAATAAAAACCTTTTGGTTTAACTCAGTGTGCCATTAGGTAACTGCCTTTTGGATAGCTAAAGTAGTTGACTCTTCTCTGAGCTTCTGTTTTTGTATCTGTAAGACTGCTTCCCTTTTGGAGGACACTTCAGATAGTAGCTTAAAATGCTTCCTAAGAATCAAGATAATGGTCGTTATCCACTATGTTTTTTACTTCTTCTTAGATAACTGCTTTCAGGGCATGTTATATTTTTGAAACATGGAGGTGATATTTCATGCTTCTCTCTCCTGTCTTGATGCATTGTAGGTGAGTGTTGCAGCTAAAATGGCTCAAAGAATGTCTTTTGGCTTTTATAAATATAACAACATGGAGTTTGTCCGAATGAAAGGGCCACAGGGGAAAGGACACGCAGAGATGGCAGTGAGTAGAGTTTCTACTGGTGACACTTCACCATACGGGACGGAAGAAGATTCAAATCCAGAATCCCCAGTGCATGAGAGAGTAAGTACCAGACAGAAATATTGAATTAAAGTTGTGTGAACCTGTTTTGTTCCAAAGCCAGGAGATGATCTAAAGCTGGGATTAACACGCATCAAGGTTCTGAACTTGGGTTTGCCTGTGTATGATTTGAACATACTCAGTACGTGCAGAAGGGCTTTTAGCACAGTTTCACTTGAGCAAATACTGAATACAGAGATGACTGGGTGATTCATACTTCTGGGGGAGTGTTTTGTTGAAACGGCAATGTTGATGCCAGGGAAAATGATGATTATGCCTGTTTTCTATGAAAATTAATAGATTCCATTTCTGTGCAAGGTGGGATTTACCTAGAAACGTGGAATTTGTGTATTATGTAGGGTGCTTGCTAAACCTCACAGGGAGTGGTATTGTTAGGAGATTTTGGCACTGATGAATGCTGCCAATGTGAAGCCTGTATAATACTAAAACAAAGATTACGGATCTAGGTGCAGTACGATACTTATACACATGCTTAATTTTTATGCAAGGGCAGTAAAATACAAATAGAATCAGTCCATAGATGCTGATTTGGCCCTTGTTCAGTCCTGACCCTTGTTTTCCATTAAGGCATTTTAGCTAGTTAATGGTGATTAGGCAACGTGTCTTCAAAATACCTGCACAGATGTGTCCTGGCCTGGGGTGGGTAGTTCCTGATGGATTCTAGTCTGGTTTTATGTGTAACATAGCTACATAGTGTAGTCTAAAGGTCTGCAGGACTGCTTCTAAATGGCTGTGTGCAAGCTGAATGATTTTTGTTTCTGGCTTCCTAAAAGGCAAAATGAGCTGCCAGCACAGAGCTTGTTAGCTGCTTGCTGTCCACCATAGAGATACAGCCTGGAGAAATCAGGCCTGGAGGGACTTCATGATCTTTTGGCTCAAAGAATTCCAGTGTCAACTGGAAAATGTCAAAATAGATTTGCTAATGTATTATTACTGCATTTTGCTAATGCTTTTAATGGTGATTTGTCGGTTTCTGGTGTTCCCTCCAGGTATGATGTGAAATGGCTGCAGAATTAAAAATAGAGACAAATGCAAATCAGAGGTCAGGTGCACTAAAGAGAGGATCAGTTGGGTGATAGAATGCTTCTACTTTTTTTTTAATTTATTTTAAACATTAACAATAGAGGGACAACATAGTGTTATCCGCAGTGCAACACCAACCTGGCTTGGCTGTCATCCTTACTCATGTGTCACCTCCCTCCTTATTTGTATGGATGGACATGAGCAATATCAGGTGTCATCTCAGGGAGAGCTGTGGGATTGTTAAATTAACTGTGTGAAGAAGGAAGGATGAAATAGAAGTTGCCTCCATTAGCAAAGTAGTTATCTCTATTTTTTTGCATTTGAAAAGAAACTAGTAAAAATTCACTACCAAAACCAGTACATAAGCACTGCATTTCAACCCTTTCTGAAACAGGTGTGTCTGACTAAAGTGGTTTATGCAAGAGCAACTACTGCTCTGAAGGAAGGGTGACTCTATAGTTTTGTCCGTAACCTGTGTTTCACCTTAGACAATTATATCCTTGTATTTGTCATCACTTTAACGAAATCATCAGGGGCATCTCATCTTGTTTTTCTTCATTGTGTATTGAAATATGATATATGTATAATTGTACGTTGACTTCACTTTTGCGTCAGCATCTTGAGCTAAGTAATTGCCTTGTGACCCTGCTTCACAGAGACACTGTGACATTTTGCAGTGATCCCGTGTGGCATCTTTCTAAGCAGGGAAACTACTGTCTTGTGTTTGCTAAAGAAATGAAGATGTGCAGTTTTAGTGTGTCAAATACAATACATTCTTAGCCTATTAAGTCTTCTAAATTTCAACACACAAAAGTAAGATTGATGTTCTTGTGCCTAAACTATTCATTTTGTCCCTTTTTGACAAAATGCTTTTTTAAGTCATCAGCTGAGAAGAGAGGGTTTTCATTACTCACTGAACAGTTGAGGGTGATGATATGTCAAAATATTTTCATCTTGATGAGTATCTTGAAGCTGAGATGGCTCTTCAGTTGACATTCTCTGGCCACTGTGATAAAACTTACAGCTGCTCACCAGTCATGATTCTGAATTTTACACATGACTGTCTCGTGGCACATATTTGAGAGTGATTATTTCTTACTAGAAGCATAGTACTAGCATTTCTTCTATTTCCCTTTCAGGTGACTTCTTTCAGCACACCGCCAACCCCAGAACGCAACAATCGCCCATCCTTTTTCTCCCCATCCCTCAAAAGAAAAGTGCCCCGAAATCGAATTGCTGAGATGAAAAAATCCCACTCAGCAAATGACAGTGAGGAGTTCTTCAGAGATGATGATGGTGGAGGTGAGAGATGTAATACCAGCTCAATAGACTTGTCTGGAGAGGGCACAGAGCTATGGAAAGAGATCCCAATGCTGGATTTCCAAAAGGTTTGCAGTGTGAAAAACCTAGGTCTGGAAAGTCCGATGCTAGTACCACTCTGAAAATGGGGTTGTTCACAAGCTCAGCATCTTTTTGAAGGCAGGAGGCTAATAATTCCTGCATATGTTTAAAATTTACCTCCGCCTTTTATATAGACCCATTAGAGAAACACTTGAGCAGGAAAGATCCTTCTCCTTTCCCAGATACTGTGCTCTCAGGTGGCACCTTTCCAGGTATCACAATATAAGGGGGATGTCGTGACCCAACAGACTTCCCACCTGCTACCCAGAGTGGGGAATCAGCTTCACCAATTATAGACCTGGGCAGTACAACCAAGCACTGGGACTCACCATGTGATTAATACGATTACTTTAATAAACACCATAAATCAATCTTCACAATCAAACCACTGTCCCTGTTGATAGAATGGAGGTAGCGATCATATGTTGCTCGCCCTTGATATCATCATAAACAGCACATAGAAAGGTAAAGAAATAGACTACAAAGTTGATCAACACATTAGAGTAAGCTACAAGTGGGAAAAGTAAATAGACATACGACCTGCTGAGAGGAAAAGCGCTGTGTGGTGATGATCAGGGATCTCAGCCCAGCTGAGAGGGAGCTCCACAGAGCACTTTCCGAGCCGAGATTTTATACCCTTACAGTCATGTAGGCTTTTTGTATGGATAACTTGGATAGGCAAGCCTTTTCTGTCGGTTTAGACACAACGCGGAGGTGTTGCAGCACTGGATGTGTGGTCCCCCTTAACGGATAGATAGTTTTTATCTCTGGGCTTTGTTCCCCTTGAGATGGAGGGTGTGAGCAAGGCAGTGTTATCACATATGCACGGTAGGGATCGTGGGCTCAGAAAGGAGAAACTACCCAGACTATGCCACGTCCTGCTCCTCTCTTATGGCTACAATGGTTGTTTCCCTTCTTCAGCACACTTCTTCTTTGTTGTTTGTTGGCTTTTGTTGGGTTTTTTTTCCAAAAACAGCCTGAACCTCACAGGGGGTAGAGCATGCTCTCATGGACAAGTTCTCTGTATTCTCTGATGTGATTTAAAGTTGGTGAAAAGGCATTTTCTTCAGTTGGCTTTGGATAAATTCTGACCTGTCCTGCATGTGACATATCTCTAGACAATGAATAGTAGCCTTTTTTTTTTTTTCTTTAATGTTCAGAAGTGTTCCAATAAAATGCAGGAAGAACAATCACTTTAAGCTTGCTGTCTTCTGCCTTCACAGATCTGCACAATGCGACAAATCTGAGGTCGCGGTCCTTATCTGGAACAGGACGCTCTCTGGTGGGCTCGTGGCTGAAGCTGAACAGAACAGATGAAAACTTTCTACTCTATGCACACTTAACTTACATCACTTTGCCATTGCATCGAATTTTAACAGGTGAATTTTAACTTGTGTTAAACACAAACAGACAGTCCTTTGGGTCCCAAGCAGCCTTCTGTGTTTGGGGATTTTGCTATTAAGACAAGTGTTGTGGTTTAACCCCGGCCAGCCACCCAGCCCCACGCAGCCAGTTGCTCACCCCCCCTCACCCAGAGGGATGGGGAGGAGAATTGGAAAACAATGTGAAACTCAGGGGTTGAGATAAGAACAATTTAATAGGGAAAGCAAAAGCTGCGCACCCAAGTGTAACAAAACAAGGAATTCAGTCACCACTGCCCATGGGCAGGCAGGTGCTCACCCATCCCCAGGGATGCAGGGCTCCGTCACGTGTAATGGTGACTTGGGAAGACAAACGCCATAATGCCAAATGTCCCCTGCTTCCTTCTTCCCCCAGTTTATAAACTTGGCATGACATCATATGGTATGGAATAGCCCTTTGGCTAGTTCAGGTCACCTGTCCTGGCTGTGTCCCCTCCAATTTCCTGCACCCCTCCAGCTCTCTGGCTGGCAGGTCCAAAAAACCAAAAAGTCCTTGATTTAGTATAAACATCACCCTGCAACAACTAAAACCTTCAGTGTGCTACCAACACTGTTCTCACATCAGAGCCAAAACACTACACTGTACCAGCTACTGAGAAGAAAGTTAACTCTAGCCAGGACAGCAAGAGGAACAGGTATTTCTCTGTAAGGGAACATCACAGACCCCATTTATTCACTGTAGCAGCAAATCGGTATGAACAGGTAGAATGGCGTCAACCTGTTCTCTGGCTTTGAGCCAGTTTTGCTCAGTGATGTTTCACATAAACTGGTAGTTTGTACTAACCAATGTGCAGAGGAGCACTAGTTGCCTCAATAGTGGAATATAGAGTTCATCCATCTCCTGAGTGCAAGGCATGTTGCACTGACAGCAATAGCCGTAGCAGAGAACTGTGACCGTGAGGGTTACACAAAGGCAGCTCTGGAATTTGGAGTGACCTCCTTTGCCAGTTTGGACTCCTAGATTTGATTTCTGTCAAAGTTTTGCTTGGGCTATCAGAGTGTCCGCACTGATGCCCATAAATCTGTCAGGTGCCCAATGTCTTTAACTGGACGTAACGATGTATGTGTGTCATGCCATGAATAATCAGTCCTCCCTGTCGTTGGTCTAGCGATGCCAATTACTATGTTGATGATAGCCAACTCTGTGTTTGTTCAGATGGGCTAGCGTAGCACAGTAAGCTGGGGTTTACAGTCTGCAGGCAGTGAAGTTTTGATTTTTATCCAGGTAACTGTTGTCTGCCTCCAAATACAGGTGGACTAGAGAAGACGGCTGGTGTGTTTGAGCTGTATGCATCAGCAAGCCTGCTAGCCTTTCAGGGATACAGCCTGCACTATGAGGGTGCCATGGGACTCTCGAGATACTTCCGAAAACTGAGAAAGCAGCAGTGGTTAAGGGCTTTCTCCTCTGTCTAAATGTAGTGACAGTTTCTTTCATCTAGACATTGCTGTGTCTACTACTAAAACACACATGGACCATCTCAGGCAGAAAGAAAGCTTGATCCAGCTGCACAGCAGGATCTCGGGCAAAACTATTGCTGAACTCCAAAATCTAGACCAGAATTAAGTTGGCATCTGCTGGAACAAAGTTATGAACCCAGCACAATGTAAAGTCCTGTCTCTAACCTTGGAAGATCTGTAGAACTGTTACTTCCTCTATGAACTGAATCTTTTTTATTCTCTTCCCATCCAACAGGTGGGATAACTTATAGGTTTGTCTGGATTGTGGGCTTTTAGTCAGTGCCTGCTTTTTCTTATCTGGGTCTAAAAAGAGATCACACCTGAAGTCAAACCTGGTCTATTACACGGTGGTTGTTTCCAGAATTCCTGAAAGGTAGCCAAGAGGAAAGGAGTTGGGAAATCTATTGGTAAACAGGTTAAGCTGCTGCTAAGAGATGAGAAGATAGTATGGGTATTAATGTCATCAGTTTAATAGCTGCAATCTTGTCCTCGTTTGCAGGCTAAGATCTTAGAGCCTGTTGCAAAAGTAGGCTGGCTCTTAGCCTACAGAAAAGGAAATTGTAGCTGGTAAGTTAGAGGTGGAAATTATACTTAGCAAAGAGGCGTTTTTACGTTTGTCCTTTCACTGTATGTAGGGATTGATTTCAATTTAGAAGAAATTGCAGATTCCAGTAGAAATTGATCCTCTGTAATTAAAGGTGGATTTTGAACAATATTTCTGTGAAATACGTAATTATTCCTTATGATAATTGTGGTGATAGTCTTATAGCTAGTTAGCTGGAGTTAGGAAGCTCACACACTGTCTCACCACAGGCATTTTGGAGTTCACAGAAGACGTATTGTTCCTGCTGGCATTTAATACTTGCTCAAGTGGGTGGCATAAATACCTCTGTGCTCAAATATTTGCTCTGAGCTTGAACATCCTTTCTAAGACTTAATTTGTTTAACATACAGTTGCAGGAGTTGGAGTATATATATTGAGATGCACAGAAATAGGACATGAAATATCTGGGCTATAAGGCAGAATTTTAATCTGCAGTTTTCACTCCCCATGTTAGTTTAGCTTGGCACATTGGATAGAGCCCATTTCCCATGTGTTTTTGTAATTAATACTTTGTTCATGTAATGCTTTGGTATTTTGTACCAATTTTGGTATGTAATTGTACCAATTTTGGTATGTAATGCTCATGTAATTTTTTTTTAAAAAAATCATTTTGTACATGTGAGGCAGTGTGGCGTGGGAAAGATACTCATCTTCCTTGGGTAGTTTAAGAAGCTGGTACTAAGAAATTAAAATCCCAGGGATAGTGATCAAACNNNAGTTTTTACATATTGGTAAGACTTCCTTCAGTCTGAGCTTTCTCTCCATGCTAGATAATCCCAGTTCTCTGGTACGTAAGATGCTCCAATCCCTTAATCATCTTTGTGGTCCTTCACTGGACTTGTTCTGCTGTGTCTTATTTGTTATAATTGTGGCTGGAGCCTTCTGGAGCGGTGGATCAATTTTTACTCATGTCATCCTCTTTATGCAGGTGTGTGTGATCAGCCTCTTAGGGAAGCGTGCGCTCCCTTTTCCCATGTTCCTTATTTTCTGTGTAGCCTTGAAAAGGACACAGCAGCCCAGTTTCCAGGCATTTCTACGTATGGCCCTGCCAGCATGCTGGTTTTACTGTCCACATTTGGAAAGATGCCCATGATTATAACAGATATTTTACAGCTTCATAATCTGTCGTGTTTGGACAATATGGAGCTGAGGGGCCAACAAAAGGAGTGGGTTTTTTTTCTGGCAGCTTTTTGATTGCAGAAATGTAGGCTTTGGACTGTAGGATGGATGGAACAGTCACATTATTTGTACCCACATCTTCAGAGCCAAAAGTTTCTTTGAGGATCTTGAGGATGATGCATTTCTCTCTTCCAGAAGAGGAAAACACTTGGCATCTCCTGTTTATGTCACTTCTACTTGTTTCTCTGGAAAATTATGCCGCTCTGTCTGACACATGCTGCTTCATCCCACTATAAGTGATACTTACTATAGGTCAGCCATCATCTCTGTGTGATGGGATATATTTGCAGCCTACCACCTCTCCGCTAGGATGCGGCTGGGGAGGAATTCAATTGCACTTTAACAGGCAAAGTCACATACTCGGTTGTTTTGAATCCCTTTCGTGGTATAGCAGGGGGGCTGTGCTGCAAGCCCACGCTTGCATCTCTGGTTCTTCATGCTTTCTGGTACCGTGGCTACTTTCAGGAGTCTCCTAAGTTTGCTGTATTTGTTTCTCTCCCTTACCCAGATATCTTGGAAGTGCGGCAGAAACCAATTCTGATGACATAGCAGAGAGCGGGCACTGCCTTGGAGCCTTGTTGCCAAGTGCCTAACCCCAGCGGTTTTCTGTGCTAACACTACCATCTAGTGTCAGGAACATAAACCTCCGCAGGAAAAAGGGATGTCCAAGAATACCAGCCGATCAAAGTGCCTCTTTCTTCCTTCCTCTGCTGTCACACACCGTATGCCCACTTGCAGTACATCACTTGAGTGTTTCTGACTGGAAAGAGGACTTGCAGCAAGGCAAAACGAGAAGGGGCTGTGTTTAAAACGAGTCAACGCTTTATGGACAGTTTGTTACTGTGTTTACTTTATAACTAAGAAACCAACAATATGTACAGAATGTGTTAAACTTTATATTCTTTGAGAGAAACAACCTGAGAATTTCCTAATGCTGTACTAATGAGCGTCATTCCATAGACTCTCGCCCATACGCTCTCTGTGTTGGTTTGAGCTTAATGTGTGTGCGAGTGTGCGTGCGTACGTGTGGGGATCGGAGCGATGAGATAATTTCCTACTGAGGGAGGAAAAGGAAAGAGATGCTACAGAGGTACGTTGCCATTTTGGTACATGCAGCAGGCCAGAGTTTAAGGAGGCTGAAAATGTTCCCATTCGTTCATGTGTCAGTGTTAGGACAGGTGAACCCTGCTGACAGATTTCTGTATCTACCAAAGAACAGCGACATTTTCATCCTCAAGAACTGGCTAAGAAAATAAGCCAGTGAAAAGAAGGCTAAAATGTGCTGCTATAGCAAAGCCGAGGTTCGTAGCCAGTACTAATGCTGCTTAGCGCTCTCTGTTAGCTGAGTCGATGAAAGTTTGAGTCTAAAGTGGAAGAATACGAGGCAGTAATCGAACTCCAAAACCTAAAAACCTTGCCAACAGCCAACATCCTCTCGCATGCACTGGACTTCAGAGGACGTGGAGTCATCCTTGCGCAGCATTTGTAGCCGAGGAGGGCATGAGAGCTGATTAATGGTTGGGCGGCTTGCCCGGATTCTTCGATTCCTGGTGGTGTTTCACGGTACTATTACACGCCAAAGCATAGAGAGTTTTCTTGAAAGAAGGATTCAAATGTAATTCTGCTCTAAAAAGTGACTAAAAATTGCATAGTGGGAGGTCTGGAAACAGCGTGTCAGGAGCTCTCAGGAAAAAAGCCTTATGTTTACAGGTAAAGTGCAGCTTTCTCTAAATAGCAAAACTCTGCTGTCCTTGACATTTGAAAGGTCAGTGATTGAATTCTGAGGCTGCTGCAGTCTGGTCACTGTTTCGATATGGGAGCCAGTCATACTCTGGGTTCTTTACAACTGCGGGCAGGGCGGCGGATGGGGAGTGTGTTGCTTACAGCATGTGAGACTCAATACACGCACACAGGGAGAGCGAAGATGTCGGTTTTGTCACTTTTCAGACTCTGAGCACCTAAAATTAACACTGTTGCCACAGTTACCAAACGGCCTGTGCTCTGAGCATGGACCTTGGCCTCCCTCACACCCAGCCCTTCCCAAAGTGCTTTGTTGTTATTCTCTCAGAGGCATCTGATGACTTAACCTCTCAAATAGGACTTTCTGCTTTTTTCCCCCAGGCCCATTTCCATGGGAGTAGCTCCACTTCAGCCTAAAGGTAGACTAACTTTATCATTCAGCCCAACATGGTGAACCCAGCGTGGTAAGGAAGCCTTTTTTTTTTTGAGGTTAGGCCTGGAAGCAGTCACCTTAGCACAGAGTGACAGCATTTCTAACACTGGCAGCATGAGTGCATGACAGGGACGGCTCACCGGTTTGAAGTTTGCTTCAAATGCGTTGCAACAGCGTTAGAAAAACGTTCACTTTGTTGTTACCAGCACAGGCACTTTTCACGTGGCAGCCTTTGAACTTGGCTCCGTGGCAGCGTGCGGTGGTACCTGTGTGAGGGTGTTCACCCTGTCTAACCTGAGGCATGCGGTGTGGGTGCCTGGGCATCCTTCCTGAGCTGGGGAACAGTCCTAAATCGGCAGCTGAAGTGCCCTCAAGGAACTTGCTAGGCAGCCTGGGTGCTTACCGGAGATCCCTAGGTAGCGTGCCTGGTGTCAGTTGGTACAAATATTCTCTCTGTGCCCATGCTGAGAGTTAAACCACTCTTCAGCCAGACCAGTCCTACTCTGAAGCCTCTCAAGATGCGCCTTATTCTTCATTTTCATACTGCTGGGCTGGGCAGATCCCTGCTCAGTTTTCCTTTACATATTCATTGGGGAGGGGAGGGAAGGGAGAGAGGGTTCATATTTGTGCTACTAGTGACAACTGATACCTGTCAGTCAAACAGCTAGAGGAATAGCACACCTGAAGAGGAAATGTATCCAGGTTAGTACCTGAGTGGCAGGTGCCTGAATACTTCTCAGTCAACAGTAATTTATAATGCTTTCTTGGTATTGTGTATTATGTTTAGGTAGCTAAATTTCATGTGATCTGAAAGACTGAGCAAATCTTGCTGCTCAAGATTTCAGAGCAAATGAATGATTCTAAACTAGTACATTAGTATAAAGGCAACGTTACAGAACGTAAGTTCAGATCCCACATCTATTATGCAGGAGGTATAGTCTGCTTTGTTACATGTACGTGGGTGGATTTTGATGTCTAGCTTTTGAAGGGCTGCAATGTAAATGTCCTAAAAAAAAGTCAATTTATTTCTTGTATCTTGCCAGTGGATATGGTATAGGAATGTCAAAGTCTCGGCTCTTTTAGCAGAAAAGGGCTACAGGTATGCCCAGGTGGACATCTATAGAAAACAGAGGTCAAAAAGTCTACTGAATGTCAATAGTGCTTTTCAGAAACAAGTAGATGTGCCAGATTGTCAGTTATTCCTCCTCTAAACAACTGACTTACACTTCTGATGTATAGCCCCTGGTTCCCACTTTCTGTTCTCAAGGTGAGGGGAAACAAATTCCAAAACAAATTTTGTTCTGCTTTTAAACAAACCCTGAAAATTATAATTTATTGTCTGTATAG
This sequence comes from Microhierax caerulescens, assembly GCA_035590215.1. Taxonomy (NCBI): domain Eukaryota; kingdom Metazoa; phylum Chordata; class Aves; order Falconiformes; family Falconidae; genus Microhierax; species Microhierax caerulescens. The sequence goes on from JAVJGJ010000057.1 coordinate 14,555,198, forward strand.
ACAGATTGACAGGGAAGGTGATCAAAGTTTTGCTTGGGTCAAGATGGCACAGCTGGGCCCTTAGCATGCTATTGCACTGTACCAAAAAAGAAAAGGGAATGTTAATAGGAACTCTCACCCTTCTAATTTGGAGGGGGGGTTAATTCTGTAGGCCCTAAGCAGTAAACCATTTTGAGCCTCTGTTTACCGTTTAAATAATTGCTGGGGAATGAACTGAGGTGTTCTGCATGCTATAAAGGCTGTATAGCTGTGGATGTCAGCTGTTTGAGCATGGTGGTTTTCATTAGTTATGTTGATGCTCAAGACTGCAGCATTGTTAACAAATTTGGGAAGCTTTGCAGAACAGCTTTATTTATTTACAGAATCCCACCATACCTCACTACTCAGTTAACTTCCTCCATCTTTCTGCCCATTCACTCCCTCTGGAGATCGAGGCTCACCACTTGAACCCTCCAAGGTATATTGGTAGATGCCAAATGCAAAGATGTAAATATTTTCACCCTCAACAGGTTTTTCACTGCTATCAATTCAACAAGTAAAATGCCTTTGTTTTTCAAAGAAAGTTCTTAAAACAGTAATTTTGTATTAGCAGGTTATTGTTCTGTCTTAGAGACCGTCACATATGCGAAATTGCATTCTCTTATTGTCAGCCAGCACAGGGTGGGTTCCAAGTCTCCTTTAAAAGAAGAAGCCATTTTTAGAAACTCCACAAATCTTTCAGCTGTCTTAGCTAATCCAGTTTGTGTGTTGTTCATGTACCTTCTCTTTTTATTCTCCTGGTCTTCGTTGTTTACAAGGCTTGAGCATGTTGGGCTCTGGATTGGTGTCACTCAGTTTTCCGTTTCTGGGCATGGTGTGCTTTCCAGAAAAGAAAATTGTTTGAACACATGGTAAAACGGTTTTTCCAAAGTATATTCTTACACCAAGTTTTAATTTAAACAGTGAAATCCTTGGCTCTGCAGACAGATTTCTCCTGCCAGACCCTCATGTACAGAATACCATCTGGTCACTGAGGTTCTGTATGGATGTGGAGTCCAAATAAATAGTCTACACTTTTTAGACTATTGACCTGCTTCTTGCCAATCATTACTTTTTCCCTTTCCAGATGATTGTTTGTCCTGTATTTTGTAGTCTGAAGCTTCCCCTTGCTAAAGACAGATAAAAGATAAAATCTTCAGAAGTGCCTAAGCCCTGTTCTTAAACCCCACTGGATAACAAATTTTTATTTAGGAAATCAATAAAGTAGTCTTAAATTCTATCTGTGTTGTGTGTAGCAGCGTCAAGAAAAGACAAGTTTATAGTTCTTGGAAGAACTGGCTGACTCCTACAGACAACCCTTTGTGTTTAAAGTCTGTCATGGTCTCCAAAGGTCGTGGCTGAAAGCTCTGGAAAATGGATTTCTTGTGATCACAGCAGAGAGATATCTGCAAATGCCTTACCTTGTTTTGTGAGGTGTGACTGAAAGTGTGTGGCACTGGTGTGTAGAAATTCTGTATCAAAAATAGATGCAGTAGAATCCAGTTAAAGGCATTGTGAATTAAGTGGCTTTTACACCAAACCTTAAAGAGTATTATACACCAGAATGTAGCTGTTTGGACGCTTGGTCAAGGTAATACAGGGCTGCAAGCCAGTTGCAATGTTGAACGTTCTCTGTGTAAATATATAAATATTCTCAGCCTAATTTTATCAGACTAACACATGTTGCATGGTTTGGGTTTTTTTGCCTCATTGATCATCAGTGTTGGTTAAAAGATGATGGGTTGAAAATCATGCTGGCACTGTGCTGAGCCCTTTGAAAAAAGAGCAAAGAGAACCTTTGTGCACCAAAAATGGAGTTGACTTTGCATATGGCAGCAGTGAAGAAAGTGTTGGACCCTGCAGCCAATAAACAGACCTCTTAATGACCGTGAATTCTGTTAATAGTGTTCTCTCCCTGCTGTGCCTAGTGGTGTTTGAGTTTGAATGTATTCCTTCCTGGTGGCAAGCATAAACGGCAGAAAAATGCTCTGTGGCGCTCATGGTATGCGTTGCCAAATAGACACGCATGAGGCAAAGCAGCCTTTTTACTCTTCGTTCTTGCTCTGCTTTGAGGGAAGCCCCACTTCTGACTCTGCTGAATCTTTCAATGATCAGCCTCTGACAACTTGGCATTGTATAAGGGGGAAGAAGGTAAAAGGTATTGTACTCCTGAATTTGTTTAAAAAAGCTTTTTGTTTTTTCCTTTAGATGCTAGCATTAAAAAAAAAGAAAGCCCTTCTAAACCGATCTGTGTTTTGTGTTAAATTTAATTATGTAGTTATTAACATTTAGGTTTGTGCAGTGCATAATATTGAGAGTCTGATGCCTGTAATGATTTCTTCCTGATAAATTCAGGAAGAACTTCAATATGAGTTTGTACAATGTTGTAAAAACGAGGTTGACCTTTAGCTCTTAACTGCTTACAGTGCCTTAAACTGTGTGGACCGACATTGAATCTGGTTTGGTTTAAACATGTGCGAGGCACTGAATACTCCCTCTGCGCCTGATTTTTGTGTCTAGCATTTCACAGTGGGCTTCTTCAGGGGATTTTTCTATCTAAATCAGTTAAAATGAAACACTCGTCAAACAAATGTTACCAGCTGTAGGTAGGAGTTGACCTGCTGCTGATTCCATTTCAAAGAATCCCAAACCAGGACTGTTGTACAAACCCACGTGTAAGGTAACAACGTCCATGCTAAGCCATGCATGACAGCTTGGAGAGGTGTGGTGTGTTAGACAAAACTAAAAATCAGAGCTTAGGAAGGTGAACAGGGTGTTTTAGTTCTTTATATAGATGTTTGAGCAGGTGGTTGGCGGTGTTTGGTGCGTGCACGTGCAACTGGACAGGAATTTTAACTCCTTGCGAAAAAGGAAAATGTGGCTTAGACACGGTGTGATTTCCCTTGAATACTTTAAATGGAAAGCTTTGAAAGCAGCCGTAGTGGAGAAGGCATGATTTAAAACAGTACAAAAGGCAAAGAGCAGCAGAAGCTTACAAATCATGGTAATCAACCTCACCTGTCTAGTTAGTCTTTTAACAGTTAGTGACAGAAAAAGGTGTACTTGTTTTGGGTTTGGTTTTCAGTCCAAATGCTGGGGACAGAAGACTGCCACATACATCTCTGAAAAGCCTTCACAACTTCTAATGAATTAATTTGTTGAATATGCTAAAAGGAAAATACTGTTTTAACAGTGTGGCAGTATATCTCGTTCAATAGAGTCCCTGCTATGGGGATCCAAGTTAACTCATGTTCTTTTGTCTTAGGGTACTTGCATGTCTTTTCTGTCCTCATCTGGAGTGATGCAATACTGCTTGGCACATGAGTTTATCATCAAGGTCAGATTTTACAAAGTAAAATCACACTTTGGAGTTTCAAGAAACAATATGCATCTTATTACTTGTGTACTCCTGTCGGAAATGTTGCTCCTGAAACTTTCCATTAAAAGTTTGCAGAAAGCAAAGGAGTAAAATGTAGGAAGACTGTGGGTCCCATTTTCCATTAACAGTGTAGATGAGAATCTGGGAGTAGCAGATGCTACTCAATAAAGAAAATTAATATTTTCCTTGATGTATTTTAATATGTTAATTCAAGTTCTGTCCACAGCTTGGTTCCTCACAGGCATAAGGATGGGATCTAGTGACCTCATTGGGGAAAATAAGTAATTTACGATTGGTTAAGCCAGAAAACTCTTCTCCAAGTCATGCTAACTGGCTTTTACTTAGTAGGGTTAATGTTGATTGAGATGGTGGTATGAAAACGAAGGTGGATAATCCATTTTCTTGTTCAGAAAAGACAGAAGTGTTTGTGGGCACAAATGGGATTTACTTGTGTGAGGAGCATGGACTTCTTCCCTCTACTGCAAAGATAAAATTGGCCAGCCATATAGTCGTTGTACCTGCATGTGGTGTGTGCCCTTATGGCATTTACACAAAAAAGAATGATCTTTTGGTAAAACATCCATGCAGGAGAGGAGCGTAGGAAGAATGTGAGGGATGGGAGAGGATGAGGAGGCATCCTATTAAGCAAAGCAGGCTGGGCTGGCTGCTGCCTGTGGAGGTGTGAGTGCACTGCTGAAAATGCTGCTGCTGCTGCTGCATGATGAATTTCAGGCAATGACACAAATTTGTAAATAGTAAGCATGCAGGTAGTTAATTCACATGGTCCCAAATTCAATTCAGAGAAATTGGCTAAAGGAAGGTGGGAATAAACAGTTTTAGTGCCCCATTGAAATGAATGGAGCTGGCAGATAATTTTCAAAAAGACCGAGTCACCCTGCACAGATCACTGAAGACCACTTAACATTTAAAAAAATATTTGCCTCTGTTAGTTCCAGCTGCTGTAATGTTTTGTTTTCCCTGTTATCTGTTTATGCCAACATTCAGTTGATTCTGGTGATTCATAACTTAGTGTTTCACAATATGTGATTACTCAACCCATGCTTTTCCGCCACCCGTCTCCCTCCAACATGAAAGCATGTTTATATTTATGGTTCTGCTTTTTCTGCTGGAGGAATATTGCTGAAGAAATCCAGCAAAAGCAGTTTACTAGCTTACAGACTCTTCAAAGCCTTGTACTCAGCCTCTAGTTCAGATGCAACCACTGTGTTCATCCAAACCCGATGTCACTTAGAAACAGAGAATGCCTTAAGCCTGCACCAAGTCCAGAGGCATTCCTTTGCTCCTGAAGGACAAGAAGGTTGGCAGAACCCACTCCACCATCCCTGCTCGTTGCTGCAAGTGTCAGACTAGACTTTACTTCGAAGATGAGAGTGATAGATGCAGCATCAAGGAGCAAGAAGAGTTATTATTTAAGCTTCCTTCTCAGCAAGAATTCTGAATTATGGGCTTGCTGGTAAGTACCTCCATGGTTAACCTGCCCAGCACATAAGGAGATCAGCGTAAGTGATTGTTCACGATAGTAATTTCTGACTTCATTGTAAAGGTAAGGAAACATTCATTTTATAAACGGCCAAAGTAATTAAATTTGCTGTAAGATCTCCATTTTTGTCTTCAGTGTTAGGAATTTCCTTTTTACAATGAAGAAACCATCTGCAAGTTTCCCCTGGAATTGCAGTCAACAGAATTACCATTTGCAGGTAAGAAGAATGCACTGAGTGCCTACCAGTTCAGGTAGGGCTCCAAAACTAGCATTGACATTTAGACAAAAAAAATTGTACTGTTTTATGTCATCTATGATATAAGGCAGTAAACCAAGGCCAGAGCTTTCTACTCGGTGATACTGCCTGATCAGACAAATGCTACTCGTGCTTTTGAAGCCTCTGCAGACTTCCAGAGGTGATCCATTTCTGCATCACCTCTCAGGTTATGGTGTTCCAAATAGTAATACCCACTAAACTGACGATTATGAGTATTTATTTTTGTCGTTATACTTATTCAGGATTCTTAGATGTGAATAAGAATTCCTAAACAAGTATGATGCCTTAAAAAAAAATGAGCAGTATGCTACCCTAACAGAAACTTGGGTAAGTAGATCGATGACTGCTTCAAACAATGTAAATTCTTCTTCTGCCTCTTCACTCATCTTGTGCACCCTTTTGTTCTTGTGTGCCCCTCTTGCACCGCTGTATTTCATGCAGTTCAGTCAGTTACGGGTGCTCATGCAGTCACATACTTTTAACTTGTTGCAGTAGTGCAGAGGTTTGTAATCCAGCTGTCATCTGCTGAGTATCCAAAGAAGTTTGCTGCTTTTCGCCACCTGGACTTTAGTTGTCCTGTCTGTGTTTACAGACCTTTCTATGAAGCAAGCATTTTACCAAAGCAAGCAGTTTACCAGATTTTGATTCTGAGCTCATTCACGGCTGCAAATGTCATGGCGTATGTAAGGCTACGTGACTCAAAATTACTTGGCTGGCTCCTGCTCTTCCTTTGGCTTTCAGTTTTGTCTTTAGCAGGAGATTGGTTACAGCAGGTAACCTGTCTGTTCATGCATTGTTTAGATCATGATTACAGTTCACTTGTCACCTTCGCTGTTTTTCTAGCCGGTGACATGTACGTAGCCTCGTTGGGGTTTCACCCCAGTGGCAGCCAAGCCCCGCACAGCTGCTTGCTGTTGCCCCAGTGGGGTGGGGAATCACAAGAGGAACAGTGAGAAAACTCGTGGGCTGAGGTAAAGTGTAACAGGTAAAGCAAAAGCCGCACATGCAAGCAAGGCAAAGCAAAGCAAGGGATTCATTCACCACGTCCCACCGGCAGGCAGGTGCTCACCCATCCCCAGGAACGCCGGGCTCCATCACGTGTAAAGGTGACTTGGGAAGACAAATATCATCACTCCAAATGTCCCCCCTCCCTCCCTCTTTGCCTAGCTTTATATGCTGAGCGTGAACTCATGGTATGGAATGTCCCTTTGGTCAGCTGTTCCAGCTGTGTCCCCTCCCAACTGCTGGTGCACCGCTCCTGGCTGGTGGGGTGGGGTGAGAGGCAGAAAAGGCCCTCCCGATTCTGATTCTGTGCAGGCACCGCTCAGCAGGAACTCGGTAACTAAACCATCCCCGAATTGTCAATGCTGCTTCCAGCACAAATCCAAACATAACCCGGTACCAGCCACCATGAAGAAAATTAACTCTCCCCCTGCCAAAACCAGCGCAGGCCTTCAGCTTGCACCTGATGTGCTCTTCAGATGAATCAGTTCTGATCTCTGCAGGGCTTGGTCGCTGTAACTAGTCGGCTGTGAGGGGCGTTTTCCTGCAGGGTTGGGAAAGAGGCTGGAATTGATGGATGCAGGATGTTTTGGAGTTTTGCGTTTTCTGTTCCGATGCTCAGGACTTGCCGTCTTCTGCAGTGTTCCTCTTGCCCCTTCCTGATGTGCAAGTGGTACAACCTCGGGTGCCTGGCAATGTATTGAGCATTAGATTCTCTGCATCGCCCCAGCCTGGAATGAATGAGCTCCTTTTTGCTCTCAAGAGCTGTTACCTGGCTTTTTCTTTGCGACTGCCAAAAGCTAGGGAGGCTGAGCGGTGCTGGCTCTCTTTTTAAGTAGAAAGAAGCAAGAGATGTCTAAAATGTGAAATAATGCCAACATCCTAAGTGCATGAAGTTGTTGGTGGGTTTTCTTGTGTTTTTTTTTTAATAAAAAAGAAAAGTACTGGGCACTCTAGGTAGGAATGTGGCTCTACTGATGGCAACTGCATCCTTAAAAATGGAACACAGACACTCGATTTTCTCAGTCCTTATAATTTGGGGGCAGGGGGTGTGTGATGGTGAGGGGATGTTGAGGTAACTTGCTAACCATCAATTGTATCCTGGCGCAAGAAGTAGCTCCCGTTTGCGGGTGGAGTGGATAGCTCCCGAACTAGGAGCGGAGTTACGGTAGGGCTGAACTGCACGATAGCGGCTAACAGCAGTTAGGGGGCAGGTGCACTTCGTGCTCTCAGCAGCTCGTGGTGCATTGGAACGACGATCCCCACTTGTCATGACGAGTCTGGCTTCGTTCTATTATCCTCCCTGGCCCCCGGCCCCTTTTGCCAAACTGTCACACACCAATAGAGAGAAGAATCACTTTGTGGCCTGGCTTTAAGATTGTCCTTTTAGGCTCGATCTAAAGCAAGTTCTTCGTATGTCATCAGGCAGAGAGAGATTACTTCTGCTCTTAAATCTTCCAGTAGTCAAGCGGAGGAGGGATTTTTAGTGGTTGCTCTCTACTGCCATTCTCTCAGCACAGAGCCAGTTTTTCCCTCCCCGGTGAAAGGTGGCCCCAGAGCCGATTCAGCTCACCCACCTTGCAGGGCGGCAGCATTTTGCTAAAATGGCTCTTGGGGACGTGACAAGTTTCCAAGCTGGCTTGAGGAAGGGGCAGAGGGCGGTGCTGCTCTTAGCCGCAGCAGGCAGGGTGCAGGATTTTCTAGGCAGTTCTCCTGCGAGCATGTTTGTAAAATTCATTTCATTAATACGGTGGGTTACACTAAAAGTGAAAGTGATACACGAGACACTTATCTCCCATTCATTTATTCACATTTTCCATGGATTTTTGTACACTTCCTCAAGGTATTAGAACTAATGAGAACATTGTTACATGACGAGTTATGTGAAACTTAAGTAGCCACTGAAAAATTCAGCAGTTTGAAATCTATTAACAATTAACAAATCATCACATTCAGCATTTTCATTGGATTTATACTAGCTCATGCCACTTTAAATTGTTTAATATTCATTAATTTCTGCACACAGGCACCAGCTACAAAATTTTAGCAATGCAAATAAGTTAAGGCATCAGAAAGTAAGTTATTTAAGGGCATTTTAAATGTTACAGTGCTGCAAAGGGAGCTGAACTGAAGGTCTTAATAGTAAAGCTTACCTCCTAATTGGTTCATACCTCCTAATTCTACAAATGTTCATTTGAACCATAACTTTGATTTAAACTTTCACATCTGTCAACCAAAAGGGATTATAGGAACACTGCTGTGCTCCCAAATAGATCTTAATTACATTACAATGCCCCCCCCCCCCCCAAATACAGCATCTTAAAATAAAATTTAAACCAACTGTAATAATCTCCCTTACAGGTGGTTCTGAGAATTGAAAGCAGCAGAGAGCTCATTTTTCTGTTTTGGGGAGTGGGGAGGTGAGAGGGAAAGATTTTCAAGCAGCTGAAAGTTCAAAATTACAGCAGAAGGAAGAACATGTGATCTGTAAGACACTCCCGCACCTACGTACAGCCAAAACAGTGAAGGCATCAACTCCAATTAGGGAGGAGACTTGCATCTTTAACATCAGGTAATTAAATATCTACTAAGAGACAGGAATGCCTCGCTGGGTTAAATTCTGATCAAAATTCCTTCTTGTCTATAGCAGGTGCCACTTTGTTACGAAGGCATGGGTATACCCACTTCTATGCTCTCCGCTAATTTATGCTTTTAACTCATTTTAGGCCTTTATTTCTGAGTAATCTCTGGCCTTTTACAGTACTTATATATTTCAGCATTTCTTAACTAGAAACTGAAACATAAAAAAAAAAATTTGCTTTTATAACAGTACTGGAGTAAGGTTGTGCTTCATAACGTCAAGTGAAAAGTGTATGACTTCATATTCGATAATTACAGGGTCACTATGAATGACATTGATTAAAATCTCCAATTTACAGTAAAGTTCTTCCATGATCTTTTAGTGGCAACTTTCCCAATACAAGATCATATGTTTATGCCTTTATTTGACATTCTAATTAACATGAGATTCCAATTATATAACTTTCCCTAGCTTTACTGATAAACACGTACACTGCTAAAGAATTAAGGTGTCTAGTCTCAATTAGTCTCTCCCACAGCTAACAGAAGATATTACTTGCTACCATGGATATTGTAAGGTATAATTCTTCCAACACAATTTATTATTATTCTCCTGGTTTTCCCTTACAGCGTGCTCACCCTCAGGATGTCCGCCCCTGAAAACCCGACAGAGGTGCACTCGCTGTTACTCGGTTTGCCAGCTTTAGAACTGGGCCAAACACCTGCGTGCAAAACCCCAGCCAGCCTCACGCGGGAGGCAATCGTGAGGATACCTAGGGAGTTCATTGGTCCACATTCCAATGGATGAAGAAATAGTTACATATCCACAAGCTTTCAGAAATAATCACAAACCTGAGACCACTAATAAAAATCTGTACAGAGTTGCTCTTCAGGTGGGACACATAACAAAGCCACTTCCCGCATGCAGCGGTCTAGTTGATGAACCTTTCTGCACAGAGACATGTTTAAGACACTACAGTCAAAAGACAAATGTAAAAATAACTCAGCCCTTGGACATTAAACCTGAGCCTGTAGTAAAATTTCAGGCAGTGTTCTGCTTTTCATTCATACACAATTAACATGCATGCCTTCAGCTTTTGGCCTCCAATTTAGGTAGACTTTTTAAAAAAAAAAAAAAAAAAAAAAGCATATTATTTTGAGGAATGTCCCTTACTTTTCATGGTTAAGTACTGAGCCAGATGAAAAAAAAAAAGGCACTATTTCAAATACTATTTGAAATATAAACTGGTATCCAAGCTCCCTTTACACTTGAGTATTAAAAACGCAATTCCTGTGACCTAAGTGTAGCTGAAACATGAGCAAAGGCCTTTGTTCTTGAACTTTGGTCAAAAGGGCAAAAGGGCTATAGATCCTATGAAATTTTTCCTCCTTTTAGTTAAGAGGGAGAAAAAGGCCATAAACTGAATTGTACAGTGAACTAGGACTAAAGGCAGCTGTTTGTCCTGCCCCCCGCCCCCCCCCCAGAGAGGGGTGGGGAGCAGGTAAGATGTGCTGCATCTCATCAAACGGTGCTACTACTCTTTCCTCACCCACAGGATGCCACTATTGTGGATTTCCAGGTCCCCTGTGAGAATTACGTCATGCTGCTTTTTTTAAGGAATGGGATTTTTCCTCTGTGCCACCTCAGCCAGAGGCAGGTTGGCATGTTTCTTCCATCTCCGCAGAGCTGGCCAGTATGACAGGCCTGAGAGCAGTTCAAGTTTAATCTTAACATCTAGCTCTTGGATAGTTTGCTAGAGCTGGAAGTGAAGCGGAAGAGCAATTGTTAGGGAAGGAGTTTCCAGCAAACAAACAAAGGATTAAATAACCAAACACGGTCTGGTAAAGCAGTCATGGAAACTGAGAACAGATCCTGATCCACAAATTATTGCCGCATGGTTAATTTTAACACAGCTGAAAACTAAGTTACACACTAAACCAGTGTTCCCTACTTGCAACAGAAAGCTTGTCCTAAAGCTGCAAACTACTGCTTTACTTAATGCAATGCTGTAAAGCACTGTAGTTTTAGCACATGGGGAAAAATAATTACTGAGACACACGTTTATGTATGTATTTCCTGGTAGTGGCCAGAGGCAATACAAAGATCTATAAAAATCCTGAAATCTGTTTGTGAAAAGAGCTATCTTCAGAAAAGTACGAGTAGCAAGACAAGTACAACATTTACAACTCTGCCTTTGCTGGCTTTCAGTTGTAGCCCAAAGGACTAGGGAAGAATTCCTCGGAGGGACCATAATGGAAGTGCAACCCTCTGCCCTGACTTGTCAGAAGTCAGTCAATGCCAGCTGTGGTTGTGGTCCAAGATAAACAGTCTTCCAGTTCTCTGCTTGTACTATTGCACATCATTAGCTTGTTGCTACAGTAAGAACAGAACTGACAGTTCTTCTCTAAGAAACACTACTGTCAACAAGACTATGCAAGCACATTTTGTTTCAAATATCTGGAGATTCAGTCTTCTGAGCCCCAAAAGCACACAAGTCTGTAAGAGTTAACACACAGTACAATATGTAATATTGTTGTCACTGAGTTTGAAAAGTTAGTTCTCACCGGAATACAACAGACCAATTAAAATTAAAAAGCTGAAGGCTAAAAACAGTTTCAACAGTTAAACATCAACATCCTTCCTTCTCAAAACAGGAGGTTGTTGCATTGCACCGCAGTCTGTGAGGAAGCTCTGGTACCGTATTCTTGTACTCTTGATTTCAGTCCATTTGGCCAAATTGACCAGTGTTAAAACATATGCTTTAATTTAAATCAGTGTGCTTTATCCAGCAGAAGTCCTGCATTTAGATACTGAAAAATGAGGGAGCACAGTTCAACACTTGTATTCTCTTAAAGCTTTTATTAGCTAGTTTAACTTTTCCTCATAAAATTTTTCATTTTTCCAGAGTCCCTGTAACAGTTCTTAATATCAGAGCAAAGAGCTAAGTGTTCAAGTGAAGTTATGGAAGAAAAAAAAAAAAAAAAGAGCAGCAGCAGTTTAGCAATAATTCCTCAAATCACTGACTGCAACTTATTTAAGCCTCCTTTTTCTCCAGTAAGATTTTGTGCAACTCATCTGCATCCTCACTTGTTTTCACCCTTATTAACATAGTGACAGGAGCAGTTGGATTCTTCTCATCTATCGGTGGATTAGGAACACAAACTATAAGAACGTTGTTTTTTCCGGTTCTTGAACATGGCATCTTAGGTGGAATTAGAACATTCAACAGTATGTTTCCTGCATATGAGGAGGAGAAAAAATTACAGTTAGCAAGTTTTCAGCTTTTACTGCAATACAGATGTTAGTATACGTAATAAATAGGGATTTAAGTTTGTGTTTCGAAAGAAGGCAATTCACAAATGTATACTCATCTTATTCTTCCCTAAGCATCTGCTCATGGTCACTGTCCTCACAGATTTCTTTCCACATTAGGAATGAGGAAATCTATGAAAATACTGCATCCTCCCTTTTTTAAGAGGAGCCTGAAGAATATCAAATGATAGTAGGGACACGCAGGAAAAAGGGAAGGGGACAAGGGAGAAGCAGCAAATGAGGAATCCAGTCACAGTGCTTAGTTGAAGCTTATGCAAGTCACTCATTCTGACCATCAAGCACAGTTCATAAGCAGAAGCAAAGAGTTAGCTTTAACACACGTACAGACATGTTAATCTAAAATTGGACAAACTATGGTAGAATAAGTACTTTCAATCCTCAAATCGTACAATGCATCTGATGTGGTCTGCCACTGCATGACTAACAGCAGCTCTACGTCAACTTGTTAAATTACGTAGTGAGTTTGAGAGCTTCAGTATTAGTGGTCTATTAAAACAGTTGCAAACAAACTCAAATCTGCTTCCAAGAAAGATGCACACATTTTGTAAACCTGGTAAATAGTTCAGAACACGGTAGTAGTATTTAGGGAAAAGTCAGTCTTCGCCTTCCTTTCCAGTTCAGTTTTTCAACACAGTGAGATTTTAGGAAAGGATTATAGCACTGTGTGAAGATAGCAAAAAGGAAAGTGTGCATCACTATGACTGCAGCAGCGTCTAGAAACCAATGCTTGGAAACACCAAGCTGCAACGTCTTAGTGTATGAGCTTTAGAAAAAGAAGAGATTTCCTAATACATCACCTCAGATGAAGGCAGAGGGAATGTAAATCAACATCATGAAAATTAGCATCAGCTGAGTGAGAAATCAAGACTTGAGTTAAGAGTAGGTAACTTGAAAAAATCAAGTTTTCATCTGCTCTATTCAAACACATTCAACTCCCCAAGGAAATGCTGAAATTATCAACAGCTCTGCCATACACCTGCCTTCAGTGTTACCGCCAAGAACTGCTCTTCATCTGGCAAACCTTGTCTCCACTGAAAGAACTTAACAATTTAGAAGTGACTAACACAGGAGTCCTGATCTCACCAGGTATTGGAAAACTGCCCCTAATGGGCCTGCAGAGACTCCATTTAGACTTGCCAGAGTGCATTGTAAACAAAGTGAGGTGAGACTTACCAGTGGCCTACACTGCAGCATGGCTTTTGTCCTCATGTCTCCTATAAGCATACTATTTATTCTACTTTTATAGAAGTTGTCAAGTGCACGTGAACCTCATGTGCAAGTATGTTGAAATTAAGTACTGAAGTGTAGCAAAGTTTCTTATGAATGAGTATCAAAACAGTGATTTGCACAGCCAGAACATTACACCTTAAAAACTTTAATACCTCAAGTCCCTAACTTCTAAAAGCAAAGAAACAGTTGGGTCTTTCTTTATCTCAGAATTTATCTCAGAAGATATTCTGAGGAATTATCGCACTACAGGTTCTCTAATTCTGTAGAGTCAACATACCATTTGTGATCCAACTGAAGTTAGCCAAAACACAGTTCAACTGCTGGACTTCAGCAAGCATTTTATGAGCAATGCATATAGCAAAATCCTGCATGTCCTACATATATAATGCTCCCCTTCACCCCCAAGTACATCAGATGTATGAGCCAGCTATTTACATAGTCAGGATGAACTGCAGACAAGAGACAGTTGGCCTGCACCTTAGCACAAAATTTGTTCCTCTTCATTACACCTGAGACATTTATACCTCCACTGTGGTGTTAAGCAACACTTCAAAGCCACTCAAGAAGTTGGGGATGGAGAAAAGCTATTAAAGGGGGGAATACCTACACACACCCCATAACCGCTTACTTCCTTGCACTGCTTCATGTGCACTACTTTGTAATATCCACAGAGGCATCCAATTGCTTGTTCAATAAAAAAAAAAAAGCTAAAAGGTTTTCACTAATCGTGTCTGTTAGGCTGTGTAACAAACAAAATCCTAATGCTTAGGAGGGAGTTTCACATCAAAGACTTGCTATTGTAAGAAATTTACTTACCTAGATTGGTATCTGCTCGGACTAAGAGTTGAGTTTTTTCATTTCCTGCTGGCTTTAAGTGTAACGTTCCAACACCTTTTTCTTTAAATTCATTATCCTTCTTGTAAAACAGTTTGCACCTGTGGAAAAAAAACCAACAGCAATAACAAACAAAACCCAAACCTTGTTTGAGCAGACACGTAGAGATTAAATACAAAGCTATCTTCCAAACACACACACATATATATCTACGCATCTAACTCACGGTAAGCCAATAGCTGAACAATAATCAGGAGTTAACATGCTGTGAGTAGCATAAATTTTTATTATTCTTGACTCTGTTTCATGTGCCAATGGATACTACTCCCAGTTTGGAAAGAGAAAGGGTTTTTTTTATTATTTCTTTCAGTATTGAAATTACAAAGCTACTGTTTAAAAACACTAATTACAAAACCACAATAATTCGCTGTATGATTCTGAGGTTATAATAAGACTTTTATGTAAAATTTAAAAACATTTTTTTAAGTTAAGCACTAATAAACATAACTCCATTCTTCATAAATTAGCACGTACCTTCTCTCAGATAAAGGAAATGACTTTTTGCAGGACAAGTTCTGTGCTAAGTGTTAAGCAGACACGCAATTACTTGGACTACTGAACATGCTTGGAAAAACTACTTCTAGTAGTGCTAGTCTCATTTTGAACTTAAAAGTACAACTTCTTCGCTCCTTCATACAACAACAATCAGCATTTTCCAACTGAAGACTCTTATTTCAGGCTAGCAAATAGCAGAGTACCCGACTGATTTTTCAGAAGTACAGCATGTTATTTCTCTGGTACAAGACCTACAATTTACTTACAAAACCTGACAAAGGCAGAATCATCACCTTCATTTGTGAAAAACTGATCACAAGTAGAACAAAACCTAGCTATTAGTGCTGTGTCCAAGATGCACAGTAATTTTAGTGAGATCTTACACACATTCATCTGTAACTAACTTTTTTTGCAAGTGGAACTTCATAGTCTATATGGCTTCTGAATAAGTTTTATTAACTGGGAAATCAAGAACACCTATGTCAGCAGTTATGCACTGCAGTGGTGAAGAATAGCAATATGCAGATACAAAATTTTCCACATTATAATCACTATTCCAAGTTAAAGTCACTTACTTCTTTGAGTAGAAAGCATCATCCTCTTTTACTTCATTAACAATTACTTTTGGTGGCTCTTCTTCCTCCTCTTCTCCTCCTTAAAATAAGAAGTTTTAATAGCTT
Organism: Microhierax caerulescens; assembly: GCA_035590215.1. NCBI lineage: Eukaryota > Metazoa > Chordata > Aves > Falconiformes > Falconidae > Microhierax > Microhierax caerulescens. The sequence goes on from JAVJGJ010000057.1 coordinate 14,570,588, forward strand.
AGTGTTGTGAGCATATAACCTGGGAAGTATTTTTGGCATTGTATTAGAACTAGCTTATACATGCTGTATTTGACATGTACACGTGTGGCCTCTCAATGAATGCCAAAATACATTTAAGTCAGTATAGGCTCTGAAGCAACTTCAGCTACAGAAAAAAAGTCTGACCTTCTTTTCATTCAGTCACACCCTTCAAGCACCTTCATGCTCATCCTCAGTTTAAATGGTATGAAAATAACCCAAACCACAGCAAACAAACGCAGAAAATAAAAAGCTTACCAAGTCAAACTGAAGTGAAAACCTTCTGTCAAGGGGAAAATGTTGTAACATTTCAAAGAACAGGCTCCACAAATGGGTCCAAGTAAAGCATAATAAATACTTCCAACAGCCAGGTTTAATTTGGGGGAAGGGAATTACTTGCAGGAATGACAGCAGCAGGATTATGCCTTTCCAGTCCCTCAACTGCTAGGATTTCTATCAGCTTACTGTTCCCAGCTTAGGTAAATAGCAAAGTAAAACTGTCAGGCAGCATGTAACTTTATTGGCCTTACAGTCTATTAGGTAAGATGTATGAAATTGTTCTGTATCTTACGCATTTTACTAAGGCAATCTCTTGATAAATCTATGGGGAAAAGCAGCAGGATTGAAATGTCCTGCAGACTCAAAGATGAACATACCAGCTGCTTTAAATTCCATTGTTTCAAGTCTTAAATTCAGCTAAAGAGTCATGTCCTACTACAGGAAGTATAAATCTAACAGGAATACATAGGTTTTGATAACCATATACTTTTAGTGTTACTTAAACGGTATGCAAGACAGGTATTTCCAGGTAAGTGGTACAGTTTCGCACTTTCAAATTCAAGAACATGAATGTTCTTGATTCTAGTTCAGCTTAGTATTATGTTATGATCTAGTTCAGCTTAGTATTATTTCATATTTGCAGCATTAGAGTCACACATTCACAGCTTAACATTAAAATCATAATTTTAAATAGAAATTACCTTTATCATCGCTACTGCCACTTTCTGCTCGAGCTTCCAATACATTGGTGGATACTGCAGTGCCAGACTTAGCCTGGTTTGCATCTTTTCCAAAGAAACCTGAATTCCCAGGAGAAAAGGAGAAACTACCAAGTGTTCCTGAACTGAGGGAACACAAAAGAGAACTGTCAACACTCTTGCCAAAATTAAATGAGACTGTTGATGTAGCTCCTAATGATGGGTCTTTTTTTTCTGATGCAGCTTCAGGTTTTCTGTCCATAGTATTCTCAGTTTTGTTGTTGGTTAACAGAAAAGTTGATCCTTGCTGTAGCTTTGAATTCCCAAATGCAGAAACAGGCTGAGCGCCAGGTGTCTTGTTGCTTTCATTTTCAGAGCCACTATCACTACTGCTTCCATGTTGCTGTTCAATATTTGCTAAATACTTCTCATAGTCTCTAAAGATGGGTGTCAGGTCACATAGTGGGTTTGTGTTTACATGCTTCACTATCCAGTCACGCACAGAACAGTTTAAAGCTGCTAACTGTTTGTGGTAAACACTAGAGCTACAAACTTTACTCTGAGCATAGCCAGATGAGGATGGTTGATTGCCACCATTAGCTTTTGGGCTCGCAGCCTTTTTCTCAGTAAATGCAATAGTCATAGGACCATTTGACATTGTGGATCCTGTTAGAAGAAAAACATGGGTTAGAAGATTTTTTTTTTATTTCCAAAAAGCAGAGTTCTCATAAAAGCCTAACTGATGTTCTGGGTATTTCTTTATCAAATAGCTCATTCTTCCTCAGTTATGTACCTTCTCTTGGATGACAACACTGTGTACCAGATACTGTGGTACAAGTGAACAGATGATACTGTGCAACAAACCTAAACTCCTTCAGAAAAGTACGTTAGCTCAGGGATCTGTAGATGTAGGACTTCAGTAGATGGAGCACACAATTGTATAAAAAAATCCAAAGAAATCTTGTACAGAGTAACATTAAAAAAAAAAATAAATTTGAAGTTTTATATTTCACCAAGACCTCCAAGATCTTAAAGCAAGCTTTACCAAGCTGTAACAGCTTACTAAGATGCATTACTAAGTTAACTCTTGGTCCTTGTACTTTAAAAACCTCTGAACACTCTAGCCCATGATTGCACGTTTTGGGTGGTTTCCATATAAAAACCACAATAAGGAAATTAAGAAAATTTATTTAAGTATTTAAGTAGTCTCCTAATTTAGTTAAGCTCACTGAAATCTAAATTACTCAGAGCTTCAAACTCCACCATTTCTATTCTGTGGTATGCTGACTAAACACTGTGGCATGGTTAACATTTCTGCATCTCGAACACAAAAGGCCAGAACTAATAATCGCCAGGGACTACCAAAGCATGAGACTAGAGTTAGACTTGCCAAAGTACTTCAAGTATCTTAAAATGTAGGTATCAATGTAACATAAAATTCTAGTAAGACCATTTGCAATGTAAGATATACAGGGAAGGTTACAACTTTAGCTATGCAGCTTCTATTTATCAAGAACTGCAAAAAACATAGAAATAAGATCTTAAAAAAAATTAAACACAAAGAAACTGCACTCCTTCTGAACAGATATTTTCCATTAGCTCTTTTTTTTTTAATTAAATTCAGAGATTTGGGACAATTATTTAACTGGAATATGTTATCAGCTGGTTTATACTATTCGGAGACTATCTTATGCCAATGTCTTCCATTCCCATTTGTGCCTATAAAGCTTTTATCTCCCGTATTAGATCAAATACAAATTTAGTCTTTACATCTTAAAATTGCATGCATTTGATAAGTTATCCCTCCAGCAGTCTAAAATCTTTTTCAGAAATGTTACGAACAGGAATAAAGTCTCAAAACCTTAACACTACATAATTGTTCAGATTTTTTTTTTCACTATTAAAATAACCCTACAGATCTTATGGCTGATTTTGTTGATAAATATGTATGCTTATCTAAAACTTACCAAATGCTGATTGTGTTTCGGAGGCGGTCTTTAAACTGCCAAAAGAAGGAGTGCTAGAGACACTACTGCTTCCATTAGACAGCCCTTCTAAAGGTTTTATTCCTGCACCATTACCAAATCCACTGAAGCCACCTCCTCCTTTTACAGAAGGCAATAAAAAGCCTTTAAACGCTTTAAAAGCTCCTCCACTTTCAGACTGGGGAAGGGGGAGGGGGAAAGAGAGAGAGAGAGGGAGAGAACCAGTTATATACATCTCCACAAAAAACATATCCACATTTGATACTCCATTTATTTTACTGTGGTTCAGAATGTCATTTTGTGCATTATTCTGTCAGCTATGTAAACAAAATTAATAGCTTCCTTGTGACACATATTGCTACTATTTTTAAAGGACTCAGATGGCTGGTATGAAAATAAACTAGATCTAGGAAGTGGATACCTAAAACTTTTTCAGAGCAGCGGATGTGTTTGACTACCTATTTAGACATTCATAGCATCTTATTTTGTTTAAATAATTACACAGCAATATGCAATTGCAGGCTTATTCTCAGCAACTTTTAGCATTTACAACTGCAATTAAGAGTCCAGCACTTCAAGCCACTCATCAGAGCAGCACACTCTGCAGTCACCTATGTAACGTTTAAGTGATTTACCCAAAATATTCCAATATGACTGATGGGAAAAGCAAAGATATTATGTTAAGATGTACAGTCTATGTATGCTTTCTGCAACCATTTCATTACCTAGTTCTGAACACTATTATTTTATGGTATAGTTTCTCACACATTTTTAAAAGATATAGTGTGATTAACATACAAATAGGTACTACCACTTTTAGGTACTACATTAATGTATTTTGAGGTTATGAGCACTTGTTACTGGAAGTGGATTTTCAGTGTCTCTGGAAAGCCGTCAGAGCAAAACTGAGAATTGCTTCTGATTTTCATCCACTTTTGCCACTGAAGAAATAGTAAAACTTACCAATTTTAGGTTCTATTTCAGTATCTGGCCCTGTGAGTATGGGCTCTTTTGATTCCCTTTGTGCTTTACTTTCTCCAGTGCAGTCCTCATTTGTCATTTCTAGGTAGCTATTTTTACTCTGTCTCTCTCTGATCAGTCCTACCTCTCTCTCTGGATATCCAAGTTAAACTGCAGTCTTTTTCTTTGCAGCATTCTGCTTCCTCCATTTAGAAACATTAGTATGTTTCAAGTTTACCTTTTTGTAAATGTTTCACAGGTTTCTTATGCAACCTCAACTGTCCTGCCACCTCTTCTGCTTTTCAGACACTGTGCAGCCTACCCTAGTTCTTCCAGCTTTGATCTCTAACAGCTGGCTCCCAGCCTCCTGACTATTTTTCTACCATCACCTGGTCCACTTTCTCAGCCAGTCCTGTTTTTCTTATTCCATTTGGCCCCGAATCCCTCCTGTTCAAGTTGCGGTTTACTTCTTGCATTACCTCTTCCAAGGAAAATCCTTTAATTAACTGCATATTTTACCACATTTGTGGCTAAAACTACTATAATCAAAAGTGGGATAAGACAAGCTTCCTCATTTACACCACTTGGACAGCAGAAGGAAAATCAAAAGCACAGGAGAAAACTATCTAGCCCTTAATTGTGCCTAGTCCTATTCAATCCAAAAACAACTTGAGTGATAGGTAAAGTTTCTGTCCTATTTCTAAAACAGTGCATTCCCTGTTAAAAGAATGCTTCACGGAAAGACACATATGACAAAGCATCTGTCAGGAACTTCTTAAAGAACTATAATTTGGTTGGGCTGAGTTAATGCCTTCACAGGGACTAAACCCTGAACAAAGGCCAACTTCCTTTCAATTTTCAATCTGCTACTGCAAAAAGTAGGTGGCACTCAAGCTCTCAGGGGTGGGGGCAAAGGGGGAAGTAGCAGCAGTCTTAACAAAAGACCTGGTTTTCACTCGCAGAACAGCTTAATATTTTCGCTTTTACTTATTTAGCCTCCATCTGAGACATCTCCCAGCCCTCCACTATGGATAACTAGTAACTTTCTATTTCCAGGCTTCATCTCTGCAAATGAAACTGGAGCAGTTTGAACACAGTATTACCCACCTGTAGATGACCTTGTGTCTGAAACACACTGCAATTCTACTTCAAAAGTAAACATCTCTTCACCCAGTCAACACTCATTTTACCCATTTCTCGTTCTAGCCTTACTCTTGATGGAACAGTAAGCGAAAATTAATTTGCATGTTTGATTTTTCACTCTAGCCTTACTCTTGATGGAATAGCAAGCGAAAATTAATTTGCATGTATGAGCTGACTAGCTGCATATAACTTCTAAATGATAGTTTTATACAGTATTATTACAAGCCCAAGTAAGTAAAAACCTGAGCACGGACATCATATTTTGCAACTAAGTCCAACTACAGCAATAATGGTCAGCAATTACATTACCTCTGATCCAACATTTCGGCGCTTTGCTTTTTTAATAGCTCTGTTCTTCAGGACTTCTTCACTAGCTACTGAGAATGTTCCCACCTTGAACAGGAAGTTTTGGAATCATTAGTGAAATTCTTGGAATACATAGAGCCATCACAGTCTGAAGAGATGGCTGAGTAACATTGTTCCCTAACAAATAAGGGAAGTAGTAAAAAAAAGGAAAAAACAAAACCAGAAAAACAGACAAAAAAATGTAGTACTGTGATTAGCCTGCCAGCTACTTGGACACTAGCTGATACTTCGAAAACTCTCGTCTGTGTTGTTCTGCATTGTATTTCCCTTTGTGAAATCTCAATTTTATTACAACAAACAATTTAAGATTTCTTTTAATTTTTTTTTAAACAAAGCCATAAGATATCTTTGCTAAAGGTAATCTTGTCAGTACTGCACTGTTACAATCAATCTTCAATGTGGAGAAAGTATATTAAAAAGTATGATCTAAGTCAATCTGCAGTCTGCTGTAGTTCATTAGTGAAGGCAGCTAATGACTAATTACCACCCTGTAATAAATGAGGACATTAAGTTTTCTCATATTTAAACTTCTGGAAGAGTACTGTCAGTTTTCTTTCTTACATTTTATAAGCCTAAACATTTAATAATTTCAGTAGCAGAGAAGCTAGCACAGTTTGTTTAGAGATAATACATGAGCCATAAGTATGAGACACTAAATGTGAAAATCCTCTTTCACAAGCACTAAGTACTTCAAATTAACATATTTCTGAAATTAACTATTATTGACCTTTAAGAAAAAAAAGAAGTCATGAGACATGAAAAGAAATTTATCTCAAGAAATCAAAACCACTTTTCTTGTGAACTCAATCACACATCTGAAGAGTTCAAAAGCATTATGCATTTTAACAAGCCTGGGTTTCCCTTTAGAAATGTAAAGTTCCTTTCCCCCGAGTTGCTGATGTAATTTTAACTGTTAAAAGCTGCTTTGCCATATATGGTCTGAATATATTGGAACCTTTATTTAAAGAAACAAAAAAATTCACTTATATAATATTATCTTTAATTGCTACACTTTTAACCAATTTCACCATAGATTTCACCCACAAGATAAATAGCACATATAAATGACTACCCTGCTACCTGCAGGGGCATGGGATCTATAGTGTATCTTACCTCCTCAGCTTCATCCTCCTGATCCCAGTTTCTGTCAGTCAGCTCCTTCTCTGCAATTCTCTTTGCCATTTTTCCACACCTGTGTGTGGGGAAAAAAAAAAAAAAAGGCATAGAATAATTGCACAGAAATTAAATTTAAGCACCAATGATCTTCAATTTGTATTACTCAGAACAAATAATGAAAATCAGAGTTAATTGAAAAGCAGGTAAAAATTGGAATGGCAGTTGAAAACCAAATATTTCTAACAACTCTTGTGGCAACTACAATCAATAGCATTTGAGACTAAAGTTGTGGTGATAAGCCATATTTGATCTTAAATTTAAGCAACAACAGAAACATGCAGGTCAATTATGGGGTAAGTTTTCTTCAGCAGCAATGCTGGCTAGAGAAATTCCTTTCAGTCCCATAACCCATATACCTGGTCATCACTTACTCTGAAGGGCTGCAAAAACAAAAAATATTTTATAAAGTTCTGCTTAAAACACTCCATATTCCACTCCACCTTGCCTTAGGATACCCATGTAAGAAGCAAGAGAGAAGCTGCATTATAGCATCTAAAATAAACACTGATAAGGACCTGCTGAAGCAACTGGACAGAAAACTTGGGTAAGAATGAAGACAATGCCCTCCTACAAAAAAACCAGGATCAGTAGAATATTACTAATTAGAATTTTTAAAAATTGTATTACAAATAAATCAGATTATTTTTCCCTCCAAAGGACACATAAAGCATATAATGAATTTTAGAGCAATTACTGTAAGCAGCCAGCCATGATTTTGCTAGTAATCTCTGCAATGTACAAGAAAATCACGCTGGAGAAGAAATGTCTGTAATAGTTCCAAGTTCAATTTCACTGAAGTACAACTTACCCCCTGCGTACAAAAACAAAGAATGAATCCAGCTATGACATTTTGTACCTGAAAGACTTGGCAAACAATCACCTTACTCAAATCTTACATGAAAAGTGTTTTCACAATTATCATCTGACACTAAATATGAAAACTTTTCAAATATGTGGGTTTATAGCATTTTGTAGACTCAAGCAAGCACAAAAATTGAAACTCTTAAACCCTCTTAGGTTTGTGATTAAGACCTAGCCAGATTTAAAAATAAATTTAAAAATCCACAGTTGCATTTCAGAGCCAAAAACGATAATACATGGTTCCAGAACATCTTGTTTAGCCCGTAAAATATTTTTAAACAGAACAGTAAATCCAACTGCACAGCAGTCTTGCAGAGATCACACGTCCAAGTCATGAATTTTAGTCTGACACTTCACAAATAAGGTCAAGTTATTAGGATCTTTTGGAAGTACAGTGACAAAAGATCGTTTTGGGTAAACACTTTAAAACACCCTAATCCACACCAACCTGAAAGTAGAGGTCCTACCATGAGCTGCTTGATTCTCTGCAGACCGAGGAACTATTTAAAATCTAAATGGGGGGGGGGGGGGGGAAATACTTATTTTAAAGTCATATTGGCTCCCCAGTCCAGTCTCCCAGAGGCATATACAAACACTTGCAACCAGGAAGACAAGACTGCACCTCTTTGGCAGCAGCCAGATCTCCAAGGCTAGTAAAACCTAGAATTACAGGATGGGATTCCACAGAAGGTCATTACCACTCTTAACTCAGCCACTGAAGCATGACAAGCACATTAACCTGAAAGCCTGTTTCTCCGCTAATAGGACAGGGGTAAACCTGTCAGCCTTGGCTACAGGTTCTTGGCACCTACCTGTGTTTATGATTTCTCTACATCAATACTGACAACAGACTCTAACATATATAAAAACAGAAGAAGCATGAGAATCCTAGACACATTTTCTAACCTCTGAAACAAGAAGCAATACAAACCTACCTTTTATCCGATGTTTATAACCAGGAAGTCTTAGCAAATGTTGAATAGGTTGAGGGGGGTGTATTTTGAGCAACAGCTCTTTCCATTTAAGAACAAAACAAGCCACAATATAGATGTTCTGTTGAACTAGTAAAATTCACCTAGCAACCACCGCTGCCTTGACGCAGCAGTTCCAGAACAAAACGCAACATTCGCATTCCACAGTATCACTATATATCCCATAAGACTACAAAACTTGCGCTGCTGGAGCACCTAGGCTAAAACCCGGCGGCAAAAGCCGCCGCTGGTTACCTCATCCCACCGCAGGACCGAGCCGTGCGCTGCCGGGCCCAGCCGAGCGCGGGCGCGGGCAGGCGGCAACGGCAGCCGCGCTGCGCCCGGGGCTGCCCGCCGTTCGCCTTCCCGGGGAGGATCCTCCGTCCTCGGCACAGGCTCGCTGGGTTTCACGTACAAAGTGCCGCTCGCTGCCTTTCCCAGGGCCTGGCTGCAGTCCCCTGGAGCACCCCGAGCGCCTCCCGCCCACCCCTCACGCAGGCTCCGCGCCTCCGAGGCGGCGGGAGGTGAGGGCCCCCACCCCAGCGCAGCTCGCCAAAACGCCATCGCCCCCCGGCAGCGCCCGCCGGCCGCGGATGCGCCGCTCCGCCCCGGCTGCCGGCCGAGGAAGAAAAGTTTGGGGGCGACTTAAGGCCGCGGGAGCGCCGGAGGAGAAGGAGGATGCGCGGTTTCCCCGGCTGATCGGGAAGGAAGGATGACCGAGGGAGGATGTGCACCAGCAGCCAGATCATCGGGAGCCTCCTGGTGCTCTCCGTGCTGGAGATAGGGTTAGGGGTGTCCAGCGTGGCCGTGGGGGCGGTCAGTTTCAGCCTGGTCCTCACAGAGCATAAACCTCAGCTGGGAGACTCTTCTCCGGTATGGAGCGGGGTGTGTGTACGTTAGCCATTTCACTCTCTCTTTAACTCTTTATGGTGATGATCAGACCGTGCGAAGGCATTCCCTTCCCTTCCCTTCCCTTCCCTTCCCGTTCCTTCCCGTCCCGGCCCTTCCCCGACCGGCCC
>JAVJGJ010000057.1:14580163-14598676 GCA_035590215.1 Microhierax caerulescens
CACACACACCGCCGCACGCACGTCAAAAGCAGCAGAGCGGGCGGCCCCGGGCGCAAGCTGCTGGCACTTACCCCCACGGGGCGTCCGCTGGCGGGCGCGGGGCGACGGGGCCGGACGGGCGGCTCAGCGGCGCTGCTCTGGGCTGCGGGGCCGAGGCTGCGGCGGGCAGGAGGCGGAGTCTGGTCACAGGCTGCCCGGGCCCGGAGCCCGCTCACCATCCCCCGGCCTGGCCCTCCGCCCCCTCTACCTCCGTGGTCGCCGGCGTTGCTTAACTCGGCATCAAGCCACCGCCACTTTGGCCCCCCTGAAAGACGGAATATTTTTTTTTTGTAAAAAAAAAAGGAAAAGCACCCGCCGCCGTCCGCGCCACCGCCTCCAATACGCATGCGCCTCCCTCCTCCCGCGGCCGGCGTTGCGGGGGAGCAGGGGGGCGGGGCCGGCGGTAGCCCTGCAACCGGTCGCCGGGGCGCGGGTCACGTGGCTGCCGCAGCCCAATGGGCGGGCTCGTCCTGCCAACGGCCGGCTGGGCCGCGCATGCTCCCTGCGGGCGGGACGGCGCTCGCGCCGGCCGTTCGAATTGTCGTCACGTGGCCTCCCCCTGCCCGCGGCGGGCTGTGAGGCGGGGGACGGCACGGCTGCGGCGGTCGGGTGGTCCCCGGCTGCTTCACGGCCCCCGGTCGGACGCGCACGACGGCAGAAGGGTGCCCAGGCTGCCCCTGCACCAGCTGAGCTCACCTCCTCGGCCCAGCCGGGCGCGGCGGCCGCTGACTCACGGGGCAGGCCCGGCTGCGGCCTGGCTTGCGGCGGGAGCAGCAGCTGTTTGCCAGGCCCTGCGCCTGACTGACCTATAAAACCTTGGCTCTCTCGCTGCCTCCCTGGCGGCCTTGCCTCCCTGCGGTGCACCGCTGGTGGGAAGTGACTGGAAAGAGGGTAACATCCTCTGCCGCAGTGACAGGTTGAACGTGGTGACTCCCAGGCATGTTATCACCGTTACAGCAACCAGGTACTACCTTAGAACAGTAAACATGAAGGCAGAGTAAACCAAAAAACTGCAGTTCTCACGCCCTGTCCAGGTGTTCGCTTACAACGAAGACTTAGTGTTACCACATTTGCAGGCTGAAACACCTTGATCTAATGGAGGGGAAAAAAAAAAAAAGGCAAGAAATCACTTATTGTAGAGAACTTGCTCTCCTAAAGCATATAAATTGATTAAATAACCGAGATTTTTGAAAAATACACACATGATAGTAGGTAAGCACTGATATTTATCGTATCTGGGACCTCAACACTCCTAAGGTATGTAACTACAACTCCCCAGTTGTGTTACCTAGTTCTACCTTCAAACAATGTGTTTTCAACATGGTTTTCTTCTTTATAAAATGTACAAATATTTTGAGCCATCAACGGGTAATAATTTGGAAAGCTCACTTTACCTGCCCACCTGGGATTTCAGATACTGCTATTTTAAAATGTGTCTCACTGCATAATGATGGCATAAACCAATGTTAATGCCTCGAATTTAAAATTAAATGTTTCCTAAGTATCTTCTCTCTCTTCCTGTCAAAAGCAGGATTGTCACAGTGCCATTAAATTTTTCTTGAACTGGCACTCTGCTGTTTTTGATCCCGTTTGTGTTTAGATCACATCAGTGACCCCACGTAGATATTTAAATTTCCTTTAATCCAGGAAGACAAAAAACATTCTTTGGCCTTTTCTTGCATTGTCTATCTGGCAACCCTTTTGAAAAGTTCTCTCTTGCTGAAAAAATAAAATCCTTGAAATAGCTCTACTACCTGTGGTAAATCCAGCCTGTACTTGCTCTCTTGCAGGCTCCTACGAGTTAAAGGTTATTCTTTCTTAGAGTCTGTGTGCATTCTAGTTTGCCCTTTTGCAGTTGCAGTAACAGTCAGAGATGCAGTCTTCAAAGAGAATTTCTTAAATAATTGCTCGTTGCTTTGTTAGCACAAACAATGCGCAAGGTACTGTAACTAACAAACACTGTGACCCTATTGCCCGATCGGACCAGAAGATTTATAGATTTTTCAGATCTGTGTTCCTGGCGGAGCTGAAGGAACTGGGGTGGTTTAACCTGGAGCAAAGGAGGCTGAGGGGAGACCTTACTGTTCTCTACAACTACCTGAAAGGAGGTTGTAGCGAGGTGGGTGTCAGTCTCTTCTCCCAAGCAACAACCGACAGGACAAAAGGGAATGGCCTCAAGTTGCACCAGAGGAGGTTTAGATTGGGTATTAGGAAAAAATTCTTCACTGAAAAGGTTGTCAGGCATTGGAACAGGCTACCCAGGGAGGTGGTTGAGTTGCCATCCTGCGAGGTATTAAAAGACCTCGCATTAAAATGTAGCTGTGGCACTTAGGGACAGTTTAGTGGTGGATCGGGCAGTGCTAGGTGAATTCTTGGAGTCGATGATCTTAAAGGTCTTTTTCCAGCCTATGGAAAAAGCGATATATATATCGTATATATGATCATAGCAATTCTATAATTCTAGAACTTTTCTAAGCCATGGAGGCTTCTCCCTGAATTTCGTGATCTTGGGCTTGTTTAGCCTCAAAACCTCGAAGATGCTTCATTGTGCAGAAAAGCACTCTTGAGGTCCTGCTTAGAAAGCTTCCCCCCCCCCCATTTTTTAAGTACTGTATTTCCTGTTTGCTTTCCACTCTCTCATGGAAATGTTTTAAGAACGTCTTTTATTCAGGCTGTTAAGTACCGTTGTATGTTGTATTGGTATACATTGTCTGCCCTCTGCATTGCTGGGAGCTGTTAATGGCTGCTCTAGCATTGCTGGGAGCTGTTAATGGCTGAATGGCTGCTCTATTTCTACCCCTCCCAGGATCCTTATGCTCTCGCAAGTTAGGTCTTTAAGGCCAGGCATATAACAGTACAACAATGAGCAGATAACCCTAATAAAGCATGATTTGCATAAACATGCACAAACATTTCATGTTCTCCTTATGACTTCCTCATCAGATGACCAATTCTCATCCCAGTCTAAGAATATCTGCTTTTACACTGGCCTTCCCAGCAGCCATGTTGAGGATCAGTGTAATACCAAACAAAAGCAGTGTCAGTGGGTGAGGTCAATACCATTTACCAGGCATTTTGCATTATCTGTGTTCAAAAATGCCGAGATGAGCATGAAACTGTGTAGAGAGATGATAAGGTGGTCAGCAAAGCAAAGTTTTTTGTGTACGGAGGCCAGCACGGCTGCAGGACTACAAAAGCAAAGAGCCTCAGGCATTCAGAGAATTCTGCAGTTTTAACTAGATTTCATCTGTCCTGTCTTCCCCAGGTCACATTTTTTTTCCCTATTGCTTCTTTAATATTCTCTTCAGCTTCGTTTCCTTCAGCTGCTGTTCCTTTACCTTTTCCTGTGCCATGCCCCCTGTAGAGTCACTATTGACTTTCTTTTCTCCTGATTGTCTTGTTCTCTTTCTCTCCACATAAAACCATTATGCTTTTTCCTTATTTCTTTGGTTTACACCCTGTTTCTCTATTCTGTGCTCTTCTGAAGCATGCTACTTGCAAAGCTGTATAGGGTTAGTATTCTTTGAGCATTGCCCTATTCTTGGTTGGGTTTCAAAAATAAACATAAAAGTAACTAAAAAGAGGATGCTGCAAAACTCAGTTTAAAGGAGTTTAGTTTAAAAGCGAGTTTTAGAAGGCATTTTCTTGAGGTCTTTATGATGGTCATGGTAGAAATAATATAAAAACAGAGATTTGACATAGCGAACTACTACAGTCAGTAGTTGAATGCTTAGAAGCAAGTTATTCAGAATAAGTGCAGTTGGTCAGTGGAAATTCCTCCTAGTGGAATGCAGTGACTTTGCTTATGCAACTGACAAAAGTGTTAAGAATGAGTGCATAACTTCATAAATCCTAGAAAGAAAATGAAAAATCTTATCACCTCAGAAATAAAAGGAACAGACCCTCCACAAAAGCAAAGTGTGAGCTACCATTCATTGCAGGTCTGGACAGAGGTGGGTGCTAGCTGGTAAATCCACAAGGCTAGCACACCTCTTAACCCATAGTAAAAACACTTTATAGGCTTTGAAAAATTGTTTACAATTATGTTTAGTCACGTCATTCTCATCAGTTCTTACAAGCCTTGTCTCCATTTAAAGGTAGTGTTCTTTTTTTTTTCACTGCGCATGTTCAGTGGGGAGGGGGCTGTTAGTAGGGGGCTTTCTTTGGTCAAGTGTGGATCTTTTAGTGTGCTAATTAGGATAGTTCACACATAGTTCAATTAATTCTCTGTTTGGTCTCATTAACCATTTGGTTCTCCTTGAGCTTATTTTGTTATGCCCCAGCTTGATATGCCTCTGTCCCTTCTCCCAAGGCCATGTTCCACCAATTGTCTGTAACATCCTCTGTCTTTCAGGCTCTCTGCTGTTTTTTACTATAGATAGTCACATACTTTTTATAAATTTCGAATTGAATAACAGACTGTTCTATTAATGATGTATCTGGAAGCCGGTCAACTACAGATTAACTGCTACAAGTAAAACAGGCTGGGGAGACCTGGGGTTTATAGCAGACTACAAGCACTGTTTTACAGTGTTCTATGAGGAATTAAGGCTTGGAAGTTCACTAATGAGTAGAGTCAAATAATTAGAAACCCTCAGGTGAAATGCTTTGTCCAGATTCAGGCACTAAGTATTCAGATGGATGCAAAATATCCACATGCGGTCATAAAAGCTTATAATGGTGAAGAACAGATGACTGATGAAGCAAAGTCAAAATAATTGTCTGTTTGATGAAGAAAAGTGATGATTTGGGGAGTAAAGGATGCTTTGTCCTCTATCGAGTAGCAGGCTGTTAGGAAAAATAATAAAACCTCCTTTATGTCAATTGAAGGGATGAGTAAGTAGTAATAGGCTTTATTTATAGCCAGGGAAAGTAGAAGCTGGCATAAGAAATTCTGTTACAACAATTAAATATTGTTGCAGGCTACCAAGGAAAAATTGCTAGATATTCATCATTAGAACTTTCAATTATGGATTAATGGCAAATATTTTTCAGTTACATTTTGTGTAATTTCTGGAGGTCTTGTCCAGCCTTATCCTTCTATTGTATTTAAATAAGGAGTACTTTGACCAATCTCAAGTACAGTGAGGATACACAGGTACGCCTCCAGGCCGATCTGGTTGCAAAGCAAAACAATGTGTGTGAAAATGTAATAAGTGTCAGAAGCAAAATGCCTATGCAAATCTTACAACAAACAAACTTACACTGAAATATATCTACATCTGTTTCAGAAAAACAAACTGATTAAGAAATGCATGGGAACATACAGCATTTTCATATAAAATAACAAATTTCTAAGGACATCCCCCATGTGATTTATGCAAATAGTGGCTTTATCGCTGTATTGTCTTCCTACTTGCTTCTGCTTTTCTGTTTAATTTTCTTCCAGTACTCTGTGTTCTCTGAGTCAGGGACCTGTACAGCTTACTTACAAGTGCAGTCTCACAGTGACATTGACAGTGCTTCTTAAATGGATATATATTTTCGGTTTAGTGTATGAAGTTTTTAGGATAGACAATGCTTTTCTTGGTTTAATATAGCACCCAGCACAATGGAATCCAGACAGAAGAATTTGCGTCTGCATAATAAACACATGTAAGAGTACTCACAAGAGGGATATTCCTCGCCATGCATACTTTTTAGGGCAGCTTTTTTAGGCAGTTAATATGGTGCTATATAGGATGCCATTTTCTCACAACAAATTAAGCTACAGGTTAAAGTTAGACTTTACTGAACTTGTCTGTCTTAAAGATTGGAGCATAAATTGGAGCTGAAGTAAACTGTGAAAAGAAGACATGATATTTTCGCATAGTTGTATTAATGTGTATTTTTCTGTTCCTGTAAACCAGTCATTTTGAATACATTTTCAGGAATGGTTTTGTGCAAGTCTCTTGATGGGTCCCAACTTCTGATAGCCTGAGCACTTAAAAAATGACAGAGAGAGTGACCTGGCCCAAAACAAGACATTTTATGTCTCTAATCAGCTTTTAAGCATTCAGTTATGAATGCATTTTGCCTGACATGTACTCACCTTGTAGTACAGTATAATAGACAATAACCTACAAATACAAAGCTATCTATTTCTAAATAATTTTCAGTGTAAATTGAATCATCTCTGCTTTATGTAACTTTGCTGTTGTTACAGTTCATGAAAGTTATATACCATTTTCTTCCCAGAGTGCTTTCTTGTATCAGATTTTGAAATACTACCACCTGGTGTATAAGGTGTTTTTCACTGGATGCAATAGAGCTAATTTTAGGTGTTGAATCTGCAATGCTAACATGTTTTAGCAATCTTAAACTTAGGCCTGTTCAGAGGTGTGAGTGTTAAGAGGCTCAGGGTCTTACCTTGAGAGATCCTGAACTGAAGCTGTGTATTTGTCTTTGGCATAGTCCACTATGTCCAGATGAATGTCTGCTAAAATGATTGCCTTACTGTAAACTAGCTATACATGTGTGTAGAGTTTACATAAGCTTTTAAGTAAAATTAAACCCCAAAAGTTTAAGTACTTAATCCTTTTAAAAAAAAAAAAAAAGTCACTGAGATTGGCAGTATCCTTTTTAGGCTCTAGCACCACATTTGTTTATATGCTTCTTCTGGGAAGTAAAGAATAAAACTAAATAAGCTTATTGGTTTTGATCACAGCATGTTTAATCTTAAAATTCTGTACTATAATCTTGTTAAAACTTAGCATAAGTAGACCAGATTCAAGAAATCATATACTTTTGAGAAAAAGAGGTACATGTGTCAGACCTTGTAATCCTTTATGTAGTAAATTAAGACACCTGATTTTCATGGGACACCAGCCTATGTGTCAGTTTGTAGAACTGGTCCAAGACTTCCCCCAGTACAGAGAAAGATATCAGTATCATTCTGGTTGGATGTAAGCCAGACACGACTCCAATGTTTTTGTAATGACTGGTTATTTTCCAGTGTGAGAAACCAACCTAGAGTACATGAAAATACTTTCTGATAGCCTAGGGAGCTGAAATTTCACATCAGCATCAGGCAACACTGATGTTTGCAATCCGTTTCTCTTGTAATCAGAATATCCCATTAAAAACAGCTACAGGATCCTTCCCTTTCATTACTGCAACAGTCATGAGATCAGACTCTACCTCCAGCATAGACCCTCTGGGGGAAACCGGCACTGCCAGATACAGATTGCATCTGATCTCCCTCTGGCAGGTAGGAGTTGGCTGCAATCTCCTGGTGAGCAGAAAGCTAGGGAAGGGGTGTTTTGGGGTGCCTGTGCTCCAGCCTGCCTTGGCTGCCAGCTGGCCCACTGGGTCCCTCTGCCAGCTGGCATAAGCAAAAGCAGCCCCATGACTTGCATGTGCCCTACACACTTGGGGAGTCGTAACCTGCCCTTAGCAGATTTTGGCACAGGAGAAATTCTGGCCTGTGAAGCATTTGAACTAAGTAATCAAAAAGTATGAATAGGCAGATACAGTCTCAGTGATGCCAGAAAACTTACACAGAGAGTTTGTTTGGGAAACATTCAGACTGGTTCCAGTTAAAACAGCAACTCTAAACATGGGCTGGAGTAATATGGATTCACTCCAACGCTTGCAGTTGAGCTCTCTTTGTTCTTAAGCAAGGTTAAACCCAGCTTCTGGTTTGCAGCTATGCTAGACCTTTGTGAAGTCCCATTCTAGAAAATGCTGAATACTGTCTTGTTCCACCAGGAAAAATAATCATCAGAAATAACTGTATGAGACAAGAAGGAAGTCATCCGGAGACAGGGGTTTGCCTCCAACTCTGTCTTCAGCCTGCATACTGAAAATAAAGATTGTAATTTTGCCTCAGTAGGGGGCAGAGAACATGTAAAGAGGAACTGAAAGACGAATCCAGCTTTGCCCTTGTAAGACACATTCGATTTAAATTGAAAAGGTCACTGCCCACATGATTGCATCACCCACCATGCCAGCTCTGTTGAAGGTATGAGGCTTTGATAGGCTGTCTGTTTTTACTGAGGGTGAGGCATTTCAGGTGTAGTTTGCTGGAAAGAAGCCAAGAAGTCAAATACAGATATCATGATGAAATGTAATAAACAGGAAAAGAAAAAATATGTTTTTTAAAAAATACATTTTTTTTATTAAAGTAGAGAAACATTTTCTCCACTGTTTGCACATGTTATTGTTCCAGAAGTGCAGCTTTTAAAATTGCTTTACTTGTCAACTTGTATTCATTGTAACCAAAGCACTCATAGTGCTTAAGAAAAGGTCCATTTATGAAATGTTCTTCCAATAAGGAATTTTCCAGGGTCACTTAGTAGGAGGATTCTCGGCATTTCCTCATTCATTTTTTTATGCATGTATGGTTCCACATTGTTGCCTGGAAGGTTTCTGTGGAATTACTAGCAAGTATTTTAACTGGAAATTGTAGAATCAGAAAATGAGTTGGGTTAGGAGGGTCCGTAATAATAATTTAGTTCCAAATCCCCTGCCATGGGCAGGGACAGCATGTCTGTTATTTTGTATAAGGACTCCTGATGTATACTATGCAAAAGACTTAATGATTGGAAATATTCAGCACTGTGTGATAATACAGGCGTTAGCACCTACATTTCTGTTGGTACCTACAATGCTGTAGTAACAAACTCAGTGTTGATGCAGGGTTAGAGTGTGATTACCGGTTTTCTTCTTGTTATTGTCTCTGTTTTGCAGTGTTTACCTGACCAACTGTTAAAACCCCAAGTACCTCAAAATAACTGTCTATATAAAGGCTTTGTTTTCTTGGCTGTTTCTAGTCCAAAATTTATAAAAGAGGGAATTAAAGGAATAGCTCCCAGCAGGGAATTTGATTTGCTAAAATGTCACCACCAATCTCTTAATTAGTCCCTCAGAATACCATGTTGTCTCGGTCCTCAGCAAGAAGGTATACTAGTGGAAATGAAATAGAGTTTAATCTTAAATAGCAAAACTAAATAAATTCTAAATAACAATAATCACAATTACAAACTCAAGGGTCATGTGAGAGATCTTTTACAAAAGATCAAAAAAAATATTTTGCATTTCAAAATATTGTCTGACTTAGAGATGTGAAAGTTGATGAAAAAAATGCTAATGAAATACAATTCTTAGAAAAGGAATAATGATTACATTAAAAATAACCCTTAGTTACAGAAGAATATCCAAACCTTTTTGATTAATGTGGCTAAGAAATGGGAAAATTTCTTTTAGTGGTCTGTATGATGTGTTGACTGCAGTTCTTAATCTCAGTTCACTATTAATTTATGTAAAGTTAGTCCTGAAACCTATTTCCTGTGTTTTCAATTATTTTTTTTCAGTTCTGCTAAAGCCAAAGTGTCTTAAACACAGCTGTTCTCCACAGTGAGGAAGACATTTGACAATGTATGATAACTCACCTTTTTTATAATATTTTTGGAGGGAATGAGCACGATTGTCATTCCTGTTGTTTCTTAATAGGATTGTCCCTGCTATAAACTATTTCTAACGTGCTGTGCTCATCTCCAGTGCTACCAAGTACCGAAGACGCCTGTCTGGGCTAGTTAGCACATTTATATAGGTTTCTGAGGGATGATATGTAAGCCATGTTCATCACTGTGCATCAAAGAGCGTAACACCCATTTCCCCAAGGAGATGGAGCTCTACAACATCTTAAAGAGGGTAGTACAGTAGAGGAGCTATGTGAATTATTAATAGTTCCTTCCTTAAAATATTCTAAAAATTAAAATTTCATATTAACTTGAAATTTTTTTGTGGGCAAAGAAAGACAAAAATTACAAATAATTGAGGACCAGTTGTCATGCTTTGTCCAAAATTAAATGTTTCCATTCATTTTTTCTGTGTTTTAGTAACTCTTTTTAAAAATTGGGCAAAGCAAAAAGTAGGATTTTTCTGCACTCTTCCCATATTGGGGAGGGGGAGCAAATTTCAATAATACATTCCTCAACTATTATGCAATCACTTAATTCTATATAATGGATTTGTCCAAAGAAGACCCAGTTGGCCAATTCGAAGTCAGAATACAAAGTCAGGGGTATATCTGTTCAGTCTGGTTTCTGCTGCCTCAGTCAGAAAAGAGATTTCTTTGATTCCATTTTCAAGATTCTTCTGTATGTTATTAGAACTCTGCTTTATCATCATTGTAATAGTAATTACTTCAAAGTGGGGTCATTAGCCCTAATTAATACTTACAAACACACCGCTATTAAGGTGAATCATGTTCTGAAAGAGTGGAATATTTTGTCATAGTAACGTATCTCAGCAATCCAAAAGTGCTTACAGCACTCTTCTGCTCAGTCTTAGCTGCAAAATAGGTCAAGACTGTCAATTTTTCTTGTTCTGAGGCTGTAATATAAATTCTGCTCTACCAGACTTCAAACAAAAGATTAGTTTGTACCAAGTTTGCAGATCTTTGCAGCAACTGTTTTAATTTAAAAAATACTAATTGCTTGAGCTATTTTTCAGATGTAAGCTTTTTCTCATTTTACAAACAGATGTCATAGTTTTGGCTGCACCTTCATAAAGTTTTAGGAAACCATTAGGTTGATTAACATTTTCTGTATTTATAGAAAACTATTTCTTCATGAATATCAAGTCATGTTATTATCTACATATGATAGTTTGTAGAAAATACAGTGCCTAATTCTACCCACAGTGAGACTGTGGGCATGTTACGAGAGCCTATCTGTAGAGAAGCATAATTTCTGCCTTTCAGTGTCCAGATGGCCAGAATGTTTGTGTGGGATTTTTTTATTGTTGTTGTTACTTTCCATCATCTCTGTTGGAAATGTTAAGAGTTGTTATTCTAAGCCTGTAGTCATTGTTAGATAAATGATATTCCATCTGCTATTGACTGAAGGAAGCTGGGGGAAAATCAACAGAAACCCCCATGTGCTAGGCAGCATTTGTTGCCAGTTCCGACCCAAAAATCTCAAGCCACTGTGCATGAAGATCTCTGGATAGCTGGTGTTTTAACCTAGTGGACAACAAGGCAGACAGATACTTTATTATGAGTCTTCATTTGTTTGTATGATTTTTATTGTGTCCTAGTTCCTAACCACAAAACTCCTGGAAGTTTTTGTAAAGTGACAGCAAGCTTACCATTAAACAGACTTTGTGTATTCATTTAGGTAAAGACATGCTAAATCAAAAGTAGTCTTCTTAATACATAAAAATACCTTAGCTGTCATGGGCCATATTTCTAGAAGCCTCAAATACTGTGCAATTAGTTCAGTAGACGTTGTTGAACTGTTGATATTTTTCACTAAGTACGGCCTTGCTTTCTTGATGCTGGGTGCATATTTGGGTAGACTCACAAAACCAGGTAGGGAGTATGGCAGTGATTCCTTTTGTCAGTCCATTTCCCCATCAATATGTTTCACATTGACATTTTTTTTTTATGTAACATAACTAATCCTGTTCTTAGCTCTGCTTTTCCTTAGCCAGTCCTTTCCTAACTTCCTTTGGCTACAACAGTCTGTAAGGCTGACCTCCTGAAGCTTATGTCAAAACTGTTTCTGAAGCATGGCTTTTTGCAAATTACATATATTTTATAAATCTTCCTGATCTTCAGCTGCTTAATGATACCACTGTTAAAGAGTGTATTTGTATTTTAGGGTACCATTCTAAATCATTAAAACCCTCTATAGAGGGCTTAGGGATGTTTTGGCACTTGGGTACCTGAAGGGACTCAGCCCCACACCCCTAGTAAGCACAAGTTTGGCAGACCTTGTACACTCCCCTTCCTTTATTTCCAAGAACTGTATACCTTTAACATAGCTAACAGTCTAACAGCCTCTTTTCTTCTTCCATTCTTTCACCTTCACCATTGTTACTTGCTACCAATTCATCTTTCCCTAGCAAGATTCCTGGTGAATCCAGGCTCACAGAGGGCCAGCTATATTACTTCTGCGTTGCTGGCATATGCTGGTGTTAGGTCAGAGGAAGATGTGCCACCTTGAACTTCCTCAACAAGTGTATTACACCCCAGTAAGCTTCCTCAAAAACAGTTGGGATTGTGGGGCACATACGAATGCTGACTGATTGGAGCGGTCCAGACATAATATGTTACATTTCACTGTTCTGCATACCTAGTCCACATGGGATAAATGGAGGCCCCTCTGGTAGTACAAAGCTCTGTCTTCTGCTTTGCTCAGCAAGGTGAGGTTCTCTTTGCCTTGTCTCATGCCACAGGGGTTCCACCCGGTTATAAACCTAATTCATGCAGGTCTGTGAAAACTCCTGGTGCCACTAATTGAGGTTGCCTGAGCCAGAGGAAGCCATTTCCCTCATGGTTGAATTCTGTCTTTTATTGCTGTAAATAAGATTAATGCTTTCAAGAATTGACAGTCTGGGCCTCTGCCTATGCTCTACATGCATGAGCTCTTGTCGACTCTGAGTTCTCATAGACTGTGTAATCTAGTCAGCAGAAGGCAAAGACTGACTTCTGTTACTCTAAAGTAGATACCTTATGGCTGCTCAGCTCAACAGCTTTCTAGATACCACTAGGTACTATTGACTGTATCTCCATTTGATCGTAACACAACCTTATAGACAAAGTGTGTATATAATCACCTGCATGTAGACACCTAGATTTATGTCTCATCTCAAAATTGAACCTTGCCTCTTGTCTCTGTTACAGCCTTTCATAACAGGTTTCAAGATAAGTGTCTGGAATTTGACACAGTGGAAACCATCATTCTTCACCTAATGTCAGCAAAAAGCAATTCATGGTCTTTCTGCTACTTGCTAGAGAATCTTCTCTTTGAGAGACCAGGCTTTCCCGGTCAGTTCAAAAAGCAGGCACTTTTCCTGGCTTCCTTGTTCCACTGTAGAGGTTATATGCCTGCAGACACTTTCAGCCAGCATCCACAAATTTTTGGGTTGTGTCTTGCTTAATTTGGATCTTTCTCTTCCAAGGTAATGGAATGTCCACAATTAAGGTGAAATAAAAGCGAGAAAGTGGCACCTGCTATCTGCAGTGGTAGTTACAGGTTTTGGGTCTTGTAGAAAATTTGTAGCCTTGCCTGTTACTGGGGGCTTTTAGCAGCAGGCTGGTTACAGTCTGCCTTCAACTTCAGAGTGTTTGTGTGCCATTAGCCACAACTGCAAAAAGCCAAAAAGCCACACAGCTTTCAAAATGTAATAAAATTCAAAGGTTATTTTATCTTACCATTGTACTAATTCAAAATGCCAGGCCAGGGCAACTGAGGAAAAACAAGAGTAAGACATGTCAAAACATCAGGTCAAGTCCATTATGTAAATAATTGTTTCTAACATATCTCTTAACTTTTTTTTTTTCTTCCCCCCAGAAACCAAGGGTAGACATAATGGTATTTTCCTCTAAGGAACTGTATTTTTGCTTTTAATATAGCTTATAAAAGAAGCTATTGAACAAAGTAATATATAGTGAACAAAATAATATATAGGGAAAGTGAATTACTGGGCTTAAGGGATATCTAAGAAATGAAGTTGGGATTTTCAGTCAGTATTAAGAAGAACCTCTTCCAAAGCTGTGACAGCAGGAATAAATAGCTTAAAAGAAGTTAACACGCTTTAAGAAATTGTGCTGTTGAGCTTTTTACAAATTAGTGTTTATTTTTGTCCTTATTTAACTTTGCTCTGCAAAAGCAGTGATAGATATTTAGTAAGGTGGGTTTGGATATCTGTAAGCCTTGAAACTGAACTTCAGCATGATAGTCAATATTTTGTCTGTTGTCTGAGAGTAACACATTTTCCCCACAGTAACCAACTTACCCTATCAATAGGATCAGCCCCAGAGCCAGAATCAAACCAAATACTTTTAAGACTCACTTACTAGTAGGGTAGAGGGAGTAAATCAAACATTTTTCTGGGGGGAAAAAAATTGTCACTGAAAGAATTGGGAATCTGAGGAGTCTAGAGGTAACATTTCTCCTGGAGAACTTGAAGGCTGTTAATAACTGTGGGTATCATACGTTGTCTTTGCACTGGTGTGCAGCCTGCTTTTGATTTATCCATGGGTAGGTTATCCAGGTTTCTGAATAATTTGTGCTGTAGATGTGCACTGCTCATACTTAGGAGTCATGTTGCAATATATTTTCTTATTTTCATTGCACTGTCTGCACCTATCACCTGATGTACATAGTTGTCAAGTCATCTGTTTTGCTTTACCCTGTGCAAGGGTGTGCTGTCTAATGACCAGTTTTGATGATAAGTTAAGAAACATGGAGCTGGAATTGAGAGGAAGAGAAGTAGTTTGCTAAGAGAGACAACTCTCAGCATGATTTTTTTTTTTTCAGCAATTAGTATTATTCAGTACTTCATATTTTTAGGCACAGTGACAATTGATTTCATTTACAGCCATGAGTGCTTGAGACATCTGCAAATTGTAATCCATGATCTGGAGATGCAAAAAAATGAGAAACGCACTATTAGTGATTACTTGAAAAAAGATCTGTACTTTGAGTAAGATTTTCCAATTTTCAAATGGATTTAAAGCCACAACATTCTTCATACATAAAATTCATTGGTAGGTACTTCACGGAGACTTCAGATTGACAGAAACTACAATTGGTCCTTAAAAATCCAAACCTAATAGGAAGATGCAAAAGGCAGGTTGCCAGGTTAAACTCTAGCTACCAGGAAACTTGTTCCACAAACAGTACTCTGCAGGAGTTGCCCTCGGTTTTGGAAGCAGTGCCTCAACTTAACATTTAAAATCAGTGGATTCTTCTGATCTCAGGTCTTCAGCTGCCACCAACACAGCTCTTTGTACCTGCTAGGTATTTGTAAAAGTCAACTCACTACTCAAGAGACAACCAGATACATGTTTGCTAAGAAATCTTAAGGAGGTTTAAAAAAATAAAGGGGAGGGGGGGGCAAGGAGAAAATTATTTTAATGTCTTGAGAAGGATTTAAATAGTATGCAGTAAGGAAGGATTCAGTCTCTCATAGAATAAGGAAAAAGCAAATCGTTGTGAGACTATCATCCACCTTGTGTTCTGAATTAAGTGGGTTCCTGTTGGGAATCAACCTAAAAATGCTGTCAAATAGAAGGGAAACTACAAAATGTTTCTTAACAGAAATGTAGGGTATCCATAGCACACAGTAACTGTCCTGTGATGCATGACAGCTGTTTTCTGTGAGGCAATGAACTTGAAGATGGTATGGAGGACACTGGGAGACACATGCTTTTGTGAATAGTGTCTGCTGTTTTATAGATACACAGTACACCACAGAGACAGACTAGTATGGACATGTCCTTTCAGCTGATAAAAACCCCTCTGTCAAAAAAAAGTGATAAAATATTTATATGTTCTGTTTCTTGACAATAATACCTTACATGCCTTGCAAGAGGAACAATCTTCTGTTCTGTTTTATAGTAAAATTATTTACGCTCATCTTATTTTTGAGGCCAAATAATGTTTAATATTGCATACTTTCATGCTTCTTTTTTGCAGGGCTTTTTTTTATGCTAAGTTTACATAGAGAATAATGTTTATTCAGAATTCTGTAGCTAAGGCTGTTTTGTTATGATGAAATAGACATTTCTTTATACCTAGAAATAATAGTGTGTCTATGATGTAGGCAAGATTTATAAGATCCTTAAATACTCATTTTCTTGCTTTTAAGTACTTGGCTTTTTGAAATGAGGTGATAGATAACTCTCTTTTTCACACACATAGGGGGAGGGATCTGGACCAGTGCTTTGCACTTCAGTATAGTTGTTTCATCTGCATTTCACCTGACTGCAAAGATCTCCATGGATTTGAAAAATGTAAGTTTGTGCTGTTAACTTGTTTTGTGATACAACTGCATAAATGCAGAAATTTCAGAAAATGTACATGCTTCATACTATGTATAACCCCCCTGAATTTGTTTTTAATGGCTTATGCCTTTTTGGCTTTGTCCTTTTTTAGGAAACCTGTTAGTTACCAAATAGGGGAAATAAAATTTCCTTTATCAGATCTTGACATGTCCTTTGGTTTTAAAAAAAAATAATTATTTATAAGTTTAAAAAGATTTAGTTGAGATGGGGTGGGTGCAAAGTCAAAAGGAGTGTTAAGGTGTTTCTAAATTCATGGGAAAGAAAAAAAATTAGTATATCTTTGTGATAATAATTTAATTAGTAGCGGGGTTTCACAGTTTGCAAAAACAGTAGTTTTCCAAGCAACTATGGTATTATTCTGTTTATGCTTCTTTCAAGTTGAGGAGGAGACAAGGAGGTTAAAACAGAACTTCAGGAAGGAAGGTTCTAGCTGATGCAGAGGTTACATGTTATTGGTGTTACCCTCTGCAACAGTTTTCCCTGGGGTCTATTCAATCAAGTAATAATTTAGTCCAGTGTCGCTTCATTTAGATCATTAGATAGCAGACTGAAACGTTGTCCTTCTATTAACAAAAAGCCAACACAACAAATTACAAAATGTTGATCATAAAATCATGAGGAAAGATCATTCATCCTGATCTTTTCCTCATATAATTTTCTGGGAGCTTATTGCAAGAAGACACTTAACAAACAGCTTGTCTGTATGCAGCTAACCTTACAAGTCTTGTTCAGTAAGGCAGGCTATAGTTTTATAAACACTTCAACTGGTACTGCTGCCAAAAAAAAGAAAAAGTAGTTCTACTACCTGTTCCCAGTTCAAGCTGCTTTTTCCTATGTTGGCAGATGTTTTCTGCAGCTAAGGTTAGAAAGCTGGTTTGGATTTAATACTAATTGTTATATTTCTTTGCCAGGATGGTTTCCACTTAGGTAAGTTTCCTGATCAGATTTACCACCTGGCTGCAGAAATAATTCTGCCAGCTCAAGGGAGTGGCAGCACAAAGACCAGAATAAAGCTCTAAATTGAAGCTATTTTTGTTTAGTGACAAACCAGCTGGATGAGTAACAGAGGCTATGTGTAAATTGCTTTGGTGGGTTTAATGAAGATCATCACATGGCTCCTTGGGCGAGCAGCACGCCCTGGTTTGGGCAGGATAGGTCATGCCTGTTCTGCACACTGATCCCAGTGCTCTACAGCACCGAAGTTATCTTCCAGATGCCTATGTATCATACACACATGCTTCTCCAACATGGACCTGTCTGCCTCTGTCACTGTCCTCAGTGACCACATCCTCACACTGAAGAGCAAGGACTGTAACCACAGCTGCCATCTAGCCGCTCCTTGGCACTAATTGCACAGCTGTGGTGCCTGCTGCTGCTGGTGAAACCTGCCGAGGACAGCAGGCTTAGGGCTCTCAAGACAGGGGAAACTGAGGTGATCCATAGCACAGAGTGGCATGCACATCAGACACTGAGAATAAAACTGTGGGAAAATCAATTTAGAAGCTGCAGACTGTTCACAATACATGCAATGCTTGTGTGTGCATTATTTTAGAAGATACTTTCTCTTCTGAATTTGCAGAGAGCAATGAATTAGGGAAGGATGCAGGATGGAGAATTTTAGAATTCCCTTGGCCTCACTGAAATCCTTTTATTCCAGTTTTATTTGTGTTACAGGAGGATGAAGCTAGACTAGTGCATTGCCTGGAATAATCCTCACACTATACAAAAATTACTTTTATGGAAGAGGCTAAACAAAGTCAGAAGGTAGTATAGATTGCAGCGTGACATAACTGCAGAAAAACTAGCTTATGCTTCCTTGTTTATTATAATTTTTACCCTACAGAACTTTTATCTAAAAAAAGTCACTGCAAACGATTACTGCAACTCCAGAAAATAAGTAAAGGAACAACATAGGGTTCAAGTCAATTGCACGTACTATTTTTTCCAGTGACACAGTAGTTCAGACTAATCAAGGTAAAACAGATGGAGCACAACCTTTATGTGAATGTTGCTTCTAGTATTGTCCCACAGAGACAGACATAACTGAAATCTTCACTAACACAGCAGTAGAACGAATTCTTGAAGACATTTTTAAGAGTTATCTCAGATCACATGGACAATGGTCAAGCCAGGAGGGATAAAATAGCTTTTTCATCAATTAACTTTTTTTTTTTTCTTTTACTTATAAGTTGAAAAGATTATACCTTCAGTCTGTATATTGCTGATTTTAAAGGAAGGACAATTTTAACAAATATGGCAAATGACCTGTATACTATAACATGATAGTTTTGAAAGAAATATTTATTGAGAATGTTACTAGAGTACACAGGATTCTGTGGATGAATCTTACATAAGAGCAAAGATGTGATGTATATTAGCTTATAAAAGCAGCTGAAATATTAGCCAGTCTTGGCCCATTACAACACAGTGTGGGATTTTGTGTCCCACTGACCTGAACAGTACCCATGAGCTGCCCGGGGGGCAATGCCAGGGCCCCGGTGGTACTGATAGACCTTACTGTCCTTGCCCAGCCCTGCCTGGGATCCCCTCCCACCCCAGCCCATGATCCCAGACCCCATTTCAGCCCAGCCTGGGGCTGTCAGTCCCTGTCCCAGCCACCTCCCAGCAGCGCTGGTCTGCAGCTCTGCTGACATCCTGTCCTGTCCCCAGGGAGGTGCCCTGGGGCTGGGGGT
>JAVJGJ010000057.1:14601290-14630669 GCA_035590215.1 Microhierax caerulescens
TATTGGGTTTGCATGGCAAGGTTTGGCAGTGGGGGGGAGTGGGGGCTAGAGTGGTGGCTTCTGTGAGAAGTTGCTAGAAGCTTCCCCTATGTCCAACAGAGGCAATGCCAGCTGGCTCCAAGACAGACCTGCTGCTGGCCAAGGGCGAGCTCATCAGCAACAGCGGTAGCACTTCTCAGATAACATAATTAAGAAGGGGGAAAAAAATGGCTGCATGACAGCAGCTGGAAGAGAGGAGTGAGAATATGCACAAGGAACAGCCCTGCAGACAGCGAGGTCAGTGCAGAAGGAGGCAGGAGGTGCTCCAGGTGCTGGAGCAGAGATACCCCAGCAGCCCCTGATTAAGACCGTGATGCAGCCCTGCAGCCCATGGAGATTCATACTGGAGCAGATATCTACCTTCAGCCTATGGAGGACCCCACGCTGGAGCAGGTGGATGCCTGAAGGAGGCTGTGACCCTGTGGGAAGCCCATGCTGGATCAGGGTCCCGGCAGCACCTGTGGACCCATGGAGAGAGAGAAGCCCACACTGAAGCAGGTTCACTGGCAGGACTTGTGACCCCTGTGGGGGACTCACACTGGGGCAGCCTGTTCCTGAAGGATGGCACCCTGTGGAAGGGACCCATGCTGGAGCAGTTTGTGAAGAACTGTAGCTCATGAGAAGGACCCACATTGGAGGAGTTCATGGAGGACTGTCTCCTGTGGGAAGGAGCCCATGCTGGAGCAGGGGAAGGGTGTGAGGAGGAAGGAGCAGCAGAGACACCATGTGATGAACTGACCACTACCCCCATTCCCCATCCCTGTGGCTGCTTTAGCGGAGGAGGTAGAGAAATCAGGAGTGAAGTTGAGCCTGGGAAGAAGGGAGGGGTGGTGTAAGGTCTTTTAAGATTTAGTTTTATTTCTCATTACCCTACTCTGATTTGATTGGCAATAAATTATAATTGATTACCCCAAGTCACAAGTCAACTCTGTTTTGCCTGTGATGGTTATTGGTGAGTGGTTTCTCCCTGTCCTTATCCCAGCCCATGAGCCTTTTGTTCTATTTTTCTCCCCCTGTCCAGCTATGGAGGGGGAATGATGGAGTGTCCTGGGGGGCACCTGGTGTCTAGCCTGGGTCAACCCACCACACACAGCATCTCTGCTGTGCTTTGTGATTTTTGTGTACAATTGTTGTCACTGTGAGCCTTTTTTCTCCTCTACTGAGCATTGCTTTTCATAAATCCATTAACATATAGTAGTTTCTTACTTTGGCATATTACATGGTAGCCCAAGGAGCCAACAAGTAGTCATGAAAAAGTTAATAATTTAATTTATTGCTTTGTTAGACACATCTCTATGGTCAATGTATTTTGTACTAGCATGGGTGGGTGATGGCTGAGGTGCACATTTTATATCTCACTTGGGTTTTGTGTTTTCTGGTTTGGTTTGTGTTTTGTTTTTTTTTTTTTTGTTTCATTATGCTGACTTTAGAAGTCGGTCTGTTGCTCTTTCTCTTATTGAAAAGTCCTCCTATTTGCCCTCCCACAAGATGGGGAGAGTTTTGACATCTCTAAAATATTTATGGGATGGGAAAACATTGATGCTAAGTTTAGTAAGATATGTATTTTGATTGTTATCTTGGCAAGTAAAAGTCATTTGAGTACTACTTTGCTAACTTCTCTGCTTGTTTGGCTCTGAGCAAGGAGATACCATTGCAAATTTCCATTATAGAGAAGAGATGACAGGAAGTTTGACAAGTTATTATTATGTAAAAGAATACCAGCTCCTGCCTTGTTACTGGCAATTACTGTACTCCTAACAGTAACCTTTTCCTTACCATCAGAGATGTTTAAACCAGATGCAAAATGTGAGTGAGTTCATATCATGTACTCTCATCGAATCTGCACTATCATCTTTCTTAAAAACATCATTGACTAACTGATCTTTCCACTGCAGCGAGCTCATTTAACACTAGCCAGGAAGGGAGTCTGATATTATGTCTTTGCTTTGCTCCCTTTGCAGCCTTTGTGTTTGTGTCCTTATCTTAATAAACACAAGATACACTATGAATAGACTTCATCTGAATTAGAGATAATTAAGATAACATCGGCTGCAAAATCTGTCACCTTTTTTCTCCATCTTTCATCCACAGCAATGAGGGCACTTTTGCTGCAAAGCAGATAGGATGTGATTCAATTGCCTCTCCCCAAGAGAGAAGAGATGCTTTTCTGGTAGCTGAGCTACTTGAGTATTCATTACAGTGTGTATAAATGAGTGTCAGCAATGAGACAAATTATAAACTTCAGAATTCTTTAGAAAAAAAAATTTTTTTGGAAAACAACTTTGAAATATATGTTAAAATGAGGACTCTAAGGGAATCGACATTTAAAGGGGCTACATTTAACGTCTGGATTACTTGAAACTGCAGTTTGCTTTTGTCAGAATCAAATATTCTGAGAAAACGGTACTCAGAGCTATTGTACAAGATATTTTCTAAGTCCTTGTGATTCAAGTATCGAAAAATTGACAAGAAACATTATGATTTGTTCTCATCTTTTATTTTATTTTTCAAAATCCAAGATAATAAAGCTCTTATTTCACATGTAGAAATACTTGAAATAATACACTCTTCAGGGGGGAAACAGACTGAACAGCAGTTAAGTTATTATTTTCACTAAATCAAATAATAGGCTTTAATAAAAAAAACTCTTCTTAGCTGTATTGTCCTTTATTAACATTACTACATCAGTCCTGGAATATTCTTATTTCTAAAGGACTCTTGCTGCTGCTTTTTCTTCAAGAGAGAGTGGTAATCTGTATGTTAGTAGCTGATGCATATGGCAGACTGACCCACCAGTTATGCTTGTCTACAGAAAACTGCATTTTCTATGGCCAGCTGCTTTTTCTTACACAAGGAGGAAGAAGTCTTTGACAGCTGATGCACTTCAGTCACCTGACTTGAGTCACTCATCCCTGTATCAAGTGTATGGCAACTTGAATAAGCTTGCTAAAAATATTGTGTACCATGTACTTGGGATTGTAAATGCTTTGAATTTTCTGTGTGTGAAGATTAAAGATTTTAATACTAGCCAAAGGAATCATTACTGATGGAGGATTGTCAATATTGAACTATAGCTGAAATATATAATGAATATTATGAAGGCAGAACCTTTCATTTTGTTTAACTTCGTTGCCTCCACACATCCCTGTACCGAGGACTTTGGGTGTTAGTGTAGAGCCTGCTGATTCTCTTCCTGAGGAAGAACTCCCTGAGGAATCTGATCAGCATCCTGCAGATCAGAAAACCTCCGGAGTTCATGCTTAAGTGCCCAATATTGTCTTTAAACCAACATATTTAATCTTTATAATCAGAAGAGAACAGAACACAAGAAAAAGACATTTTAATTCAATAAAAGAGCTACATGCCAGTCTTTCTTACCCTAAGGCCTTTGCCCTGTGGCATGGACACAGAAATTTTGCTTCTTCAGATCCTACAGTAGAATCCGTCTCTTTATTCTCTGTGGAATTTCTTTAGGGGCATTATTGTAGTCTATTTTCATTTTTTAACTGTTGCTGTTCTTATGGATCACTTTGCTACCAGATTGGCAAAAACAGCTGCGTTAACTTTGCTTGTAGTCAGTCACAGTCTGGAAATTATTATGTATATTACTCCACTGTCAGGGCTTGATCTTATTTCAGTAGTTGCTACTCTCTCCCCAGGAATTATTTTCAGCTAGATCTTTCTATAGACCTAGCTTGGAGTGCAATCTCAAAACTGTTGAAGTGGCAATAACCTCTAAAACTGATGAAGGCAATGTTAGGAGAAATAAACAAGAGTTAGAAGAGGAGTGAATACTAATCTTAGTCATCACATCTACTGTTTTCAGAAGAGAAATGTGTTTAACCATGTCTTGAAAGCAGCATCTTCTAAGGTAACTGCAAAGATCTTTCAATGATCCTCCAGTCTGTTTAGCAGGAGGCTGCTTATTTGAAGCCATTGACTGGTTTAAGTCAGCTTTCTAGCCAGTCTGTCATTAATTAAACTAACATACAAATATCTTCAACATTCTGATTACTTTATATAATACAGTATCTCAATAACGGATATTTAAAAATTTGCTCTATGTCCTTTGCAGCCTATGCAAACTTCAAGGTTATTGACTAACCTGGTTCTTACTCTATTACATGTAGCAAAGTGCCAGTGAGAAAGGGCTGCTCAGAGGTTCCATTATGTTTTGATAAACACCCTGTCTCAAGGCAAGGTGTTTCTTCCAGAATGCTATTTATGACATTTTTTCCCTTAAGGAAATACCCCATAATAAACTACTGAAAAATGTTATATTTTTGCAGCAAATATGAAATTTTCAGTCATTGGCAGCGTGCCTCATCAGTTTACAAGCAGGTTTGAAAACTACAGGGAGTTTTGTGTAGGGAATATGTTTCCTACCAATGCAAATTTCACTAGTCCAAATGCAAGAAAAATTTCCATAGTTGCTAGTTTTCTATGTCATACTGTACCACCACTGAGCTACATGACTGGAAGGAAAAAAATGTTGTTTGTTTTTTTTTTTTTCTTGTGGAGTAACAGATCTAGTGTATTAAGGAAAATGGACCCAGGTCTTGGATCTGAAGTTGAGCACAAACAATGTGATCACAACTTTTCAGTCATCATCTTAGAGGCCAAAACTGCAAGTGGACAGGCTAGGACTGGTGTCTTCATCAGTTGCTAACTATATTGTAGCTATTCCTGTTAGTTTTTGCTGAGCTTAAGTAGCATATTTCCAATACACAAGGTATCCTATGGGATCCTGGCCATTTCATCATCCAAAACCTACAGTGGCCATATTTCTACCTAGAAGTGAGTAATCAGATGGCCATCCATGTACTATACAGAGATTAAGTGATAATATAATCATTACATGCAATGTATGAAATGCTGCTTTCTTTCTATTTGTCCTGTCCTCAAAGGCTTGAAGACAACATTTTCACTGTAGGGTTGCCAGTTTTCTGGGTACTGCTTTGATAGAAAGTATCCTCAGCCTAGCTCACAGCTGAGCCCTTTGCCTATATAGTAAAGTGTATAGATTTATGGGTTATATTTTGTTGCCTCTTAACCAGAGGAAGGTTATTTTCCCCTGTCTGAAAAAAAAAAAAAAGTGCATCTATTTTAGAAAGCCGAGAGTCTCTCACTTCATATCCTCAGTGTAACCGTGCTGTAATTGCCTTTATGAAATGGGATCTTCCTTCAAACACAACGGGAATTTGCCTAATAAACTTTTAATTTCATTAATTAACCAAACAAAAGCTATCCACTGGTTGAAGAACAGCTGTTTTCTGCAGCTTTTTGCACAACTGCTCAAGGAACAGATGTAAAGAATATTTTAAGTATCCCATTACTATAATTCTATAATTATATTGCCACTTTTCTGTAATATTGTGTACTAATAATTATGTTACTTCATTAAAGAGAGGTTCAACTTTCTTCTTTCAGAGATTTGCTAAGATATTTAGAACAAATCAATTTTGTGCTGTTAGCACTTGGGTGGAAGGATTTTCTGTCGCGAGTGCCTCCCATAGTAACTCCTGTACCGCAGCATAAAGTAGGTGGGCTAATCTCTCAAATACAAAATACTTCCTTCAAGACACCACACAGCAATGCATGAAGGAGTCCCTTTCCCTTCTTGTGGTGGGATTATGGAAACGAATGTTACAAGCTCAGGATGAAATTGTAATTGTAACGTGCTGTTCCAGACACTGAGGTTTTTCTGGCCCCCACAGGTACTTTACTTACTAAAGGTCTCTGTGACACAGAAAATGGGTGCTACGTGGGTTTTTTAGGGCAGATCATCAGGGGTGCTTGCATATGGTGGCTTATCTGTGGCTATGGCATATTAACCTCTCACACCAGAGACACTTTTTCCAAACTTCTATGTTATTGATAGCCCAAAGGTGAAAAAGCATTTAAATTGCCTCGTTTCTTTTAGCATTCACTGTTCTAGAATAAGGGAAATGACCAGAGGGGATTGCATGCTGGAGTCTGCCAGATAGCCTTAATCCTCACCCACAAGGTGCCTCCAAGTTCTACTCAGCCAGAAATTCTCACATGGCCCATAAAGTTCATACAGTCTCTCAACCTGTGCACTGATCAAATTTTCATGAGACTAGAACTACGAGCGTTATGTGGCTAATAGCCACTACTGGTTGCAATGCTAAAGCTCTAAATTCTGTGAAACCTCAGATAAAATTCTGACCATACCAATACAAGCTTGCAAACCCTATTCAAAAGATATTTGAGGTGCTGTGAAATGTACATACTCCATAGGTCTAGCCAGGAGAGGCTTGTACGTAGGGATTTGCCAAATAACTAGTGTTCAGCTGCATACTGAAAGAGTGAAAGTGGTCTTCTGCCAAAGATGATTTGGAAGCCAACTGATGAGTAAATGGTGCTCAGGTAAACACTTGTACCTAGTAATTTATTCTCTTCAAACATTGACAATAAGGAATGTTCTAATAATTATTACTCAATGTCATAGCCTCCAGGAAAGAAAACAATGGGCTGAGTTCATCCCTGGTATAACCGTAGTTATATTTGCCTTTTGCAGTTATTTAGATCATCTTTTAGGGAACAGCAAATTGAGTCTGGCATTGCATTTGTTCAAAGACTATGGATGAGTAAGCCTTTATTTCTATGTGTCCTCTAAAGCCTTCTGAAAAATTGACGTGGAGTATCAGGGGTGTTAAATCATTAAATCTGTTTCTAAACACATTACACCTATTTCTAAAAGCTTTCCTCAATTCCTGTTTGTTTGTTTTTAATTTGAGTCCACGTTGAGATCTGGAATTTAATTTCTGGATCTCTGTTTCTTTCAGCAAATAGTGATACTGAAGTTATGCTGGGGAACAAGCTGCAGTTTTATCAAAGCCATTTTGCCTGCCTCTAAACCCATGTTAACTAGAGCTTTGAAAAATACTTCTGGCAGGTCATTTACCTTTAGTCTGTCAGAATTTTGTTCAAAAATATATGGTGATACTTTTACCTGTTTGTTAACCAAAATTGGTTTTACTCCTTTTTTTCAAATTCATTTCAAATAAAGGGTCACTTGAAAGTTGCTTGGTTTAGTGACATTCTTGATTGCCTTCTGTGATGTGTATTCAGAAGCCCAAGTCACTGTGGCATTATTTTTGCTCTTTTAGTGGGCTATAAAAACTTCTCTGGAAAAGTGGAAGAAAATGAGATTTCAAGAGAGCTAAATGAATCCTGATTTCAGTACACGCTCCTGAAATACTTCTGATATTTTTTCACAACTTACTGGGAATAAACACTACTAGTACAATCACTCCTAGAAGATGAAGGATAGAAAGGCAAATTGAAAGTTTTCCTCTGAACACATACAAATTCAATCCTAACCAATATCAGTTATTGCTTGATAATCCTTGTCCAGGCTGATAAAACCACTGGGCCTTTCGACTTTTGATTTTATTGATACACTATATTTAATCCCTATTTCTTTGCTTTAATCATCTAAAAGTATTATGAAGAATATGTTACAACAAGATATCATTTCCTCTAGTAGGTACTGAAAAAAACAGAAGGAGTATGAAGCTGGGCGAGTATAGTTATTCTGGAAATCATGATTTTTACTTGGCCGATACATGTTGGGAAGGATGAACTCAACAACAGTAAGACAGCAATTCATGGTCAAATCAATACAATACCCAGTGATGACAGTGGTAGCCTTTGCATTGATTTCAATGCTCGGTGAGTTGAATCTCCTGAGCAGCATTTTTTAATCTTATGGAAGTGTCCTCCTGACACATCTTTCCTGTACAGATTTCTTGCTGTCTGTGAAGTGTGTTATAGCTATCCAAATTTGGGCTGATATTTGAAATCCTGCTGATTTTGGGGGGTGTGGTGTGTTTGCTTTTTTTTTGTGATGTTGGTGTTTGTTTGTTTGTGTTAATCTTGATATACTTCTCTGAGTTATTTTATTTTAAAAAGTTTAAACTTTTTTTGAGACTCCAGCTTTTAGATTATTACCATATACATAAAGGCAAGAGTAGGTCTGAATCACTGAAGATATACTGGAAAAGGCTTTAAAGGCAATAAATAGCTGAGATCAGTGAGGCCATAAATAATTACATTTTGAGTTTACTGAAAAGGGATGTGTTTTGTGTAATCACAAATAGAGGATGGTTTGATCACATTCACTCTTTTGTTTGCAAGTTCTCTATGAATGGAAATGAAAATCAACATAAATAGGAAGAAATTTTCTGGAAGGCTCTTTCTGATGTTCAAGAGCAGTGTCAAATGTTGATTGACATTGCATACTTTCTAAAACATTTGAAATACATTATTACCATCCAACAAAGCCACATCCTCAAACCAAACAAGACATTTTCTGCTACTAAGATAGTGTCTTTTGAGCACCTTGTTAGAAATCTTTGGATGTTGTTAATAGGCTTTAAAGGAGCAAGCCTCCAGTCCTGACCCTCCACAATTCCGATGAATTGTTTGTGCTCCCTCAGTGCACCAAAAATGACCCATGTATCCATCGGTGTGGTCATTCTGTAGCATCGGACCAAATCCTATGAGAAGTGGATTTAGATGTATGTCTGTTTTAACCATGTCTGCCATAGTGTATCAAATATCCTGGTTGGTTATGATCAAAGATACTCAGTTTTTAATTTTGTGACAAGTCAGACTTCTGTCATTTTTTGGTCCTCCAACTTCTCTGCAAAGCTCAGACAGGGCCAATAATGAGGCGTGTGGGAGACCTGGCACCTGGAGTGCCACCTCTTCATGCTGAAGTGGCTCAGGATGAGGGAAGTCCTTGCTTCTCTTTGGAAAAAAAAGCTGAAGGTCAGTTTATGTCTCTCCTTCAGGTGCTGGTGTGTAGAGGAATTAAGCTGAATGCTTAATTAGCATTGATAATATACAGCTGTGGGCTGGCTGCAGGGGCAGTGGGTTGGCCGATGTAGACAAGGTGCAGCTGTGGCTGGTTCTGTTAAGGGGTTGGGCAGCCAGTGAAGAGGGAGCAGCCGAGGAAGAAGCAAGAGAAGAGAGTGTCCCTGGATGAGGTGAGGAGAAGGCAGCAGAGGGACTGGCATGAAGAGTGTGTTGTTATGAGATGGTAAAAGACCTTGTTGTAGCTTGAT
The DNA here is from genome assembly GCA_035590215.1 of Microhierax caerulescens. Lineage (NCBI taxonomy): Eukaryota > Metazoa > Chordata > Aves > Falconiformes > Falconidae > Microhierax > Microhierax caerulescens. Next base: position 14,610,425 of record JAVJGJ010000057.1, read on the forward strand.
AGTTGTGAGAGCCCTGTGATACTGGTGCCATAGGGTAGATGGTAACGTTGAGCACTTCTCACGGGGGGAGTTAAGAAGGACCATGTGTACGTGCTGTGGGCTGGGGTGTATGCTGGGAGTAAGGACGTGTGAAAACACATGGACAACCCAAACTTCCTCTAGTGGGCAAAATAAACTTGTGCACTTGGAGCATCTCCGCACAGAAGTTGTTTTGGTTTTGATTTACCGATTTATTTATGTTAAAATAGTTTTTGATTCCTCAAATAAGACTTATTCCTTGGGGTATGATAGTAATAAGTGGCAGAAGGCATGACAGTGTCAGTCTAACTATATATCTATTTATATAGCCATAGTAGGAATTTTCAAATAGGAAATACATATCCCTACAAATATAGTAGGGATATTCAAATCACCATATCAGGGTGTATAAGTGTGTATATATATATACACATATGTATGCATGTATCTTTATGTATGTGTTTACCAACATAATTTTTCAATTGCTTATAGTTTACCAGACATGCTGTAATGCCTCGCAAGTTACTGTTATGGTGTACCTCATTTAAAAAAAAAAAAAATGTAGCCAATTTTTAAGATGTTTTATTACCCAGTATGTTAAAGGGGCTTCTATGAAGCAATGACGCTCCATTGCATACATATGTGTTTCAGTAACTTAAACTGCTTTATTTACTGAATGGAATATATGCATGTGCAAGATTTCTGCTACTAATTCTATACTCCACCTTTAAATATATAGCTTATGCTAAAATACTGTGAAATCCTTTTGAAGTCTAATTATTTTGCATCCACTATTTTCAAATACTGACCCTTTTGATAGGATAAGATTAGCTAAATCGTGATGGTGTCACTGATGCTTGAGATACCTCTGTATACTTTCTCCACTTGAAAGTACTGTGTATTTGTGTCCCATTCTGTGGCACCGTGGAGGGCTTCTCCTAGAAGGACAACGGGGGCCTCTTAAAAGAAAAAGTCACTGTTGTGGAAAACCAACAAAACCAATTTCTGGGAATTAAGAAGCATATCAAAACCCATGTAGCTCTGGGCTTAAATTGTTCAGCACAGTCTTACATTCTGAGCAGTTCAGAATGGTGCCATTTCCTTCTTGTTTTCTAAGTCTGAGCCCCTAAAGATTAGGTAATGGATGAGAATAAAAACATTTTGATGATAAGAGGTTTACAATGGGATCATTGTCAGATTGGTACCTTGAGGGCTCTACTGGGGGCCATTGTCATGCCTGTTTCCTTTCTGCTAATGAGTGGATCCTGGCTCTCACTGAGGTATAGTGAGAGATCAATGTAGCTACCCAAGAGCTAGCAGTGGCTCATCTTTCTTGTCAAGCCTCTCCTTACTCACTGTGACAAAGTGAAAGGCTTTGGAAAAAACAGACTCATTCAGTGTAATTGAACTAAATGGGTAATAGGACACTTATTAGAGCATTAAACAGAAGAATACTCTTTGCTGGCTTTTGCAAAGACTACAGCTCTTTGTCATTTTATAATAGACATTCACTTAGCAGTCTGTTCTTTTTTGTGTGCGTTGGGATTTTTAAGATATCTAACTCCCATCAATATTAATGGAATATGTGCAAGTAAACCCTGGGAATTCAGAAAAATAAAAAAAGACCTTTGTGTTTCTAGGAAAAATGCAACCAAAAGCCTAGAATAACTCGGAGTCTGTAATTGTTTATTTCTATTATGGTACTATCTTGGAGGTGAAAAAGAGCTCAAATTATGTGGTTGACTTTTATTTATAAGGACAAATTCTAAAGTCCCCACTTAGCCTAGATAGTAACTTGCCCTTCAGACAACTTAAGTCTGTCCAGTTATCTCAGCTTTTCATGGAGTAAAAGGGAACTTGAGTAAAGTAGTATGATCCTCCTGCTTCCCAGTCTGAAACCTTCACATACATTTCTTACATAGGGTTATCCTCTTGCTCTGTTGACATCTGTCATAAAGATACTTTTCAACATGAGGAATCAGAGGTGTGTTTTAACTCTTAGGACTGGAAAATACTGGTAAGGCTGGTAATTTCATCTTTCCAGTTCGTCTCTGCGTAGATCCAATAACACTCAGTTCACAGCTTGTTGGTGCCTTTTACCCTCAAAATGCTTTGCAAATATTAAACCAGATTCTCTTGTCATTTAATCAATGTGTTGGCGTAACCCAGGGCTAGGTGTGAAACCGTTAGAGTTCACAGTACTTGCAAATTACATAAAACCAGGAAGAGGTGATTACTCATTAGTATTTATGTTATGGAGAAGTATTCAGCTGGACACAGCTGTTAATATCAAAATTTACACGATGAGACCAACCTTGCAGTAAAAGAATCCTAACTTCTAGTGTTTTTTCACCTTGCTATTTCTTGTTTTACTGGTGGAGAAACTGAGGGAGGAATACAGCTGTAAATGGCTCCAGTCTGGAAAGGGAGTGGAAGTCAGGAGCAGAAGTAACATTCCGTTACCACTGCTGCCCTTTGCTGAAGCATCTCTCAGTCTTTCAGAGTAACTTGTTTCTTGTGAACCCAGCTGGCAATTAAAATGAAAGTGTTGGAGTAGAGAAGGAATGGGGGAGGAAGGGCAGGTAGCTAAATTCTGCATTCTCTTTTTATTAATACATGGAAAACCAGAGAGATTTGCCTGGTGTAGAGTGCAGGCTGTCTCTGTTTTTTTCTCCTCACTTAATTGCTGCAGTTAGCTTAAGAAATGTCCTTTTTGTCCCTCAAGGTTTACTTATTAAGTCGGTGTAGTGCTTCATGCATTTGATTCGCGTTTATAGAGGAGCAGGAGGAGGAATTCCCCGCCCTGCCCCACTCCAAGGTATTTTACCTAATGGAGCAGTACCTGCCAGCACACAGCTGCAGGGACTCTGCAGTCCTTTGGGGTCACCTGTGGCTGTGCTAATGCTAAGAACCAAACCAGGTTTCTTCAGGCAGCGAGTTAGTTTTTCTATTAGTTCTTTACACCTGTCTCAAATAAGGAAGCCCTGGTTTTGGAAAAAAATGCATTGCTTAGGGAAGCAGCTAATTATACACTTAAGAGGACCAATTCCCACCTCGTTTACCTTTATGTAATCAGAAACAAAATCATCTAACGCAGAACAGAGTTGCATCAAAGTAGGACCAAGCTGGTAGGAGAAGTAACCCATTACATTTGGGGTTCCTTTACTATGTTTTCTGAAGAACAGGAGGTTATCTAATAAAACTGCTACTGTGTAACTGAAAATTATGCTTGAGGAAGACTTTCAACAAGGTGGTTCTCCTTTTCAATTTACGGGATATTTGTGTCAAGGTCTTCTGAATGCTTGAAATAACCCTCTCTCTACTCTTTTCCGAATTGGGACCATTTCGGTTGCTTTCCACTAGATGGCTACACGGAAAGCAGTTTTGCAGCGAGCAGAGGCATGCAGCCCTTAACGTCTGTGGGAATCTTGGTGTTTTTTCCTTTCCTCTTCAGTCTCTGTATGATGCAGCTGAGCTTCTCAAGCCAAAAACTGCTGTTCAGTGGGAGTTGGAGAAAGTCAGTGCCTTGGAGGAGCCTGCCTCGGAGCCTGCAGCAAATCCAAGAGATCCATTTGATCCTGGTTTCATTCAGCGCTACCTTGCATGCCAAGGCTGTGCTCAAACTGCATGTCCCCACCAGCAGATTGAAGAAATGTCCCAAGTGTTGTGTGCAGCAAACCTTAACACTGGCCCCTGTTGTGTGGCAGAGAGAAAACCAGGTGTAGCCTTGAGCAGGTTACGCTGTGCAGGGGATTTGGCCACAGTGCTGCAGCAATTAATACTAGGGCTGTGCCTGGCTTGATCACATGCAGTGCCGCTTTGATCCACAGCAGGTATAGGCACATGAGTTTGTTTTCCACAAATTAGCTAAAGCATTTATTCCAGCTTTTCACCAGCTGTAGGAGGACAGAGTACCTGCTTGAGAATACGTGCCAGGGCCACGCTCTGTTGTTAACACTTTCTGAACATATGTAAGTCAGGAGAGTGAGCTTGTACTAGGTCAGTGTTTTGAGGTAGGTGGCAGCTTTGGTTTTGTGGTAGAAGCCCAAAGGTACTGCCTTGCTGGGGGTTTTTTTGTTTCTTTTGTTTGGTTGGTTTTTTTCTGGAACCAGTTTAATGCTAAGGGCATGAATATTATATTGTCTTGACTGGGACCGGTGAGGTGTGGCAGGTAAGATTTCTGTTGTCTCTTCTAGCCAACAGCTGTGCATGGAAAATTGTTCCTGATTATAACAGCTTGTTAGGGTTTTACTGTTGTGGTTTTCCTTATTGGACTGCAGCACGTGAAGGAAGTATTATTTGCTTATATATATTATTATATATTGGGAAATGGAAGCATTTTCGAGTGAGGTGACTTCCTCAAAGCCTTCCAGCCTGTCTGTGGCAGACCTGGGAAGAACAGGGGTAAAAATCCCATGAATCCCCAAAGAGATGGAGAAGCAGGGAGACAAAGCTGCAGTGTCCTGGGGGTTTTGGTATGGAGGTTTGGCTGGAGGGAGTATAGTTGCTAATGTTAGTGGAAAAACTCCTGCTGACTACTTTGCTTGCGTGGCTCAGGATGTAAACATGCAGGCATCCTAGAGAAGGGTGTGGGTTTTTTTAATCCCTATTTGTACCTAAACACTATGTTGGATCTGGAGTTTACTCTCCAAAAACATAAGGATGCAAATAGTAACCCAAAAATAAATTCATCTAGACCAATAGATGCTGTATTGTAAACAAAAACCACTATGAAAGAATGGGGGAATCCTGCTTAATGTTTATGACACACTTTTTCTAAGTTTCATGTAATATTTTAAGTCAAGGCATTTCGCTATAAGTCCATATATGAAAGTTATTAATTTTGTCTTAATTCTGATTTGCATTAACCAAGGTTTGGCCTTATCAAGGGGCATGACTCTCCTTTGTCTATTGCTGTTTCAAGCTGCAACAACAGAGTTGAAACTCTCCTCACAACTCCAATTTTTGTGAATTTATTCCTCCTCCCCCAACATATCTTTCTACTCTGCACTTTGTGCATCTCTGAATATTACTATTTCTATTGTGTTTTAAGGTATGAGTCTCAGTCAGAATATAATCCTGTGTTCTTTTACTGTAAATTAGTACAGTATTTTGTGTGGGAACATATGTAGGTGTAGAGATAGAAATAGTCATCTTTAAAGTTCACAAAATGAGGGTAAGTCAGACTTTTCTACAGTTTAATTTTAAAATATTTATGAAGGACAACCTGCCGTTTTTCTTGCAGCCTCAATTATGCTGTGTGGGAATATAGTTCTACTGTGCCAGTGGTTTCTGATATATCCATTGCTTTAATGAAACGCTAATCTGTAGCTTACATACAGCTGGGGAATAAGAATGAGAACAGAGAGGTGCCTACTGCATCATCCAATTCTGTGTGCTGTTTGAAATTTTCTATCTTGGAAACTTGCAGTCACAGTTAAGGTAGTTCTTGTACAGATTCTAATTTGTGTTTATATTTTATCAGTGGCCATGATTTAGTATAGCAAGCATGTGTCTTGGGGTAGAGAGTGGCGATGCCATGATAGGAGGGGAATGAATCTGGACTTGTACATGCACAAGTGGCAGAAAGTGCCCACGCTTCAACAGCTGTATTTCTCCTCCACTTTACCAGGATGTCTGAGACTTGCTGCTCATGCTATTGCTTCATCTAACACACTCTTATAACCCGCCAGTACAATGTCAGTGTCTCAACTGCCTGCGTTTACCATAGTTTATCTTTTTGGACTTGTCAACGACCAAGAGTTCTGTATGGTCAACCTCTGCATAACTTTGTACAACCTGACATTTAGGAACATCTTTTATGTAAGTCATAGGGCATCCCTCTCCCTACTGCAGGGATACTTTTTCTTGGAATACAAATTTATACCTATCTTTTGGAGCCAAGTGTAGAAAAAAAAGACACAAGTTGTACTTCATCTGTAAGTTAAAGTTAGTGTTTGAAGGAATAATTATGTTTATGGATAGTATCATCAGTTTTCACATGGTAACATTTTGAAGAATGAGATATTAGGATCACCATTTTAATTGTGGCGACTCTAGCATTTGCAAGTCTTAGCTCTAGGGACCTCAGTCATAGTTTCAAGGCACAACATAAATACTTAGTGGTAGATTAGCTCAGCCCCTCTGCTCAAGCCTGTGGCCATCTCACAAAGTTCTACTCCTCAACAACTATGGGTTCTCTAGTTCTTGCACTTAAAAGAGTTGAAGGTTTTTTTTAGTGAACTGTTTCTGTGTATGTTGACACTGGATGGGTAAGACAGTAAACAAATGAAAATGAAGAGGCCATAAAGTGAGGGACTGTTACTGGAGGATAGATGGTTGTAGCTTGGGAGACTTGATTTTCATTCCTAACTTTCTCAGTGCATCTGTTGAACAACTCTGGAAGCCACTGCACCTCACTTTGTCTCAGCTGCTGCATCTATATTCATCTGTCTCTTAAGTAGCTTCAAAATCAGGTAATGATAGTATAAGCGTGAGTTGTTAATGCAGAACACAGATAGGGATGCTGCTAAATTCTCAAATCATTTTATTTATCTTACCAGTTCACCTCTGAATTACTGGCATGGTAAATCTGTTTATCCCATGACTAACTGGAACTGAAACATGTATAAGTTGTTACTTTTTCATCTCTAGCCCCCAAAGACACTAAGTACACAATGACTATACCTGCATTTCAGATTCATATTGATCAGCAACAACAAGGCTAGGAGCTAAAGTGCTCGTCCTTTGTGCAGAGACGGTAACTAGAATGAAAACTCAGCTTAAAATATACCGACGCCCAGACAAAAATCTTGCTTTCTATGAGTCAGTCTCAACTGTGTTGCACGGAGGAGCCAAGCAGCATTGTGCATCCCTGCCAAAGGAGTCCTCCCGGCTTGGCGTGGAGGGTGAGGAGCTCCGAGCTGCACTGCTGACTCCATGGATGGGAGCCAAGAGAAGCACCTGCACTAATTCTTGCTAATTGCCTCCTACCAGGCACTGGCTCTGCACGGGCTGCTCAGGAAAAAACAGCTTCAAAAGTCAGCTCCACTGGGGGAAAAAAAAAAAGAAAAAAATCAGCAGCAATTAGGAGATGGTCACCCAGACATGAAATTTTTATTCACTCGCAAACAGTAGTCACGATTAGATTCCCCACAAGCTCTCTTCACTTCACATACATTCACAGGCGATAGAGAGGCTAGTCAAAGCTTGTTGCTCTGACAGTGATTTTTCTACTGCCTGTATGCTTTCCTCATTGCACGCAGGGGGCTGCTGTGGGAGAAACATGAATGCAATCAGTAGCTGCACGAAGTATATTGGGGAATACTGCCAGGGCAGCCAGTTTTCTCTTCACTTGTTGCAGCTCTGTGAGCAGAATCGTAATCTGCATGTACACATGAAAAAAATCCACAGCAACAAAACCTACAGTGATAAAATAATAGAACTTGCAAAAGCCAGAAAATTCAGAGCTAACTCTGACAATCCTGCACTCCCTGTGCAGCTCAGAGAGCCAAACTGTCTCAGCTAATGCAAAGGGATTTCAGCGACACTGCGAAGTTCAAATACTCTATCAACAGATACTTGCTGTTTAGAGAACCTCCACCCAAATGCTTGCCTACTGATTAGTTAAATTTGACAAGCAGCTTTCATTCCTATTTCTGTATTGCTTTTCATCAGCTTAGTGCATATCCCTTGTGTTACTTTACTGTCCTGTTCTGATAACTTCATTTTTTTTTTTGCCTGCCTAGCCCCTTGTTCTGCTTCCAAGTGCTTGGTTTCCCAAATTCCTTTTCAATCCGTCTTGCAGCACTGGAGAAACACTTTCATTTCCATAGGACTCTGCTGCTCTGTGTTCAGTGTTGTTGTATGCACTAAAGAAGCCTCTGAACAGATTCTCTGTTGTATCAGTTGCTGAAGCTTAGGATGCTTATTTTGCACCCAAGAGAGGGAAACCAGAAATGGGTGGAATTTTTCATGTCTTCTGAAAAAAAGTTTGAATATCACTCTTATGCAATTTTGTCCTAATTTATCTAAGACTGTAAGTCACACTTTTGCTTATTTCTGATGTTACTTACTAATTCTCAACACGGTCCACAAGAAGGCTGATAGTGTACAGTTTGACTAGAAATCAGAACTCTCTACAATAAAATCTGTAGCTTATTGTATTCATAGATATGAGGTTAAATTGTAAAGTTTAAAGAATTCCTGTTTAAGTCTGGTTGTTAGAATTGGAACCTTTCTGCTATTGTATGCAGACATCTGGATGGGCTTCAGATGTCTAAATGTGAATAGACAAATCCTCTGCAGTCTAGATGTGTGGTTGGGATTTCCCATCTAGTCAACAGCATGAGAGCAGTGTTACTAAAGTGTGGTGACTTGTGTAAGGTAGATGTCTAAAACAAATTTTACTCTGTGAGTGTTTGTTTCTCTCTACTGCTCTTAAATATCCACCAGATCAGGCAAAGGCAGTTAGCATTAAACCTCTACAGCCTGGGCAGAAGAGCTCTGCTTTTTGTTCCTACAAAGCACAAGCTGTACCATTTTTCTGGCACAAGTCCCTTGCTGTGCATTTCCTCAACAGCTTTTTTTTGTGTCTGCCTCATTTATAATCTGTTTGGTTGGCCCCTGTTGGAGAGCTGCCATTTTATTAGGAAGTGTAAGATGTAAGATTTATTTACCTTTTTTTTGAACTTCATAGTGAAATAAAGCTATGGTGGAAGACCATAGAACAAATAAAGGTAATTCAGTATTTAGTATCTTTCATCCTACTGGATGAAACTTATTCATGAGGTTTAAGTCTAAATGCCATCTTCTCTGGGGTGGAACAGGGCAACTCTTTTTCCTATGATGCAATAATATGTAATGATAGAAAAGACTTTCCCATCCAAATAAACTTGAAACTTAGCAACAATATAATTATTCCAGTTGCCATGTACCCAGCAATGTACATTTCTGTGATTTGATCCAAAATCAAGTTCCCAGAATAAATGAACATTTGTGGATTAACACACAGACATGCAGATGCACACACACACTACAAAGGCTAGAGCTCTGCAAATAACTTGTTTCCTTCTCAAAGTGTCAACAAAGTATGAGAAAGAATAGTCTGGAGTAAAAGAAATCAAAACGACATGAATGCCATGATGGCACTAATTGTTTTCCAAGTTAAGAGATATTTTAGTCAAAACAATATAAAACATTTGCAAGTAACTTCATGTTTTCATGATTAAATTTACTTCCAACGAAACTGTAAAAGCAGTCTGAAATTATTAGAAGAAATTCTTTTAGGAATTTGTTCTGATTAAAACAACATAATTGTAATCTGCACTTCTGTCAATGTGAACTTTTGTTTCTTAAATGGAAGAATTAGTAAAAATAATCTACTTTGTTCATGTTGCAATCAAATTGCAAAACACTACTTGGAGAGATCTAAACACAGAAGAGGGAAGAACCCAAATAGCAACCAGAGGTAAAGGAGGGCAAGGAAAAATTCTGAGTTTGAATATTATACCCAGGAAAAGATTAAAAAACATGTAGTAGTTGTGCTAGTTGCTCTACTTTTACCTTGGCACATTTACTGTTGCCCTCCAATTTCTGTAGCACATGAACAAGCACAATGTGCACCAGGTAGGGATTGAGCTGTGTTTACATCAAGCAGTAGCCTGGGATATTAATTGATCTGAAGATCCCCAAACATCAGCTGAGGAGCTTACAAACTTCCTTTTCAGGAATAAAATGTTTGCTCAGGGAGGTGACCTCCTGGGGCCTATTTCCCCCTGTGGGCCAGAAAGCTTCTCTGGAAATTGCTTGCCAGCGCCCTGTTTTTGCTTCCCTCGTTCCTGCCCTGACAGGTTTCCTTTCTCCCCAACAAGGTGATGGTTATGGAAATCGGCCAAAGCCATCAGTCGCTCACTAGAAGTAGTTTTCTGTCCCATAAGATTGCTCACAGAAGGCAAGGAGGTGCATAGTCTCATGGCGAACAAGCTGTGGCTGCGTGTGTTCCCAGGACGTCATACGGCCTGTGCTCAAATCGCAGCTGTCATTACTCTGGCTTTAATTGTGTATGCGGGTTGATCCGCTCAAGATTGATGAGGCATTTATTCCTAACAAAGAAATGGTTCAGGGGACACCCTTTCCACCAATGTGTATGATAGATAAATTAATTAACACCTTTCACACCCCTCTTTCTGGGTGAAGGAAGCTTAGAGGAAGGTCAGAGGAAGAAAAACGAGAGGAGAGATGCTGTGAGAAAGTTCTGAGGTTACCTTTTCCTGATTATTATTGGAAGCAGTTAAGCCTTTGAAAGGGAAAAGCTGCGATGTGATCAAATAATATAATAGGCAGCAATGTAAGTGTGTATATACTTTAAAATGATTTAAGCTGACAGAAGGAAGTAACGAATGATTGGGTCCTTTGAAAAATAAGTTGTATGTATTTTCTTCATGAGAAGAAAAAGATATCTTATAGATTTTGAAGTTGTTTCATTTTGCAGAGTTCAAAATCTATACCCTTATAGACAGGGGATGGAGAAATAGAGTGGTTTCTTTTCACGTCTTTATGAAAATAGTCGTTGCATAAGAATCAGAAAAGTAGACTTTAATGTAGAGCTTTGGGGAAATGAAAGTACTGATAATCACCTCAAAACTAAATAACCTCTTTCAAGAAGATGTCAATTAAGCACAGATTATTGGTCTAATCACAAAACAGTTGTTACTCTACAGGCATTTTGGGGAGAAAAAAGGAAAAAAAGCAAATACCTTTAGGTAAAAAGTCCTCAGAGGAAAATTCAAATTCTCCTTTTTTTATAAAACTGTAAATTCAGGAGAGAGGGGGTTACAGTCCACTGAGAAAAATCATACTTGAAAACAAATTTCTTGTTGAAAACTTGTTTCAGGTTTTTTTTTTTTTATTAGTTTCTAGCTGTTTTGGTAGAAATAGCTATATTCAAAATATGTGAGACATTAAAAAAATAAAAATTTTGACAATGTAACAAACATTGAAAGATGTTGATTTACAGAAGACTATATAAAATCCTCTTCCTTTGAAAAATTATGGCCAGCTGTATTTAGTACCCTTTAATTATGTATTTGATCCAGAATGTCACTTATTCATCCTGCTTTCCCCAGCTGATTTCTGACTGAGCAGCTCTAAAGCATAGTGGTAACTGGGTCAGCTATATTTTTGGTGTGACTTGAAAGAGAGAATAAGTTTTTTCCCTAAGGAAAATTTGGAATGTATTTGGTTTTGGCTGTGAGAAGAAGTCCAAAGTGGAAGAATCAAACATGAAAATGCATAAAGTTTATGTTTTGTGGAAGAGTTTATATAGGACAAGATAAAATGATGTTTGTATCACTACAGTTATTTTGCGTGTCAACACTTTGCTTTGAGTGAGGAAATGTCCTACTGTTAGCAACTTTTAGCAACCTATTCCAATACGTAGGCAGCATTCAGAGAAAATTCAACCCCAAGAAAAATGATGTGACAAACTACTGTTTACTGCCTTGAGAAATTCACTCTCCTGTGCCCAAGATTTGTAAACTTGCACACCACAGCTTTGTCTCTATCAGTGATGATTAAGATCCTTCTCCAAAACGCTACTGAGGCTACTTCTCACAACTGACAAGAGGATAAAAAGATGGAATGATAGAGCTGACCAGGGCTCAGCAAGACAAACAGAAAGCAAAAGTCAAGGAGGTCTTATCACATTGTTATTTTTGATGGACCGTTGATCTATTGTTCCAGTTTAAACTTTGCACCTTGCCTGTTTGAGAGTCAAATTTAAAATAAAGCAAGGGGCATTGACACCTTAAAAAAAAAAAAAAAAAAACAAAAAAAAAAAAAAAAACCAAAAAACCAAAAACATTCTGAAAAGATTTCCTGTTCCCTTGTATCCACAGATTGTTTTCACTGGAGTGTGCACCTGAGGGCTGCCAAGTGGGAGGGCCCCAGGCATTATTCTGGGGCATATTTTTGTTAGAAGCATGAAGTTTTATAAGCTGAATTGTGAACTCAAGTAAACTGTTGTTCTCACTGGGGTGGTCTGTGAGCTGGTTAAGTACAACCTGGTTTAGGGTACATCTGATGAGCTTTTAACTCTTCAGGGCTGCAGGACTCTCCTCCACCTCATGGGATGCTTTGAGGAGAGGCTTCCCTGCTGCTGACTTCAGCTGGATGCTGGTGTTGCTGTAATCCCACCCAGGCTCATCTTGCCATGGGAGCAGAGCCTTTCTCTTTTGCGATTATCTTTATCTTCATCAGTTCAGGATTATTAAGTTTATTCTGGCTTGTGAGTGTTCATTAAGCCTTAGCAGGCTGCTTTGAGAGGTAAAAATGATTTTTCTTTCTCACACGAAAAAGGCCCATTTAAATGTGAGGAGAAGCGATGTGCTTCTACTTGCCCCTCAGTATTTCCTTTCGAAGGAAGAAGGCCCTTTTGAAACAGAGACTTGGGCATAGCACTGTAAAACAGTTTACACCTCTTCTTGCAGTTCAGCCAGATTGAACCTGGAAAAGTAACAAAAGCCAAACATATGTATACTGTGAGAGAAGGGGGCAACATCCAAGTGATGCTGGCCTCACAGTGCCTTTGTCTGGAAATTTCTCATGCTGACATTTCTGCCCGCTTACATAAGCTAGATGACACTGCTGCAGAACAGATGAAGCATCTGTCTTGGATATTTATAAAAATGCCACTTTTGGAAAAGCATGATTAGTTTGGTTTGGGTTTTTTTGTAAGTAGAAAGGCTGGATGTGAATCACTGGCTGGGCTGTCCCAAGCCTGCAGGTGTTCTGGAATGGACGTGGCACGTTTTTGGTCTCTGCTGCTGAGTGTGGTGGTGGCAGCGAGGGATGGCTTTGCTGAAGAAGGCTCTGGGATGCCTCCTGGGGTGGCTTCGCGCTGTACTTCCTTGTGCCTGTCACTGCAACGTGGACGTGATGCCAATTGGGCTATGAAAAACCATTAAGTTCAATTTCTCCCTGTTACCTTTTAGCAGGACAGCCCAGCATCTCAGCTGGGTGTGCAGCTCCTTCTCTGACATCCCTGCTTATCTCACATGTGCATTCTTTGCACAGCAGTGGAGCTGCCTATATTAGTTGGCACAGCCCTGGAATAGATGCTTCTGCTGGTGGTCTGGATTTTGATGGCAGAAACTGCAACCATTACCTTTGCAAATAGATAATGATGCTTTTATAAACCACGGTGCATTTGTTACCACCCTGGTGCCTTCTGATAGGGGTTAGCAACTTGGATTTCTACTGTAGCCCCAAGGGTGAGTGCCTATTACAGCAACTCTAGAATGATGCACCTGCCTCTGCAAAGAACGTGCTAATACTGATGGGGCCAGAAACTTGTACTTGTGGAATGCAAGTTGCCTACGGGATCCAACTGCCCTCATGGCTCTCACTAAAAATGTCCAGAAAGTGAGGAGGCCACAGCTTTTATCACTGAAGAGGAAGCAACATCAGCACAGTATGATGCTTTAAGACGCTAGGAAAAATAGGCCTTTATTTTCTGGCCTGACACAGACTCTAGAAGTTACTTGTTTGGCTTTATCTGTCTTGACAGATACTTTTGCTTACAGTGAGTGCATCACTGTCCACTTCCACGACACTTTCGTGGTTTTTGTTCTGCTGTAGAAGCTGAGGTATTGCTTGGTAAGTCTAAATCGGTGAGTTTTCAACATTTTCCAATTGCAGTCCGCTAAATATTTTCCAGTGGTGGTGCAGCCTGTTATCTAGTGGATTTAAGTACATTGACAACAGGCTTGCTTCACTGCATGACTTGTCACGACCCCCTTCGAAGCTGCTTTTACTTTGTGGGGATATGTCTACCGCAGGTTGAAAATTGCAGGTCTGGATCATTAATATCCTCCCAGCTAAATGTGTAGCGCTCCGCAGCAGCGTACATGGGCTAGATGGCAGTGCAGCCCACCGATGCGCATTACCTTGCTGCTGTGGGGCAGCTCCCTGCTGCTGCACGCAGAGGATAAAAGCTTCCTCCAAGCATCCTTCTCCTCCAGATTCTGCAGCTTCTGTGCTGGGGTGAGACGTGCAGCTCACTTCTCCCACAAAATCCAGCTGGAGAAGGAGGGGGAGATGAGCACATGCATCTGCCCCAGTGGGGAAGAGGCTGGACATGGGGGCCCTCAGCAAGTAACACCACTGCAGCCACTGCCAGAGGCACAGGTCACTGCTGAGGCAGCTGATGGGCAGGCACTGGTAAGGCAATGGTTATGGTCCCTCATCCTCTGCGTTCTTGGGTCTAGCCTGCCTGTTGTACAACACCCTTTCTTTTTCATGTCACACAGAAGGGCATTTTGTGGCATGAACATGATGGCAGTGGTTTCATCGCTGCTCTTCCTCCAGGGGCATCCGTAGAAGATTTTGTAGCTTACAAATTTTTATCAAGGTAAGGAAGTGGGTAATGCCTATTCCCCCAATACTGTACAGTTTGTATGGTATTCCATACTTCTAGAAACTGGGCTTAAATCCCATCAGCTTCGGTATGACAGATACACGTATTCTCCAGCTAAACTCATGCTTATGTGACCACTAAAAGGCAACTTTCCAAAACTAGTAGTAGCAGCGTATGCCTACAGGTGTGCACAGCCTTCAACTGGAGCCATCATTTATTAGGTCCCCTGAAAATAAAGCCTGTCAAGACTGTACTGGTAAACTTTTTCCTGACTTTCAAGAGAAAAATGGGGAGCACTGCACTCTCAGTGCTGAGATGAAAGCTTCAGCAGGAACTAAAGATCCAAAGAAAAAAGGTCTCTGAGTAAGTTACAGCATGGCCCCTTTTCCCCATACAGCCTGCTCAGTGGCTATTCAATGGCTTTCTGATATTCTCTATGTGACATCTGCATCGGTAAAAAAAATACCACCTGGCTGGGTAAAAAAATTACTGATGACCTGATCCAAAGCTAATTGAAATGAATCCTAGTGAAAGGGCTACAGAACGACGCTTTTGCAAAGGCTTAATTGGATTTTGGACGGAGCTCTAAAGGGGACAGTTTTGTGGGAGATGTTTTACCTGCTGTGCTTTCACTTTTTATTTTTTTTGTCTCCAACCTGCTGGAGGCCAGTGGTGGAATTTTGGGCGCAGCCTGGTTGCCATCTCCGCTGGCAGGCAGAGGATATTTCTGAGTCTTCCCACGTAAAATCTGCACTGGCAAGTATCTCTGGATGTTTGCATGCACACACACAAACACACAGGCTGTGTTAAAAAGCATTGCTGGGGTTATAAAGTCAAATAAAGACATAAGGCAAAACAAAGACAGTGTAATTCTGTGTCACTGTCGTATACACAAAGGCATTTCCCCAACTTCTTTATGGTAAATTTTTTTTAACCTTAATAATGTCCTTTTAATGCATTTATGAAATCACCTAAGGTTTTAGAAGTAGCAAATTAAAACATAACATAACTCCCATTGCTCAGCATTGTGTTGGCACTCAGTTTAATTGTAAACAGGCATGAAACATCTCAATCCACTTTTCCTGGCTGGTTTTCATGGGATGTGAGCTCTCTTCAGTCCCATCCCATCCTAGAAGACAGTGTCATGCACTTTTTCCTTTCTTGTTCTGGGCTCTGAGTCACCCACTAGTCTTTTTCTTTTGGCCATCTCCACCTAATTTTCATTTCCCAGCCTGTATGAGCCTTATTTTCTGCACACCTCAGTCCAGTTGCAGGCTTCTTCTGAGCCCCATTTCCTGGTTCCTCAGCCAGTGTCCTCTTCCCACCTGGGTTTCCAGTCATGCTGGATAAGTGTGATTCAGGCTGCTGTTTCCAAACACCTTTTCCGAGATCTTTGCTTAAACTTGCAGTTTCAGGGAACATCCTGCTTAATCTCCCCTGTATCAGGCTATGAGGATTAAATAGTTAAAGAAATATGCTGTGAAGCCTAAAAAGAATCTTTTGTGTGTGTACAAACTGATCTTTTGATGATCTTGCAACTTGGCCAAATTTTGCCCAAATTTCATGTTCCCCACAAAAGGCTTCTCTTTTATTGAGCAAGCTGTCTCCCATGAATTTCAGGATACAAATCGTACAGAAGGATGCACAGCTCAAGAAAAAGAGCACTAAGTTTGTGTGTTTACTTTTACCAGGGTAGGGCCACATCTTTTCCTATCATTTTTTTTTTACAGGAAGAGCAGATTCACTTGGACTGAAATGAAATTAAACAACTACAAACAACCTGCAGCCTGTCTGATCCTGATAACCGGAATGGTAAAATTCACCCAAAATGCTTAAAGTTTGTCAAAGTTATAAGCAGAGAAAACAGGCCTCACAACATCATATATTAACTGATATAAAAATTAGGCTGTGCTATCAGCTCTACCTATAAAGTTACTGTATCTGGGAGTCAGTGGAGGGTGAAAGGAGAAATTCAAAACAAAACCCAATACAAAAGGAAGAAGCTTTAATGGCTTAGAAAAATAACAACAAGGTCCCTACTTGGGCAGTTTTGGAGTCTGAGGAGATAATATGCTGGGTTCTTTCTTTTGCCAGCTGTGTAACAGAGCTGAGAGAGAAAATTGATTTTTCATGCAAAATATTGAGCTGCTGTTCACTTGTAATTTAATTTATTATTTTTATACTCTGCACATAATTTGTTAGGGCTGTCTCCTATCTCTATAACATTGTTGGAAAAGGTAATATTGAACAGTTTGCTAGCAATATTAATTCACTATATTATAGGCATTTCTCTTATCATCATTACTATTGTTTCCAGGCCGTGAAATGTAACCGGTGTGTAAGCATGCAGGCGTTTGCAGGCTGGGGAAGCGCTGTGCACTGTCAGGACACATCGGTCACACCAGTAGGTGGTATACCCACAACATCTCCAGGCTAAGGATTGTGTCACAGCTTGTGTGGAAAACTGGGATTGGGGCTATTGTTTTTTAAAGTTGCTCATCTGTTTCCATTTCCCTTTTTCTGTGGTTCTTAATGCTTCACTCCTCCTCCCATCCTCCTTTTTCGCCCTTTATTGATTCTAGAAACTCAGGAATGCAGGGTTGCAAGAAACCGAATGTTTCAGAGTTTGTGAGTTTGATACAAGCTTTAGAAGGAGTTATGTATTAAACAAAAACAAATAAAACACCCCCCAGACTCTAAAGCTGAGGACCCTTTCTTGAATTGTCATGTCGTTTGCAATGCATGGATGAAGGATATGGTGCAGGTGATAGAGAGCAGCCTTCAGCCACCTTTACTCCAGGAGAGATCTAGAGATCTCCTCCAGCTGGTGGTGGAGCCCCTGAGGCATGGTTGTGGCTTCTTGGTGCAAGTGAGCCAGTGGAGCTGGGGAGGGTTTGTGTCCCCAGAAAGTAACTGAGCTCTGGTGTTGTCTGCCCGCTCTCAAGGGGCAGGGGGACCCACCAACAGACTGACCCGCTGTGGCTGGTGTTCCCTGTGATCCCAGCTTGGTTGCCTGATATAGACCAACGTGCCAAACTGAAAGGACTCCCAGGAAAACCCTAGGGACAGTCTCTCTCTGGCTTGGGGATTTTTTATAGATGGCATAAATCTTAAGCTCTCTATCTGGTCTGGGAGGAAAGGTCTACTCACCCAGCTCCCCGGAGGGCTCCCTGAGCAGGTAAAATACGTGCTGCTTGAGGCAGGCTGTCCCGAGTCCCAGGAGCAGGCTGTTTGGACACTGTAACATGACGGTGCCCTGGTGGTGTTTGCAGTTTCCCTTTCAAGCTGTTGCAAATTCAACAGCTCCATCTTTCAAACCCCATCATGTCTTTGCATCCCTCTGGTCTGAGGGCACAGAGGGCTGCACAGTTGTCATCTGAGGTAGAAACTAAGATTAAGTTAAACTGGAAAAGAAAAGGAGAAAAAAAGATTCCAACCACAACTTCGCTTTGTAGGATAACATCATCTCTTCCCCTCTCAATTTGATATATTATTATTTTCCTTCTATATTTTTTCTAAAAATACCAAGCCAAGTTGAACCTAGCTATGACCTCAGTTATGCCAAGGTTAAATTTGCTGTAATTGGTTTTTTCTTAGCTTCTTCCTCCCTTGCTCAATCTTAGTTTAGTTATTAAGGGGTTCCTCACCCCAACATTTTTTCAGCTTGCAAGTAAAACAAGGTCGCCCACCATGTGGAAGTTATTGTCGAGTGCCTGTAAGTAGAAATAAGTTGTACTTATTTCAGTATCCAGGCATCTCTGAGCAACAGTTTTGTTCTGTCACCATGTATATCCAAACACCCCTTTGCTCCAGTGAACCTCTGCTACCTAGCAGACCTTGGGCAGGAAGAAACAACATGCCTCTTTCTTTCATAAAGGCTTTTTTTTGTTGTTGTTCTACAGCCTGGAAATGCTGGAGAGCAGCCAGTTGTGTTGGAGTCACTCTATTAACTGCAAAGGTTACACTTCGGGAATAGCTGCATGTGCGTGGAGGAAAACACAACCAACAATTTAGTAAAAAATGCCATTGCTTAGAACAAAAGTGGGATTGCACAGAGAGGGCCTTTTCTTTTATTTGTCTAAACTATATTTATGCGCATCTATTCAGAAGGTGTAATTCTTGTAATAAATGCTGAGGAATATCTCCAAGTGACTTATAGCGTGGGGTTGGACCTGAGAAGGTGACTCAGGATGCAGGGGGACACGCCATTCCTTTCGTCAAAGAAATGATTGAATTCAGTAAAGTTAAGACAGATGGGGGCAAAAGTTCTCCTGGTACACGTCTCTTGAACCAGCATCCGTGGCTTCACTCTTCGCTAGGAGGTGATGGCAGTGAGGGTTGGTGCTGGATGGTTTGATCAAGCTCATTGATTAAACACTTCTGGTGCAGCCCTTGTTATACACCTCAGCACCAGGGTACAAGCCAGCTCCAAAGCTCAGCGGTAGTGTTTGTGCTGTTGCGTGGCTCCAGGTGGGTACCATCGCTCTGCCTGAGGCCACGGGCCATACACCACCGGCGGCAAGTTAAGAGTATATCTGCATGTCTGCTCTTACCCTGCTGTGGATAATGGCACCTCAACCTCTCGGTGCAGTACTGCAGGGTGAGAGTGGGTGTCAGTGGGAGGTTATCACGGGCATCTCCTTCCCCACGGTGCCTGGCTGGTGTCCTCAGCTTGCCCCAGGCCCTCCACATGTCCCCTGGATATGCCACTGAGCCAGGTTCACACCTTGGGAGAGAGGCAAGAGTTGCAAGACACCTGGGTTTACTGGTTTGGCACTAATCACAGGCATTCTAAAAAGCTTTGCTTAGGACTCATCTCTCATCGTCAGTTCCTAGAAATGGCAATTCCAGGAAAGAAAAAGGTTGTTCTAAGTTAAGAGGGTACTTCTCATGTCAAGTAAAATATGTGCTGTTTTTTTGATATTACAAACAACTGTATTTAGAAGAATGACATGAAGGTTACAAATTAAAGCATAAAAAGGCTGTGAAATGTCAGTTGCCCTTCCTGCGCGTGCAGTATGACATAAACTTTAAAAATAAGGTTGGGTGTTATGTTTTTCAATGGGGCCCTTTCAACAGTGGATGTTAGCAGTGGTATACTCAAGGATTTAGAATGCAGAAAGCTTTTTTTTTCGTAGGACCTCCATATAATTTCCTATTGAAATAGCAATTGTTGTTTGGGTGGGAGATGTGGGAAGGGAAATGAAGTTTTTATGCACTGGAGGAGCTGACTGCTACTACAAGTAACTAGATTCCCCCTCTATTCTTTCGGAATAACCTAAAGTGCATATTTGCAAAGCGCATGCCAGACCATGCACACCCAAGTGAGATTGAAATGAGCTTGTGCAGGTGCCAGAGGTAATGCAGTGCTGCTACTGTAGGTCTCAACCAAGTCCTTCCAACTAGCGGGCAGGTTTTTCCAGAGCTACCTCAGATGTCTTCATGGCCCAGAATTATACTGCATAGACATGTCACAGCTGCGTGGACGTCTGTGGGTGAAGTTAGAGCGCATCTATGTGGCTTTTGCAAGCAGATGCTAAGGAGCTCTGCCTGTATCAAAACCAGCTGAGCACATCTGGCCCAGTGTCATGCAGCCGAGCAGATCTACCCTGAGCCTACTGGTGTTGGCGCTATCCTGTGGGTACCTGCAGCACGTCCCATCCTCCTGTACACCCCACCTGTCTGGTTGTCATCTTATCCTCCCTTGCCCCACAGCTAAGACCCTGCGGGACTGCACCTGCAGCACCTGAGCTGCAGAGGGTGGGAGGATTTTAGCAGGGTTTCATGTCATCCTACCTCAGCTGCTATTTG
>JAVJGJ010000057.1:14630753-14643087 GCA_035590215.1 Microhierax caerulescens
AAGCCTCCTTGCTGACAGCCATCCTGGGCTGATATTTTCCAAGCAAGCATCTCCAGGTAGGGCTGCCCTTCATCTGCAGAAAATCCAACTACGTGTTTTCAAAGGGGAATGCCTTGGTGCCTGTACACAATTTCCCTCTTCCCTTTAGAAGTCAGTGTTTCAGCATGCCATAACAAGATCTCCATTGTTGGGAAGGTGATCATAATTAGCATACCCAGATTTCTCTGGAGACTAAAATCAAGATCTATTGACTGAGATAAAGAGGAGGTCAATGCATTTGATAGCAGGCAGAAAAAAAATCCAATATATGGATGACCATTATGAAGTGTTTTTATGTGTTATACCTTCTCTGAGATTCAACTTAGGGAGAAGGAGGAGGAAAAAAGCAGAAAAGTACCGTGCTTAACTAACAGCTGAATAATCACAGCGACCTTACTTCTCATGCACCAGGCCAACGAGGCTCACAGCCTGCTCAACCAAAGCTGCGTATCAAATTGATTGTAGGAGGAGGGAGCAAAGTGATTTTTCAATGTATATATCAAAGGGAAATCTGAGTAATGAATCCCTAATGACAGATATCTACTGATGATCCATTGGAGCAGGCCTTTGATTGAGTTGGAGGTGAAATAACTTCATGTGGCAGGGGTAGAAGCTGGAAGCTCTGTTCTCCTTGATGCAACAAATTGGTCAGTTCAGCTTATGTGAGGACAGAGTCCCCTTGTTTGGACCTCATCATTTCAGGTTGACCATAGCCAGGAAGTAAAAGAAGAACAGAAGGATTCAGAAGTTCTTTTGAGACATTTATTATTGCAGTCTGAAAAATACAGAGGCCCCTGTTTGTGAAGGCACATGCAAGTTGAAGCGTTTAAGCATGGTCTTTGCTGCTCGGGAGGTCCTGCTGGTGCCTCAGCTGATGTGTGCACACACCAAGCCTTCTGCTGGGGTTGTTCAAACCTCTGGCAACCTTCCCTGGGTTTTCAGACGCTCACTGGTGATCAGCCGTCAGAAGGAATATGGACACTCTGCCGCCTCTTTCCCTTTTTTGTGCTCAGGATGCTGGTGTGTCTGAAATTCACCAGCCAGGTTCACAATTTGCCCCAAGATCTGTCAGGGAAATAATTTGTCATGGTTTCTACATCCCCTTTTTTGTTGTAGGTAAAGCCTACAAGCTGCCAGGGTAAATCAGTACTGCCAGGAGCTAAAAGGAGAGCCTGCTTTCAAACTCAGAGTGCCATCACTTCCAGTAATCTGAAATCCCTTTCCTCCTTAAATAAGAGCATTATCTTTTTAAAACTGTAGCTATCAATCTGGAGGAATAAGTGAGCACGGTGAAGTGGGAATGCAGTTCACAACACCTCCGTGAGGTAAGGAAATAGCGTTTCTGTTTTACAAATGGGACTTGAAGCAAAGTGCCAAAATAACTGGCTGAAGGCTAGAGAGGAATTCGATACTCGTGTTTTGTTGAGAAATCAGCATCCCCAGCCCAGCGTTTGTGCTATTAGATCACATCTTTCCCTCTTTTAGACAAACAACTAATTAAAACAATTTATTTTATGATAGCTGCCACAAAACCCATGGATGCCAGAGCATTCTGGAGTGGAGGCTGAAGGGTGAACAATGCCAGCCACAGACCCACAGCTGCGCAAGCGCAGTGGGAGAGGCAGGTGAGGAACGTCTGCATGGAACGCTCAACAAATATCTTTTGGGTTTTAATCACAGAAAGCTAATTAAACAGAAAGTGTAAAATCAGACAGGACAAGACATCAGCATGAAACAAAGGACCAGACAAATAGCATTTGACAAATATAATGTTGAGTGAATGTTACAGTGCTGAGCCCCCTCTGTCTTTCAGGGAATTATATTCAGGGAAAAATAATTTCACGTGTTCCGTGGAATTTGGCATGCTTTGAATACTTCTTTGTCCTGTGAACTGACCAACCCTAATGCAAACCCCCTGTTTATTTTGTCCATAACCTCTCCTGGTCAGATTGTTTCAGAGTGCAGCTGTTCTGAAAACATTGAACTGGAATTTTGTCCACAAGCCACTGTTATGGTTATAACTTCTTTGGTTTTTTTAATATTCAAGAGCAAATGAACAAAACCTTCATCACCCTCCATATTCTCTGTCTTGCTCAAGACAGATTATCTCTGTTTTGGGGATTAACCTTTTCCTCCCCCAGCTCAATGTAATGGACTGCTTCTGTACAGAATATGGTGGTCCTCAGG
The DNA here is from genome assembly GCA_035590215.1 of Microhierax caerulescens. Taxonomy (NCBI): domain Eukaryota; kingdom Metazoa; phylum Chordata; class Aves; order Falconiformes; family Falconidae; genus Microhierax; species Microhierax caerulescens. The sequence continues at coordinate 14,632,980 of JAVJGJ010000057.1, forward strand.
GGGAACCTGTGCTTTCCCCCCCCCCTTTTACTGTCTGATTGTATTGTCTTAAAACTCCTCTCCCATGCAAGCTCATTCTCAGGACTATGAAAACGAAAGAGAGTATGCAGCAGTTCACATGCTGATTAGTCATGGTCAGAGGGAATTTGATTTTTCACTGTTTAGAGAAAAAGATGTCATTAGATGCTGGAGAATAACAGTTTGCTATTGAAGTATCTGAATAATGAGCCCAGAATTAAGTTTGAAGGAAATATTAGTCAGAGACAGTCCCTTGCAGATGTGGCTGGTGGGAATAGGGCGATTCATACATCCTGCACGAATGTGCCGTGGGTCTAAGACGGACAAATGTAACCGTATGAAATTCAGCAAAGGCAAGTGATGGATGCTGCAGCTGGGATGGTGTAATCCTGGGTGCGTGTGCAGACCGGGGGACAAGAGGCTGGCATGTAGTGCTGCAGAAAGAGATCTGGGGGGCTGGTTGATGGTAAGCTCAACATGAGTACAGAACATGTCCTGGGGCTCAAGAGGGCCAAGTGTATGCTGGGGTGCATTAAACCCAGTATAGCTAACCCGTGGAGAGAAGCGATCACCCAGCATTGGTGCAACCTCAGCTTGAGTACTGTGTGCTGTTTTGGGCTCCACAATATAAGAACATAAAAATATTAGAAGATATACAAAGGATGGCAACAAAGATGGTAAAAGTACTAGAGGGTGTGATGCACGAGGAGCAGCTAAGGATACTAGGTGTGTTCAGCTTAGAGAAGAGGAGACTGAGGGGTGACCCCACTGCTGTCTAGAACTTTCTCACTGGGAGGAGAGGAGAGGGAAGTGCCGACCTCTTCTCTCTGGTGTCTGGTGATAGGACGTGAGAGGCTGCCTTAAGGCCGCACTGGAGACAGCTTGGACTGGATATTAGGAAAAAGTTCGTCACTGAGAGGGTGGTGAAGCACTGGAACAAGCTTCCAGGGGTGCAGTCATAGCCCCAAGCATGCTGGACTCCAACAAGTGTTTGGGCAACACTCTGAGATATATATGATTTAACTTCTAGGTTGCCCTGTGTGGAATCAGGAGTTGGACTATATGATCCTCATGGGTCCCTTCCAACTCAGGATATTCTGATTCTATGAAATGACTACTGAGTGCATAATTTTCAATGCAGCTCTACTCCAGAGCTGGTCACCCACTGTGCTGCTGCTGCAGTGCCCCACACCTTATACCTTACCTTGCTGTTCCTGTTCAAAGAGGCCTGTGCCTCCACTGCAGCTGGCAGCTTGAACATCTGCTCAGTTCAGCGCACTTCAGGTTTTCTTTGTTTTCTTGGACAATGATGCTTACTCCTTCCATGGTCTTTTTCGTTGTATAGGAGGTGCTCGGTGTTTACCTGCTGTCCATACAAATTGTGTGCCTGGCCATTTGCGGATGATCTTTGCCTGTCTGTGCCTTTACAGCAGGGTTGAGAGTGGGACTTGAAGGTGAGAAACCAGGAAACTGTCCCTATATCTACAGGAGGTCTGCCAGGATGAGCTGTATTCCTTCCCTCTTACTGCCTTTGTGTTACTCCTCTGCACCGCCAGTGTCCCATCACTCTTTTGGTTCTGTTGCTGAAATTCCACTGTTGGTAGAGATGCAATATTGCTCTTTACCCATGAAGAGTTTTCAGCCCATAGGGTTACATGCTGATCTCTGAGCTCCTACAGTCTCCTTCTTGCTATTTTTTGCCCTCTCTCCAGCAACATTTTTTTTCTTATCGCTCTGTGCAATAAAGCTACTAAGTGATATGGTGCTCAATCCGTGTTAGTGTAGTGGCTGTGGTTTGCCAGCCCACAGGTCATGCTGCTCAGAAAGCTGTAGGAGCAGCTGTGCTTCTGAGGAGCTAAATGTGAGGGGAGAACTGCTGTCCTTGCTGCTTTTCTAGCTTCAGGGGCTGCAGAACATACAGGGAGGAGAGCTGTGAGCTTCCTGCAAATTCAGTTGCACGAAAAAAAGGGGTGTGAACAAGATGTACAGCCAAAAAGGCCACTAGTTCTGAGACTATTTCTGTACCCATCCTGCTTTTTGCATGGCATCTGTGAGGCCCAGTGATATTAAAAGCACTTATCTGAGAACAGAAAAGTTGGAAAAAAGCAGTTTTCGTGCTGTCTGCACTATAAGCTCCTTTTTGGGCTTCTTGGACTTTGAAGGGACCAGAGGGACAGTTTCTACAAGCCAGGGAAACCTCGGTGTTGAATAAAGAAGGCACTGGGCATGCATAAGGTTGGCTGCAAAATCTTTGACCAAAACCTTATGCCAGCCGTACTAAGCACCCAAAGGAAAAAGCATTAGCGCCAAAACACCTACTACTTGAGGGCTGGTGCAAAAAATAGTCTCTGTTGTGCTAAAGATACTTAGCTTCCCTTCATCGCTCCACCTGTGCTGGTCATCAACAGATGATCTCCCTCCAGTCCTGCTGGGTTTTGGCTTTATTTCTTGGTACCAGTCCCCCAGCAACCCTGTTTGGTGGGGACAGTTGCTGTGCTGCAGACAATGGCTGTAAAATGGCTCAGTAGATCTCAACAATAAAAATCTAATTGTGTTAGTCAATCATGCAATAACTTGCTTTCATCTGTACAAATAAAGCAGCACAAATTACTAAATTCATAACTCAGAGGAAGTATTTCATAATTGTGCTGAACTTTTTTGAAGAGAACAACCAACTGTTAATTTTTTCCTTACTGTATTTCTGCTATTTTTTAATGATATCGCTTACATTTGAATGCTTCAGTGCCCATGTAATTTCCCTACTTGTATTTTTGAAAGAAGAATGACTAATATTTGCCAAATTATATACTGTGGCAATTAAAGGGAAAAGGGACCTATATATATGATTTGACTGAAAAAAACCAAATCTTTTTTTAGACTATCCCCCGTTTTAAAATAAAATTGCATTTCTTCAAGCTCATACCTATCTCATTGACACCTGAAGCTATAAATAACCTGTGTAACACAACCCCATTAATTTCATACAGTAGGACACATTGGGACACAGCTTTGCCCAGAAAGCAGAGTACAGCCCTACCCACACGCTCACCGTACAGCAGCAATAAGCTGCAGGCATGCACAGTAATAGCAGCTGAAGAGAAGTGAACTGTTACTCTTTCTTGCTATTAATATGAGGTTCGGTGTTCATAGAGAACAGCCACCTTCACAGAACCTACAGAAGCAAACGTGCATGCAGGTTTTCCTGGCTGCTGCCTCCCGCTGCTTATCTGGGATCCTTCAAGTCACTCAGGAAGCCGCAGCTCTTGGAAGAAAAGGTGATTACTGAGCATTTCAGCTGGGGTTAGCTGGCTGGTCACATGGCTTTTTTTTTTTTCCCTTTTTTTTTTTTTGGGGGTGGGGTGGAAAATAGCTTGAAAATACAACCCATAGTCATCCAGAACAAAAAAAAAACCAACAGTGTAAAACCAATATTTTTTTTTCTGAAGTTTCACTGATGAGAACCATTAACTGTAGACAGTGCACAGAAGAGCTAGTGCTTTAACCTTTAACCTCTGAGGTTCAGCTGGTAATGTTATTTAGTTAAGACCGGTGTTGCTGGGTTCTCATCGTCTGCTCCTTTTTCTCACTGAATCTGAGCAAAAATATTGGCATAGGGATTTAAATCCTGATTGTGTTCCATCCATGTTTCACCATCAGAACATCAGCTGAAATCCCAGTTTCATCTGCTTTAATTGCTTATGTGCTCTGTGAAGAGATGCATTCCTGAAGGCTATCAGGGTCTTAATGTTAGCTAAAGTGGTCTTAAGTTGTACACAAAGGCTTGCAGGAGTGTGAGCAAAGTGGGGTTCATTTTTTCCAACGGATGATTTTAATCACGGCATCAGAGAGAATATTTCCCTCCAGTATGTTTCTTAGTGCTTTGCATTGCCTTGCTTTCATTATCCCTCACGTTGCTTTGCTCTCTTCCCAGGAAGCTACTTGCAAGAGTGATTTGTGTTTTTCCTTTGCCTTCCCTCTAGGAATGCCACTTCTCAGGTATCGGCATCTCTTGCAGCCGCCACAACAAACAACCAGTGGCTCTTTGATGCAGAAGCTGAGGAGGGAGTGTCTTGCATCATTTTAGAAATCCAGTGGGTTGGGCTGGCTTTGTGGCTTTAGGTGACTGTGGAAGCAATTGCTCCAAGTCCAAAGGGTGATCCAGGTCTTTCAGAGATCTCAGCGTCCCCGCTGCCCCATTTTTTTCAGATCAAACAAGCAGCAGTTCTTCATTTAAATGATCTTGATCATGATGTGAGTAGGAAGGTGCTTTCCATAGTTAGCATTGTGAGGGAGAAACCTGATAATTCATTTATTCCATGATAATAGCAGGGGTAGCTTTAAGGTTTTTACCATCTGTGCTCCTATGGGAAGGAGGAGCAAAGCCAATACAAATTTAACCTTCAGATTTATGCTTCTGTGCTTCTCCATTGTGCCTCTAAAGTTCTTCAGAAAAAATCCTTAACCATTTCACTACTGTACAAGAGGAAAACCTAGAGTTTCCAGATTCCACTGCAGGACTTAATTTAATTTTAGACTTAAATAACTATTCAAGGCAAGATACATATTGAGTGAATTTCAAGTTCGATTGCATCTGTCTGTGTGACCAAAATATCCAAACCTAACATTAAATGCTGTATCTATCTTCAAATCTTTCTCTCTTAGCAAGTAATCTCGCAGTATTATAGAATACACAAATAGAAATACAAGATTTCATTTAAGACTATTGCTTTTACAAGGACAAGACTCTTGTTCAAGTGGGAGTGGGGACCTAAGACAAAAGGAAACTGTTAGCACAGTGACGTGCCAAAATTTAGGATAAAAAGGTGTATTGATTTGTAGGTTCATCTGGATTTATGGACAGATGACCTAGGAGGAACCAGGGATATCTGAAAGCGGACAGATGACCTGTGAGCCAAGACAGTTTATTAGGCAAAGATCAAAATGTAACTGCATCCAGAAAGGGTCAGTGAGTCTTACTGTTTCAGCCTTCTACTGGGAAAGACAGAATTTCCTTAGCACATTATAAAATGATTAAAGGTTCAAGGTTAAAATTAAAAAATGGCTGCAAAGTTGGGGGCAGGCTCTAGAGAACAGAACTGGTTATTGGTGTGAGAGGCAGGGATGGAGTCATATGAAAAACTGTGCACTTCTTTCGTTCTCTTTTATCTAGGTCCCTATCAGACCATGGAAATGCTTCATGTATTTATTTATTGCATCTGAGCACTTGCTAATTATACTGCAAATGTTTAATCATTGCTACTTTCTGGTGAGCTTGCCCCAGAAAATGAGGTCTTCAGGGGCAAAATGCACTCCTCACTCTGGATGGGCTAAAATATTAAAAATAAACCCACCATCCACTAGTTTTCTGCAGGAGATTGAGTTTAAAGTTCAGTTTAGCAGTATGCAGTGTACTTGGTAGAACAAGCTTTATAGAGGGAAAATAAAGAGTTGTTTTTCTTACTGACCTACTTACTGCTAGGTACTATGGGATTATCTGGCCATGTTGTGTGGTGGGGCATAGAGTCTGTCCCACAGAGAAACCAGCAATATGGGAAAACCTGAACTATACTTCTCATGATGCTCCCTTGCAGCCTTTCCAAAACTCAGATGAGTCCTACTGTAAATAATCAAGAGATAGCTATATTTGGATTAACTTTGCCTGGAGAACAAAGGCACTTAAATGAGGTCTGTGTGAGGCAGCTTGGCTCTGCAAGTATTATGGTTGTGTTTGAGTGCCTTTGCATTCCGTGGGCTCAGCTGCTTGCTTTGGTCCTGACTGAGGGAATTTCAGGCATGACAGCAAAGGGCTATCTGGCCTCTCTTTTCCTCTTAATGCTGTCACTGTGTAGTTTAATTTGCTGTGGATAATGTTTTGATTTAATTCAGGTTATCCACTCCATCACAATAGACAGTGGTGAGCTGATGGTAGACGCCTCTGGTTTTTCAAATCATAGGATCACAGAATTATAGAACCATAGAAAGGTTTGGGTTGGCAGGGGCCTTAAAGATTACCTTAAAGCTTGTCTAATTCCAACCCCCTGCCATGAGCAGGGACACCTTCCACTAGACCAGGTTGCTCAGAGCCCCATCCAGCCTGGCCTTGAACACTTCCAGGGATGGTGCATCTACGACTTCTCTGGGCAACCCGTTCCAGTGCCTCACCACCTCACAGTAAAGAATTTCTTCGTAATATCTAATCTAAATCTGCCCTCTTTCATCTTAAAGCCATTTTCCCTTGTCCCATTAATTTAATTAATAAAATAAATTAATAAATTTCATTAATAAAATAAAGACTCTCTGTCTGTTAGTGAATGAGAGCATTCAGGCTTTGGCCTGTGAAAAGTAGAATTTTTCCATGTAAAAAGTTGAGGAAGCTCTTGCTTTCATTCTTGCCAACCATGGTGCTTTAGCAATAGCTACCTCTTTTGAGAGGAGAGAGGCTGGGCAGGGCTGATTGCCCCCTGCTTGCTGTGGCCTCAGCCTGGCTGAGGAAGAAACAGGATGACCATGGTCCTGCCTCCTGGGCATCAGGAGGCACCCAGTTGTTTGCCAAGAGCCATGACAGAGCACCTTCTCCATGATAAAATAAAGAAGAAACTTTCATCTGAGTAGGATGCTGCTAGGGCAGGACATGTCCATAAACACTTTTCCTAAGAGACATCTCCAGGAGCCATGTACGTCATTTTTGTCATGTATGTCAGCCAGTTGTGGTACTCATGCCTTTCCTCATCAAACTTGACAGGAAAGTCTCTAGAAAGAAGGGCTTCTCAAAAAAAATTGTACCTTGCAATGTTTTTGATAGTCATTTCTGTTTTGAATAAAAATGTTGAGTTGATGCCTTACGAGATGCCTATCTAGGCAAATAATTGGGACCATTTCTCATGAAAATCAATAAACTGAAGCTTCATTGTCACCTCCCACTGGTAAATAACAAGACAAACTTAGCATTTAAATGGATGAGAAATTGGAGAGATTGCAAGTCTAGTTTCACTATGATTTTTTTGTAAGGTGGCTAATTATTGTTCTTGAATTAAGAACTCATAATCAGCTTCATGCCTGATATCTTTGGCTTTGTTGTGTGGTCCATAGGGATTTGCAGAAAAAACCCTAAAACAAGCAGTAATGCACTTAGACAATTGTACAATGTTATGGCTGGGAGGAAGAATTGTCTGTCTAATCTCTATCTGGATACTGCAGAGAAAAAGATTTTATTACTGTATTTTGCTGTCTAAAAGAGAGGAACTCAATAGTTTTGTCTGTGTGTAGGTAGGATCATAAATACGCTCTTGAGTCTGCCTGTTTCAAGGTTAAATAAAAGCAGTAGTGCAGGTTTCTGTCATATAAATAACCTGATAGAAATAAGAGAATAACCAAAAAAAGCACAATTACCACACGCTCACGGGAAGGTTTCGTTAGCTTGTAAGCTACAGTATAAGCATTTTGATAAGGAAGGGTTAAGACTGCATCAGAAATTTTGAGCTTTATGAGTATTTCTGTACTTCAAAAGCTCATGCTGAAAAGGTAGGACACCAGGAAATGATCACCAAAGTACTCCTTTTAGTACCTAACACCTAGTTAGGTACTAGGTACCTAACAGTCCTCAGAAGTAAATGTTTGGGGTACAAGAGCAAAACCAGCCACTAAGTTATAAAATATTCAGTCAAGGCATAGGAATAAAACTCCTCACTGAAAGCCAAACCCTACCAGATGACATCGATGACTTCAGCTGTAGCCTATGATCTGTGTGTGACACTGCCCTTCTGTCCTGGATGGGGCGCAGAGCAAAAATGATTGAAAGGAGAAATAACCTAACCCAGGTCCCTGGGAAATTAGCAACACAGATTTAAAAAGTTTTCTGCTCTCCACTTTATAGACTCAATATCAACAAAATATCAACAACCTCTGAAAAAATCAGAGAAACAGGATCAAGGAAAAAAAAATGTGATTTTATTTGATTTGAACTTATTTTGGGGCTGAAATGATTGTCATCTGGTGCATAACACTGACTGAAATTTGCTGAGGCTGAGATGTACTTTGTCACTCGATGAGTGTCTGTGCATGTATCCAAGACGCGCTGTTAAATCCATCTAGCAGGTCAGTGTACCTCTGTCCGCATCATTCTTAAAACAAATCTAAGTCTTCGGCATGTGGAAACCTGCCTCTGCTGCTTTTTCTAACCATTCAGAAAACAGAAAGACAAGCTGTGAAGAGTTCATCCTTCCTTTACTCAAGCTCCTACACACTTGAGTAACTTGAAGGACAACAGCAGCCCGCTTCGTATATGTGAGCGTTTGTCAGATCAGGCCCTAGACTGCACAGCAAACCACACAGTGCTGTTAAGTTCACCAGCTTTACCCGATGATAGGTAAAGTAGCAAATCTGTTGCGTTGAGTACCTGGGACCAGGCTTCCAGGGCTACTAACACGAGACCTGTGATCTCAGGCATCAACTCACTGCAGGTGCTTCATCAGGAATAGGCAGGGCAAATGATGTAGTTTCTGTTGCATTACCCAAAATGCATGATTTGGTGTTTTTGCAGGCTTTTTCCTTTTCTGCTGTGTTTGGGTTGGTTACAAGGAGATCCAATCCTTCCCAGACCCTACAGCACCAATATCCCCCAAACGCTGCGAAGCAGTGGGGTGAGCTGATACGAGGTGAGCGCCGCTGTGTCCCAGCCAGGGCAGGTTTGGTACTGTTAGAAGACCAAAAGTCAGATTCACAATAAATTATTGAACCAGGGCCCACTGACTGTCGTGCTAGTGGTGGGAGCATGGCGTAAATCTTTGGATTGAATGGTGTACGTGCTGCAGTCACGTATTGCCCTGGGAGAGCTGTGGAAAGAAACAAAGGAGAGCAGCAAACGTCAGCCTTTTGAGTGGCCTCTTTGGTAATGCTTTGGCACAGGTACGTTTTGTCACCTTCTTGCCTGTTCCTGTTGGGTGATCATCCAGAAGTCACGTTTTATGTTGAGGTGAGAAGGTTTTTAACATCTCTCAGTGAATTATACCTCAAATTACATGTCCTTACTAACACACTTTTTCATTAAAGAAACAAAGAACATTTTTTTTCCAAATATAGGCTTCCTGATGTTGCCTAGATACAAATCTCTGTTCCTGCTTCCTAACCTATCATCTGCCACAAGGTGCTGGGTTTTTCTGGGCTTGAGTCCTTTGGCTGAGAAAAGTCACTTGATTTGTAATCAGGCATGTTTATGGCTTGCTCCTCCATTGTTATCCACAGCGTTAGCCGCAGATTTGGTTTGACAAGCCATAACTAATTTATTTGAGATAAATTATATGAAATCAGTTATCACATTAACTGTGCTCACAGCTCCGCCTCTCGTATTGTGTTTTTTGTTTCTGGTCTCCAATTGTAATATGTATTTTTTTTAATTTCTTTTTGACTCAGATGCATAAGGATTAAATTGTGGCTTTTTAGTTTCTAGTGTAATTGAATTGTATACTGTCTGGACAGCCTTCATTTGGGAATCTCAAAGTGCTTTGAAAATGGTCCTCAATGAAGCTTCTCAAAACTTGAGTGAGTGAGGTAAATATTGTTATTATCATGGTTTTGCAGGTGAGTGAATGAACAGAGGGACAGGGAGCTATAGGGTATTGCAAATGCTCTCCAGGAAATCACTGGTACAGAATTCAAGGGTAGACTTGATCAGAAAAAGGATTTAATTTTGCATAGAAAACAGCTACTGGCAATTTTTGACAAAAAAATCTAAAGCTGACAATTGCTACAATAACCATTCTTTTCAGTTGTCAGTCAAAACCTTAATTTTCTGACAAAAGGAAATAAATGTTAGAGAAGAGCAAAGATATTTGGCCACTTATGTTGAGAACAAGCAGAACAAATGCACACATATATCTAAATTAAACTTTCTTCAAAGAACTCCAGTCATCCAGGTTCAGATGTTCAGGTACCTTTACACATCTTTCTTTTATTGGCATTTTTTTGGATTAATAGGAATTGATCACCCAGCTTAGCAAAGTACTTAATTGGTTTTAGGATCTGTGACTCACATCATAGAATCATAGAATGGGTTGGGTTGGAAAGGACCTTAAAGATCACCTAGTTCCAACCC
>JAVJGJ010000057.1:14648597-14663795 GCA_035590215.1 Microhierax caerulescens
TCTCAACCCTTGAATTTTATGTTCCTTTCTGGTTCTTCTCCCCATCCCTGTGGGTGAGGGGAGTGAGTGAGTGGCTGTGTATGGCTTGGGTGCTGGCCAGGGTTAAACCACGACACTGCCCAGTTCTTCAGACAGCCACTAAAAAGGCACCTCTTGCCATCGTTGTCTGGGTGGATACTCTTGTTAAAGGGGCTTTGATCCCAAACATGACCTGGTCTTGTATTTCCAGTGAGGTCTTCAAAGACACAACCAAGTTACTGCAGCTCAGTAAATAACTGTGTGGCAGCTGAGCCACAGTCACTGGGTGCATGCACGTGATTAGCCCACTGCTCCAATTATTTCAGCTTAATTTAGCCCTCTTTCCTGGTGGTGAAAGTGGACTCAGTAGCTGATCACTTGCCTTCAGAAGGCATTTAGAAACCTGTCTGTGGACAGCAGGATTTGGATTTGTGTGTCAGTAATGCATATGAGACATTATAAGTGCAAGGTTCTCTGTCATATGGCTTTTATCTCACTTTATAGCATATAATAATTACTAGCATTACTGTATTTTTAAAACCTGCTTAAGCAATAGTAGGCTGTATTTGCATGCCAACAAATATAATTAGATTGCTTTCACTTGACACAGATTTGACTGTACTAGATACAAACAGGCAATGATCACCTTCTGCTGAAGAAAAGGAGGGCAGAGAAGCAGAAGAGAAACTGGATGTGAAACATTAGTTAATGGTGTAATGTGCATGTTGCATTCACTCCTGGTTTTCTGCTTTCCCTTTGTAGGCAGTTCTATAACTAGCTTGGGTTTAGCCTGAAACACGACTCTCTTCAGACAGATATATCATGTAAAGCAGAGTAGTCCCATTCTCATTTAAACTAGGTGAGGTACAGAACATTAGTTTATTCTCTTTGCTGCTAGGAGTTGCATACAAAGCACTGAAATCTGCATAAATGCTATACTTCTCAAATAAGTTAATTCACTAAGCCAGCTCTATTTTTGTGCCTACATGTGAACTGGGTCTTAACATGTGAATGTATTTGCTGGTTATATAACCAACTTGAACTGTGGTAAATCTACATAAAAGAAAATGTGAGTTTCCTGTTGTCATTCCTGTTTAACCCCAGGTGGCAACTAAGCACCATGCAGCTGCTAGCTCACTCCCCCCGTCCCACCCGTGGGATGGGGAGTTGAACCAGAAAATGGTAAAACCTGTGGGTTAACTTAGGAACAGTTTAAGAATTGGAATAAAGTAAAATGTAACAATATTAATATTATTAATAAAAATAATAATAGATATTAAAAGGTAGGAATTAAATCCAAGAAAGACACATGATGCACAGTACAATTGCTCACCACCTGCTGACTGATGCCCATATAGTCCCTGAGCAGCGATTGTCCCCTCCCAGCCAACTCCCCCAGTTTATATACTGAGCATGATGTTCTATGGTATGGAATATCCCTTTGGCTAGTTTGGGTCAGCTGTCCTGGCCATCCTCCCTCCCTGGATTTTTGTGCACCTCCTCACTGGCAGAGCACGGGACACTGAAAAGTCCTTGGCTTAGAGTAAGCACTACTTAACAACAACTAAAAAACCAGTGTGTTACCAACATTATTCTCACCAACATTATTCCGACCCACCTCTTCAGCCAAGTCTTACAGGTTACATGCAGAGAATAGTCCAAAGCAATGTCAAAGGTCTCTCTTGGTTTAACAGTGGTGAGCAAATCCTGCATTAAAGCTGCTCTGTTACTTTCAGCTTACTCCCTGACGCTGGAGCAGACACTGTGTAAGCACGAGGCTTTGGCAGAAGGAGAGGAGAAGACATCTCAGTGGGAACTCTTCTTCCTTTACTTACTGCAAGTTGCAGCTCTAGTGCATCTGTATTTTATTTCAATTTTGTTAACGGCAGGTCAGCTGCTTCTGAACTGTACTCTGCTTCTGGACCGTATTGTGCACTTTGCTCATTCTCCACCATGGTGTTGGGGGTGGGTGGGGGTGTAGAATGAAAAGTTTCTGGCACATCAATATTTGTCTCAATTCAGTGTCTTGCATGATGACTCACCGTCAAAATACTGCTGCAGCAACATTTGACATGCCACACTGGAACAGCTTCTGAACTGCTACAATGTGCTATTTCCAATCGTAAGATTATGGGGGAATTAAAAAAGCAGATCTTTTGACACAATTCAGCGTACCAACTTCAGTGTATTGTGCTACTTTATACCACAGAGTCGCTTCTAAATGGGCTGTTTGACGTGATGCATTATACAGGATTTAGAGGTGTCATGTGTAAGTACTTTATAGTCTTTGTGATGCAAATGAAAAAGGATGTATCCTGGGAAAACATTAGCAGTATTGCAGACAGTCCAAAGGTGCTTCTCTGCACAGCTGTGCCATGTAGCCCAGGTCAAATTCTGGTCCTTGTTAGGAACTGCAAGCAGGGCCAAGCAATGGCATTTTATCAGCTGAAAGACCCTTTACTCCAGCAATGTTAAAACAAGAGGTGCTGCATGCCAAACAGCTGGTAGGAAGCAACGTGTAATTAAGAAAAAACAATGACATCAAACTTTTAGATCGTGCATTTCTCCCATGTCTTTCAAAGTGGTATCTGACTACCATGTGGGGCAATTTGCATCGCTCTGTATTTCCAGCTCACTTAAAGGTAGCTGCAATCGATCCACACTCACTTGCACTACAGTTGCAGGCAAAGGGAGACAGGGAACAGTGAAACTGAGTAATTCCAGACTTTCTGCACTGGTGGCAAAACATGTGAAAAGGAGTTTTTAATAAGTAATGAATGTCCACAGAGTTAAACTGTGTGGACAATTTGCAAACTGTGACCACCAGCTGTGAAGGGTGAAGGAAACCTCTCTTTGTCCTGTGGACGTGTAACCCGACATCTTGAAGGGAAACCCCCATTTTCAAGTTACAGAGCCTCACGTGTGCTCGCAGCCCTGAAGCTCTCCCTGCCTCACGCTCAGTGAACATCGTGCTTGTTCAGAGCTGAGGAACCCTCTCACCTTGCACTGCCATTGCATGGCGCTCACGTCGCCTCCATTACCTGGCTTTGCAGGGGTCTCGGCTGGGTTCTGAGGGACCCCTCCCCAGCACCCATGCAGCGCTTTTCTGCACCTTTACATTAGAGAGGGAGAAGCTGCCTTGGCCCCAAGGTGGACGTTTTGAAGGCACCTCTTTGCAGGTCAGCCCCCTCCCTTCTGGCTGGCAGTTACTGTGCTCTGGCTCTTCCGTCTCCTTCCCGTCTCCCTCTCTGGGAACACGCGGCCATGGTGGTGTGGCAAAGGGGATGGAGAGGCCTCGCTGGTGGCTGCTAAGGCTTTTGAGCGCTCTGGTCTTTGTCAACTGAGTTTGCTGTCCTCTGATGGGTGCAGATGCTCTCAGGAGCAGGTTTCTGACAATGTGTCATGTGTCATGTTGTTTAAAGACAGGTTCCACCTGGGGACAATATGAATATATTCTCTGGGAAACTGAGGTAAAGTCTCTGTCTCTCTGCTCATTCCTTTTTCTCCCTCAGAGACCTGACATTTTTTTGTGTTAGTTATTTTTCTTGGGTTTAATTTTCAGAGGCAAATGAACCAACCCATTCAGCCTGACACTAAACAGCACGTTGTCCTCACCCTGACTCCTGTGGTCACAGGGTGCCACACTTTGAACTTAGTAGCCAGGTCTGCCAACTGAAGGGAGAAGGGGGAGCCACTCATCAGGCTGCTTGCCCGGCCCTGGTGAGCTCTGGCATTCCCACCTGTTTGACTACAGGCTTCTTCTGATCTCTTGGTTACAGTGCCAAACTTGCAGGCAGCAGGTTTTCAAAGTAATGTCCCTACACTAAGTTAGGCATACAAGCTATGTGTGGGTATACAAATATATGTGCACGTGCACGTATGCGTGTGCATATACTGCATTTGTAGCGGTGGTGTTTTCCATGGGGTCCATGCAAGGATGGGGACTACAAGCAGCTCACACGCTGACGCTTCTAGACAAGGAAGACCATATGCTGAGATCAGGGCTGGTTTTGAAATCCCACACTTTCTATCAAAAGTGGAGGGTAAACTTCTCTGTATTAAATGAGTGGCGTTAACCCTTTCCACTCTAAGTGGGGGTTTGATTCTCCATCTCTGCAGGGGCCCTTAAGTTAAAGACTTGCCTGAGGCAGGAACAGGGATTTTTTCTGCAAAAAATTTACCTGGCATAGGAAAATAAAAATCTGTGGGGAGTGAGAGAGAATGAACAGGAATGTAACACTGACAGGACTCTTGTAGAAGGTTGGAAAGGTTGCTTCTAGTTCAGAATAGAAACCTAAACCTGGGTTTTTCATGTGTGGTGTACGACTCTGTTGGCATTTCCAAATACTGAGTGGTCATAATTAGAAAAGGAGGGTGATACTGCTGCTCAGCCCTTACATGGTGGCTATGTTTCCAAGCAAAAGCTACAGCTGTCACTCTGTTTTCTGTGGAGCCTGTGTGGGTGAGAGAAAGGCTGTGTCAGCATCACAGCTGCAAGGGCAAGGGCAGCGGCAGCTTGGAGGCTCTGCAAAGCCACCGGAGCCCATATGTGTTGCGAAAACACCATCATAAGTCTTTTTGCTTCTTTCTTAACAGCAATTCAGAAACATTTAAAACTTGTTAGACTTCAAAATCAGATACACAATTAAATTAAAGTGATCAGGATGGCAGTTTCTAACAGAAGTACACAAATGCAACGGCCACAGCACAAACAGCAAAACAACTGAGAAGCTGATGAATATTTATGCAACAAAATGTTATAGACTGTCACTTCTTTGAGGGTTTTGACTTCACTCAAAAGTGAAGAGGGTCACTTGTCACTTGGGTAATAAGGAGGAATCCCAGTGCATTCAGTGGTACAGGCAGGAGGAAAGACTGTGTGAGGTTTGCATTGGGCCAGTATGTAGCATGGTAAATGGAAGATACCTTATAATGTAATGCTTTTTTTTTTTTTTTTTTTCCCCCTCTTCAGAAGCTTCTTAGGATTCTTGGTTGTGATATTATAAACCATCGTCAGAAATTATCTGTGTCAAATTTCCTTTAGGATTTAACCAACAAGAATGCACTTCCTGCAGTGGAGACAAAGGCTGCTTCTGATATTCTTCTGCAATGACCCATTCAGATGACAGTGAAATAGCAGACTGGTGGGCTTGTTTCAAAGATTCACTCCATCATTGGTAACTCTCAGACAGAAGATGAAGGTGCTGGATGCAGTGATCCTGTGCACAGCATAGCTGGCTTTATCAAACACCTGGCATGTTTGGTAAGATTTTTGTGGCACTGAGTTTATAAGGGGCTCTCCATAGCCATGAGGCAAGATTGCTGCTTCTCTTCATGGCCTAGGTAGTGTGCTGAGGCATGAGCCAATGTGCCTTGGGTAGGACCTCTGCCAGGTGAGGATAGATGCCTTGATTGACTTCAGCTGTGTCTAGTGCCGCAGGCAAAATGAGGCTGATAACTCAGACCAGGTTAAACTGCTGAGGCTGATCCAGGTAAGGTTTGCCCGAAGCAAATTAGGAAGCACTTATAAATCCTACTCTGTCAGCAGGTGAGGGAGTGTGTTCATTTCTGGTTAAGGATATAGCATGTGGGATCTTCTATGTATTAGCTACACTCAGGAGAAGATCTCTCTCTGCGGTCCTCAAGTGACTAGGCAGCAAGGTAATTCATATTACAAAGTTGCTTGCAGGCCTTTTGTTGTTTATGGGAGTGTGCTAGTGGAAGTGTTCCTTATAATTATTGTTTATTTCCATACAAGAAAGAAAAAGAATGAGAAGTGTGTTGGTGTAAATTGCCTTAATGCTGCTCTAACTGTATTTATCTTGGAATAGTGAATATACTTGTGTGATAATACCTTTCAAAAGAAATTACATCCTAAAGTAGGTATGTATATGCAGAACCTATGCATAGAACCCCTCTGAATAGTTATGTGTGTGATGGGTCTGACTCCTTACTATACTGCATCAACATTGTGCTGTTGTAGCAGTCAGAGGTGGGAATTGTCTCTCAATGAAGAGAGTTCACCAAAGTTACTTGTAGACTCTCCCTATTCTTTTGGGCGTGTAAGCTTAGTCTTGTGAAACAGCTCAATCTTCCAAAGTCCTAAGTTATTCTGAAGACTTGGTTACTCCTGTAAATAGGCAGGTATTACTGAGCACTCCTCTGCTGGGCAACACCACTCACAGAAAATCAACCAAACCAGGAAATTCTCACCTAGAAAAACTTTCAGGAAACCGGTGTGTGCTGAACCACAGACCTTGCAGTTACCACCCTCATCTTGGGTTTATGGAGCACGGAGGCAGAGAGATTTCATCATGTTGTTCTGGATCAAGAACTGTTTGACTTTTCTTTCTTACTTGTACCAAACACCATTCCTGTTTTACCCATTGAGGTGCCTGGAGAGCTGAGGTGCTGGCCAGAATAAAAGGTAGCCCTCAGTTTGCCATCACTTGTAAGCAATGCTCTTGACTACCTGGAAAGGCTGCCAGGATAAAAGGTGGCTGTGCATTGTCTTTAATGTAGAATTCCTTTAAAATGCTATTAGCAGTCTTTTTTTTTTTTTAAAGGATTAATAGATGATAAACAGATGCTGTAAGCACACAGTTGTCTTGAGAAACCTGTGTTAAAGTGGCAGCCACGAAGCCATGCAATCCATTTACCTACTGTATGCTGATAAACTGACTGTATCCATAAGGCAGTTAATAGCTCCCTGGAAATGCAAGTGCCAAGTGTTTCCATTTTTGTTGGTTGACTTCTAATTGTGTATGAGAAACTGGTAGGATTAATAGACACCCAAAAACCTTGATGGTTCTGTAAACTGCATGCACAACTGCAAGCTGCTCTAGAGGTCCGAGCATATGATCCTTTTTACCTTTAGTTGCAGCAGTGGCACAATAAGTCTGTTCCCATCTCTTTTCCTGGCTCTACATAGAATTGGGACATACAAAGTAGTAGAAAATGAAAATTCTGTACAAAAATTACCTTAAACTTGTTTGGTCTTACACATCACCACCAAAGCTTCTACCGAGTCTGAGTGGTGCTCTCTGTGGTGGGAATTCCATTTTCATGAGAGCTCACTCAGACAGCAACACGCTGCTTTGTGAGCCTTTGCCAGTCTGGGTTCAGCCAGCCTTGGTGAATTAAATTTCAGTCCACCTCTGCAAGGTGGATGTGAAGGGCTTGATGTTGGTTTTTTTTCACCTCCCTTCGCAGTGTATGCAACTGCTGCAGGCCACAGGAGTCCCCGAAATGAATCTGAATGAGACCAAATCAAAATTATTTGGTCTGTGCAGCAGTGGAGTGAACCTCATGAGAAGCCCCTCCACCAGGTGTGATTGCCACGCCGGGCTTTGCAAGGGGGTGCCTGTTGCGCAGCTTTTTCTGCTCACCTGGGCTACTTGTCATGCTCCTTGTGTCAGCTCCCTGAGTCTTCCAACATCCAGAGTAACAACTGACAGGGAAAAGCAATGTCTCATTCATTTAGCTGTGTTGCTTAGCCCTGACAACATCAAACAGAATTTTGCCGTTGTGCCTCAGTTCCCTGTTTGTAAAACTGGGATAATAACGTCGTTTCACATCACTGATGTGTGCAGTAGATGAATGTGTTAAAATTACAGGGGCCTCGGTTTGCTATAGCAATGGGAATGTTATAGCCATCTGAGACAAATGAGTATTTATATCTTTTTTCCCCCAAAGGTAACACTTAACCTGTAGCTGCGGGCATACTATTAGTGCTGACATAAAATGAACATGGTTCCTGCCCACCACTGGCTTGGCTTTGCTTTAAAATATAATGTGTCGTGGCCCAGTTGTTCAAAATAAATGTCCTTTTCCCACTTTTCTGTTTCTTGCTTATTCTTTCTTTGACCAAAAAGTTGTTGAAAAGAATAATTCTTTATGCTAACAACTTTCTTGTCCTTGTTATTTTAACCAAATACACTTGATGGCTAATGGTGATGTGATTAGCCTATGAGCACAGCTACTACTGTCTGCCTCTACTTTTTTATCAAAACCCCCATTTTCAATGCTTTCCAGATACTTGTTACAAATATGCTTTCTGAGGGAAGGGTTTGAGTGCTTTGGAAAACATGCTGTCTAGTACCTTGTCAGCTCCCTAAATGTTAAGGTGCAGCAGGACACGTATTTCTTCCAGTGGAACAGCTTCCTGTGGCCGTAAGGTGGCAATAGCCTGGGGTTGGGGGGGAAAGAAAAGAAAAAAATCTTTGGGACATTAGACTGTAATAAAGCCAGGGCAGAAACTGCAGGCAGCAGTCAGCTCTTTCTGAGTCATTCCAGCAGAAACTTCTCTATCTCTCGATCTGTAATGTCATACAGTTTTTGCTTTGTCTCTTTTCATGAGCTCATCAAAGCCGATTACGCAGCTCGGCTGTAAGTGAAAGCTGTGAAGCTGAGCCAAGCAAATCAGGCCATCCCTGTGGATGTGTAAATGAGTCAAATGACCTCCAAAAGCACGCATTTTAAAATATGGTTGTACAAACTAACAGATCTCAATGGTGATAAGTGCAAGCGACTCCTGGAACATCAGAAAAGGAAGGTGGGGAGGGAAGAAGCAGCAACCTCTTTAATTCAAGTTTCATTTTGCTCTTCCAAAACATAGTACTGACATGTACAAGGGCAAATGTGCACAGCATTGAAATAGTGGAGGGGGGAGGGAGGAGGCATGTTAGCAACTACTGCCGAGGTGTTACAGCTGGCTGTAAAAAGCATTTGTGCAGGCAAATCAAATGGTTTGTTGAAGTCAAAGCTAGAAGGTGAAGTCCTGTTCACTAGTGGAGCAAATGGGAGCCCTGTCCTTGATGTTAAAGGCTTAAATGGTGTTTGACCTGTAATGCAGGGTGGCAATTATTTGAGTAGGCAACATTACCAGAATGTGTTAACTTTTAATTCTTTGTCAAATCGTGGCTGGGCAGGGGAGCTGCACAGGCACGTAAAACCTGTGAAAAATGTGACCCTTTAGCATGTACGTGCCTGGGATAGTGGGAGGTGGTCTGGGGCTGGCGGGGGCCACTGTGCCTGGCAGTGGCCAATAGCTGTTACAGTGTGGTGTGTTCCTGGCTTTCTGTAACAAATTATCAATCTCAACGCAGTTTAGGGCAAGGATTATTGCAATAAGTGGTGCGAATGATGATAATGCTTACACTAGGACCCAGAGTTATTTGAAACTGGAGCCTGCTAGGAAGCTCATGGAGCTGGAGAACTTATTTTTCAATTATTGAGGTGGAACAGGTGGCTTAACTTGTTCTTCCTCCCTTCAGACATCATTTTTCTGGGGCACGGAAAGTTGTAAGTGACAGTGTAGGTGAGAGGGGTCCCCACCAGCCCCCTTTGCCTAGCCTGGGGTATCCAGCAGGGCATCAGCCAGTCCCACCTCTCATCCTGGGGTGGGATCCCCAACCAGTCCCACTCCGAATGACAAATAACTGATGGACTAAAACTTTAGTGACCTTTTTGTGTACACAGGGAGGTGGCTTTTAGCTGTTGTGTGAGAGTGGCACTGGCTGAATTGGCACATATGCTTGACTTGCCATTTTGTATGTATTTCTGTGTCTGCAGCTCTGGCTCCCAAGGCTGTCAGGCCAATTGTTTTTTTTTAGATTGGATTTGATGAGGAGTCTCCTTCTAGGACTGAAGAAGGACCTACTAGTGCAAGAAAAATGTGATGTTCCCATTGCATACTTCTCTCTTCATTATACTTTGAGTTTTCCCAAGCTTCCTATTTCTCTTGACTTTCTGGTACAGAATTGAAGAAACAGTAAATAGACAGGAGTTTGACTATTTTGTAACTAATTTTTTGCGTGGCACAAGTTTGAAGGCTGAGGATGGGATTGTTCTCTGGCCTGGAAAGCACAGGGGAAGATAAAACAATTTTCAGGTTTTGCTAAATTTGATCACTAAACTTCAAAACAGTATTGATTGGCAATTCTCGTAAGTTAAATGACAAGAATGAGCTTATATTTAGAGAAGTGTCCCAATATAAGAATGCTGTTCTGACTTTCTCAAAGCTGTTTGAGAAGCTTTTTGGGCTGTCCCAGACTTCTCCTTTCAGGCCCTTTCCAACTGTTGCTTGACACTGGTGAGCTGATAGTAAGACTCTTTGGACATGTTTTGAGGAGCATAATTCCAAACTTCCTTTTTTACGTTTCTGACATATGTTTGCTTTTCTGATTTAAAAAAAAAAAAAAAAAAAAAATTCTCTAAACCAGGCTGAAAACTTCTGGCATTGAGATGTGGAAGCAATTTTTGTTAGATTTTTATTTGTTTTTAAATAAAATACATTTTCCCTAAGAAAATAAGTACAGGAGTATTTTATTCAATGAAGGCTGCTAAAGAGTTGGAACGTCTTCTGTGCTTACTTGGTCCTGCTTCCTAAGTAAGTCGTGTGAGGAGAACTATTATTTCTGATTAACACCAGAGAGTAAGTGCTCTCTGCTTCGTATGTTCCCTGATTTCACTGTACAACCCTACCTGAATTCAGCATTGTTGAGCCCAAAGCAAAAGAGGAGAGGGGAAGCAGGGGCTGAGACAAGGAGGGAATTCGACATGTTTATCTTGCTGCTGAAAAAGTGGGAGAAAGGAAATATCAAAGTGTTTGGGGCAGAAATTTTGTTATGGTGCCTGGAGATAATGAAGTGGAAGACTTGGATGGAAAGACTGTCCTTTGTAGCTGTTAGCGCACCTGTACGAGGGGTTGAGCAGCTTGGTTTGCGTAGCTGCTGTCATAGATATTTTTCTTAAGGGTGTGATAGAAATGTGGCCAGTTTAAGGAAAATCATGTTTAATTTTTGTAACCCTGGTCACAGTGGTTGTGCCTGCCTTCTCTTTATTAGAAAGGAAGCATGTAGGTCCTGGACAGGACTAACCTGTGCCTGCCAGATACTGCAGGAAAGGGCTCTGTGTAGCTTGGTTTTGCACTGCTGTTCCACAGAGATGCTAGCAGCTCTCCCCTTTTTTAAAAATCACAGCCTGGTTATATTAAGTATCTTAGCAGCAGCAAGGTCTATCAGGCGTTGTAGCTGTGTCCCTTGTCAGACTTGCTCTGTTCTTAGGAGTGGGCTCCTGGAGCCCTCTCATGAGCCACAGGTGTGATCTTCCCAGGTGGTGAGATGAGGAACCTGCAAATAACCTGCATTGGGTTAAATTTGGAGGTGGCTTGTGTGAGCTATTTGTAGTTTAGCCTATGGCAATGTGAGAGCTTGTTCTTTAAATTCCTGGTTTTCCATTGAGCGCTGGGATCTGGAAGCTTGACTGATAACCATGGTTACTACTCCTGGTTGATGCACTCGTGCATCAGCAACTGTTGCCAGCTTTTGTAACGTTAGACTTATCTTTTTAAAAAAACAAGCATGAATGCAAAGTGAAGAGTCCAATCCTGAAAGTGGGTGACCCTGCGTCTGAACGGTTGTGGAGCTCTTTGCACTAGCAAAATAGCTTCTGTGCAGTAAGGTCTCAGCAAGCGCCTGCCTTTTGCTTTGTCCCCGCTCTTAGTATAAATTAGATGACTCTGCTCTGATCGCTCATCCAGGTGATGAGATCAGAGGTGGTGGTTGATAAACTGTGAGACATCAGTGGAATTAAGTCAAACTGCTGGAGACAAAGGAGCTCTGAACCCCCTCCCTGGCTGGCAGATCAGAGAAGGATTTAACAGCTTGAGCAGAAATCACTCCGTTGAAAGAGAGGCAGTGCAGTCACATTGATGCTCAGAGTAGAAAGCTATAGGTGTCTCTTCTTAAACATCCAGTAAGCCTTAATGACTCCCCTTTTCACACAGTGGAGCATTCCATTTGCCAGAGAAAAAAGCAAGTTACATAAAGCATTTTTCCGATGTGAATCCTCCTCCTGTAACACTCCTGTCATTTCAGGACATTATTCAAAACAGGCTGATTATGATTGCTTCTCTGAGCCCATGGAGGTGACTTATTAAGCCACCTCTACTTGCTGCTTGCTACTGGCATGCAAGACACCTGGGCTGCATCCGTGAGGTGTTCCTGTATGTCACTGGGAGCTGCCTTTACTGAGTCAAGATAGTTGCACTCTTCATGCACAGACTTACATGCTGCCATTATAGGAGTCAGAGATGACTGCTGAGAAACTCTGGAATTAAATCTGCTATATATTTTTTTAAAATAATGTATCTTTTTTCTAGTACCTACAATTTAAAAGGCTCAGTGTAGAGCTATGCAGAGGTCAAAGGGGCAGCTATACCATGGGTAGCTGTGCATGTGCTAGCTTCAAACCAGCTAGCTCTGTTATCAGAAGTGATACAGAATTCAGGAATAGTCCTCAGAAGAGGATGTAAAAGCCCAGCTGGATCTTAAGTGCACACTTGCACTATTGGCTTGTGATGGAGATCATGAATGTGTCCTGTGTGACCATGCAGTAAAGTCAGCTAACCACCCTGATAGCTGTTTGAGCGACTTAAAATACACCCTGCATATATGCTCCAGAAACACAGCTCTCACAGCGCCTCTATTTAAATCCTGTGATTATACTACAAATTCTTAAATCAAGGCCTCTGAGATGTTGCCTTCCTACCATGCTAAAAGCATGAAAATGTCAACTTGAGCTCCTCTTGCACCAGCAGGTTCAGCCAGGGTGGCAGGAGATATAAGGCTATTTTCCCATCATAACTTATGCAGGAGTTTTAACATTAAAAATATTACTTCAAATTTTATTTGGAAGTAAACTTGTAACCTGAACTGTTGGTAGATTTGTGACTACTTATGTTTATTCTCACACCCCTTTGGCAAAGGTGGGGCAGAAATTGTTCATGGTCATTTGCTGTGGGGCTTTAATATGCAAATAACTTGCATTTACAGTTGTTGTAAGTTCTCTTTCGATTGAGTAGTGTTAGAGCACCCTTAGAATAAATGAGAGCTGCCCTCTGAGAACAGAAATGAGAAGAGCTGTTGCAAAATAGATATTGCATTCCCACAGCCCCAAAATGCTAGGTAAGCAGCAAATAATTATTCTTGCTGTATCCAGATCAATAAACTGAGATAAAGTGGGGTTCTTACCAATATTTTTTTCTGAACTTGTGTATAGTACTCTTCAACCAGAAGCAAACAAAATTTTGAAAGCACTTGAAATGATTAGTTTAAACTGTGCTTTATGTTAAAAATAAAAAAGCTGCTTTTTTTTTTTTGTCTCACAAGTTTTAGGCTTTTGAAGCTTATGTTTCCAAGTTTGCCAATAAAAATGATATGGGAAAATGTGAATTTAAGGTAGGAAATGGAAGCTGGGAATCTTTGATAATCACATGATTCCAGCAGCTGAGGCTATAACTACTGAAATACTAAAGTTGTAGATCAAATAAAAGTTACTCCAGCACAAAATTTTATGGGGGTTGAAACTCATGGCATTCTTTCTTTAAGCTTTTACTTTTAGGACACACTTGAAAAAGTGATTCACTACAGGAATAAAATTCTAAGACTAACTTTTGTTTTTTCAACCAAGAAGCCACGTTTTGCCCTCCAAGTCTGTCACAGCCGTTAAGTGGATTAGTGGTCACGGCACCCTGTTAGCCAGCATTGCTCTGGCTGGGAGGGGTCTGGGGACACTGATGACTGACCCAGCTTCGGTCCCCTGTTGGAGAGAAGCAAGTGAGGGGACGCTGTGCCAGGGAAGATGTAAGGCATGAACTGAGTGGACAGGTGAGCCCTTCGCAGAGCTGCCCTGGAGGAAACTGAGCAGGATTTTGAGTTTATCTTGTTTATTTATTAATAACATGAAGTCCCTGGAAAAAGGGTGACTTTATAGACTCTAACTAGTGCATGGGCTATCTGAGAAAACATTGGAAAAGATAGCAGCTCACAAACAATATTGTAGCATTGATTTTTATTTTTTTTTTAAGTTCTCAATTGACTTCTAGTTAAAAATCAATGCTGTGATATGACCTAAAGACAGGAAAGAGGCTGGCCATCTAAGAACATATTTCTTCAAGTACCTTTAAAAGATCAGCTTCATAATGCTTCACAGCAACGTCAAAATCATTTCATTAAAATGAGTACAAAACACTCTTTTTAAAAAGAAAGATTTTGTTCATGTTGGCATCTTCATTATAAACACACGCTAACTCAAAATAACTTCAGTTGGGAGAAATGAAAACAGCTTTGTTTCCAAAATAAGATATGAAGCATTTGCACTTAATCGCAGTTACAAAATATTCTCGTGGCTTTTAATAGTAATTCGGTGACTGGAGGAGTCTCTGTCCCAGGCAGCAGCTCAGCTTCCAGCCTGACCAAGTACAGTGACTGTCCCCCTCTTCCACCAGCTGGACTGTCTAGTAGACGATCGCACACCAGACCCCACGCTTTCATCCAGTAAACTTAAAGCTTCTGTCTTTTACACAGCAGCCCCACAGCTTCTCCTCTGTTGCAGAATAGTTATTTTTTTACTGCATTTGCTACACTTCAATTACACCATGACATGCTTGTAGGTACCACTGTCTAGGACCTGAGGATGCTTTCCTCCTTGCTGACATGTTCCGTTGAGAGCCGGCAGAGCTGCTGTCTCAGCACTTCCTCTTGGTGGTTGTTCCGTTTTGTTGTACGCTGACATCTTTTTTTATAAATCAATAATAATTGTTCCCTTGATTGAAGTTCAGTGACTGGAGGTTTTGTGTTTACTGACATCGCGTTTAAACCCTTACGATGCGGCCTTGTGCTGGTGTTACCGAACACCTGGATCTCGGATCCTAGATCTGCTTAAGCACGTCTTCCTTCAGTTAATTTGAAATTTGGTGCATTAATGTCTATTTTTCTGGCTACAGTTATGGTAATTTCGTAAGCTCTTAGGACAATTTTTTCCCTAGGAATATGAACAGTGCATGCTCTATCGTTAGAAGAAAGTACTAGTTATGTTCAGTGTGTATATGCATATGTGTATATCTACATGTATTATTTACTATTATGAAAACTAGCCTCCTACCACTTACACTGGCTTGTGCTATGGTCAGTGGCAGAGAGAAATCCTAGGAACAAGCAGGCCGGGAGCTATGTTGCAGGTCCTAAAACCACCTAAAGGATCTTTCCATCAACCTCAGGCGTTTTAGAAGAGTCTCTGTGTGGTTTCAGGTGTAAGGGAATGTCCTGGTTTCAGCTGGGATGGAGTCAGTTTTCTTCTCAGTAGCTGGTGCAGCGCTGTGTTTTGGATTTGGTGTGA
>JAVJGJ010000057.1:14671607-14689094 GCA_035590215.1 Microhierax caerulescens
GCCCCCCCCCCCCCCCCCAATCAGAAGGGCTCTGAAGAGCCTATTTCTAATTTTCACAAAGATCCCAAGGAACCCTGGGCTAATCAAAAGCTGGTGGGATTTTTGGTTCCTAAATCACTAAGGTGCTGCTTGTAATCTGTCTCTTGCTCTGTAATCTGTCTTGGTATCAAAACTAGCATGTGAAAAGTGAGCCCAAACTCTCAGTAATGGGGAGGCAGAAAAAGAAGAATGTGCATTTGATCTCCCATCCTGGCCCTGGTAAACTATTTTCAGCTATTCTAGCGATCCAGCTAATTAATCTTTGTATGTTTGGAGTTTGTGATACTGCACCTTGAATGACTGCGGAGTAAGTTGAGTTCTTCAGGTGCAAAGTGACAGGGAGGAAGGGAGGGTGGTGTGTGCCTCGGGAGCCAGCGTTCAAATCCATCTTCTGCTAAGAAAAGACAAGACTGGGCAGTTTCTTCCAATATCCTTCTTTTTTTTTTTTTTTTTTTTGTTTGTTTGTTTGTTTGTTTGCTTGTTTCTTTTGAAGACCACAAGTGCCAGGGAGGCTATCTGGTCAGAAAAGATCATTTTCCCTGACAGCTGGAATAGAAAAGACTATGTGGATGATCCTTCCTCCTTTGCCCACACCAAGCAACACAAACAGTGCTAAGGGAGTCAGCAGGCCACCGTTCCCCCTGTTTTCGCTGCTCACTTTAAGTTGTTGCTTTAATAAGCAGATGGATTTTTTTCATAATGCTAAAAGGAGTTAAAGCATGAAGATGCTGAAGGAAATAAGATGCCAAGTCTTTAACTAATGGGATTATACTGTACAGACCCTTTATAGATGGCTTGACCCAAGTGATCCAGCAGCCGTACAGACCTTATTATAGGTCAACAATTTATTTTGTGGACAATAGTCCCTTTTGAAGAACTTGCACAATCAAAATTTAGATTTGTGCAAAGTGCTTAATGTTGCTGAAGTGTCTTAATATAAATGCATGAGCTTTCCTGAGCCAGCTGTGTATGCTTCTGTCTGCATTTCTTTTCTAGAATGCAGGCTCTTTTGCATGTTTTAATAAATGAAAAATTCTGTAGATTTCCTTGTTTCAAACCAGCATTTTTATTGTCTTTTGTGATCTGATTAATGCAGTCCTTTCAGGGCTATGTGTTTCCAGGAGCAAGAGGAGGGAGGCAAAGTCACCACAATTTTTTTAAAAAAAGAAAAAATATTTCCTGTTTTATTATTTAACAATGCAATGATGTTTCTTTAAAAAAAACCCAAAACCAAAAAAAAAAAAACCCCAAAACTCAGCTGTGGGCTAAGGGCCATGCCTGTTATGTTTGACTGTAAAAGGCAGAGTTTTTTGTAGAGATTTGAGCATTTGAAAACATAAGGTTTTATAGAAACCACACTGCGTCTTTATTGCCTTCGCTGCTGGTGAAAGTCAGGATGCCTTATGGGAAATATAAGGAGCTGCTGAGGATATGTGCATATCCTCCTAAATATTCTGAGGTCAATCCCACCTATGAATTCTCCACTTGCTCTTAAAGGATCTTTCTCTGTGGTGTCTAGGGCCTGATCCAAACGTATTAAAATAAACTGGAGTTCTTGCATTGATTTCCAAAGCCTTTAAATCACATCCTAAGTGCCTTACTGCTAAACATACCTCTCTTTGGTAGGTTTCTCACTGAAGTCAATGGGAACTTTACCAGGTTAATAAGAACTTTCCTTTGTATCTCCAAAGAGCGTTGCAGATAACTCTGGAAGATCTGCTTTGGTTGTCTGTCCTTTCCAACTGTCACACCTTGGTACAGTGCCGTTATTTCGGTTCACAGTGATTTGGGGTTCTGTGCATCAGGTGCAGAAACGGGGCTGGTGCAGGCATGGTGCTTCTCCTGTGGCTCTTGAGCGGTTCCCATATGGATCCCTACTGCGCCTCTGTGGTGCCACAGCAGGGCTGTGCCCACACCAGCTGGGAATTCCTCCCTCTTGACACAAGCCACCAGAAGCTGATGCATTGCCATGGGAGCAAGAGGTGCTCAGAGTTGTGGTGGCCCGCAGGGATGCTTTGGGGCTCTGGCAGAGAACTGCTCCTGTCTCAGACTCCTGAGCTATTTCTGGAATGTGCCCTTTTTTCAGCTTTTTGGTAGTGGTTGGTATACAGCTCACGAGGTCAGGAAGAATGGTGACTCTTGGACTAGGAGTAGGTCCTGTTGGCAGTTCTCCTGGCATCAAGTCAGGGTGATACTTGATTTTTGTTGATTGACTGAACTGGAGAACGCAGGAGAGAGTGTATTTTAGGTTGGTGAGTCCGAGGGCAGGAGACCCACCTCCCTGAGGGTTCCAGGACTGCCCATGCAGGCAGGGGTGGCTGGTATCTACAGCTGCAACTTGACTGCTATGACTGTGACACCTCTTGGTGGGCTGTAAGGGGCCATGCAAGAATGAAACCCAGCAGTGACTGGATTGTGGATCTACCGTTAGTTTTGAGTTCACACTTCACCAATTTTACCTACAGTTACAGATTTTAAAGAACAAGGGAGGTATAAAAAGCACGAGACCTTTTCATCTGTTTGTTCCTTATATAGATATATATATATATAAGCATGTGCATGGCCTTTCTGAAGTGCCTGGGCAAAGGAATAACTTAGACTTTCCAACAGATGTGCTGATCCCAAGCTGGGGGCTGTGGTATGCCATTTGACCACTCACTCCTGCTCCAGACCTGCCCCTGCTCTATGTCTGTGGCAGTCATTTGTGGTTTTAAAGTGTCCAGTTTCCCCAAAAGGAAAAGTCACGTCAGGCTTGTTTTGCTGCAGGGTGCCTGAGGTGCGTCTGCCCTGGAGCACATCGAGAGCCCTGGGCTTGCTGCAGCTCTGCCGGCCGTGCTGTGGGAAAAATGGGGAATGCTCGAGGGCTGACTGGTGAGAGCTGGGTAGCAGTGAAAGGGGCCAAGGCAGTGACAGACCCTGGCTGGTACATCCCTGCTCCCTGTTAGCTCCAGGTGATGCTTCACTGCGCTCCATTTTGCAGCATAAGCATTTCCCCAAGTGTCTTCTCTCAGGTCCACAAAAGGAGCTGACCTCAGGTCAGCCAAGTCCCCGGCCAGGTCCTCGTCTCTGGCGCGATACATTTTGTTAAAAAGGCAGATCTATTGCAGGCAGGGAAAGGTCCAAACCTGACTGAAATCTTCAGTAGGATTTAGATTAAGCCCGCAAATCCTGATTCTGCAAAGATTTAAGCTTGTGCATAACTTTACATATGTGAATAGTCTCATCGAGGTCAAATGAATTAAAATAATGCACGAATAAAGAATTAAAATAATGCACCTGCTTAAGTCTTGGCAGTGTCAGGGCCATAATGAACTGGGAAAAAACAGGAAAGAAAAAAGCTGACTTTTTCAGAGCTATTGAGGTGTTATTTCAGAAACCTAGCCAGTGACAATTGTATTTACATGTACCATGCAAAGTCTAAATGAATATGAGTGTTTGTTCATCTGTGTCATGGATTTGGGTCAATAAAGGATCCCATACGGCTTCAAAGGTTTGGCTTTTCTATTCTACTTGGAAAAGCACCTGAAAGTATTAGTTTTGCAGCCTGATCCTAGAGGGATCAGTGGCTGTTTTTACTTTACAGAGACTGCAGTACTGGGATTGCAGGCCTTATTAAAAATGGACCCATGTTGAAGGAAAAGTGTGACAGGCTGAGTGAAAGGTCTGCAATGCTGCAAGGACTTCCTCACAGTGCGAGAAGCCAGTTGCTCTCCAAAACAAGGGTATGGGAGGTTAAATAAATTCTTACAGTGGCAAAACCTCCCCTAAATCAAGCTAACAACTTGCTAAATCAAGGTTTGAGCTGAGGTGTGAGAGTGATACATGCTGGTGCCTGCAATGACTTTGCTGGCGACCTGTCCCATCTCCTCCTCCTCCCCTCTGCTGTCAGTCCTGCATTTTGGTCCCTCGGCTTTCCTCAGCTGCCTCTGGAAACCAGTGCCTCCCCAGCCCTCTAACAAGCAAGAAAACTAGTGGAAGCAGCACCCTTGGTTAGCACACCTTTCGCCCCATTTTTCCTCTGTGTTCAAGGGGCACAAGCTTCCCCCTGAGCATGTGGTGTTTCTGGGGAAGGTGCCTGTCTGGTTGCATCCCCTTCAGTTTGCCCTTCTACTTTTTGTCTGGGTCTGGCTCCATGCGTTTAGATTTTTCAAGCAAAAGGTCATCACTGCATGGGTAAAGAAACAGCAGAGGGGGAAATCATCCCCATGCCAGCAGCTGGCAGAGCTTGTGTGCCAGTGGAGCTCTCAAAACGGGAGCTAAGCAAGAGTTAAATTGGGGGCTGGGGTGGGGGTGTCACTGGAGCAGCTCTTTATGAAAGGCAGACTTTATCCCTAACGTGTAATCATCATCCTTATGCTTCGAAAGTCCTCTGTGCTTCATCAAAGACTACCAAAGCATTCCTTAGGAAAGGCAGAGCTGTGGCGGACACAGCACGCATGCAAACTCACTGATGGCGCTTTCTTGCTGTGAGCTGGCCTAGACGCTCCCCCAGTGCAAGCACTGCTCTGGGTCTTCTCAAAGACACAAACGTATTTCAAAGGTGGAGAGCTCTTCTTTTTACAGTCCCCAGCCCCAGAGGAGCAGGGGGACAACTCACCGGCTGAACTCACGGATACTCTGCTTGGTCTCACCAGCACCAAGCCTTGAGGGAGGAAACGTAGCTCACCAAGCAACAAGTGACATTCTTGTAGTGTGCGTTTGCTGGAAACAGAAGCTCCACAAAGGGAGAGTCAGCTGGGACGTGTGATCCAAGCCCTAGGTTTGGGAAGCTAGAGATTACATTGCAGTATGAACCTAACACAGGAGCTGAATCAGCTTCTCTTCTTGGACTGGTGTCCTGGAGAGACACTGTGCAGTTCCTTTCCCAGGAGCAACCCGCGTTCTTTAAGCCACCTGAACCAGAAGCAAAAGGGATAAGCTGAGGTGCTTTTGGTGCCCATACCAGCCACCAGTAGTGTCGAGAAGCAATATCTGGGGAAACCAAAGCCCAAGAAAATCCATTGCCTAGGCTTGAAGGGTCCCAGGGAGCCCCATGGACAAGTTGCCTTGTCCCCAGGAGCCGTAGCTGAAGCAGTGTGGTTACGTGCACTGGGGTGGTCGAAGAAGCAGGGCACGTACCAATGCATATGGGGAACAAATCGTAATTCAGATGGTAAGATCCGATCGTTGCACGGTAGGAGACTAGAGACTTCTGCTACTGTCTCTGTGGGAAAGGAGTGGGCCAGCTGGGAGTTCCCGCTTACAGTAGCGCCGTATAACAGCATGTGGGGGCCAAAACTCTGGGGAGTGGCGAAGATCTATGGAGATACCCAAGACTAATAGTAATCAGAAGAATACGCATCTCTTCTGTGGCATTCCTTACCAGTAGAACACAAAAGGGAGCGTGGCACTCAAATTTAGGAAATTAAGGTGGAATGGCTTTCTCCAAACCAGCCAGCTAGCACAGACCCCCTTGGCAACGGGGCTGTTGCATCCCAGCATTCTGTCCAAAAAGCCAGACCAGAACAATCTAGGGAAGAATGCAATCTCCGTTCAACTCCCAGTGACAGGATTTTTAATGACAGTTTTGAAAATACTTTAAGTGGGTTTTGGGGTATTTTATTTTTTGTGAAGAGGAGGCAATGTCACTGTGAGAAAGTTCCGCTCTATCCCAATTACTTGTGTATATTTGCAAGTACTCCCTACGCAGGCATAAAAATACATACTTAATAACTGTGGCTTATTAGTGGCTTCAGACCTGCAGAATCAGTCTGCAAATATCTCCTTGGACACAAAAATAATAGTTACAAAAATATGAAGAACTACTTTATTGCATATGTGTATTCGCTCTTCCTTTGCTCTAGAAAGACACTTCCAAACCACTAAATGCTATTAGACATTTTAGAAGGAAAAAAAACCCTGCCAAGAGTATTTATTTGTTTTAACTAGAAATTATTTGGAAGAACCAGAAGCGTGAGCAGCTGGTAAACTTCTTTTTATTATTTCCCCCTACATTTCTAAAAACGAACTCAAATTATTTTAGCACCTTAAAAATACTCTGCTTAAACAGACTATGCGTAGGCAAATTTAGAATCGTACAGAAGTCCTGGAACACAGGTGTAATGATGTGGGGGGAAAAAATGAAGATAAATGAGAGGTAAAGAGAAATAATAATGGGGAGAATAAAAAGCCACTTAAGGGACATGCACACACAGAAAGTTAAGGGAGAAATCCACATAGCGAAAGGTGCAGCCTTACAGGGATGTATTGAAGGGTGGATGCCAATAATTTTGGGGGCCTCTGAGCTGTGAGCAGGGGGAAAGCTGGGGATTAGAAGATGACAAGATGGGAGGGAAGGGGCTGGGACAGCAGCTCTTGAGGAGAGTGAGAGGAGCAGGTACTTCTCCTTACTTTCCCTGATGGCCAAACTCTGTGTAAGCATTCTGGGAGCAGATCCTGTTGTCCTTCCACTGAAGTCACAGTGCTGGAGAGGGGTAGGATGGAAAAAGAGCCCTTATCATGCACAGCCCCCAGCAGCACCTCCTGGGACCCCACCATAGCACCCTAGGAGCCCAACCAAACCATCTCAGCCTGCTCCGGGTGGGCTCTGCTGCGCCGTAGCCTTGATGCCAAGCTTTGCCTTTGCTGTCCACAAGAAAAAATGAATGTCTTTGTAATGTCTGGGGTGGCAAATTCAGCATCGCTCACGTAGCTGAGGTGGTTCTGAGGGGGGGAGTTTAGAAAGGTGGTTACCAGCTATCTATCTCCTGTGCCTCCCTGGGAGGCTGGTGTAAGCATGAGCTAAACAGAGGGGTGGGAAGATGTGCTCTGCAGAGCAGGATGGGCACGCATGTTTTCAGGGTGTTGTGGGAAGAGAGCAGCCGTGGCAGCCCTGCGTGTGCTCTGACCTGTACAACTAGGTGGATGGCACTGCTGGCTTGGAATGAACCAAGCATGGGGCTCGTGGCCTCAGGCTGTCTGCAGGCTGTTTTGGAGGCCACAGCTTTCAAAATATCTCCTATTCAAAGGGCTGTCTCTAACTGGGGAGTGTACAACTTTTTAAACTCACTGGAGCTTTCTTAAGGGAAGACTGATTTCATGGTGTGTTTGACCAGTACCTGCCACAAATATCTTCTTTTGGATTGCTTCAGTACAAGTAGACCATTCACAGAAGTAACTAACGATACGTGTCCTGAAGAGCTGTGCAAAATAAAAAGACCGCTGTGAACAGAACTGAAGACGTACTTTAGAATCTTGTTTTTAAGAGGCCTTGACTGTGCTTTATGCTTTAATAGTGTATTTGAAGACTCATGGTGTGTTCCCACATCAGTGAAATTGTGCAAATAAGCAAGTTTATACACCAAAGCTATCATTCCATAATTTCATAACCATGCCTAATTTTCCTTGAGCACACCAGGAGCAAGAGGAGGTCACAAACAACTTCTACCCTTGGTCACAGCTCCAAGTCCTCTTTAGCCAGTTCTGTCTCCAAAAGTTTCCTCTCTGCCCCCATTCACTCCCAGGCTTTTTTGTTGTTGTTGTTGTTGTTGTTGTTTTGGTTTTTTTTTCTTTTTTAATTTTTTCTCCTGACAGTCTTTTGGCTTTTCTGGTCTTATTTGTCATTTCTCACTTGAACGGCGTCTGAGCTTCCAGTGTGTCTGAGGAAAAGCTCTTCTCCCCTCGTAGCAGAGGGGAGTTGGAAGCAAGAAGGGAGGACGAAGGCAAGGGGGCTGAGTGATGCTTCCCTGCAATGTCTCACTGGTGATCCCTGGAAAGAGGGAGGCTGGAGTTCAGCCTGGCTCTGCCGCTCCTCCTTCAAGCATGAGTCTGCCAGGCTGTTGCCTTTGCTGGAGTTCTCCCAGGATCTCCTTGTGGAGCTGAGAAGTTTTTCCCTTCATTACAACTCACACTTGGCTGTGAAAAGTTTGGGGTTTGGTACCCACATTTTGCAACCAAAAGTTGTCTTAGGGATTCTCACGCAACTTCATGATGCATTTTGCAGCAGCCCAGGGAGGTGAAGAAGTTGTTCTGTATTTGTAAAATGAAGGAATAGGTTAATTGCCAGCTGCCTGTGATCTAAGTGGATGAGGGCAGCATGAGGGCCAGCTGGAGGGCAGGGAGCCTCGGAAGACCTGTCGTTTCCGAGCTCTGCAGGGAGATTGAAACGTGGCATTGCTGCCACTGCCGTGTGAACTTCCTTGGAGCAGGAGGGCTGTCGGATGTGCCGTCCAGCTAAGTACAGCATCTCACACAAAATGAAAAGGGAAGATGGAAAAGCAAGAACAACTAGGATTGCACCAAGGTGGAATTGCTGTGGCTCTTCCAGGGACCATGATGCTACCAAAAGGCCTCGAGGTCTGTTGTTTTCCCTTGCAGGTAGCTGTGTGTTTAATTTGCGTAGCTCCCAGTGAAAGCCTGGTGCTCTGGCGCCTTTAATAGCCAGCCAGAGCACAGGGATTTGCTGTTTCTTTAATGAGATGGAAAATATGTGAATCTCACTCATTTGACTGGTGGTTGTTACCCCTCTGCTCCGATTGGCTCCTGCCCTGCAATATTTTAAACTGTTTTGCAAGCAAGAAAAAAAAAAAAAAAAAATGCAACCTCAGCTCTTCGTACCATTCAGCTGAAGTAGGAAAAACTCCAAAAATTACATGAAAGAAGACGGGGAAAAAACCACCCCAAAAGGCAAAGCAAATGGGCTGTGAAACTGCTGATAGGGAAAATGTTTTCATCAAGCGGTGAGTGCTCTGAGTCACTCTTCTCCTTTGAGTCCAGCATTGCTCCCGTTGGCGCTGCCGGGAGTGTTGGCAGTGAAGTGTGCAGGGGGCGGATTGGGCCCTTCCCTTCCCTCCAGTTGCTGCTTTCTGAACTCTCTGAACTCTCCCCTCTCTGATGGTTTTGTTGTATTTACGATGGTCTCGAACCTTCTCATTCAGTTTTGTGATGACTCCCCACACGTGCTTTGCATCCCCCTGAGACAGCGTGAGACCGTTCCCCATTTTCCCCATGGAGGATGTCACCCAGGGGCTCAGAGCCTGCTGCTCCTGACAGGTGCGTTGGGAATCCCCATTCCAGACCTGTGGACACCTGGGGTGGGATTTGTCATCTCCATGCTGTGGGAAATGTTCTTCTTTCCCAAGTGCTCCTGACTATGGCTTGTGTATTCCTGGTCTTACCACAGCATGAGGGGAAGAGCAGCCTGTAAGGCACATGTATGTGAGGGAACAGGACTTCGCAATTTTATTAATCTCCCTTCCAACATCTCCTTTTTTCCTGCCACTTCCTTTTGCTCTGACTGAAAACCATCCCAGCAGAAAACGGAGGTTTTTTGGGAGGTTGTGGAGCAAGTCAAGTTTGTAAACACTAAGGAGGGAGGCTATGTAAATCTGTTTAGGCAATTTTCATGTTGTCAGTTGGCATTCGGCACTTAAATAACTGTGTAAGTAATTTAGGAATAATGACCAGTGTGCTCAGCATCAGTGGTTTTAAATCTTCTTTAGCTTTTCTCTACTAAAAGCCCTACAAAAATACCTTTGAGAAAGTAGACGAGCAAATAGCAAAAATTGTTGGTGGGCCTTATAATTTCTGTTCGCTTACGGAAATAGAAACCAAGATTCTACCTGAAACAAAGCATTTCTGATAAATGCATCTGAGCAACAGTGTATCCCAAATTCATTCCTAAAAGTACCCATTCTTAAGGCAAAGTCATGCTTCAAGGCCTTTGTTACCAGAATGACAAAATCTTCCCATGTGGTCTCTCTAATATTATCACAAATGGCCCTTTTAAATTTGACTGACAGCTCAGGCCAGTGTTCCTTTGATTATAAATGAGGTAAAGTGTTTGCATAGAAAAATGGCATTTTATAGATCTCTCAGCAGTGGAACTGGTAAAATTTTCAAACATAGAGTTTACTCATTGAAAAGTGGGGGTTTGGCTGAAAAACTAGGAAAATCTGGATCATTTTAACTACTGAAGTTATTATCTTGTGTTTAGAGATAATGGGGTTTTTGAAATTTTTAAATGCTGTTAAACACATTCTTGAAGTTGAATAGGACAGGAAAACAGAATATTTCAGGTTGAGCTAAATATTCAGGTTGGCACACAAAATATAGTTTTCAGTTCTGTGCAGTTTAAAGGTTTATTTCTGGAGACAGTTTGATGAAGAAAAACTGTCCATTTAGGGGAACACAGGGCAAGTTTCTATCTGATTTTTCTTTTTATCTGTCATACTGGGAAAAAAAAAAATAATATCTGTTTGATGTGGTCAGATGGTTCTCAGCAATTGAATTCAAATGCTTTAGAAAGTTACCACCCCGCAGTTGAGATGTGATAACTGACCACCTATATTTTCCTGTTTCAAATGCAAAGTAAAATGAGCTTAGCCTATTTACTGTTCTGATAACATCTTAAGATACTTTCACTCTAGTCGTTTGTGATTATATTTCAACAATTTGATTTTTAAATTAAGTGATTGAACTTCCAGGCTTAGGTAAGCTGTGAGTCTGGCGGTGTTGATTCCCACTAGTGACATAACTTTTGTACTTAGAAGTGTCTCCCAGGCAAAATTTCATTTAAGGAAAAAGAACATATATTTTCTGCTAGCATATATTAACATTTAAGGTATGTCCAATGACAAGTCAAAGCTGGTCCTCTCTTAAAATCTGTAGTTCTGAGCTACGTCAAAAAAAAACCCAACCAGATGAAGCCTGTGAAATAAAGCTGAGCCGAATGTGTAGAGAAGTGTTTCTTGCTTTGGCATTTATGCAACTGAGCAACGTTCAGGTACGATGCATTAGAATACAAGGAAAATTGTTAAGGTTATAGCAGTGTACAGAAGTAGTGGAAATAATTTTTCTGGATGAGAATAGTAACTTTATACCAGTGCTGGAAAGTAAGTTTAAAAGATGGAGTAATTAGTGAAAAGAATTTTGGGCAATTTCTGCAATGGAGGAACTGTTCTACTGGCTGGTAACTTAATAAAAAAAAAATAATTATAATCAGTACAATTGTTAGCACCGTCTGTAGCTTATTAGGTTATCTGATACAATGGAACAGATTCTCGTTGAATTCCTGTTGGATGCAAACCTAAAACAGTTTCCATGATGCCACCACTTTTTTACTACTCTGGGAAACAAACAGCAACTAGAAGGTCCTTTTTCTTCCTTTCTCAGCACTGTCATGGGGAATCACACCTCACTGATGAAACCCTTTTGGTTACTCTGTAAAGCTAAAGTGATGATTTGTATGAAAAGGCAAGGGGAATAAAGTGTCCATAGAGATACCTGGGCAGGGGGGTGCTGCTCTCGGGCATGTTTCCTTGGCTCAGCAGCCTGTACCACTACACAAAAGCCAGGGCAGGCACCACCTCAGAGCTGCACACTCATCTTCCTGGGCACTGCAGATACACGCATCTCTTCTAAGGAGGAATTAAAGCTGCTTCTCTGTGATTTTGTTGCTACTATTACCTGCGATGTCTCAGATAAGTGGTCACAGCTCTCACCACAGAAATAAAGGGGATGCCGGGCTTCCCACACCATCTTTTCTTCCACCCTTCTTGCCAAGCTTAATATGGGATCCATCACTCTAGAAAATACTGCCAGACTAGTGGCCCTTTTAGATTAATATATTTGAATAAAATAAAAGGCAGTGCAAAATTTGCCTCTCTACAGTAAAGCAGTGTGTTTTGTTCTAAAACTGACCTGCAGATAGTATGTCATTTACAGAGGGCATTTGCTTCATCGTCTTATTTCCTAGCAGGGGGAAAAAAAAAAAAAAAAGAAAAAAAAAAGGGAAAAAAAAAAAAGATCAAGATGATCAATAACAGGCTTTTACTATTTGCCTTAGTATCTATTTTATTTACTGTCTCTAGTAAGAGACCTTGTTTTTGGAAATTCAGGTTAAAAGGCATATAGAATAAAAATTACTGGTATATTCTACCATATTGCATCAGATTTAGGGCCACCTTTCTTCAGTATTTAACCTACAGCTCATTTACTATTGGATTATTTTTAGTTCAAGTCAATGTGCTGTAATGTTACTTGGCGATAGTAGAGGCAAAAATGGCAATTTCTATCCCTACTTTCACTCCTGCCCTACAGTGCACGATCTGCACTGTCTCCGCTCTGAACCATGCTGTCGTGCAGGAGTGTGACACGTCCTCTGTTGAGTGGCACTCGCTGTCAGCTGCTCCTGCAAATGCCAGGTGGACAGAGTTGCATGCAATCCTGTTTTCCTTTTATGTGAGGGGCAAATATACTCTTAAGATGACACTATCAAAATCCTAATTCTACTCTGGTCTTCAGCTGTGCATTCCCCATGCCATTCAACTACTGTTACTGGTTTTTAGCAACTTTCTCAAGGAGATTTAACTTTGCATATGATCAGACTGGTAAGATCGTGGAGTATCCCTCTTCCTCTGATGATTTATTTCTTCACAAGTCACAGGGAGAGCAGGGTTTAAATAGCAAATTGACATCTGCCATACAGTCACGTGGAGCCTGTCTATATTTAGATCGATGTCTATAGCAGCTACACTCATCAGGATCATCCTCAGTCAGAAAGACTGTAATTATGGCATTCAAACAAAAAAAGAGTTGCTTTCCTGCCGGATTGGTTCTGGAGGCACATCACAGAACTTGCCGGGTGTAATGAAAAGTAGTACCTTGCTCAAGTAAGGCTTCAAGTAGAGTTTAAGCCAAGTGGAAACCATGTCTCTTTTTAATGTACAGCCACAGTTACCTGGTTTAGGAACATGGGGAAGGTGGCTTCTGTCCATGTTATAGCTACAGCATTGCCACATAGTATGGGAGTATAGGCTTGGTACAGAATCTTTGTTCAGAATAGTGGCATAATTGATAAGCAGGGAGATTTTTGGCCCATGAGTGTTTCCTTATGTTTGATAAAATTTCCAGCTAAGAAATAGCTGGGTTTAAGTGTGGAAGACATTAAAGTTTTTAAAGTCTTTTCTTGCTAGAGTTATGTTTTAACATAGTTGCTTAGAACTTAGTGAAAAAAGCCAAACTCGAATAAAGAGAAACATCTGAAGGTTTGTCCCAAACCGAGACCCCTTTAGTAGTGAAGTTCTCTACGTTCAAATAGCCCGTAGGTTGAGATGGCTAGTGAGAGCTCAGGGCAGCTGAAACTGAAACCTATCGGCCTAAACGTGCCAGCTTTGGGTTCTGCAGACACCATCTGGAATTTGTTCAATTTGCTAATTAAATATGATTTTATGCACATTTATGTTACACAGCTTTGCATGCGGGGTGGAGTGTGTGTGTCCGTGTGTGTCCTGACAAAAGTACCGCTGTGGTTGCAGCCACCCTCTCTTGGCAGGGTGCTGTAGCTGCTTGGGGGGAGCAAAAGGAATATGATTATGCTGGCAGAGGAATATGAAAAAAATGGCCTGTGGTGTGGACAAGGCTTTCAAGCACTAATCTGATCTGCATGTCTGGAAGTTACCAGTTTTGACTGCAGTCTGTTTTGGACTAGAGCCTGAATTGCCTTTCCCATGCTCCTCCGAGGGGCTGGTCCTCTTGCGGGAAGAGGGAGATGTTTTGCCAGCAGCGATGCAGCTGACTTTCTGGGACGCCTGGAAAATGGGGAGTGAAAATGCAGGTTTATATAATTAACATGATCTGAAAAGGCTTGTGCTTGCACCTGGTTGTACTGTGCTGCTTCTGGAGCCAGTCTCGGACCCCTTCTTGTGTGGCGTGGTACCCCAACACCAAGGAAGCGTGTACCTTCTGCCCCTATGAGCCTAACCGCAAGGGACAATGTTGCCTCAAACCTAAACGCAGTGAAGCTTTTGTAATTCTTCTGCCTATTCCAGTGATGCAGAAAGCAAAGTAAAATGTCCTTGGTAGGATATTATGATACTTCTAGGAGAGGATTTGAAATTTTCTCACTTGTCAGTGGTCAGTGACGCAGCATCCTCTAGGGAGTCATCAACTGACAGGAAATGCGTACACTTACTGATTTCTGCAGAGAAGCTAAATAGAAGAAAAGGTTTGTGTAATCCTGATTTGGGTTGGGTTTTTTCTTTTTTTCTTTTTTAATAAGATGGCCTGTGCTGGAGAAAACAAGCTGAACTCTTTTTTTTCTCCATTCCTAATGTCTCAATGTGATATAAATACCATCCCACAATTTAGCATTGTTAATTAATATGTACTTTCCATTTCCTTCCTTTTGGAGAGTTCATTATCTTAAGGAATGTAACTCTTCATTCAAACATTTCATTTTGTAGCAGGAGAAAGAGACGGAGGCGCAGAAGAACTGCTTTAACTGGGTTGTGTAACAATGGTTGTGATAATAATTGTCTGGGAGAATTATATGGAGGTAACAAAAGGCCTCACAAAATGAGTATATTACAAAGACTCTTTTATGACTGAAAAATACTGATATCCTTAAAAGAGAGAGACAGAAGTAGGAGTTGGGTGATTTTGTAGGAAAATGCAAAGATTACACTGCAGTTTGTCTTGGCACGAAGACATTTCCTTAGGATTGCCAGAGGAAACCTTAGATTTTTCTCTTTTGTTGCTGCACCCCTATTTCCACAGCACA
Organism: Microhierax caerulescens; assembly: GCA_035590215.1. NCBI lineage: Eukaryota > Metazoa > Chordata > Aves > Falconiformes > Falconidae > Microhierax > Microhierax caerulescens. Next base: position 14,686,186 of record JAVJGJ010000057.1, read on the forward strand.
TGGTCCTTCTCTTGCTCCACCACCACTGAGAGGCTGGGCTGATCAGCCTGACCTGACCTGGTCTCTGCCCATTTTGCACCCGCTGAGTGTTCCCCAAGGGGAGAAGCTCTGTGACTTTGGCTAGTGTGCCAGCAGCGCCAGTTATCTCTGTACAGGCGGCCCGTGCCCGATTTATTTCGGTAGCCTAGGCTCGCTGCCAGCACGTCGCCCTGTAGGATCCTGTTGTGCAAATAAGGCCAGATGAGGTAGCCCAGGGTCTCCCCTGAGTTCCATGAGGAGAGGCTGGGGGGACATACTGGCTAAATAAGTGGGAGATTGAGAGGAAAGCAGAGAGGCACAGAGGGGGTATACTAGTTATTCTGGGTACCCATCACCATGACAGCTACCTATTATTAGATCTATCATACACACACTTATTTCCACAGCGTGCAGAGGGCTGGTCTACTAGTTGAAAGATGGTTTTCTGACCCCTTTGAAAATGTCAGAGACTCTTTATTGGACCCACTTGACAAGTGGATTCAAGCTTGTTAGTTTTTTCTTATCTCTAAGTTATAATAATGAGAAGTCTTTTTCTTATCGTTTATTTCTGCTAAAAGGTTGCACTTGCTGTCACCATTTGGAATGTTGTAGCCATGTGTACTGAACACTGTGTTCAGAAATTCTTATTTTTGTCACTGAAGTACAGCTGTATCTTAAGGGTGGTACAGAATTAGAATAAGGTATAATGAATACTGTAAATTGCTAATACACATTACACTTAGCAGCATCTTGATGTGTGGAAATGTGCTACTTTACACATCTGGCTAAAAGGAACAAACAAGGAAGACGCTGAAGTTCTTTTAACACTAGCAAGGGAAATGTTATCTTCAGTGTAACTGGTAATTTCTTCCTGTAGCTGGTGACTGCCCAGACGACCGCCTTTCCATGGCTAGTGCTAATGTTAGGCACTTCAAAGGGAAGGGGGGCGGGAGCAGAATCTGCTTTGGAAAGCAATTTATTTTTCTGAGAGGGTAGCGGTTGGCTGGATCAGCTTTCTGAACTGGCTAACCACATCGTAACTAAGTGATGCTGCTGCAGGAAAAGTGGTGGTGGGGAGCAGGAGGGTGTGTATGGAAGCAGGAGGGAAAGCAGAGCACGGCACCCTCAGGTAAGGTGCTGTGGTGGTGCAGCACCCACCTCTGCACTGGTGCTCCCAGGTGCAGTGCTGCCATACCTCATTCCGTACCTCTGCCATACCTCATTCCATACCTCATTTCTATGGGCCCAGCTACAGAGTGGAGTTTGCAGCCTTTTGGGGACAATGCTGGGTTACAAATGCAATGTGGACTGGAAGAGCTAGGGAGCCTCTAATAAAATCCACCAAAGTCAGCAAGCGGAGCAGAATCTGCTTAAGGTTCACAAGAAGCTCAGAGGAGAAAGGCACTTAAATTCCTTCCCTGTCTGAGTCTGGTATGTCTCAGTCAGCATTAAGGACCCTTTGAACTTCAATTTGTGCGTGTTCCCCTTGAGGCGAACGTCTATAGTCTCTCAGCAAACTGGATGGTAGAAATACTGAAGTCCATTTCCCTGTGGATTTGTGACCCACGATCCCACTGCAATGCCCCTTGATTCCTGCTCTGCTCCCCCACTGCTATACGGCATTTACCCCATAAGGAGGTGATTTCCCAGTTGTGTGTTCGGTGTTTCTCCTGACCGAAGCCCGTGGTTGTGGGCAGCATGGTCACTGCAGTGTCCCTGTACTCCATGGACAGGCCCTGGCTTTGGCTTGCATCTCTGAATGGTACCGAGTCACCAAAGCTGGCCGGGAAAGAGAAGACAGGCTGGGGATACTGGTTAACAACAGGAAAAGTATCTAAGTAGGCATTAAAAATGGCTTTAGAGGGTGGGTGGGTAAGATGAGTAACCCTAATCTTAATTTCCTTTGGACTATGAGGTTAATGTAAAAATTGGGGCAGCCCTGAGATGGGAGCGGGAGGTGGTACCCACAGAGCCACCCCACCTGCCGGGTGCTCCGAGCAGGGCTAGCAGCAGCACAGCTCTGGTGAACACAGTGCTGGGGGTCCTCGCGGTTTCTTCAGAGCTGGATGTCCAGGAGCTCTGTGCTGGCGTGGGCTCCCGGCTCCCACGGGATGCAGAGCTGCCTCGGAGATGCTCGTGCAGCCCCAGTTCGGGGAGCGCAGGGCAGAGTTGCTTTTCCAAGGCTGCCTGCTCATCTGTGCAGATGCTCCTTCCTTAACCCTTCCTCTCTCTCCCTTCCCCCCCGACAGACCCTCTCCCCAGTCAAAGCCTGTTTTCCCCAGCCGGTCACTAAATCAGTCGGAAGTGTCTCCCTTCCCCCCCCTGACACGGTGACGATGAGCGCCTGCTGATCTTTCCTTTCATGCACTCTCTGCCGGTTGCAGCTTCGGTTATTAGAAGGAAAAAAAAAAAAAAGAGGGAAAACCCAAACAAACAAACAAAACCCCCCAAACCAACCAAACCCAACAAGCCCGCTGCCGCTGCCACCCCGCCGGCGGAGCGGCACCCGCGGGGACCTGGGGGGACAGGTGGGGCAGCCGGGCTGTGCGCTCGCCCAAGCCACCCACAGCCCCCGGCTGGGAGCGGAGGATGGGGCGGGGGCGGCGGAGAGTTGCCCCTGGGGACCCGGAGGAGGTGGAGGGAGCTCTCCTCTCCCGGCTTCCTCGGAGTTGCAGCGGTCCGCAGCGAGCCCGGGGCTGCGGTCGGTGCGTCGGAGCGGGGCTGAACTCGGGCGCACGTCGCCAGCCCCGGGTGCAGAACAAAGCCCCCGTCCTGGCCAGCCGCGGCCGGGCGCCCCCTCCTCTCCCACCTCCCGCAGCGAGACTAAGAGGGGAGGCCGGAGCATCCCTCCCCGTCCCCCGGCCGCTTTGCCGGCTGCGCGGTGGGTCTGG
>JAVJGJ010000057.1:14695702-14706456 GCA_035590215.1 Microhierax caerulescens
TTTATTTTATTTTATTTTATTTTATTTTATTTTATTTTATTTTATTTTATTTCATTTCATTTCATTTCATTTCATTTCATTTCATTTTTTTTAACCTCAGCATGTACAGCTCCTAGCACAGTTGTCTTACTGGGGAGCCTATGTGTGTGCTGCTGCAATACTAGGAGATAATTAGTATACCCTGCTCCAGAGAACGAGTTCATGGACTGAATGAACAATATCCTGTTGCTCAGCAATTCTCATTTGACTTTCTCAGACCCCCTATTTTGAAGATGATATTCCCATAGCCTCACTGTGGTGCTGTGCAGTGTTACTTTCAAGTGATATTAACAGGGATGATATTGATCTGAATATATTCCCAGAGTGATCCTTGGAGCAAAATTTGTTGAACAAGTGTTATTTACAAATTCACCCCAATGTACAAAAAGAAATCCAATTCTTTTTTCAAAGCAGAGTGATAAAAGGATTCTAGTGACTGGATCAGCCTTGCAAAACAGAATGAGGCTGGAAGGACAACAGCAGCAACCGCAAAATTGAAAAGGGGGGTGGGGAGGAAAAAAGAAAAAAAAATACAATATCTAGGAGGTTTCTGTAATTAAAACCAGATTAAATATTCGTGCTTTGCAAACGATAGAAATTGATATAGTTTTAAAAAGCCATTACTGGGTAGTCCACTATGGGAGTTCAATATATTTTCTGCCCTAGGGCTCTATTCAGCAGAAATGTTAAGCAGGGCTTCTGTGTGCAGGAGCCTGCTGAATGCAGTGAAATGGGCTGCTTCATCTTTTCATCCTACTCAGCAGAAATTTGACTGTCCCATGAAAGTGTGTCTCAGTAGTGCTGGGGACTTTTGCACAGAGCCCAGGAGAGGTGAAGGCTTCATTTTCGTACTCCTCTTGCTCACTGCTGGGTCACTGTCTGTTCATTGCACTACAAAGCCCTGTTGCATTCTGCCACAGAAATTAATGTAATATTTCCTTTTGAAGTAAAAGTGGCGTTGGGTTAAATCAGTGCCAGCACACAGGGGAGCGAAACCTTGGGAATAAGTTTGCAGGCACTTTGTGTAAGAGCAAAATGTGTCATCAGGCAGATAAGTCAGTTGGGATGGAGCCAAGGTGACAGGTGTCAACGCTTTTTCTACACTGACTAAATGACAACAGAGATCAGAAAGTTGGTGGCCTCTGCCAGAGCCAGGCCTGGTTTCTAGGGTATTAGGACAAACACCAAGTTTCCCCCATGACAGATGACTTGCTTGGTAGATCGAGGACATTAGTGGCAGAGGTGCCTCTCCGTAACGGTATGGTTGAAGTGTGAGTAGGCTTGGGCTGATAGCTGATTGTTCTCTCCTCTCTTTCCCTACTAGAATGCTTAAATAAAGGATTTTCCAAACTGCCTGAGAGACTGAAATTTGTAACCCTTGTCAGAAAGGGGCTTCTAAATCTCCTTGGCAGCCTGGGAAACCTCAGGCTTAGTGTGAGACGTTTCTTGCATCACTGTGTTTTTTGGCCAGGTTTACGTATCAGCTGCCCAAGTTTTCCCCATGTGCTACTGGGTGCTGAACCCATTGAGAAAGTATTTTGTAGAAAAAGTTGGCTCGTTACCTTCCTGCCTGAAAAAGAGGTCATCTGGAGAGTGGTGCTGGAAGGTATGGACTGCTCATTCTCAAGGAAGGAGACAGAGCTACTAAAAGTGAGGAGAGAACTTGCTGTGAACTTCAATATCCCGTTGAATCCTTGATTTATGTGAAATGTCTGGAAGCAGGTGTTATTGAGCAGAGACAGGATTCTTTTCTCAAAGGAGATGGGAATGCACACATCCTGAAAGGGATGGAGCATCCTAAGTCCAAGTGACTAAGTCACTTGCAGGATGTAAGTTTATTTTCTAAACTTTTTACACTCCAACACAATGTTATGCTTTACTAGCTATATGCCCCTGTTCTTATGCTTTTAGCCTAATTTATTTTTTTTTAAAAAAAAAAGCAGCTAGTGAGTTTGGCGACTGTTTGTTTTCAGGTGTGTAACTTGGTACATCTCAAAGTGACTTGGTTCTCTGGGAGAAAAAAAGAGATAGCACCATTTCCAATATAAGAAGAGAAACACCCAGAATTTGCTGATCAAATTTTAAAATATTCCTTGAGCCTCAAGGTCATGGGAGGGATTTTCAGAAGTGCTCAGCATTATTATACCTCATTTGAATTTTACTCTTCACTTCAAAGTTAGTGAAGTTAGCCCAGTATGAGAGCTTTTGAAAATCACACTGCATTGATTTAAATCTCACAAGCAGTGATTATACTGCACTGACACCACAGGTGTAAATCAGGGGTGTGTTACACTCTCAGGACTTGCTTCAGCAGTTCAGCCCAAGCACATCCCCTCTTTGGAGTAACATACTAGATGTTCTTTCTGCACTGGCTGCACTGTACAATTTCTTGACATAGTAGAAGGCTTTTCCAGGTTCTCCCAAATGTCCAACTACGTGAAGCATCGCTACCTTTCCATACAGGCTGCTCTGTAATATGGGGACCTATTACCAGTCCTAGAGCTTGGGTTTTCACAATATTTCACTTTGTATGGTCATTTACATGGATATAAAAGTCTATTTAGAGAGATTCAAAATGTTCTTTCAAAACAAAAAGAATCAACTGAGAAGAAAACTCTTTGTTTTAACTCTTCCCAGGGAAAATGAACACAAAAATCCCTTACAGAGAATCATGCTTCCAAAAGGAGCTCATTTACTTTACCAGGCACTGTAGAGTACGAGATATGTGAGAAGCAGCATACCAAAACTAAGTTTGGTATTTGGAATAAAAAGAAATTGGATAAAGAATGGAGCTGGCTTTACCTCTTTGCCCCCACATAAGGCATGTGTACCTAACTTGTGATTTGGGGGGGGTGACTAACAGAACTTAAGTCAATTCTTCATGATCACTCCTGACAAGAGAGAAATGTATTGTTTATCCCTTTTTTACCTGAAGTTCTATGTTATGCTTACTGATGCAGATGTTTTTCATAAGAACAGCATGGGAGTGGTGCTGCTGAGACTTGCAAATGTGCCGAAAGTTATGATTTTAATAGATTTTTTTCTTTCATTGGAGTATCTGCATTTTTCAGAAGTCCTTTTACCTGTTGGTACAACAGCACAAGGAGGGACTTTCCAAGGACTGACATGAAAGTGAAGCCCAGTTGATGATTTACACTGTCATGTAACCTAACCTACCGGTAGTTTGTCAAATGTGTAAAAATATTGGCTTCATTTTGCATTTAAAGGGCCAGATCTTTTCTGCAGATGTAATCAAGGCATTTTCCAGTGAAGTCAGTAAGAGCTGTCTGCACATAGGATAGAATCTCATTCTGTCTTGAGATTCAGTCTGCTTGGTAGGTCTGATCCTGCAATTCAGATAGGAGGCTAAAAGGAGACAGCTGGGAAAAATCAGGGGAAATGTTAACAGAGATGGAAGGACAGGATAAAAGGCAGAGCAGGAAAGCGCTTATAACACAATGGGAGAACAAGGGAGATTGTTATAACTAGAGAAATGCTTACAGCTGATAATGGAAAGGAAACCATTTCATTGCAAACAATGGACTTGAGACCACAAGATGAAGAGCTCCTACCTCAAGGGAAAAGCCAGATTTTAAGGGTGTACAGGCACCTAACACCTTCTGAAAACGTGCAGGACACGTCAGATTTCTAAAAGTGCTTGGGATCCAACTCAGAGGTGTAAATACCTTTACAAATCTGGTCTTCTGGGCTCTCAACCCTTCAGTGTTGAGGAAATCTGTGTTCCAGAACTGGCATGCAGCTGATATGAATGAAAGTAGTATGACAGAAAAATCCCACAAGCCGAATCCTGAACGTCTCGCTAGAGCAGGAAGGAAATCTGCCCTTACAGTGATAGGATAGGGACTGTGGGAAAGCCTCAAGACTCTCCACTGTGAATGCCAGTTTTGTAGAAGTGAGTTTCAGACACAGGCCAAAGTAAGTACTTTAGTCTGTTGGTTCCACCCTGAAATTGCTGTGTATCTGCTTTTAGATTACGGCAATACCCTAGAACAGCATCCTGTCTTCTGTTACATCAATACTGTAGTTTCCACAGTTTTTGATGTGATCCTTCTCTCACAAAGAAAGCCTGGAGAGTGTATTTATATCTACTGGCCTCTAGAGTCTTCGAAGGAAGGATCATGTGCTTGTTCGGACTGATACGAAGAGTATTTCTCACAAGTCAGTATGTGTAAATCATTTCTGTAGATGTGGAAAAAGTAAAGCAAGAAAATATACACATTCAGAGAAGTCTTGATACTTCTTTAAAAACTAGCAGTATTTCAGACTTCTTTCAAGTTGTGTTTTACATTTGGTATTATTACCAAGAAAAAGTCTCCGTTCTCTTTCTTTTAACATCCCCCCTCGCCCCTCCAGCCCCCAGATGAAGGCAACTGGAAGTCTAAAAACCCTGGTAACTGGAATATCGTCATAGGGAATCACTTTTTTCTCCTTTTGCTATTCAAGCAATCAGTGGGAAGTTTGTATTTATGATGGTTTAACAACAGAAGTAATAGGTTGCAAGGCATAAGGTCAATATTTATTGTAATCGGGTAACTGGGAGTAAGAGTTGTGTGTGGCCAGTTAGAGAGTGAACTGTAAGACAGGACAGCTGAGTATCAGCAGGAGGAACCCTGTGAGGAAGAAGGAGAGCCAGTAGTAGATGCAAATTAGGGTATCCTAAACTGGTGCATCAGCTGTATTATCAGAAGGATAATAGTATACTGGTGCAGAAGAGGTTATCTTGCCTCTCTCATTCCTCCAAGACAGTATCAAACAACACTCCTATCTTTTCTGGAGGTTGTTTGTTTAACAACTTTTACAGATCTCCATTACCATTGATTCCAGCATCTCCAAAGGGAATGTGTACCAGTATTATCTACTTTTGCCTTTAGATATTTAGTCTCCCTCTCCGCAGTGTAAATCTAACCCTTCCTGTTCTCTCCCCCAGATGAGAAGAACCAGTTATTCCCTTCCTCTTTTTATATGTCTGAAGACTGTTAACATGTCTCTTCTCAGTCCTGCTAGCCTAAGTAACTCCAAGTCTTTAACTAACTCTTTGCAGATTAACGTTCTCCAGACCACTGACTGCTCTCACTAACATCCTCTGCTTCCTCTCCAATTCAGCCACATGTTGCTTGAAGTGTGGTGCTTAAAACTGGACAGTTGTCCAGCTGAGACTTTGCCAGTGTGGAGCAGAGCAGAAGGATCACTTCCTGTATCTTAATTTCACTCCTGTTTATGCATCTCTGCCCTTTTTGCAACAACCTGACAGTTTTGACTCTCATTCAGCTTGTGATCCATTATAAACTCAAATCTCTTTCCTGCAGAACCACTAAGTAGTTAAGTTTCTATCTCTGTATTTGTGAATTTGATTATATCTGCATAAATTTAATCTCTAACACTTGTTCATATGGAATTGCAGATTACTTTGTCAGACTATTTCTCCAATTTGTCACAATCATTCTGAGCTCTCAGAATAGAGTTTTAGCAGATGTATTGTGCTCCAAACTTTAGATTATCTCCAAATGTAATAACTCTCCATTACATCACATAGTTCATAAATGACGATTTCATATAGTCATAATCAACAGCACAAGAAATCTGGTAAGATGCTGATTTGCTGATTCTCTTCCATTCTACCTTACAGGAATAAATGTTATTTGGAGCCAAAGATTTTCTGGCAGGAAATGGGGAAGGGAGTAGGTGGAACAATTCGTCTGTATTGTCAGAAGATCAGTAGAAGCTGGACCGCTGTTGGAGACCACTAATCTCAAATGCTTGTCTCATCTGCAGGCACCTGATGCTTCCATATCATTGTACTTCCAGAACCATCTGAGGGAGCAGGATCAGGCTGGGGAAAGTATGTGAGTTGAGCAGCAGCTGGAGGGAATTGAAAATGTGCCGAAAAAAACCTGGAGATGACAACAAGATGAGAAAGAAATTTGCACACAAGGAATAATAGCTTGAGGAATTCCAGCTAAATAGGAGTTGCAAAAGTTCAGCAGAGGTCTTTATCGTGGCTGGTATGATAAGCTCCTTTTCCCCCACACTGAACCTCCACAAGAATTGAAATGCAGCCTAATGTTGTTGTTGTCATCTAACAATGCATCATTAATAGTTGGGGTCCTCTCAGCTTTCAAATGCATGATGCAGAAACAATCAGAAAGGAGTAAGTTCTGCTCCTGTGACCCTGATTATACTCAAGTAAAGGAAGGGAAAGGACACAATTAATCTTGCAGCTGTGTGGAAGGGCTAGCTTATGAATCTGTGAAGAGTGAATTATTTGCAGCTCTGGTGAAGGAATTGGGGGGTTAGGGACACGCCAGGTAATGAGACAATGAGGATGTCAAAGACTTAGAAATGAACACAGAGGATCAGATCTTTAGATGAATGTTGCAGCCTCCTGCATATCTTAGACATCCTCATTTCACTGTTCTTCATCTCCTTTTCCTGTGATAATCACAGGGAATTAATGAAGTTCCTGGTTCATTTTGCCTCTCCCAAAGGTTTTTCCACCAAAGACAAAAGCTGGCTACTTCTCTCAATCTCACTGAGATAGCCATTGTCTCTAGTCCCCAGTTAAGCTGACTTTGGGAAGAGGAAAAAGTTACTTCCATAAAGTAATTCCTGTTCTCTACAGCATCTTCTCAGTTAAGCTGGCGAGGTGATCTCAAAAGGGCAAGGAACATATCGTAGAATGGAGGTATCCAAAAAATACAGGGAAACTACACATCTTGGAGAGGTCAGTTAACCTTAAGCCTCTCAATGTGGCTTCAGTCTCCACTCTTCCATTTTCTTACCTGGCTGGTTCCTAAGTTTTATAACCACTGGCTATTCCCACTTGCAGAAAGAGCCCTTGCTCTTACAGGAAAGTTTATAGTGGCTTGTGTACAAAGATTAATCTGCACAGTACGTTGCCATTCACTTCAAGTACTTTCCCTGGGCAGCCTGTGTTGAGCAGCAGCTGCTCCTTCTTGTTCAGCTGCCCATGATCTTACTGTCTTCAGACACTTTTCCTTGCCAGTTTGGGAAGAGGAAAAAAAAGCGCATGGAATTTGCAACAAAACCATTGATTGTATTTACAAATCACTGTCCAGTACTTTATTTTCTCCACATCTTTGTAGCACTCTTTGAAGGAAAGAGAGGGAGCATATTACACAAAGGTATGTGTGGGTGTGGATTTTCCAAGTTAATTGTAACAGAAAGATGGCATTACCAAAGCCATTAAGTGCCTTGTTCTCCTTTGTAGCTTTGCAAGTCTTCTCCTGAACCAGTAATAGCATCTGATAAGGAAGGAGCATCGTCACCTCTTGTGGGGATTTGCAGTGTGAGATTTGACTCTCAGGTGCTGGATTCCAGGCTACCTGTAATTAGATGAATTAGTAGAAAGAATTTTGGGTGTCTTGTGTTCTTCATACAATGACTGGTCCCAAGATGCTGTATGCAGGAAATACTGTTACAAAATGTGTTATTCTTTGGTCTTCTGTTGATACTGTACTGCGCATTTTTAGGTAATTCTATAAGGTAGGTCAATCTGTCAAATACATTACTACAACAACTTTTTGCAGAAAAGGAGTCTGATTTAGAAATGCTTGTGCACATAACTTTATTATGAAGTACCATCAAATTGATTCACATTCATATCATGAGCTGTGTTTGTGAAATTTCCCTCTTAGTCCCTATTTATCCAAACAATGTCATACAGAAACCGACAAAACTTTTGGCAACATAGAAGCTACACTTGCAGTTCGCTGTAGAACGCACACTTTTTCTCCAGGATATCTTTGTATGTGAAAGTCCCCATCCAGGCTCTGAACATGATCTCCACCACCAGGAGAAAGGAGGGTTACAGTTTCTTCTGGAGGACTTCTGAAGTTCCACAACTTGTAAGAGCAAGAATGATCTTTCCAGGGGTCAATGAAAAATGTGCTTAATCACATGACATGTCATACTTCAACTTCACATAACATGACTTTTTTTTTTAGTTAGCTCTGATCATAAATCTCCATGCTTAAGCAGACCCCTCTGCAGCACTGCCAGCTGTCCTACTTGGTCTCCCGTTCCCTTTGCATTTCCCAGCCTAACTGTAAGACTGCCTTATGCAGGTGAACAGACGTAAGGGAAGCTCACTGAGCTCTCATGTGCCTCCAGCAAGCAGGATGACTTTTGCCACCATAATCTTCAAGTATATTGCATAAAGCTGTTAACATTTTTATAGATGATTGCATAATGCTATTGCATAAATGTATTTGACAGATTAATGTATTTTCCACAACTTCCGTAGAAAACAACACAAGCAGTATCAAGAAATGAAAAGCATTGTACTTTGTTATGTTTTTGTAATTTATAATTTATATTTCAATTAAAATCTGTGACCCATTATAGCATTGGGGACATATAAACCAATTTTTGTATGGCGAGCGGGTTGAAACGAATGTCTACGCTTTTCCTGTTGGCATCTCACGGATGTGGGAAGGACAACATGATACCCCTCACCCCTTGCAGGTGATGTCATAAAATCGTACACATCACAAAACTGTACACTTCTTTGCAAGAAGTTAGGCTAGTAGTAATTGCTAATTTTATTCTGATGAACAAGTGACTATTCTGTAATGTTGAGAAAAAGTTTCTTTGCTCTACCAATGAAATATGCATTAAAACAAATCAACTAGCATAATGCCAATAAATTAACAAGTAACACATAGAGAAATCGTACGTGACTAGTTTAGTCTGTTGATGATGGGCTGATTCTGAACTCACACAAGGTTTGCACTGATACGACCAGAGGTAACAAAGGTAGCAATCCCGAATTCACAAAATCCTTCAGGCTTCCCTTTTCCAAAAGTTAGTTCGAATGCTTCATTGGCCTTTTTAGAGTCAATTCAAATTTCTCAGTGACTGCTCGCAAGCCTAGCCTACTCCCTCACCTTACTTCACAGGTCAGGTGTTACCGGGTACTTTCGTACCTCGCAAAGCCCCGCTTTCGTCGGGTCTTGTTGCTACTGTTACCAACCGAGCGGAGCCCGTGCTGCCGAGCTGCCAGCCCTCGGCCGCAAGTTTCTTTGAGCGCGTTGCATGACCCAGCGCCCCACGCATCCCACCGCTTCCCCCCGCAGTTCGCCGTGCGGGGGCTCGTGCCCCCAGCGAGCTGCAGCCCTGGAGCCCCCAGACCCCGCAGCGCCCCCGGGGACACTTTGCTTTTCAGCGCGGCGGGGGCCGGACGCCCCGTCCCGGGTGCGAGGGCACGGCAGCGGGCCGGGCGCGGCGCGGGGGGGGGCGGCGCGGCCCGGTGCGGAGGAGTGGAGCCGCAAGGGCAGCTTCATCCGCAAACCGGCGCAGGGCTGGCTGCACCCCGACGAGCGGGTGCTGGGGCCCGGCGTCTCCTACATCGTCCGGGTAAGTCCCGAGCCCGGCGCGGGGGGCGCGGAGCCCACGGCCCCACCCGTGGCCGGGGGGCGGCGGGACCGGCCGCTCCTGCCGGGGGCTGCGGGCAAAGCCCCCCGCCGCGGGTGGTGGGTGTGTGCGTGTCCCCTCTCCACGGGGCAGCTCTGCCGCGGGGCGGGCGTCGGAGGAGCCGGGCGGGGGGTCCGGGGTGGCCGGTGCACCCGTGGCCCCTCCGCCCCGGGGCGGGGGGCTCGGTCCTGGAACGTCCGGGGGGGGTCTGCCCGGCCCCGGCACGTCCTGGGGGGGTCGGCCCGGCCCCCCGAAGTGGGATGGGGGGGTAGAGGGGTGTCTAGCCCCGGGAGCCAGCAGCAGCCGAGGCATCCCCCCGAGTGCGCTGATGAGTTTGTCAGGTCTCAGCCTGGGGTCTGGGCGTGCGACGGGGCGTTTTGGGGTGCGGGGTGAAAGGGTGCTGTGTGACCCCTGGTGCCGGTGTGGAAGGGGCCCCTCACCCTGACACCCAGCTCCCCCTGGCCCCTCTCCATTGCTGGTGGCAGCGGCTGGGGGAGGCTGCCCTGACCATGTGTCCCCCCCAACCCCCCCGCAGTACATGGGATGCATCGAGGTGCTGCGCTCCATGAGGTCCCTCGACTTCAATACCCGGACACAGGTTACCAGGTACGGCCCTGTGGTCCTGCTGTCCTGCACCCCAATGCCACCCAGAGCTCCCGGTGGCCCTGGGTGCACCCCCTCCCTGGGTCCCTGCAAGATGGGGGACACACACACAATGCCACCCAGAGCTCCCAGTGGCCCTGGGTGCTCCCCCTCCCTGGGTTCCTGCCGGAGGGGGGGGACACAAGGCGCCAAGCTCCGGGGGTCTCTGCCCCACGGGGGGCAGCCAGCACGCAGGGACGCGGACGAAGGGCACTGCTGCGGATCGATGGGTGGAAAGAGGAGAAGGGAGGTGGCCCTGGCCAGGATTACGTACCACGGGCCATGATGTGGGACAGCACTGCGGGGAGGCTGCGGCACCTGGGGCTGCGGGGGCTGACGCCCCCAGACCCTGCAGAGCCACGGGTAGGGGAGGCAGCTGGGAAGGGGCCGGGGGTCTGCAGCGGTAACCCAGCTGGGGGCTGTGGCTTGCAGGGAAGCCATCAACAGACTGTACGAGGCGGTGCCGGGCGTGAAGGGCATCTGGAAGAAGAAGGTGAGTTTCCACCCAGCCCATCCCTCCCAGGGCTCCTTCCTGGGGTGAGCTGGGGCCACGGGACAGGGTGCTGGGGGTCCCTGCCCCGTTCATGGGGCAGAGCCTGGGGTCTCGGGCACCCCTCTTT
>JAVJGJ010000057.1:14716496-14740620 GCA_035590215.1 Microhierax caerulescens
AGACATGGATTTAAATTAAAAACAACCCAAACTTCTTTCAATGCACTTTTTGCCTTGTACGTGTTCTACTCAGCACAAGTCCTTGTCGCTTACACGGACGAGTTTCCAGATTTGTAGGGTATTTACTCTCCACTGTTACATGGGGTTGTTTTAATGTATTGCCTTTCACTCCTCTAAAACTAATAGGAATACAGCAGTGACAAGAACATTTACAGTCTTTTTGCTTTCTTCTTAGAAAAATCCTGGCACTTAAACTGCAAATATATAAAAAAATAACTGTTGTTTTAAACCCAACTGAAATACTGCACTACTGTCACTCCTTCGAATAACCTATAGTGCTTATCTTTGTTGAAAGAAATACTTTCTGTTGCCTCCATTAGTAATTGCAGACCAAGTTCTGCCTGTATGTTTTGAGTGAAAAAGTATGAGTAGCTTTTTTCAGTAGGTCTGTTGAGGAATGTGATACTACGTAAGATGTGTATGAGCAATAGAATCTAGACTTCATTATTTTTTTCTCATAAATTAAAGGCGAAAAAAGCCTTTTATGAGCAAGCTAAATACTATTCAGCTCAATTTACATTTTCTGCTGGCTAGGCATGTGTAAATCCAGAGATATATTTCCCTGGAGTTCACTGGAGTTACCCAGAGTTTGCACTGGTATGATAAAAATCAGAACCTGGCCAGAGGAAGAAAAGCAGGTGAGAAGAGGAGAGGGCAGATGAAGGCAGTCCAGAGTATTAGGAGAACCCACAGAAGATGGAGGTTGTTGGCTTAGAGATACTGCCCTTGGGGACGGTTTCATTAAACTTCTGTTAAGAGCTAATATGTTGGCGGTTGTTATTAAAAAAACGTACCCCATCCATTTCATAAAATCCATTGATATTTGCAAGGTGGTAGGAGATTGGTTTTGAAGAGATTGAATTGTTTCTTCGCTTAATGTTAGTAAAATGTAAATGTATTTCCATTAACTGGCAAACTGGTACATTCCTTGAGTCCTTAGTTCAAAACAGAACTTTCTTTTCACTCCAAAATATGGATGGGTGGATGAATTTGACTAATTTTCTGTTTGCAGTATGTCAGGTGACAGTATGTCTGTTGTCCTCTTTGGATGTGCAATATCTCAGTGTTAGTAGGAGCATAAAATAAGTCCTTTGAACTTTAAAAACAGGAAGTGTACCACAAATGGAGGAGTAAAAGTCACAGTCCCACCTACCTTTAAATGCTGTGATATTAGATCTAAAACAGAAGGATGTCCTCTGAAGCCAAAAGCGATTAAGTTGTCATGTGATTAACTTACTTTTTTCTTTTGCAATTCTGTTCACTGTTTATTAACTTAAATTGGATTGAAAAAACTCTAAGCTGGGGGAATGCATCAGAATCTTGCACAATCACCAGGATTAATGATGACAGCCTGAACTGTCGAACAAGCTAAATCATGAAATTCACAATATTGCTAGACAAAGGGTTATATGTTTTTCTGCAGCTGTATTTGCCATAACAGAAGGGACTGGCAGTTTCTGGTACAATTCGTGTGCTGTCATGAGAAACAGTATGTACACCATGCACAACATCTGAAAACCATGTCTCAGCGTAATTTTTTTTTTTTTAATGTGGAAGTGCTGAGGATATTTAAGTGAGGTGTAGAAGCAAGAGTCTTAACATATTTTGAAATTTTCTTCACAAATGTTGCAGTAACAGAGAACAGAATGGAGAGCTTATTTTCCGTAACGTTTAGGAAGCAGTTAGGAACCTGTGTATCAGATTGGCCAAAACAAATAAACCAGCTCCACTTGTTCATTTTTCCTTCAATAAAGAGAGAAAATACTGTTTTTTCCAGAAGCATAAACATTTCCAGAAACTTCTTTAACCCTCTGCAGTTGCACCTCGTTACAGAAGTATTTTTACTAAGGGAAACTTAAAGGAACTTCCATCCCCAGATGAAGCAAAGACTCATTTATAAACAATGAGAGCAGGAACAATAGAAAGCTGAGTGCATTCTGCATGAATAATATAACTGAGGACTGTGAAAAGCCTATGATTTCTGTATGCCAAACTCAGTGTGGGAGTGCAGCATTCAGCTGATTTTTTCAACATTAGAGACTCATCCCTTTTCCTCGCCCCCCCCATGTGTATGTGCAAACATGCACACATGGAAGACTAGCACTGATGATTAAAGAGGGAAGTCATCAGCAGCTCCTATGCAGTGATGCTGAGAGTCGAGTGTAAATTCATAAAACAGATGGAACTTAGGTTGAAATTTAAGCCAACACTTCGCTTTAATACATGCCCTAGGTAGGTGGAGGAAAGGCCAAAGACCTGTTTTAAGAATAGGGTTTGAGCGTCAGTCTGTATTCTTGGCTGTGAGTCTGATTTTGTTTGCAATTGTGAGTTTTTAAGTCAGAGAGCTTATGAGGCTTTCAGTATGAACTCATATTTCTGGCACCTTTAGATATATTGTTTTCATTTATGAGACTAAATCTGGATTTAAGCTCTGGATTTCAGGCCTCTTAGTTGAAAAACTTTGGCTATGTAGTTGGTTATTTTCTCTTTTTTTCCTCTTGCGTTTTCTTAATTAAAGTCATTCTTCTAAAGGTGCTGAACTATAAGCTCTTTGGATGTGGGTCTGTCTTTGTCCTGTGTGCATTTAGTGTTTGGCTTAATGAGATTCTCTTCCAGGAATCCCAGACCGTAAGGTAATGCAAACAGTGAGTAATAAATTGAATAGTAGCTGATATTTTGCCATACACAGTGGCAGAATAAACCTTCTCCAAAACTCATCTCAGAGTGTCTTTGCCAAATATGTTACAAATATCTTTTCCCGACTTAGGCTGGCTGAGGCGGTCCATTCCATCCACTCATGGATTTGCTATCCTGTGAAGATGTTTGTAGTTTTGTAGAAAGTAATATATATATATAGTTATTTTCTTAAAGTTTAGTTGTTGGGGGTTTTTTTGCAGTTCAGTACCTGGTTGCTCTTTGAAATTGTCACCTATTAAACTGAGTGCTGTCAAATGGTAATGATGGATTTTGTAAGATGATCCAAAGAACTGAAAGCTGGACTGAAGTCCACTAATGCATTTCCTGAAGATCATTGTACTGTATGGGCTTTTAGTTCTACTAGTGTTAGCTGGGCACAGTGGCAAGCACAAGCTTTGTCCATAATTACAGTTTCGATAGTCTTCCATTTTGCTTCACCATTTGAAAGAAAAAAAAACCAAACCAAAACCACCACACACCAAAAATGAAGAAAAATGTACGACATCATTCAGATTAAGATTCTGTAGTTTTGTTGGGTTCAGTTGAGCTGTGACTGTTGATACTTTCTGAGCATCTGGGCCAGGTGGACATAACTTCCCCCACTATCCCCAAACTGCTTTTTTATAAAAAAAAAAATAAATTGGTCCTAAATTGCCAACTGCTGATACAATGTTGGACTTGATCCCTAAGATTGTTATTATCTTGTTAAGCTAGTTTCAGCTGAAGTCCCTGTTAGTTAGCTGTTTGTCTTTCTCTAGAGACTGTGGCTAAACCTTCACATTTTGGTGTTGCTTGCAGTTATTTCTTTTAAATATAGCTTTAAAAATGTTATTCCAGAGCAAAGTCTGAATAATAACTAGCTGAAAATTACTACATATTTTCTAAGTGATTCACTATTGCTTAAAAAAGATCTTGTGATCACCAGATACTTATGTATTCATCAGCTGGGCTGTTGCACCCTATCATGTAAATACAGAAAGTTTTAAAAATGCATAGTTCTCACCAGTTAGCATACGGACATGACCTGGGATTTATTAAAATGCAGGTTCTTCACACGATTGAGCTCAGAGCTCTTATAGTCTGTTGTGTTAAGATCCACTGAAGGAGTTTTACCTTCCCAGGTTAAGGATCCATTAGGTAGGAACAATTCCTCTGAAGTCATTGCACTATTTTCAACTTAGAAAGGCTTGAAATTAGCATTAATGGAGTACTGGACTTCCATGGGAATTTGGTTTGATATGTTGAATGTGCAATGAATCAGTCTTAAACAAAAATTGATTGCTTTACAAGCCTATCCAATGTTATTCCGAGAAAACTGTCTGCTGTCTAGACTGAAGAGCATCCAAAAGGTGTTTTTTTTAGTGGAAATGGCTTAGAAGAAGTAGACACAGATTTATGTTTCAAGGGCCAGATTCTGCCAAACTCAAGGGCTTTGGCATAAGCATTCTTCATATTTTAAGGAGAAAAAATCCTCTTCACCTGGAAGTAGAGGTTTCCAGACTGTATGGAGATCAAAACACTCAAAGAGCATGAGAAACAGGGGTAAGAGATGATATCTAGAAAAAACAGTAAAGTTTAAGCTTATGGGTTCTTTGTGAACACAACAGGGAGGCTCCAGCAGTGGGATGGGAAATCAAGAGGGATAGGTAAAAGTTTGAGGTGGAAAGATTGTCTTTCCCAGTTCTCGGCAGAGCGGAGGCTGAGGAGCTTCTGTGGAGGAACTGCTCGCAGGCAGGTTGTGACTGTACGCGTACCCATAGCTGGCATAGGTCTGAGCAGTTTCCTCTTCTCACGTGTCCCCCTCTCCCAGCGGAAAGAGAAGCTAACATTTTAAGACTAATGAGCTAATGATGATAGGCAGGGATTCTGTTCTGTAAGTTTGATGCTAAGTGGGGAGTTAAGGTAAGGAGTTATACTCCTATGCACACTTCTCAGTCTTAGTATGTTTATTTGCATGAAGTTGATCCATTCTTGCATGGAACAAACATTTGCTGAATGTGGACCCAGGAGATGCGTAGGAAGCTGAGTTTTAATGTGACTCAAATCAGTAGTGGCTGAAATTGTCAAAATGCTGTGCATTTTTATTTCTGGAGGCTAATATACTCCAAATATACTCCATCTTTTTTTAATTACCAGCCATAACTAGAAGTATGATTGATTTTCTCTACTGGAGTGTCATTACTAGCCTTTCTATATTCAGATGTCCAGGTTACAATGTTTGAATAACCCTCTAGTTAGTGTTACAATGTCTCTCTGCTCAGTGTAGTAATTTCAAGCTAGGTAATTTCAGTTGAATTTATTCTTAATTCCCAGAATGGATCTGTCAGGTTTTTTCCCTTACCTGTGTACCAAGAGGTAAGTAATATAAAGCTGAACTAGTGACATGCATAAGGGCCTCCCTCCTTTTTTTTTTTTTTTTTTTTTTAAAGTAGGTAAACCTACTTCAGTTTTCATTGGCCGAGTAAGAAAATACATCAGTGTTGCCTGAGAGATGTTGACATCTGATGCTATCACTTGCCATAACTAAGATTATCTGTTTCTGATGTGGGTGTTTCTAATGCTCTTTGAGTAGTGCAAGTAATCGTACAGCGAAAACTGAACTGCTGGTCACTGGTCGTTGTATTTGCTCCCAGCTGGCTTCCTATCTTTACTGCGTAGCCTTGGCTCCTTCATCCTGAAGGATTTTAGATTGAAACCCAAAAACATACTTTCTTGTGATAAGGTAGCTTTTTCTTTAGTCTCTTGGAGTTTGTAGGAACAGGATGGCTATGCCCACATCAGCAAGTAGTGCAGTGCAATGGAAGGAGATCTGGAGAGCAGAACGGTTGGTGCCGAGGAGACTGTGTACATCCTGAGGGTTCAGGCTAACCCTCCTCTGGGCTTGGGGACTGAGTATCTGTTACTGCATGGCATATGTTAGGTGTGCTCCAGAAGTGTACTATTAAACTATTGAGTTTAATGTGAAAGGAATCCACTTGGTTTACTCCAAGGTGACTTTGTAATGCAAACCGAAGGAGAAGATCTGCTTTGGGCAGGTGGCATCGGAAGTGAGCTCTTGATTTGGAAGTGGTAATTAGTGTGGATTTACCCAATATGTATTCCTTGCTGGTGGGTTCCTCTGACACTTAGCACTACTCAACACCAGCCCTTCTGTCTTTATAATGATATCATAGTCGTGTGAATGGAGAGGGGGAGGAAGACAGTTGACCTCTCTGTGACCATGGGTATATCAGCTGTATTCCTCTGTGTTCTGCACGCTGGAGGGAAAGGGATCGAAGTAGCCGCTCCTATTGTCTTTACCCACAGTATTTTGAGGGCTAGAAATGTTTCGCATCCCTGAGCTCTCGGGCATTTCAGGTCTAATGGAATTCTGGACTCCTACTTAGAGATTTTATTTTTTATTTCAGATGTAAGACCTATACCTCACTATGACTGGGAACAGTGTCCCTCAAGGAGAAAGTCTCTTCCATGGCATAGCAGTATTCTGGGTTGCAGTGTGCGATCAATTTATCTATGTTAATGGAAGTTAGTGTCCATCTCTTCTGTTATCTTGCTTGGATATAACGTTAGAGAGACATTTTGGAAGTCCTTATATTTCTTGAAGAAAATGTCACCAATTTACTCTTTCAGTAGGAATTATTGCCTCTCTTCACATCCTTAATGCTCATGGCATTATCCAGTATGTAAGACCCAGAAAAATCAATGTGGCTCAAAATACAGTTGAAACTTACTTGACTTAGTTTACCCTTGACGTTTTGCTCACTATAGAAAAGTAAGCAAACATAACTGGAAGAAAGCATGCTATTGCCTTTAATGTTAAATAGTATTGGCTGTTATAAAGCAAGGAAACAAATGAGTAGTCTTCCAATATCCCTTCTTAAAAACCCCCTAGCATTCTTTCACCCAAAACTTTACCACTGCAGACCTTCAGTGCTACTAGGAGCTATATAAGCAGCCTGCTAGGGGATCAAAATACCAATGGTGCTTTCTCTTACCAGACTGGGGACTGTATAGGCTGGGTTAGGTCTCATGCTGACCTAATGGTACAAGGGTTGTGCTTGTATGGTACGTAACTGACTACTCTCCACCACCCCCCACCCCACCCCACAGCCTTTGTTTTTTTTCCCCAGGAGGTGCTCAGATACCACAGGGGTGGTTGACCTTATATGATTCTTACCTGACACACAGTCATTGTATGCTGTCAGGATGTTTTTCAATGGCGTGACACTCCTCCACAGTAATGAGTCTGCATAGAAACACAGGATACATCGTTCAGTTAAATGGAAAACTGAGTATGCTAAGGGATAACTGTATAGTGGTGTGCTCAGTGTGTAACAAATGTTTCTTTAAAACTTGTAAGATGCATGGTGTGTAAAGGTAAATTATACAGTGGTTCTCTTACTGCAACTACAATAGAAATGAAGGTTGGGTCTTGTGTTAGCCTCAAAGAAGTGACAAGAAGAATGAGATTCTGGAACAACCTTCCGATAAAGTGGAAGCAAACAACCAGTCTGGTAATATCCAGAGGAATCTGTGACATGTAAAGGCGTTGAGAAGCCTTGGCTTGCTGCAGGGGAAGAAAACACATAGCAGCCACTTGTTTGTGAGCTGTAATGTTTGGAACTATTTCTGCAGGATACAGAAAAAAATGTTAAGGGATGAAGGAGTAACTCAGCCATATCTCTATTTACTCATAGCCAGTCTTTATTTTCTGCATTGGGGTGTCAGTTCCAGCTGTCATAAATTCCTGATGCACAGATGCTTTTGTCATATTAAGAAACTGATTTCAAAATTATTTTCTGTTCTGGTTCTTCAATCATAGAAGTTTATTTTATAATAATTGAATACAGAGGGTTTTTTTTTCAAAACAGGGGTTGCTGACTTAATTTGTAGGACAGAGTTGGTATTCTCACAGTAATTCAGAACATTTCTGGCACTTCATTTTTCATTGTGATTTTGGTACCTGGAAGAGCTGTGAAACATTTTTGCAGAGTGCAGTGTTGGACCCAGATATGGGGTGGTAAGAAAACTACAGAGTCAGAGATGGAGGTGACAGTTTAAGTTCTGACACTGGTATTTCTTTTTTGCTGCCAGGAAGCACCAGAAGATGGCATGGTTTGTACAGATGCATGCTTGAAAGTGAATGAGTGAGCTTGTGAAACTGCTATTAATAATCTTTGGTAGGGTGTTAAACACTGTCGTAAAGAAAAGCTGCAACATGCAGTATTTTAATCCTTATTTCTCCTTTCTGCCAGTAAGGGACAGCAGTGAAGTCCAGCCTATCCATCCGCCTATCCTTTTCTGAGTTTGGATGGCACAGAAAAGGGGAGGGACAAGTGAAAAGAAAGCAAATGTGATGTAATCTTGGTGCAACATACACAGAAAGGTCAGCTTGACAAGAAAGGATATTGATGGTAACTGGAAAAGATGGTACCTTCTCTTAAGAATTTTGACATAAAACTTTATGTATCTCCTTGGTATCTGTCAGTTCAACCTTGAAAGGCACAGACTTATCCCTCTCACTTTCCCCTTCTCTCCCCTCGCTTCCCAGAAAAAATGCTTTGATGAGCACAAGGTATTAAGATACTATTTTATTTTACCATCTTAACTGAAGTGCCAGAGTCTGATAGCTTTGGAGATTGAGGGTGTGTAAGTATTTGTTTCACCTTAACAATCCTAATGTTAGAAAAAGTAGGAGTGTATCTTCGAAAGCTGTGTTTGTGGGATTCTGCAGGCTCTGCATAGCCTCTTGACATTTTCACTGGAGGAGAGGAGGAGGATTCCACACCTCACACTGCTCCTTCCCACACACAGGGGTCCCGGCTGCCATCCAGGGGGAGGAGAATTGGTGGAGCTTTGCCACTTTGAGTCACCATAGCCTGACCAATGCATATTATAATTTGCTTTTTACAAACAGTGACAGAAGTGTATTTGTTTTCTCCCATAGGAGGAAGAAGAGGACACAAAAGAAGCTGTGTATGATGTGAGGGGACAAGATGCTGTTAATTTTATTTCATGAGCTAAGCCAGCAGATATACACTTAGGTTACTTTTTTGGTGTTTGAAAAGCTCAAACAGGAAGGCTACTAAGAGGCAACAATTCATTTGGGCACATTTGAAAGGAATTTTTCTTTTGATCAGATATAGGAAGAAAAAGGATTGCTTGTACTTTACTGGACCCAAAGTTTGCTTTCACATATCTGAAATTGGTGAAGGTTTGTACCAGTTTAATGAAAGGGTATTTCAGTGCAGCAGTTTAAGATTAAGGACTAATTGGTTACTATTTCCCTAGCCTTCTGGAAGTCTAAAGAACTATGAAAATGTGAAGTATTATAAAATTCTTAGTTAAAATGTAATTAGTACAGCTATGAATTTAGACAGGAGAAGAACCAGTTAAAACTTTCTCCTCTCCTACCATAATTGTTTCAGCATGTGACATGCTGTGGCTGATAACCACTGCATTGGAAAATTCATAGAAGGGCTATGTGGTTATGGTTGATACTACACAGTTGCTTTGATTTTATTTTATTTTTTTTTTAAACCACTGACTATCCAGGCACTGGTACTTCCTTTTTAAGGGCAGATTGAGTTTAACTCTGTGACTTGGTCATGTGAATTTTCCGGGCAGAGAGCTTGAGGTAGAGTCTGATTCTGATGTGCGCCAGGAATAAGTCTGCAGAAGTTGGTGGAGTGTTGTGATGTTGAAACTACATTTAGACTGACCACAATACTTACAGGGATACTTGAAATTTGCTCTCTGCCATCCTGTAGGCTTGTTTCTGCAAATGGGACATTAGAATTTACAGGGACACCTCAGGGATGGGTCCTGTTTTCTGCTCGTTTAAAATTTTCTGAAATCAGTAAATTTGTGCTAGTGGAGAACTTGGCTCAGTATGAGTAAAGGTGAGATTTTAACAGAACCATCTGATAAGCACACTTTTTGTCTCTCCTCAGGTGCTGTCTTTCATTTTCTGTGGTAACTACTGTATACTGATGCAGAGATAACATAAGCACATTGAGTTGTAAAGGCGTATAGTTTGGATTTTCACGCTAAAGCCGTGTATGTGTTCATTTCACAAGGAATCTGTGTATATGTAGAAGTGTAAAGAGGCAGTAATTGTTTTACATTGCTGACCACAGCCTTTGGGCATTGGATAATGACTTCAGACTTCTTTGGAGTATCTCATCTGAGATCTCAGAATATCTGTTAAGGATGCTGGAGCTCCCTGTTGCTTCACAGGTTAGAAAAGCTGCCCATGTATTTTTACAGTCTGAAAGAGATGAATGCATCAGACTCTTATTTTCTTTTTATGTGGCTTTATCTGACTAGTTAGTAGTTAGAAGTAGACATTGTGTTGGATCATTCTGGAATTTTATATCTGTGCAGTATGATGTGAATTACTTTGCAGATGGATGGATGCCTCAAAGTGTAAAGAGTCTGTAGATGATGTTAACAAAATGTAATTTTCAAGCTGCAACTACCCTAACCGCAGTGGGGGGAGGAAACGCTGTGCGTGTATAAAGTAAACATTACAGGATTATGGTCAGAAGCTTGTAAGGAACACAGGGAGCCAGGATTTAAATGCAGTTCCATATCTGTAGTCGCATTGCCTCTCCAGTATGCTCTTTGGTGTATTCCTTATGGCAGAAGGAGTAGTACAGTTAAGTGCAGCTCTGCTCTGAGAAGTGCCGGTGTGTACAACTAGACTTTTCTTGTTCAACAGATCTGCTTTTTGCTGTGGAGCTTAATGATGCAGCACTGGATTTTCAAAAGCTCTCAACAGTGGCCTATACTATCTCTTGCTGGAGTCAACAGGAGTTTTACTATTGACTTCAGCCGAAGCAGAATAAGTGCTTCTACAGTGAGAGCTTTTGTTGAAACCTATCTGTAACTATGATCTGGTGTGTACATTGTCCCAGAAGGGACTGATCACAGCAGCACCTCTGGTCTCTGTCCCCAAGGCCTTGATCAGTTAAGTTCCTGTCTCCTTAGCCCAGCAGCCCCTGGGATTTTCTGATCGGGAAGGGCCAATAGACAGTAGGACTGATGCTCATTAAACTTTACTAAATTTGTGGGAACTGCCCAAGGAACATGTTCAGCAGTAAATTTTTTCCACAATTACCTTTAGCGTGTTCTTTCCTCTTCAGATTAGTCAGTATTGCTGCCACCGATAGAGACTGGGCCAGATCCAAAGCCATTTCGAAGTCAATTGAAAGGGCCCTGGCATACAGCCAGGATTCAGTTCCACTTCTTTCCAGTTAGACTAGTTCTTGCTGGCTTCAGTGGGCTACAGATCAGTCTTGCTGTCCTCAACAGCTGAAAATATGGGTTTAAAATGGGGAAAAGGTGTTTACATTCGCTCTTAGAAATCCCCAAACATCTGAAAGGGTTTGGTTCAGATTAAGAGACCCCCCAGCGCTAAAGCCAGCGGTCAAGCAGTGACCTGGAAAGTTTCAGGTGAGATTGAAATACTGGTGCTGCAAAGCAAAGGAAAACAAAGAAAGGTTTCGTCTGAGTGGGAACCTGGAGTCAGAATTAATTCTGCAAACACATGTTTGCAAGGACCGGTTATGCATTGGTGGAAATGGAATTATAATAGGTGTTGTTTTGCTTCTTTAACAGACACCCCAGGAAGCTTTCTGTAATATTGTTGAGCTTCAAACACTTTAGAAACATGGCTCAGTTAAGTCAGGCTGCCAAAATGGTGTGGGCCTCAACTTGCTGCAGATGCATAGCTGTGTTTATTTAGACCTCGTGGTCTTATGGCACTTTCGCTCTCTTAAATCTACTGTTCTGTGAGCATAAACACTTTGGAAACTAGTTTTTTGATAGTTTTATGCCTTATCTTGGTGCTTAAGGAAGAGGCAAACTCTGATTCAAGGTTTTGCAGTGACAGGAGCATGCAGAGATGTTCTTAAACATTAATTCTCTAGTGCCTGTTTAGGGGTGGTCTATGGTGCCTGACCTTCGGTGAGGCCATGTACTGAACCTCATGTTTTTGTGAAGCTTGCTGGTAACTTAATATTTTCAGAATGTCTACCCTTCTGTCCAGTTTTGTGAAGTTGTGCAATAGGTTCAAGGTAACACACAAAGGTATTGTAAATTTTTAAGTATCACTTCCTTAGAAAATGAGCTTCAAAATGGTTTTGTTAAAATATCTTTCATACTTTTTTGGTTGGTGTTTTTTTTTTGTTTTGGTTTTTTTTTTGTTTTGTTTTTTGGTGGTTTGTTTTTTTTTTTTTTTTAAGATCAGTCTTACCTAAGAGTTTCATCTGCCATCCGATGGGAGAGGTGAACTCTTTGAGCTGAAAAGGTGCCCTCACTGTAAGTACCTCAGTGTTCTTCCCTACTTAGCAAGTTATAAGAAGAACCTTTGCACCCTTTTCAGCACTAGTGAACAACATTTCTGCTTTCCTGTTTATTTCAGTAGACAGCAGTGGCATTTAGCCATCCCCAGGAAGCACTGAGAATTTTGTAAGGATGAGGCTTCAGCCAGGACACTTGCTCCAGGAGTTGCTGGCCATGTCCCTGCTCCCTCTGCTTTAATGGGACTAGAGCCTGGCTTCTGTTCTGTCTATGCTGTTGCCACCAGACTGTGAAGCTAAAACTGTGTTTTGCATTTTGAATTGGAATTTGCACAGGATGGTAAAGTTTAAAAATGGAACAGCTTTTTAATTTCCCCCCTGCAGTCTAGGTAACAGCTATGAGGGTCAGAGGCTATAGGAAACCCCTCATACTGACTGGGCAAGCATCCTGCTTTACTCCCCTGCAGAGCTCCAGGCTGGCTTTGCTTCTCAGAGGAGGCCACTCTAAGAACCTTGTGAATGAGGCAAGAGTTTTCTGGAACCTGTAGGACTTTGGTTGGGTCATTATTTAGGTGCAGTGTAATATGCCAGCCAAAGTTAAGCACAGTTGTAACGTACTGCAGACACAGGTCTGAAAGCCTGTGTGTTCTTCAGCAAGTTTATTATCTTTGTCCTCCATCTAGCAACTAACTGAGTAAGGACAACAGAGCAGCTGACCACTTGGTAGCTAGACAAGAACTTAATTTATTTGTGACAATGACAAAGAAAGGGAGGAACAAAGAGGTATAGAAGGGCCCCAGATTTGACATGATTTGGAAAGAATATTCTAGTGGCTGGCTTGTTGGCTTGAGTCTTTGGAAATGTAAGATCAGTTCCTTGTTCTGGTGATTTCTTAGCTAGCCCCTTAAGGCACTTGAGCCTATTTTCCTATTTTTAAAATGGAAGCAGCAGATCGCTTTGGTTTGAAATAATCACTGTGGTATATACTTTCAATACAAATACCTTTGAGATTGATGAGTGTCAAAATGTAGAGTAGTCCAATTGCAGTGTATATACATTTATACATATAAATGATATAACTGTAATTTTGCTATGGTCATATAAATATCTAAATTCAAATATACATAAATGTCTAAATTCTAAGATGTACAACACAGAAATCCCAGAGAAAGTGAGAATTTTCTCTCTTTAAAAAATAAAGCAAAGCTTTTATTCTCTTCAGAAGGTACAACCACACTGTTGTTCACTGGTTTGTTTCTGTTGACAGTCTTGAAATAAGATTTAAGGAGAGGTCTGAAAACCTGATGGACTAATTCAGGTCAATATATTGCCAAGAGCTCTTTGTATACTCATGCATCAGGCAAGGGCCAAATGAAGCTGGGATAAATGTTTTCATCATATCGCAGACTAATTTGTTCTAGAAGCCCCAAAAGGAGCACTGTTTCCATGAAAATTACAGTTCTTGCTGTCACTGACATCAGTGGCAAGATTTCCTTTTTCTTCAGCAACAGCACGGTTACCAGAAGTGTTTACATTTTTAGGTGCTATTCTAAGTGAGGACGTGGCCACTTTTTACCTTGCCCTGGCGTGATGTTCCTGCAGTGATGTGATGAGCCAGCTTGGGGAGCTGATTCGGCCAAAGCTAACTTTAAAAATCAAAAAGAAAAAAGTTATTTGTTTCCCTCCAAGTATGCAGGATTATGGCTGCCATTTGGCCCAAACTGTTCTTCACACAAGCAGAACTGGGCTGTATTATTTTGTGGCACATGGCACAGATCAACAATGTCACATGTCATGTAATGGCACCTTTGTTACAACCAGAAAACAGGTGACATGCCTGTTTTTTTACTGATAGATTTGCAGCGTGCCACGGAGTGGATTAATCCCACGGACCTGTCATGTAAATAGCAGTTAACAGTGGATTATTTATAACAGTGTTAGTAACCAATATTAAATTATGCTTCAGTTGTTACATGAATAATCACAAAAAAAAAATCAAATGAGGAATATTATCCACATTCTGTCTCCCAGAAATAGAGAGTTTCATGTATAGATTGGTGCAATCAGCATGGTAATTTACAGTTGCCTAGACCTTCAACAAGTCATGCAAAATCCATGGGGTGTCTTTTGATGCTGGAATTTTAGCTGGAAATCTGATAGGGCTGACAGATGTGTGCTGTGCAAGCTCTTGTTCCTTCCCACACAGTTTCTTTGTACTCACTCATCTGAACTCTCATCTGCAGCATTGGTTCCTTGTCAAAGCCAGAATAGCTCCAGTTCCTTAGGTTAAATTAATTTCTGATGTAGCATGTGATTCTCCACCAGAGAGTTTGATTGTTTTTCCTGTGGTTTACATTGTTGAAAGTGTTCCCTACTATATTTCTTGCACCTTAACTGTTAGGTGGTGTTAAGATACAGAGTCTATGGAAAAAGCATGCATAGTCTGGAAGTTGTATCATTTGCTGAAATGTAATATTGGTCTTGCGGCTTGCTTTGTAGACTTTATTTTGTTTCGGTGGGCTGGAGGCAAGGACTTCATGGCCAAACAGAGGTCCTGGTGAAGTTTTGTCTTTGTTTCCATAGTTCTGGGATGAAGCTTTCCAGTAGGCACTGACTGAATGTTCTAGTACCTCTCTGAACTTCAGTTTCTTTCCAAGCATGTTCTGTTTGGTGATAGCACAAGAAATTGATTTTTCTGCTTCCTAGCTGGAACCAGCATGTAAGTACAGTTGGTAGGTTGAGCTATACATTAAAACTGACACTAACCTGCCATTTAGAAAGCCTTTTACATACACGCTGCATCTCTTCAAATGGGTCCTTAGTCTGGGTGTTGGAATTTAGGCACTCCGAAGTGCAGGACAGTCACAGTCACATCTGTCCACTGCCCTAGGTTTTATCTTGTTCATGTCAAACATCAGGAAGATGATGTGTGCTTCACACTGTTGAACTGCAGGGAGCTGAGGATGTGTAGTACCTCTTAGGAAATGCCTTTCAGGACTGGTCTACAGCTTGCCAGGCAATTTCTGCTCTGTGGTGTGTGTGACTCTTGCATTTAGTGGAGTGCCAGTGCCTCTCACAGTACAGAGCCAGGCTTCCTCAGAGATTTCACACTCCAAAACAATGGTTTTAAGTGAATGTAGAGGGGAACGGTTACAGGCTGTGATTTTTTAGCAATATTGAAGTCTTGTTAAGCAGGTCAGATTTTTTTTTTTATTTCTACATTCAGCTAATTTTGATCATCTTGTCATAATTTTAAATCCCCCTGATTACTGTTTTCTTCAGTAGCCTCCAGGTGTTTCTTCTTGTACTTGGAAAACTTGGCAGTTATGAACATTTACTCCTAATGAGTTGCCTTTTGTGAAAGCACATTGATTTCTAGATCAACATCACAATTTTAAATGGCCTTTGTAAACTCTGTTACAAGTAGCTGTTTGCAAAGTTCAAAGACTAAAAATTAATCTGAGCCATTCTTCAGTATAAAATATTTAGTTGTTTTCTTTTTTCTTTGTTAGGAATGTCAAACATTTGTGCTAAATTGGCAACTAATGGTAGCTGCGAGTTAATTTGGTTATTGCTTTTTAAGGCACTGCTAAATATTAAAATACAGTTCCACTGTTATGATAACTGGTCTTTTCTGCATTTGCATTTGTAAAAATAGCGGCTAGTGTTTTGGAGCAGGAGTTAAGTGACTCACATTTACTGATGACAGCATTGTGAGGGCATGTGTTTCTGTTGTGAATGATACAAAAAGTTGGCTGTTGGTTTTCCCTCAGAAAGCTGTTGGCTGCATACATGGAATTGATTGGATTTAGGGTGAGAGAAAGTCCTCAAAAAACCCAGAAGGGTTTCAGTGTACGATCTTTCAGGAACCTTAAAGATTTCCAAGGGCTGTCTTGGCACTTTGGGGAGTAAGCTCCAACCTTACTTCAGTGTTGAGTGTGTGTCTGTGGCAATTTGTGCTATATGTTGTACAGGACTGTGGATGGAATAGTGGAGTTCACTTCAGGTTGATAGCATCAGTACTCTGTAACAACCTCTTCACCTGCCTGGAACTCCTTTCCAGAACGCGCAGATCTCTGGTTCACCTTAAAGTCCCCTGTAGGATGGTCACCTATTAAAAATGTATAGAACAGTGCAATTTTTAAAAGAAGAAGCTCTCTCTTTTTTTTTTTTTTTTTTTCCAGGATGAAGGAAAATCATATATTTGCAAATGTAATTTCATTTCTGGTAACTGCATTTTAATTATTTTTATTAAAGGAGCTTCCAGAAGTCTGTTAGGGGTCTCTTTATGTTAACCCAGGCACAGAAATACAGTGGAGGACATTTTCTACCTGAAGAACTTTCAGTTTAGACAAAGACACATTATAATCCCACTTCCACAGACAGGCAACTGAGGCACAGAGGTATTTAGCAAGACAGCCAAGGTTGTGCTGGAAAGTTTGCAGACCGGAGTTTCTGTGTCTGGTTTATTGGTTTACTCACAACACTGCCTGGTCTTTGCATTAGTGCCTTCTACCACCAAAATCAGGTGTTTCTCTAGTTCCTTAGCAAAGTGGATATGTGGGCATCCTCAAAAGGTGCTGCTCACCTGTACTTCTGCTGGGAGTGATCTGAGCCGATACTCTTCTTGTGGGCGACAGCGGTGGTGGCTGTGTCAGGCTGAGAGGCAGTGCAGTACTGTGCACGCATCTGCTCACCTGCTTTGGCTCTTAAATGAAAACGTTCAGAGTGCCAAATAGTCTTCCTGATGGCATTTTTTACTATTTTTGTCACAGTGTGAAATACATGAAAAAAGCCACTGGCCTCTCCAGACAGCCATAACAAAAAAATGAGAACAAAGCTTCATTTTTTATCCTTGCTGAAATGTTTATTTGAAAGCAGCACGGCAAGGTGGAATAGTTTGATTTGATTAGCAAGTCTAAATGTATTAGCAGCAAGACAGAAACTATATTACAATTAGTGATAATTAGTTGCACTGATTACTTCAGACTGCAATACTGTTTGACAGATGTTTTTCTGTAGTCTGGTATTGCAATAGGAGGGTGCTTTACCCTTGTGGTGGTTCTTAGCTTTCCTTCTGGTGATACCTTTGTCTTATTGTTGTTTGGTAACGGAGTCTCCACTGTGGGTACTGTAATTTGTGGCTTTGCAAATACAAATACTCTTTTAAAAGTAAAGTTTAAACCAGGAAAATACCTCTGAGTGATGTGTCTTCTCATATGGATGCTTGACAGCCCTGGAGAAGGCCTCTTGTTCTCCATGGAAACGGTTACAACCCTGCCCATCATCCCTGCAACTGCCTATCAGCCCTGTCTTTGAAGCCTGATCCAAACCCCACTAAATACCACAGGAGTCTCTGCTTTGACTGCAGAAGACTTTGGATCAGATGCCCACAGTGAGAGAGGGCATCTCCCTGTCCGTTCAGCCCTTGGTCTCTGTGAAACAGTGGGGATGGCTGGTGCTGTCTGGATTAGTAGCAAACAGACGATTCTCAGGATCGGATTAGGTAGAGTAGAGCCCTTTGGGGGACCGTATCCCAGAGGGAGGAAATCACCTCTTCAGCTGACTTGCTCTCGGGCCCACCTGTGCAGAGAAACGTGGAAACCCCATTGCCATTTTCAGACTGAGTAGCAAGCGGTGAGGAGAATGAGCATTCAGGAGCTACAGTTTGCGTGTCTATAAACCACCTCATATTCGCTGCTTTGTTAGCTACAAGGTCCTGAAATATTCCTGTGAATTACAGGTACCGCTCCAAAGAATCACTTTTCAGATTGGGTGTCCCTTTTTACAGACGGTTGCTCTGTCAAACGCTGTGAATCCTGTGACGCAATCATATTCTCTAATTTCCAGGAACTATATAGAGCTAATCTCGCTGGCTCAGCCCTGTGATGATAAACATATTAGGCTCTGACAATCATTCTGTTCCTTAGGAATAAACTGATACAATTTTGGATGCTTTGCTTTTAGTGAATGAGCAATAATCCCATTATCAGTCATCCAGAATAAAGTGCATTATGGTATGTATTAATACAGACCTGTGCATCATCTGTGAGCTGTTTGGGGGCAGATAAGCTAGAAATATGAATTTATACAAGAAAGATGTTCAGGAATTTCTCCTAAACATACATCTTATGTTACTGTACACATATTTTGCTTGTTGTTTCAAAACAGTGGTTTACAGACTCTACAGGTAGACATGATAGGTCACAGCAAAAGGGATCATTTAAATGTGTGACACAGTTACTTATTAGGATAGTAGCGAAAGCCAGAGGTTGAATGTCTGGAATTGCCCATGAAAAACATTTGAAGATTTCTGGACAGCTAGCTCTGTGAGAAAGGTCTTAGTTGCTAATACTGCATGACCAGCCACTTCATGCCTATCAACTCTTTTTGAAAGAAATATGTGCGCATTTGCAGCCAGGTGAAGCTATGAGCCAAATTTTAATTCAAAAAAATGAAATGTAAGTCTTCTTATCATTCTAGAGATAAGATGTTTATGTCTTCTACTAATAAGGCTGTATTCAGGATGTTTCATTTGGCAGATCACCTGTCCCTTGTCACTACTCCGGTAACATCGAGCACTGAAGGATTTTCCTGTGTTGTGGCGTACTGGGGATCATTCTGGGTGACTTGCACCTTGTACAGTTCCCCAGGTCTGTTGTTAGCTTGCAGTGTAAAATTAGGGTAACTGTACAGCAAGCAGGGAAGTATCAGCTGACCTATGTTGTCAAGGAATGTTAGAAGAGATCTGTTTGCTGAGCTTTTTCTCTGATGGTGGGATCCTGCCCTTATGCGAAGCTCTGAGCACCCTGGTTGGTGCTTGCTGACTGCTCTGGCTGTGGGGTGTTTCACAGGGGGAGCTCAGCACCTGTCAGGACGTAGCCCAGAGTTTGCAGTGAACTGCAACAGAAGCAAAGTGCCAGGTCCAGTCTTGTTCGAGGAGAAAACAATCACAGAGGTTGGGAGAAGTACACAAAATGTGAAACGAAATAACTTTGGTGAGTACATATGAAACGGAGAGTGGGGGACTGTGCAGAAGACAGGAGGCTGACGAGTGGCAAGCCTGATGGCATCTCCACCACAGTGCTCCCTCCCACAACTGCTGCCTCCCTCTGTGTGCCCTTTCCCAGCTGGGAGCCTTCCTTCAGGATTACAGAAGTTGTCCCACTTTTTGCCTTCCAACTTCCTTTAATAAAAAGACTTGGCTTTTACATTTCCCTCTCTTCCTCAGCTCTCCAAGCAATTAATATGCACAAATTAATACCAAACTCCCCAAGCCCTTGTAGATAATACTTGTCCCCCTTTCCTTTGTTCACAGGTAGGTGAGGTAAAGGATGAGGCTAAGTGATATGACAAAGGTCGTGCTGAGAGTTTGTGGCAGAGGTGGGAAGAGCTCTCCTGACTTGTGTGCAGATCTACAGAGGTATTTTGCAGCTAATAGCCCCTTGAAATCAAAAGCTTATAGAGATGTTTATGGATCTGGACCTTATTTCTAACAGCTGCGCTGTCTTTGTGGTATCTACCTAGTCAGCAGAAGAGGCTTCACTGAAATAATTACGCTCATGTGGCTTTGCAGCTGTAGCAAACAAGCAAACAGGAACTGCAGTGTCTCTTTAAGTAGTATATAAGCTTTGCTGCACGTTCCCAGTGCAAATGGTATACTTTTCTCTAGCTTGAGTCTTACAGGCTTATACTTAGCTGGTTGACATAATGAGTTGAAAGCCATCTGTGAATGCATGGTTTCCTTGGAGCATTTGTATGTAAACTACAATGTCATGACAGCAGCCCATAGAAAACTTCCTTTACTGGAATTGTAGAAGGTGGCATATTTATTGGTCAGCTAAAACAGGAAGTTTAAACGAAGGAGAAAAAGGCTAGGTGATATAAATCCTGTTAGGAGTAGCTTCAAATATGGACAAATTGGATTTGCAGAATTAAAGGTAACTTAAAATGAGACATTAGAAAAGACATAAGGTAACCTTCTGGCTGTCTTGCTTTATCTGTCTTGATTTTGGCAGCGCAGCTGCATAGGCCATTAAACTGATTGTCTCAGGATATATGCTTGAGATGGAGTAAACTACCTGATATTAATTTAAGAAGAGGTGATAATGGTATCATGCTGACAGTGTACATTTGTAGTGATCAACCCTGGCAACTGTTTCTTTGAAAGCTCTGAAACATAAGAACATGAATTTTCATTAAGAGGTGGGGGGAGGGGGGAATTAGAGACACGCCTAGAAATTAAATAAGAGACAGCTTTCTACCAAGCTATTTAAAACTATGTTTTTAAAAAAACATTACTTGGATTCTTGCACTGATCAGAATGTTGCATTAAGGGCCTTTTGTGACCTGCTGTACTCATTGCAGAAAGCTGGCAGAAAGCCTGGAGAAACCAAATCAGCTCAGAGCCCAACTTCACAGCTACATCTTTTCTTGGTTACTTGGCCAAATGACAGTCCCTCTAGCACTCAGGACAGTATCTTAAAAATCAAAGCCTGAAGCTGGATTTGGATTTTATAGCTTGATTCTGTTAATTTTTGTGTATACATATACATACATGTATTTTTACATATGTGTATGTATATGAGCACAGAGTTTGGCATCACTGCAAATTTTTAAGTCTTCAAAATTGACTTACAGAACATCCTTAAAAATAGAGGCCTCGACTGAGTTATTTTAAAATATGTAATTCTGAAATATAAAGGCTTTATTCTGTATCTCCAGTGATGCTTCTAAGAGTCTTTTTCCAAGAGGAAATAAATGGGTATGAGCGTAGCAGCCCCAGATAACTACTGCCTGAGACAACTAATCAAAAGCAAAACTCTGAACCCATCTAGACACAAACTGTTATCGAATGTACAATGAAGCTTACTTAAAAAAATACAGGGAATGGTTTTCCCTTTGCTAGTGTAGTTCAGTTGTAATAGAGTTACTCTCCATTTTAGCCATAATACATAAAGTAATTTCACTGTTTTTTGAAGCTGATAATGTTTCTTTAACTACAGTGTTACAGGTCATACAGCCTTTTATACAGCTGGTCACCCTCAATAAATCTGTTTTTAAAAATCATTTGGCAGTTGTGGAATATATGACAAGTGTCTTATTAGATCTAATCTTTATATAAAACATACTTAGCTGTGTTCACTATATAATACTCGCCCTGTTAAATTTCCATTACTATCATAGTTAGGAAATACTGATTTAAAGTGCCCTTCTAGGTGGAATGGAACAGTGCCTAGTATTAAAAAGAGCTATTTTTCTTTCTCTTCTACTTTCTAGTGTTGTTTGATACCCAGTGTCCTATGCTAGGTCACACTGGGTGATAACGCGGGCCAAATGAAGATAGACGTAAGGTGATGCAGCCAGGTGTGTTATGACGTCTGTGTGCGACTGCATTAGAAAATTGAATGAGGCCTGTATTCAATGTAGGTTTGTCTATCTGTTTGCAAAAGAACAAAAATCCAGATGTGTCTGAAGTTACCTCTTGGGACAGACATTTGCTGCTGTTCATGGATAGAAAATACTAAACTGGTGATTATTTTGTACAGCTAGTTACTGCTGTGCTCAGGATTACAAACCTGAAGTTATTAGAAATGATGCATTTGTGTTTTAGCACCTCAAACATCCAAGTATGTATCCAAAAGACTTGGGTATATGAAAACATTTGCAAATATAGCTGTGTTTTTATGTATTATGCCTGAGCAGTTGCTTTCTGGAAGTTATGCACTGGAAACTTTTGCAAATTCCTTCTCCATTTCTAGGACAGCAAATCTGTTGGCTTGCTTTCCTAGCACAATGTAGCAACATAAAGCATCACTGGCTTCAATTTCCTCCTGAACATCTTTAATTTTGCAGCCTCCTTCCCTCTCTTGCACTGCTTCCCAGTTACCAAGCAAGAGCAGGGGGTCACTTGGCTTTTCAGAATTTGATTAGTGCCATTGTTATAAATCATTCAGTTTGTTTGGTACCAGCAAAAGTGATCCAAATAGCAATTCGCAAAATCTGATCTAGGATTTAACATCACTTAAAAAAACTAATTAGTGCCACTGTTAAGGGCTCTCAACTTTGTACATTCATATTGATGAATTTAGTGCCAGTGAAAAGCAAGACAGAAACAATTCAGCCAAAACAAGTGTATGTTTCTGTGACACAGGGCCCACGAACACCCAGTGCTGTAGTTTCTGTTTCAATCTGACTGTCTTACTGTGTGCACTTTTCTTCCTGGAGAGTGAGTTCCTGAAAATGGAAGCTGTAGTAACGTGCTGCTGTCAGTAACAGTAGGTGTTGCACAGGTGATCATGTGTCCGTGATTTCTTTGTGCATATAGTTTTACTGTGATCCTACTATACGTTAATTACAGAACATTCAGTTTCCTTTGTTCTGTAAGAAACTGAAACTGCAGCAATCCATCTCATTTGTGACCAGAGCTCAGTTAATGACAGTGGTCAAGTTTGCCTCAGATGTCAGTGAATTTAACTTGGACATAAATATGGAATTTATGGAATTTTTTATTCGGAATACTTCAACGTTTGAACAGTGATACAAGGCCTTTGCATGTTTAAGACGGTTTTGCATTGCTTTCATTAATGAAGTAGTTGCAAGAATGAGGTGTCACTGCTGTCACTGTACTGCTTCTCCTTTTCTATGGTGTCTGAACTTTGCAGTCTCCCAGGCAGGAAGATGTTAGTGCCTCAGTGTGTAAAACGGTGAGAGATCAATAGAGAGATTTTCAGGAACACCCAACTCTTTCCCCTACTCTTTTCAGTAGGAACCCCTGGCCACTCTGGAAGATGAAGCTTTGTGGCAGAGGTGAGCACAGCACCCTCTCATCTTGAGTCCCAGGGTGACATCACAAAAGGTTAGCCAGTGTCAGTGGGCCATGGCTAAGGCATGGCTTGGAAGCCTTCATACTCTGAAATCTACCAAAATCCAATTGCTAGATCTCTTTTGGAAAATAAGAACCTACACTTCATCTTTGAGCATCAGCTTTGGTAGACGTGGCCCACCCTGGAAGGGTCCCTGTGCTAGCATGCCTCCCACCTGAAAGAGCCCCATGAGAAAGCCCCCGTTTGCCAGACATGTTGGAGTTTCAACTCAGATTCTGTTTAATCATTGTTGAGTTAAGCAGCCACAAGATCTTTTCTAGCTTTGTGAATGGGGCTCCCTCTGTTTCGAACAGTGCTTGTTTGCTGTGTCCCTTTTTATTCAGTCGGCTGTCAAGTTGGCATCTGCTGAGAAACCCTCTAATCTTGGCCGGTGTTGGTCAGCCATTTGCTCTGCGCTGCAACGAGGAGCTGCCTGCACAGTGCACATCAAGCAATGTGCCAGTCTTTATCCTTGTCAGCGTTATGCAAATCCTCAGCGCTGATGTTAATGCCAGTTTGGTTTTTATAGCCTGGTGACAGCAACAGCCCTCAATATTAAATACAAATATACGTACACAGTTACGGCAATGATTACTCTAGATGTTCAGCTAGTCATAATATTTGCACTTGGCGTGATAAGGAGCTTTGAATGATAATAGCACTATAGTAGAAGCTTGTTAAAGTGACAGTAACCC
Organism: Microhierax caerulescens; assembly: GCA_035590215.1. NCBI lineage: Eukaryota > Metazoa > Chordata > Aves > Falconiformes > Falconidae > Microhierax > Microhierax caerulescens. Next base: position 14,740,119 of record JAVJGJ010000057.1, read on the forward strand.
TGGTGTCATTATTGAGCGGTGCTCTCGCGCTTGCTTTCCTACAGCTTTCTCATAGACTGTCCCTCTCCATTTGCGTGTATATAATGTGTAGAAAGAGAAAACACTGTAGCTCAGCTTGAGGATGCTAGTGAAGTCCTCTAAACTTCTTCCTGAGTTTTGCCTGCTGTAAGATGGCACTGAGACTTCTGAGTGATTGTAGTCATTAGGAACCTTTTTCTACGTAGTCTTGTTTTATTAAAATAATCCAGTCCTGATGCAGAATAATCAAGTCCCAGTAGATGCTGCTTTTATTTACTAACAGAAAAGAGGCTCACAGCCTCCATCCAGCTTCTTTAAATGGTATCAGCTTGCAAAGGGGAGCAAGAGCCATGCTGTCATATCGTGGCAGCATTTTGTGTTTTGTCTTTCTACTTTGGCTAAAGTGATAACATAGCAGAAAAATGACAGCAATCTTCTCAAACCCTGTGTTTTTTTTCAAAATGCAACCATGCAGACTGACTTC
>JAVJGJ010000057.1:14749321-14799490 GCA_035590215.1 Microhierax caerulescens
AGATCAAAGCAGTTCCTGCTTTGCTAAAGGGAATATTTACACTCAAATACTGTCTTTTAGAGCATGGGATACTGAAAGTTTCTTTTTAAAAGTACTACGATGTCTTTTTTTTTGTTTGTTTGAGAAGGGTCTTAATCCCACATACCGGTGGTAATTAAATGGGCAAATGAAATTCAAGAAATAATGTTGTTTTTTGGTTTTTTTTTTTTTCAAACATGAGACACTTGGTAAAGGAATCACACAGTGTAAGACAACTATGCACGTGTCACTAATAATTGTCCCTGTTAGGTGTGCAGTTTATTCCAGACAGACCCGTAGTGGAAGGACTTGAGCAGATATACTGAAGTCCTTGATAATTCATCATGGTGGTCAACTGCTGCAGGACTTTTCTGCAGAATGTAAACAATATTGCAAGCGACGCGAGATGCAGTATTCCAGGAGATAAGGATCACTTAGAAGTTCATTTGATTTGCTTAAGACTGTATTGGGCCAGATAACCTAGATAGACTTTACAGATTCTCTTCCACAGAATATTATTTTCCCTTAGCTATCCCATGTAGAAGTTCTTTTGAATGTCAAGGACATACAACGACAAGGTTGAGAGAGAACTTCCTTGCTGTGAGTTTCAATTGTGTAATGTTTTACTGTTGACTGATTTTTACCTTCCATTCTAATCAGGGTATGTGCCTATTGACCTGCAGCCTGGGTGCTTCAAATCCTCTGTTCGCAAATGCTTATGGAAAATGCTCTCTAATGAGTAGAGTACAGGGGTGGGAACCAGGACTCTTCGTTTTTTTCCTTGCAGCCTCGTGGCTTTTTCACCGTGGGTATTACCAGATTCCCAGTGAAGGCATTCCCATCATCTTCAGTAAGGAGTCACATATGGCCTTGTCTGCACCACTCAGTCTACTGGTGTTTTTAAAGAGGTATCCCAAGTGTTGAAAGCGCTAATTTATATTTGTGAGAGATCAAAGATAGGTTCCCTAGAATGGTGTGCCATAGTTATTAGTGCTTTTCTAATTATTTTTTTTTTGTCTCTCAAAACTTGGATGCGTTGCTCCACCCACTAGGTGCTTTGGTTAAGGCACACAGGTAGCGGCATTGGCAGCTTTGGAGTTGTTGACTTGGCTGTGTTACCAATATGGTAAAGCTGATGATGTGTTGGCTGTGATGCTGTGGCAAATAAAAATCCAGCTGCATTCTTGTGATTAACTTTGTAACTTTGGGACTTGCAAGATCTCAGAGTTATTTGTCAAAGCTCAGTGCAGATCCTTCAGGAGATCTTCAGTAGCATCAGCAATTAGAAACACATGCTAGCATGATTTAATGAACTTTAACAGTTAGAAAGTGGCTTTATTGTCTTTGTGGTTTGCGTCACACCTTACATAACCTGCACTACTCAAGCACGGTGTTTTAAGATCCTAACATAAGGCATGAATCTGGTTTCAATTTTATTTAAATTAGGAATGGCCCTGCTGACAATAGGAATTTTACTCAAGCAAACCAAGTGCTACAGGAGAGAAGTTGGCTCAGCAATCTTCGAATTCCTTCTTGAGCTGTACGTATCCTCAAAAATGGACATGACTGAAACATTGTGGGTAGATATTACTCTAATTCTTTCAAAGTGAACAAGTGTTGAGAGTCAAGGCTTTGTTTGCCCCTCTTTTTATATCTCAGTTTTACTAATCTGGAACTGAAATGTCACTAACTGCCAGGGTTGACATTTCTTCACTTGACTTTAGTGGCATGTTCCAGTGTCCAGCAGCATTATGACAGCCTGTCTATAACTGGAAACTGCTCTGTCAGTGCTTAACCTGAGCAAAATAAACAGTAGGAAGACTGAATATTATTGACTTAAAATTTACTTCTTATTGGCCTTGTTATCCTAGAGAGTCTATTAGGATGAATGAGTCATTCCCCATACCTACAGAGCTTTCAGCTAACAACATTTGTTTTGAAAAAAAGTAATCTCGTAATACAAAGAAATGTTTGTGTTACTCCATTATTTTTAGTTTGCTACAGATCCTGTAAAAATGCCAACAGCATCCTGTTAGGGACCAAGTCCCATTTGGCACTAAGTCTTGCCCTTCACACAAACCCTCCAGCCTGTGCAACCTGCCTGCCAGGACACCCCATATCAGAACACCTTGCTTATTTATTATTCCCCACTCGGCACTGTGGTTCTCTGAAAGCACAGAAAGAAGCCAAAGAATTTTGAGGTCCTGCCTCAAGTCTGGCTGATTTTCTGTCAAGCTAAGGAATTGAGAGAGAAAAGTAGGTCACTGGCACTCTGCTTCTCCCTGGCTTTCAGGCAGTGGTGCAAGTTCAAGCAGCCTTCAGGCCACTGTCCCAGCTGGAAATTGAAAAGGGCACAGAATAAAGACTTTAAAAATGGCCAGACTCTGCCTTGCTGAGTGTATATATGAGCTGAAACTGTGATGAAGCACATTTTTCTATGTGCAAGATAAGTTAATATTGGGTGGATGAAAATATTACAGGATTGATAATGCTTCCCACGTTTTCAGCTCAGAGCAGTCTGTTTTTAAATCAGCTGAAACAGAAGTCCCAGAGTAAAAAAGAGAGAAAATAGAGAGAGATTGGAAGGGAAGGGCTGACAGAGCTTTTGTAATGGAGCTAGCATGGGGCTGAGCTTTAGCTCCTACAAAAAAACTGGATAGATAAGAAGGAGATAGGGGAGCAGAGGTAGTAGGATGGCACAGTGACCAGCAAGGTATGAACACCTGGCTCACTGGAGAGGCTACCTGATGCTAAAGGAGGTTCATGTCTCATGTTCTGATGGTATGAAATTATCTGCCTGGAACAGAGAACCTCAAAATGCCATTTTTTGAATTTTCTATTTGGCGTTCATGCTATATTGTTGGGTAATGGAGGATCTTGGAAAGCAACAAAGTGTGTTTAAACCCATACCATGGTACCTGAAGGGATTCCTCTCTGCTTCCCTTCATATTAAGCAAGGATGTGCCTCTCCAGCAAACGAACACTAAACTTCTAAAAATGTACCTCCTGTCTTAAAATGCCAGAGGGATGACAAAAGTACAGCAAAGCAGATAGAAAAAGTTTAGTCAGATTGAGATAACACAGGAGAGAGAAGAGGAAAAAAAAAGAAAAGCTCCTACTGAAATTGTACCTTGAATGTGAAGAAATGGTGCTTATATGAAGTGACAAGGAGCTAGTTAATGGGATCCATATCCACAAGTTACAATAATGCAGTTTTTAAATTGAGTTTTTGTGGCAGACTGGCTGAATAAAATTGCTAAGCTGTGCTTCAGTTGTGTAGCAAGTGGTGCATGTGGTGTGAAAGACAAGCTGCAGCGTGATAACAGACTATCTCTTCCATGCACAAAGAGTTCTGTATTCTGATCAACTCAACAGCGTGTGCTGGTAAATATTGGTCCAAGCTACTTGGTCATTAGAATTTATTGTGTTGGTTAATCACACTGAATTTAGTCACTCTTTCTGTCTGAATTTACTGGTTTACTTTTGGAGACACTCCTGTGCAATTATTACCCTCTGTCCTACTGGCATGAGATGCAGGATTACTGGGGAGCCCAGCGAGATATAATGGCATGTGTGAGAGATTGGGGTGGGTGAGAGTGGAATCAGCTTTTGATTCTCTCTGGGTTTTCAGGGTCGATTCCCGAAGTGACTGTCTCTAATCTGAGCTTTTGGCAGGACTAGAAATAGAACAAATTCCACCATGGATCATTGATCACCTACAATTCATTTGAAGAAGTTTTGGCTCGTGTTTGTCAGCAGTGGGGTTTCTCCCCCGTGTCTCCCAGCACCACCTCCTTCTGTGGCAGAGTTGCCCTGCTATCAAGAGGAAAAGCACAACCTCAGAATCACTCCTTTGGTGACTTGGCAGTGATGCTGCTGGGATTCTTGCAGCGCACAACCAAAGCATTGGCTTTGTTTTCAGACATTTCCCCCATAATTTTTTCCTCCTATAGTTTACAGGCATCATCAAGCCCTTCTTGGTGTTTTACTTGATTGTGTATTTTTGTTCTAATGTAAAGATCTGTTGCTTATTAAAGTGAAATGGTGGAAAAGTCACATTTACTCTGGACACAGCTATGTGCCAGTGAGTGTCCTCCCATCTTGGGTTGATGAGAACGCAGAGATACTGTTATTGCCATTCCAGCAGTCTTTTGGAGAGACACTTCTAGCTGTCCCACTATGTTTTGTGACTTTGGGATGTTGACAGATGGGGGACTAGGATGAGACGAATTGCATATTTTACTGCTTGTGGTTTAACCCAGGCTTCAAACCCAGACCAATGTCCTGCTTTAAAATGCTGGGACTCTGAGGCTTACGCTGCTGGTAGCCCTCATGGTCTTGTCAGAGATCTCACAGTGGTGAATACTTTTCAGATTAAGGCTCAGCTTTGTCAGAAAATGTTGAACTTTCACTCTAAATAATCCAAAAGTTTTTAGCTCACCCGATGGTGGAGAGAAGCTCAAAACTCAATTCATTTACAGGAGCCCACCTGAATTACTTTGCTCACATCTTGCAGTTTTCAAGCTTGTTTCTGTTCTTGTGTGTGTGTGGGAAGGGGCCTAAGTCTTGAGTTTTTGAATGTTTGGAGCTGCCAGTGTTGTTTTTTATACCACTGCAAGACTGTAGTCCTAGGTTTTTAGGCACACAGTAGTTTTTAACTCTCATTGAAATCAAAGAGAGGACAAACACCTAAATACTTTTAAAAGTTTGATCTCCAGCTTCATGCTAGCTTGTACCTTCACAGCCCAGGTTATTATTTCTTTGAAAGCAGTGTGAGGAAGATTCTTTTGGAGGGAAGAAAAGTTTCTAAAATCCCAGAAAGAACTTAGAATTATCTGTGTTGTCTATTCTGCAGGCTTCCCTGAAGTGTGAGTAAGTTAGTGAAAAGACATAAGCTGGAGCTTTTTATTTTCAAATTGCCGTCACAGCCACAGTAATTTACTGGATCCAGCTTGCTATTTTTGCCTGTGATGTTTGGAGAAATAAGCTCCTTTTAAGATGTAATTTCTGGAGTACTCTTTGTAGTATCTGCAATCAGTCTGGGTCTGGAAATGCTAGGAAATATTGGGAAGTCAAGGTTAGGCTTTTTTTCTGGTGCCAGCCAAATGGGAACCTAGTGTCAGAGTTTGTCATGTGCCTGCCAAGTTGGTATTTTTTGTTCTGGCAATGGTAATTTGAAACGCTATTGGGACTGAAATTTTTCAGTCCTCACTTCTTACTGATGCTGTTTCCTTAAAACCAAAAATATTCATAAGACCTTAAGAGTGACTTACAAGGTCAAATCAAAGGTCCGTTTATCCCATTATCCTATCTCTGGTAGTCCATAACAGGTACAAGAGGGGGATGTTAGCGTAGGGCAGGCAAACAGGGTTACATCGCTCAACCTCCCACAATTTGTGGCTCAGGGACTTACTGAGCCAGAGGTGGTCTGTTTTTTAATGTCTTTGTAATGGTACTTAGTGATGTCTTTATTTAAAATTCAAGTAATCATTTGCCTACTTGGACTTGAAATAATTTTGGAGGCATTATTTATATTGAAGGCCAGGGGCCCATTGGATAACCCAGAATATATTTCTAAGTGTGATCACCACAGGCAGCACATCTAGCTGTGCTCAGAAACATGAACCTGTATCAGCTGCCTTCATTATAGTATTACACTTGAGGGGAGAAAGTGAGATGAAGAAATTAAACCCCACAGCCAATTAATGAAACAAAAGGAGTGGACTGTGGATTTACAGCCTGATTTTCCAAAGTACTCAATACCCATAGCTCTCACTGGAAGACGATAGCTCGATTTTCTAAGCAGCTCAGTGCCCAAGATGTGAAGCCCTTTTGAAAATCTGGCTTAGACCCTTAGTGAGGGGTTTCTAAATGGTTGATCTTTAGGTTTGCAGCCTGAGGAGCCCTGGCAGACGTTCAGGAGTAATTTCTAGTGCTCTTGGGCTCTTCAGATGAGCCCCAAGCTGTTGTGGTGACATGGGTGGAACAGTAGCTGGCAGGGTGGGAGTGAAGCAAGTTGAGGGGGTTGAAGGCAGACAACATAAGCCTCTGCATGACTGACCCACGCAAGGCAGAGCTGCTCAGTGGGTGAGCAGATTATTGTTGCTTTCTCAGCCCTCATGCTTTTCCCAACAAAAGACACACTGTTCCTGCCTGGAGTCCTGTGCTTTTCCTCTGACACAGCCTTTTCTTCTTGTGATTTGTGACCAGAAGCTTGGAAGAGCAGGCTGATAAATTATAGTATGCTATCCTTAAAGCACTTTTTTGCCCAACTATTTTTCCACCTCCTACGCTTCTATGCACCATTCGTGGACTTCTGAGGCATTTGTGTGCCAGCAGAACTACTTAGAAAGCATGGGGACATTTTGGAGCAGTTTGGGGTGAGAGAACTGGGACCGAGATATAGTGAGTGTAAACACTCGAACAACCCATAGCTCAGCGCAAGGTCAGAGTGCAAATGTATGTGTGGTAAATGTAGAAGAAACCCTTGCTAAATCATCATTTGACCTACAAATCCCTAGAGCAGTGCTTCTATCCAGTCACGCAGGTGTGGTGCACCTCCTCCTGCCTCTTCCCGTGGATGCGATCAGATGGATGGAGGAGTGGGAGAGGGTTTTGCTCGGTCACCCGAGGGTATCAGTGAGCACTGCTGAGTGGGGTTGGTGCATTGTAATTTACTGCTGCCATAGATCAGCGGCAAATTACTATCCCTTGGAGCAAAGGGGAGGCAGAGATTTGATTCTCTTCCGATGCTGAGGAGGCAGAGTTATCCATGGTGCTTGGGGCAAAGATACAATCTGGCTCTCCATTGTTAGTGTTGTAGTTTTCGCATGGGATCATTAACACATGCATAAATATAAAAAATGCACCCACTATTTCTAGGACTTACACTCAAAGTTCAGATAAATAAAAATTGATCTTGAAGCAGAAAGAGGGCTTTTTCGCTATGGGCACAATCTTATTTTCAAATAGCTACAAATATGAAATTATTCAACTCATTAATTGACTATGCAGCTTTATGAGAATGAGCATATGGCTACAAAAGTCTTTTTCTCCCTTCTGCTGCGCGCACACACACCCAGTGGTAATCAGTCTGTGTTTAGACCTGGAAATTCAATGCACCATAAAAACTATCAGAATTTCCTGGCGTTATGAAGCATAAAAGTCCTTGTAGTATCAAGCTCATTATTCCATTATGTCAATTTCATAAAGATTAGGAATAATTTTTGTCTCATTCAAAAATTTAAAGAGAGAAATTTCTAAATGAAAACCAAAAAAAGTTTTTTGTTTGGTGAAATGCTTAGGGCAGGACCAACAGATTGAAATGTTTGTGATGGAAAATAGGGAAAAAAAAATCAGAGATGTTTTTGTGAAGTGTGCCTGTGTTTCAACCAGATCTTAACACAGATTAACAGAAAGCAAAGTATGATAACTGTGTGCTCCATAATGGCATACACAACACATGGAATTCCAAGCAAGTATGTGCAAACACATGATTAGCAAAGCAGACTGTTACCCAAATTAATCCCAAAGCAGATTTTTAACTAAATCACTTACAGGAAACAAAAGCACATTTCCTGAAACTTTTTTTACCAACTCCATAATTGCACAGGTTGCAATGTTGTCTTAGGGCTGAGCTGTTTCTTGCTTGGCAGGCAGGCAGAGGAGACACTTACATGCACTAGCATCCCTGTTTGGGAAGCCTTGCCTGCGAGTGGCTGCTGTGAGTACGGCATTTCTCACTTCAAGCCAGTGGGGAGCAAGGAGCGAGGGGTGTGCAGAGCCCCCCTCCTGTGCGAGTTCGTGCAGCTGAGCCTGCGCAGGGAGAAATAATGTGCTGCCAGTATTCATAGTGCAGAAGGGACCCCGTTCAGGGCAATGTCGGAAAAACTCAGCTGCATTTTTCTGCAGGCAGAAATTCACAGGGGACCAGGGGGTGGTAGAGGCCATCCTCAGGCATCCCCCCACAAAGCTGCCTTGGTCCCAAAGCACAGATGAGCTTCTGTAGGTTTTCAGGGGGAGAGAAGGGCTGAAGTCTTTGTGCTTGTCTGCTGATGCTCTGTACCAGCCTTCAGGTGGTGCTCGCTAGCCTCCCCCTCTCCTGCAAATACCTCCTCACTCACCCCCCAGGGAGTCACTCGAATATGGGTCTTTACACAAGGAAATACTCCTTGGAGTTGTGGGGATTAAGGCAGACTTGGCACTCGATCCCCCCTCAGCAAGAGAGGGGATGGGAGAAAGTTGAATGCTCAGCCTGGTTGTGCCTCTTCTTTCAAATTCCTGACCTTTAAGCAAGGGCTAAACTGTCCCTGGCACATGTGGTGAGGTTTCCTGTGTTGCAGTAACTGATGACGTGGAGAAGCCCCATTTCTCGGGGGAAGGGGTTTCAGTGTATCTTATCTGATACTGTCTTATCAGAGAGCTGAAGTGCATATTTTGGTTCACACAAAATGGTGCTTACAAAGTGCAAAAATATGTATACGTTCATTAAAAGGGAGCAATAATGTTGCTGCTTGTTTTCTCCTCTAGAAACAGGGTGAAAATGATCTGTCTTCAGATGATGAACTCTTAAGTGGTCAAAAGGTCAGTAATGAATGTCACCAAAATGTTTCTGGTTGGACTCCCCCTACGTGTGTAATGGCTTTTATGTAAGTAAGCCAGTGAGGTCAAAAGAGAAGGAATTAACCCTGATTGCCCTGGACTGTGTTGGTATATCAGGATCTTCTAAACCCAAATGTTGGTGCCTCTAGCTAGTCAGCAGGTGCTCTTAGAAGAATAGAAGTGTAGGTGCTGTCATGATGAGCTTACTAGGTCTCTGGAGGCCGACACAGCACCCTTACACCTCTTCAATGACAGCGAGGATCCCAGAAGAGCAAGGAAAAGGAACATGGCCTTACTGTTCAATATCTGCACTCTCTGAGAGTGACATATGACTTAAAGCTGCATGGACATTTTGCCTAAGGAAGGAACCCCGTATCTTTCTGAAGACTCATAAAAAGTGATAAATACCAATATTTCTGCCACTAAATGATATCGTAACTGGAGCTAAATCGCCACCTGCAATGAGTAAATTAAATATTGACTATTTCATTGACTGTTAGATTTAATTTGAAGCAATCATGCAGGAGCTATAATGGCACAGAAGATGAGTGACTATTTAATCTTGGCTGTCATCCCTGTTAAGTGTTGAATAATGAGAAAAATATGCACTTGACAGAGTAAGGGAGTTGACTTCATCTTGGGTTTCTGTGTCAGGACTTCCACTTCATAAATTTGTAACAAAGCTGTTAGCAACAGCTGTTGTTGCAGTGCTTGCCTCCCTTTTAACATGGCAGGATTTGGTAACCTCAGTACTCTGTCTGCAAGAGATCCGACTTGACTCTGTTTCCAGCAGAAATGTTTGTATGAGCTAGCAGAGGGAATGGGTGCTTTTCTGAGAGCCTGTGCTCTGCCACAGAGGACAGCTGTGCCTGGGGCCAGACACAGTTCTCATTAACCACATTGCCTTCCACAAGCTTATCTTAGAAAGTAATATGGCCTGCTGTGTTTTGCCTTTTTGCCTGGGATGGTGTTATGTAACTCAGATACACATAAAGTGTCTTCTCCTCTTTTCCCTCTTCCTCTCTCCTTTGCCAACTTTATTAAAATCTACACCTCCTTAGCAGAAACTTTTGTGGTCTTTTGGGGACTGCCCTTTCATGTAAAAAGAAAAAAGCGTGGTTCCCATGGAGTGCTGAATGCTCTCATGTCCTGTTGAAATCAGTGGTGTTTCAGGTGCTCGGCACTATTTAGCATCCAAACAAGTTGTGTACATCACCACCTCTAGTGGCATTTTTCAGTTTTTGCTCTCCCAGAATTGTTGAGTTTCTAAAGGACAGCAAACAGTGTTCTTTACAAAGAATGAGAAGTTGTTCTTACCCTATTAAAACTTGGAGATCAGCTAGAATCTAAATCTTTCTTTTTGATTGAACCTATTTTTAAAAATCTTCTCATCCTTCCCATTTGAATGGGTATTTTTGGAGTATGGAGCAGACAGATTCTTGTTTGCACAGTGCTCCCTTGCATTCGCATTTCTTCATGGAATGGAGGGTCCCTTAGCAGTACATTCAGACTAGTAGCCCTCTTCAGGTGGATGCCACCATTACAATGTATGATGAAGTTGTCTGCTTTCAGATGATTAAATGTACAAAACACCTGTCATGTACAGGCAAGTACAGAAAAAAACTTTTTACACGGTTCTGTTTGCCTTTAATGCCTTCTGGCTTTTCAACTTTGCTACAGTATTGCTTATTTAATTGTTTTCTCCTGCAAGTAAGGTCTTTAGCTTTAGGTGATCAGCTCATGACTTCTTCTTCCACACATCTGTAACATCCCAGTCTTAAGCTATACAGAAGAGATTGGGATGGATTTAGCACAGTAAATGAGGTCCTCTTGCTAAACAGCCTATGATCTGACTTTGAATGTAATTACAGGCAGTCTGTGTTGCCATATACCATCTAGAGGCTTTTAAGGCTAAGCCATTCGGTCTTTAGCTTTTTTTGCAATGTGCTCGCAATCTATGTGAAATGGCAGTAAAAATAAAGGGCAGCTGGCGCTTTAGAGGACAGTGACACGGAAATCCCTTGGAATTGACATCAAGTTAAACTTAGCAGCTGCTGCTAGACCTGGTTCCTAGGTTAGTTCTGGTTTGTTATTTGAAGAGGAGCAGCAGTAGGCCCAGACTTTCCATCGTCTGTTCCTACATCCAAAAAAGTGAGCTGATCTGAAAAGTTTTTTGCTTTGGTGTTTTGAGGGGAAGATCAGTTGCAGGATGAGAGAGATGGAAACAAAAACCTGTGTCGGGTTTTGCAGTGTGACTGTGGCTGCCCCGTCCTGCCACCCAGGGCTTTGCAAGAGGCCCTGATATTCCTTCAGCCTGGCTGCAGCAGGGCAGGCCTGCTTTGTGCAGCTTGCTGGTGGCAGACAGCTAGCGAGGCACCCGCAGAGACACCTCCTCGTGTGGCTGGACCTGCTGGAACAAGCACAGGGTGGCTGCCTTGACCTTTTGCTTGGGTGGTCTCCTGCATATGGCATGTCCCACATAGGGAGTCCTGCTTTGCAGGTGACCTGAAGCTGTTTTACACAAGGCACTGTCCCAGTGGGTCTGGTAGCATGCAGGCACGATGGTCCAGGGGCTCTGTATGTGCCTGAGCTTCCGAGTTGGCTGTACCCAGCGGCAATGAGTGTGGCCTTTGGGGTGGCTTTGTGAAGTCCTTTGTAAGACTGTGGCCCCAGTGCTCTAGGGATAGTCCTTCCTGTAACCACCCATCCTGGTAATGACTTAAGCAGAATTGTGCCTGGTTTAGGCAATGTTAAGGAGCTCAAACTCAGGCCAAATATCTGTTGGGACAGTCCTCTGCATCTTCTTTGGATTGAAATTTGTGCTTTAGGTGGTGGAGAATTTAAAGGCATGCAGCTAGTTATAACATCAAGTAGTTCGCAGTTCTTTCCTTGTGTCAATTAAACTAGTGTGTTAACCATGGAGGTACCACACGGCCAAGTTTTGCATGTTCCACTGAGTGCACAGAAGAGTCCAGAGTGTGAACCCCATCCTAGTCTGTTAGCAAAGGTACTAAATGCAGTTTGTACTTCTGTGAGATACTTTGCCTGGCTTTGCTTGAAATAAGGAATGTGGATCTGAAATCTTCAAATAACTATCATGCATGTGGTGTGCTTTCTATGAAGATGCTCTTGGCAAATATTTAATAAGCCTTGAGGGGAAAAAAGGTAAAAAAGGCACTAGATAATTTGTTAATTAAATGAATTATGTTTGCAAAGGTATGTATTAGAGATGACAGCTAAATTTTTAATGGAACATAGTGATGACTGCAGGAATACAATAGAAAGACAGAAAGCTTGCAAGTGTAACAGAGAAGTAATTGTTTCATGTGTCCAGGGAAAGATGTGTCAGATTTCTCCACCCCCTGCTCCAGTATTCCACAGTTCCAAGTGAATCTTCTGTATGTTGGATGTTTTTCAAGTTTGACTGCAATGGCACAGCCTAGATTTCTTTTTAAGATGATAATCAGGCTAATATAGAGAAAATGGTAACTTGAAAATTGAGTGGCTGCAAAACTAATATGCTAACCATACCCGTGATAATCTAGAACATGCCTTCCTTTCCCAGAGCAGGTAGTAGCTATTAAACGATTTAATGCAGCTTGAAAAGCAGCCATTCTGTGACTTAACGATGCCTAGGAATTAAAAATCTACTGTTACGGCAATACAGCTACTGGCTTACTGGAAAAAAGTACGACCCTGCCAACTACTTGTTTCCAGTGTAAGTAAAGACTGTGCAGGTCCTGATTTGGAGCAGCAAATTGAACAGTTGTGGATTTCTGCTAGTTGGTACTAGAGGTTTATTTTTATTGGTCCATTCTTGATCTTGGATAAAAAAAATTCCCCACTTTAGCAGGAGCAAAGTTGGGCCTTCTGATTGCTGCAGTTCATGTGTCTGCTGGTGGCTACAGTTTAGCTAAACATTTGTGCTCTTTGGAGACTTCAGGCTTTCATCTGAAGTTCCTTTACTACCTGGTTACTCATGATAGATAAGTAACAGACAGAAGAAATATATGTAGCACCTGAGTAGTATGTCTTTCCCTTTTATCTCTCTCTTCTTTCTCTTACATACTCCATAATTTAATCCTGATGTTTATTATTATACAACTGAGGCCCTAACCCTCTGTTTATGGCATAATCTTAGCATCGTAACTAATTGTGATGTCACAATGTTCTGCTGTACTAATGAGTCTCTCAACAGTCAGTGGTTTTGTCTGGATAAACATACGTAATTCTTTTTAAAGTTTCATTTGATCGTGGTCCCCTCAGTTAAGGGAACCTAATGATATTTGTTTCATATGTCTTTAGCACAGGACTCAAATCCACCGCTCCGTTCCAACTGAAGATAGAATTTGAGGGCTGAAAGTAGACTGACATAGTCTTTCATATCACATAATTTCACTGTTTCCTTATTTAGCTGAAATCCTTTTGAACTCCTTGAGAGTTTGTTTGAGTGTAAATCGAGACTGAAACAACAGTACCGAGGACTGAGGTGAAGGAGTTCAGTGAAAGATTTACCCAATAACTGAGTAAAGATTTCAGAATTTTGTCCTTTGTCTTGCCCAGAAAAGAGCTTCTGCATGGGAAAAGTATTGACAAACAAAATTACTCATCAGTGAGACCAGTCTTCTCTGGATTACATTGCTCTAAATTGTTCAGCAATTCCCAGAGGGAAGACCTACTCCATTTGAGAAACATTCCCTCCAGAAAACATTCAGGGTTTTTAATTGCATTAAATGAAATACACTGTCGCTGGATTATATTTCAAGACAGCTGATTAATTAATAAATTAGATTGGCTAAAAGGAAATGAAAGTGAATATGAAAAAAAGCATTAAAAATGTGAACTTATCATACAATTAGAACACAATGAAATACGTTTACTGTCTTAATTTGCATAAAGTAAGAATGGTGAGTTTTGTCATTAGCCTGAAATGTATGGATTGCTGAAAGTGATAACAAACAGTTCAATACTTGGCTGCAGCTAGTTTTAAGTGACCACAGCTGTGAAACAGGAGAATGTCTGGTAGTACGTGGGAATCTCTATACAAAATGTGCCAATGGCCAGCTCAGGCCAAACTCCAGATCATACTGTTCAGTGAGCAAAGACTTATTTCTCTTTCAGCTGTGATTACAGGATAAGGCTTTTACATCTCTGAATATTGTCCTTGACACTGAATATCCTTCTAGAAATCTTTCTGCTTCTCAGTGTTCCCCATACCTTATTGAACCACCTACCACGATGAGCCCTGGACGTTTTGGGGCTTCAGCAGATATTGCGGTTCCCAGACTTCTAGTTGCTTTCAAGCTGAAAACACATTTCAGGAGTGATGTTTCCAGAGCAGCTGTGGATCACTGGCACAACAAGTGGACCATGAATTTGGGTCAATTATTTGTGAATTAGAGCTAGAACCCAATCAGAAGTTACTGAGCAGATATATGGGAGTTCCTCAGTGGGACTTGATGCCTGCTTAGGAGGTAGGAGGTAAGACTAAACAAACCCTGTTGACCTTGAAATCTTTGAGCTGCAGACCCTCTTCTGACTTGCGAATTCTTAGAACTATGATTTTGCAGGAGAGAAGAGATTTTGTGCTTCCAGCAGCAGGATGGACAGCTGCCTGTTTGCAAGGAGCTCTGGTATAGTACAAATGGCAGCCAAGAACAGACAGCATAGGACCAAATACACAAAACAGTCTGTGAGAAGAGAAGCTAGAAACTATAGCCAGTTTTTTGAAAAAGCTGAGTGTACACAGCCAACAAATGGAAGACTTCATGTTGGTAGTCTTCCTTTGAATAGCTTTTTTAGAAACCCTGCCTTTATTGCTGTTAGAGAATGAAGAAAAAACAATTTGTCTTCAGGGTAAAGGTAGACCCGGCTCTCAGTCTTTTCCAAACACTTTAAAGCTAGCATATAATAAGACACTCCTTAAGAATGATGCTTTGAGTGAAATGCTGAAAATGCCAAGGATTATCAAATTCCACAGAAAGCATCCTATTGAGGAAAAACACTGATATATTCCCAGGAGACCTATTTAAAGAGATTAATATTCCAACTCCTTTCAGAGATTCCCAGCAGGAAGTAATAACTTTAGACCTAAGCAGGTTTTAAGATTTTAACTGTGGCAGTTGAAGCAGTTTTAAGGAAACATGCTTATCTGTAAATAGATAAAAGTAAGGACAGAGTGGCTTTGGAATCTCAAAGCTCTGCAATAAGGCATTAAACAAACCAAGATCCTAATTTAAAATGGCGAACCACATCCTGAGCTGGTGTAAATTATGTAATTCCTTTTGAGCTAGTGGAATTATCCTGATTAACAACATCTGAAGACTTGTCTTCGTGTTTCTCAGAGTGAATAGATTTTTTTTTTTAAAGTCCGTAACAATTCTTTGCATTTTGATAACTGGCCAGATATGAATCTCAGACAACAAATGTGTGTTTATTCAAAATTGTGAGTACAGCTACTAGTGACAAGAAAAAAAACATAAAACAGGTTCACCAGAGAGAGAAAGGAAAAATAGATAATTACAGTATTTGATTGCTGCTGTTGTCAGTCTTGATAGTAGATAGTTGGAATCAGAGACTGTGAAATTGTTGCTTTAGATTGATCTTCATTTTATCATCCTCACATGGGGTATTTTGTTCAACGTGGTTGAATGTTGCAAACTTTTTTTCTGTTGGATTCGTCTGTGGATTTTTTTTAATATATATCATTTCTACACATTAATTTTTTTTACTGAAATGTTTTAATTTTATAAGCTGGTCCAAACCCATAAAATCTTCATTGGTAATGGAAAAGTTGAAAACACTTCGAACAGTTTCCAGGATATAAACTGTTCTGTTGGATGCCTGGGCTAGCAATACTGTCATTTTCACCAAAGTAGCGTCTAAAGATGCCCTGCATGAGGTATCAAATCCACAAGCTATAGAAAGGCAGTTGGTAGTAGGACATGTTTTAGTGATATTACCGCTTTGGAGCAGTCTCTCACCAAATCAGAGCTGGAAGTAGTGCCCTCTATGAAAGGGCTAGGATTGTGTGAAATCACACCAGCCTCCTGGATGTGAAGTCCCAAACTAATTCATCATTCCACACAATCAAGTCCATTCAGCTAATGATAAAAATTAGGTTTGATCTAACACTGAACTTCACGTTGAAACAATCAGGGGGAACACCTATGTACCTTGTATTCAAAAACTCTGCTGAGGGAATGGTAGTCCTGGGTGAGGGCAGATGAGGGCAATAAAGTGTTTAACTGGTAAACCTGGAGTTGCTAGACCATGCCTAGATTGAAAGAGTTCCTGACCTCAAGATTTAGATGAGGCCAAATGAAGATGGAGGAAAGAAGGTTGCACTATCCTCATTTTACATGTGGGAAAATAATGGCGAGAGGGGTGTATCTTAGGTTTCAAAAAGGTGGTAGCACTTAATCCAGATTTCTAGTTAGAGCTCTGCCCATGAGACCTTTAATTAAGAGAGAGTTTTGGCCTAACGTTGAATGATTATTCTTTGATCGTGGGACCTAGGCAGCCATAAAGCTGCTATTCTATCACTGTAATACTGAGAATGAAATGCTAGTTGAAGATCTCAAAACTGATGATTTTTGAAGCATAGAAGGTGGTTTCATATGTGTGAGCTGGGAGTGAGCAGATAACGCAACTGAATCTTGAGGCTCAGATCAAAATCTCAAATGTGGTTCCTCCTATCATGAAATGCTGGTTTTCTCTGTTTTGGGAGAAGCAGTTACTAGAATGTTGAAATGTCAGGAGCATAGAACTCTAAAATCCTGTGTACTGAATTGTTCTCATGATAAATGATGCCTCAGGGTAGAAATGCAAATAAAGAGATACTTGAAGTACAGTTGCTTGTGGATTAGATATTCAGGACCTGCTTCTCGACCCTGTTTCGCTGGAGTAACTTGATGCGACATGCAATTAAATCAATAGAATTTGCAGGCATAGATCTGGTGTGTATGGGGGTGGAGAAGCAGTGCCCTGCATTCTTAGGAGGGCTGCCAGTCGCTAAACTAAGTCCATGTGTCATCAAATGCTGATGATTTTAAAGCTGGTACCCACTAAAGTGCCTGTACAGCCTCTTTTGTTCCCGTTGACTTTAACGGGGAGTGAGTGCTCAGGATACTATAGCAAGACGCCACATCTGTGCCTGTCCACAGCCCTCACTTACACCTGGCTTACGCATAAGGGCCTGATCTTGCTGCCCCTATGTGCATTCCCGGAGGCACCGGTGCAACAGCTATCATGTGAAAGGGCTGCAGGATCAGCCCCGTCTCCTTCGTTCTCCAGCTGCTAATTTTTAAAATATGCTGGAGGGAAAATAATGTGACTAATTAATTATGCTTTTCTTCCTTGCAGCTCTTTAAATGTAAGGTCAGATTTCTAATGATGAGAATTTCCATTGAGAATTACTTGCAAAAAGCCCAACCAAACAGTTTCCCTCCACTACAAGAAATTCCTCTTAGAAGAAACATCAGAAACAATTAAAACATTTTAAAAGTTAATCAAGAGCACTCTGAAGTGGGAAAAGGAAAGCCATGCTCATCTATTGAAATGTTCAGAAAGAATTGTTCTTATAGTATCTTCCAGGGAGTCTTTTAATATTAATGTAATTAAGAGCGGGGTTTTGCACCAGTTCATTCTGGGAAGGTCGTTCACTGAGATTTGTGTCTTTTACTTCCCTTCATGCATTTTTATCTTTCTTCCACCCAAAGGATGGATTTTCAAGCTGGGCAGCTCTAGAAGGAATGAAGTGAAGGGGAAGGGGAAATGTAAGGGAGAAAAGCCAGACTGCAGGTTACGTTGCTGCTGCAGCAGACCCCCCCGTGGCAGGTGTGATTTGCTGCCTGGCTGTTTCTTTACCAGAACAATGCCAGTCTGCATTGTCAAGGGGATGCTTTCTTGTCCCCCTCGTCTTCCTCACAGCTGCATATGCATATGTGTACATGTAGGTGTGTACAGGGTTTTCTCCCTGTTTCCACTTTGTCCTAAAGGATAATTGGAGGAAGTTAGAGAAAGGAACAGCTGGCAGGTTATACAAATGGTTTTGGGGAGGGGTCACCCAGGGGAATATATACATCCTTGCTCACAAAATGGCAGCCTGCAAAGAGATTTACCAAACACATTCTGGCAGACGGACTTCTGCTCCCAATTACCAAAGACAGATGCAACTCTAAACAACAAATCCACAAGCGCTTGTCGTTAAGGAACTGCACTTCAGTCATCAAACAAAAAAAAGCTCTGTTAAATGCCTGCATCCTCCCTGCCCTAATGCAGATGGAACTCTGATTTTCATCTACGTTGCATGGAATTTCTTAAAGGACCAGTGCATTTAGTAGTACAAAATACCAGCCCTCTTCCAGCACAGAGTTTTAACTGGTTTCTTTAAAAAATCATTTGGAACGTGGCTTTCCATCTGATTCAGAAGAGGTCATTCTGGACTACTACAGATTGAAACTCTTTCTGAACATTAATTGTGAAACATCTTAGAGGTAGTCAAGGACTGTCTGTAGTATATTTCCCCACCCTGGGTCTAAGTGTGGTGTCAGGGGGGTGATTTATAGCTCAGATAGGTAAGGCTTTTGGCTCTAGGCAAGTTGAATTGCATGTGCAGTCATACCAAACTTCTTTGTGTATCCATCAGCTCTTTCTTATAACTGAACTCAGCAAGAGCAGTCCTACCTGTTTGCAGCTAATCATGCCTTACGCTTACAGTTAAGCTGTGTAGCAGTCAGCACCTTATAATATGAAAACAGTATTTCTTTCACTTATTGCTAATGCTGGCACCTGTGTTTCAGTCTGCTGTGTAGTTAGGATCTGCCTGTTCATGTGTTCTGGCTTTTTTTCAATCAAAGGTGACATTTTTCCATTCATTCAGTAGCTATCAGGAGATTTGCAATCACAGCCAAGGGAGCCAGCGGCTGTGCCAGACTACCTGGGAGGCTCAAAGCTGAGTTGGTTTAAGAAACTGCCTCAAGGAATGTGTTCATTTTGCAAGGGACAATATGTCTCTTTAATCCTATGTTTGGAAAGCCTTGGATTAAGGCTTAAATTTGGAGAAAGGATATTTTCTATTTGAAACAAGTTTCATATTCCTTGCACTAAATGCTGTGAAAAGAAATGGAAACTTGGTGTAATTCCCAAATATGTTAGTCATCATGGCCATCATCTAGAAGTTTCTGTGACTTTGGTGTTCCAGGTGTGGATTCAGCAGGCTGGTCTGCTAGGGAACAAGAATAAAGCAGCATAAACCAACTACAGTATCTTTTTCTGATGAGGACACTGCATTTTTGGGTAGGACTCTTTTGAATGCCTTCAGCTCCCCATCCTGGGACAAAGTGTTCACAGGGAAGTGAGAGTTCCTCTAAGGCCCTCTTAAAAGTTCTTCCTTTGTCTTTCACATCGTTTTGCTTCTTCCTTGTTCGTTGTCATACTGTATCTGTGTTGCATCTCCCTGACTCGTCCTCGTGTTCTTCACATTGTTCCAGCTGCTTTGAAGCCTGCTTGGACCAAGGCTCGCTTTTGTGTGCTGGTAGGGACCCTATATGTCCTCCCTGACTAGCCCCTCAAGAGCTGGGGATTTTTGTTCTCAGTCAAGCAAGAGAACAATAGTTGTAAAAATAGCAGCAATATTTAGCTGTTAAATACATGTCACTGAAACGTTCTGCCTGTCTGGAAATGGTCTTGGCTGCCATGTGAGAATGTGATGGCAGAAATTAAACGTGATCCTCCCTGGTCTGACAACACACAGAGCCTGCATGTTGTGTACTGCTGAATTCCACAGGCCAAATCAATTTTTTGTTCGTAGATCAAAATCTAGGTGGTCACCAATTTTTCTCTGCTAGGACAAAAGAGGAAAGCCAGAAGAGTAAATAATCATGGTACTTACCACTGATATTGCAGTTCCTTTCATCATCAAAGTGCTTTGTAAACATTAAGTAATTAATCAGATTCTGGGATCTTTGAAAGTCAGTGAGACAGCCAAGTGTATGGTAAGAACTGGAGACCCATGGCAGTGACAAAGTCTGCAGCTACTGGGATTAGAGCTGGAGGTGTGCAGGAAGGAGGGGAATGGCCCTGGGACCTGTCTTGCACTGGAAGGAATCTTGTGAAAGATATGGGGTGTGTGAGGGGGCTGGGGGGGAGACTGATGGAAAGGAGAGGAAGAATGCCATGACTGATATGAACAGCTATTCATTCCTCAGACCCTCCTAGAGCTTGTCAAGAAATCCTTGCATTTTCTAAATACAGCAATCAACAAAAGTACTTGCAAAAGGTGCAAGAATCCTGAGCAAGGAACAAGACCTGCTTATATCTATGAACCTAAAAGGGTAAGATATTGCATGTGCTAACATACATACACAGAAGTCTTGTCTGCCTCTCTCCACAGGACATATAGCCATAGTCTAATCTCTCCATGAAAAGACCCATCTGTCCAGGCTATTCAAGTGACATTTACACTTCAATGGCCTGTGATCATCACTGCTCAGTGGCTTCCTGTATATTATGGAGAAGCAGTACAAAATCAGGTTTTCTGCACTCACTTCCAATTGCCTAGTGTGACTTGATTTTAAGGCCCGTGGAACATGAGGCAGCATTTCACAGAAATATCTTCTTTCTCTTAGATGACATCATGATTACATCCCTGCTACCAAAAGAGAATAGAAAGGATTTTTAATCTGGCTATGTTTTATATCCTCCAGATCAAAAGGCATTTGATCTCTCTTCAAACTCAGGTCACTGTTACTAAGAGAACTGCCCTCACATCGGGAAACTTAAGTTCTGCCTTTTGCCTTGGAGTTAGCGCTGGAAGCGTTTGAATGTTGCTCAGTTTATGTACATCTTCAACCACTGCTTGGATGTCTTTAGCTGGTTGTAGACAATTAGGACGGAAGGGGAATCATGTCAATCTTTTGTCACTACAGCATTAACTAATTTGTAGGTTTTATATTTAAAACAAAGGACTGATTTCATAGCATGTCTGTTGAAATAAATTAGCATTAAGTTCTCCAGGCATTAGTTTATCCAAAACCTAAAGTTAAGGGAAAAAGCCAAAAGGTTACAAATGGAAAGTGAACAGGTTTTGGTTTTTTTTATCTGTGTTTTAATGTAAGTAAAAACTAGCATTAATAACAATAGCCCCAAGATGTTTAAACATATTAACATTTTAACCTTTTCACACTGTGGCTGTAATGTAACAACGTGTGACTTTTAATTACTAATGACATATCAGCTGCCTTGAGGAAAAGTATCATGTAAACAAAACGTTGTTTGTTTAGCTTTATTCTGGCACGTGTGCTGTTCATTAACAAATTAAAACTTTATTCTGGCTAATTCCTCCTTTAGTTCCTGTGAACAGCAATACTGACAATTAATGTTGCATTTTGCAGTTTGTGCTTGTCTCCGTAGCCTGGCCTACACACAAATAGTACTGGTTGAAATAAATTGGTTTCTAAATCAATTTAATAAAATCATTGCAACCCCCTTGTGCAGACATTCTTAAAACTGAATTAAGCTAACATGATATTAGCCATTCTTAAACCAATTTATATGTCCTCACTTGGGAGCTGCTCCAATTTAACTAAATTGATTTAGAAACCGATTTAGTTAAATCGGTGTAATTTCTGTGTGTGTAGACCAGACCTTAGAATCATCAGAAATTACTGAAAATATCATTTTATCTAATCAGAATGCATTATAAAGTGTTCAGGGTTGTGAGATTAAACCCAAATCAGGGGCAAGAATTATAGGTGAGAAGTTTCTACGAGGTGTTTGGTCAAAAGACAGTAAACAGGGCACTGGCAGGTGTGAATTGGTCTATCAGCGGAGCTGCTGCTGATTTATTCACATCATGACCTAGCAAGGTGCCCTGGAAAGCACCAACTATCCTTAAATGGTGATAATGGGATTCTGTTCTGTGATAGTATATCTGACTTTGTATGAACCAGATCTTGCATCCTTAGTTTGTCATGGCTACAGATGTGTTTGTCCTTTTATCTTGATTTTTTGAGGTGCTCATACCAAAATATTCTGAAGGGGAAGTGAGTCTTTAGGTCTTCAGAAATTCAGTGTTCAAATAAAATCTCATTATACAAACCGTCTGGCAGCAATGTTTTACTTTGGCAACCAAGGAAGAGCAGGGTCAGACATCTATTGTTGTGTAGGCGTCACTCAAAAGTAGAAATTATAGAATGGACTATGAAAGCCTCCTTTCTAAGCCTTAATGTGATAGGAAGATGAATACCTTGCCAGACACTTCATGACATTCTCTCTGTTGTTTCTAGATTGAGAGGTATCGATCCATGTTTTCTTTGATAAGAAAAAGTCCAAATCCATGTGCCAGTAGTCTGAAATAGAAGTCAGTAATACTTTCCTCATGCAAATGATATAAACAGTGCAACAGATGTAGTCACTTATTTCTGTCACTTAGGAAAACAATTTACAAGTAACTGTGATTTTTACTAATTGCATCAGGGAGCATGTATTTAGTATTATCACAAATGGACCTAGCTGCAGTAGGATGATCAACGTTTGTGAGTACAGTCATTCAGAGCAAGGGAAGTTATCAATGGCACTCAGGAATTTTTCATTTAAAAAATGAAATGAATGGAGTGACCTGAAATAGTGCTGCTGTTAGATCCGTATTTGCTAAAGCTCTTGTCCTTTGAGGTGTACAAAATCCGACCTGCCATTGACAGTACAGCTGAGCTCTACCCTGCTTTCAGATGTTAGGCCCTTGGTTTATTGTGATATTTCAACAAGGCTTACTGTGGGCAAACCCCACGGTTCTTGTAGCTCAGCCTTGAGGCCGCTGCAATACGGTCCTGCTGGGCTTGCCTCGAAGGAAGAGTCTTTACTGGCTGTGCTATGACTTGCTCACCTATTGCCACTCGCTGAGACCACAGGAGTCAAGAGTGTGATTCATAATTTCCTATGGCCTTCCTGACAACACAATTAACAGTTAAGCATTGCTACTTTTTACATTAGAAACAAAAACCAAAATAGGTAGAGTCTTTCCTGCAACATTATGCTCTTTGGTAGGAGAACTTGGAGATACATAGATCCTGTTATGAGTTTGTCCTTAAAAGCAGCTTGTCATCACATTATTTTTTTTTTTTCCCCCCATGAAAGGAAAGTATTTCTTTCATTAAAAGAGTGGACAATTAATAAGTTTATTATCTTTCAGATCTTGCATGAGGTTTACTTTTGTCTCTTAATTGGAACAGGGTTCTTTTTTTCTCTAGCAGGAAGAAAGTCTTTTTTTTTCAAGAAAGAACTAATTTAGCATAAAATGTATTTAGTGTCAGACCTTAATAGAATAAGTAAATCATCATCTAATACAATAATATCTTAGGCCAGTTAGAAAAATTGTCAAAACATGAAGTAAGCACTGGTACAGTGAAATCCCAGCAGAGCACATCTAACATGAAAAGCTGACTAATAAAATTCCAGGTTTGGCTAATAATTTTTCAGAGCATTAATACTGCAGCTAGTGTGTGGAGTCTTCCACCTTTAGCACCATGAATTATTGGAATGCTGAAAACACATTGTAAATAAGTTATAAATGTGAGTGTGTTCACAAGGATCTTTATGTTTCCTTTCATTACAGTGAAAAATTTCACATAATTAAGAACCTGACTTCTACTGCCAAGGAGGAATAATGGTTAAAGGTGGATATGAAAAACGATGCTGAGTGTGTAAACATGGGAACATACTTTGAGATAAATCTTACTTTCAAATCTATCCCTGTCACCTACCATCTGAATTCATATTGCACATAGAGGGTATATAGAATGCTGCATCCGTCTCCCTGAAAAGCAGGGAATATAATGTACAAGCAAACCCAAACCTCATTAGCTATTATAATTTCTTCTGAAGGTATGTAGTTCAGTGTCTTAGTAAAGTGCATTAGCTGTCAGGCTTTTTAAATGCCTCGTAATAAAAGTGCCAGCTGCCGATGAGCTAGCCTTCTCTCCTCCCCCTCCCACTGCACGCTGGTTTTATGGTTGCTAACGCAGTTTTTATTAGATATTCCGATTTAACTAGCAGAAATTAAAGTGTGTAAGTTTTGAAAATCTGACGATGAGAGACAAAGAAAGCTGTATGCTCTGCTGTATCTTTCGTTACAAACGTGAAGAAGTGAGTGTAGCTGTGGAGGCTCGCAAAAGCATTCAGGGCCATGTAGCTACACTTTTTAGGCAGCAAGGAGGAAGTATGAAAACCATCTTTAAAATTAGGTAAGATGTTTTACTTTTTTTTAAAATGGCTGTGTGAGTATTATTCCAGCCATAATTTCCAACATCTAATGTAAAAGATCCTCTCCTATTGTTGCTTTGCTTATAGCTATTAAAGGCAATAGATTTACATAACCTTATATTAGCTGAAGAAAACTCTTTTCCAAGCTCGTTTGTGTTTCCAGTGATGTTAATAGGAGCGGTGTTGTTATGCATGTGAATGAGAATGGGACTGTAGTAATTCACACACTTGTATCTCCAGGTAGAGTCCAAAGTCAGCTCTGATTTGACATAACAGTAGAAAAATTGGCTTTCACTCATTAGTCTTCATGTTTTAAAGCAGGGAAAGCACAGAGATGCTTAAAATCCTTTCTGGTCAATGTGGAAATAACTGTAAAATGGCTGGAAAAAGAGGTTAGAGTGAATTTAAGTTAATTTCTTCTGATCTTTTGCTTTAGTTAGGATGCTTTGGCAGAATTTACCCCACCTGAGATGTAAAGAGCATTGTAATTCCCAAATCAGAGTGGATGAGTGAAAGTGTCTTGTGAAGTGTCCTGAGTTCAGTAATGTTTTTCACTGGATATGAGTTTTCCACGTCCATTTTCCATAGTGTATTTCTTAGAAAGTAACTTCTCAGCAGTCTTAGTTCAGTTCCTGCCCCTGTCACCAGCTTTTTCTTCTAGGCTGGAAAAAGCCATACTACTGTATGGCTACACAGTGCCAAGTGTCCTTAGTTCTGCTGGATCTTGGTAGCTATTCAGGATACATTTAGCAGTGTCTAGGAAATACACCTCACCCTATAGATTATCTCAGTTGATAAGCCTTAAGCCTAGGTCTCTGTCTTCTCTACAGAAGTAACAATCACAGTAATATCTGGGTATTTTGTAAAAGATGAGGTGTGATGCAATTCCTCAGTATTTGAGAAATTCTTTGGGATCCCAGGAAGAAATTGGCTTCCTTAGGACTCAGTTTATTACTGGTGCTTTATTGTTACCGGTGCTTCCACTTCCCCGTGGAAAAGGTTATAACTAGATCAGTGGTTTTCGGCATGACCTGAGGGGTCTGGGAGAGGTAACAAAAGGCTCAGAAGGTCTGAGGAAGCCAATCTTATTATTGCTATGCTTGAATTTATTGTCCTGATATTAACACATGCATGGGAAAATTTTAGGAGTGCACAAACAGGAAAAGCTCTGTTGCCTCGTATTAAGGTTTTAAGACCATGTAGTGGTATTACAAGCATTGTTAGTTAAAACTGGGCACTTAGAAAAGATGCTTCTTTTACACAAAGGGCTCCTTTACTCCCGTCTGTGCTCAGAGGTCTTAAAACCCTTACAAAGGAGTGTTACATTGTGCTTCAAGCCTCTTTTCATTACCAGAGCAAGGTCCATGAGAATTCAGTCCAAAGCTGCCACACGTGAGTGAGTGAGTGAGTTTCGGGAGCTGCCTGTGAAGCCAGGTGGCTCAGTCTTCGGGGAGATTTCTCTAGCATGAGGGAGAGGAATTCTCTGAGCCAATCTAAGTGGCACCTGGGTAAGCAATAGACTTTGCAACAGACTTTACTACACAGAGCCCTGCTGCTTTACTGCCATCCTTATTGCCTCCAGTCATGTCCCACTGGGTTTCTGTGTGCCTGGGCCCTGGGCACAGGCAGAACAAAGAGTGGTATCAAGTGGGAAAGGAGGGGAGGAAAAAGAATGTATCCGGGGGAGACAATGCAGTGTAAATGTTGAACCATGGCATCTGAAATAACAATCGGTGTGCAACAAACAAAAATCCACCTAGCATAATAGGCGATCAAAGTGCCAGTCAAAATCAAGCTCATTTGGAAAATGATTTGTTAGTGTTATTTGTAAAGAGTGAGTTGAAACTGCTGTGTACTTTTTTCTTTGCGTTCTTTGTGCTGCTTTTGTTTGCATGAGCTGGAATATGTTATATTGTACATCAGTGATAATGTTAGCTCTCACAGGCAGAAGAAAGAAATGAGATATGGGACAGGAGGGACACCAGTAGATTTTATTATTATTATTGGTTAGAAAATAAGAAAGATGGAATTTGAACATACTATTTCTTATCAGGATTTCTGAAGTGTAAATTTTCTCCCTCTGTTATTCCCTTACAGATGGGAATAGTAAAGTGGTTTAAACCTTGAAAGCATGTTTAAGTAATCTTAAAGTGAAAATCACTACAGGATGTTGCTCTTAGAAAACAAAACCAGTAACATTAAACTCAAGGTTAAGTCAAGGAATACCTAAAGGTTTATTTAGCTATAGAGATGCACAATTAAAGCAAGCCAAAGCAGCCTTACCTTATTCCTCTCATGGTATTATTCAGTAATTATATATTACAGGATGTGTAAGAACAAATGAAATTACACAGGATCTGACATTGCCCCCCAGTTTTTCCTCCTCCTCTGATACCATCAGAGATCAGTTTTATTGTTTTCTGGACTAAGCTTTCTATCTGGGGCTGTCAATGACAAGATGAGTGGTTCGTAAAATGAGCTGCTTGCTAGTGTCCATACTTAGTCTAAGGATGAGGCCCCAGACTTGACATGTGTAAAGCTGCTTCAGTGACCGAATGTGCAGTTCCAGCAGTGGCAGTCATTTCAGTGGGATCTGAGGCAGGGTCAGGAAAGTGGAATAGATATGTTTTGATCCACTGTTCCATGTCCCCAGAGGTGACTCTTCACCTTGAGTGCTACAGGTGGAGGGTGGAAGTGGCAGCATTGTTCCTACCGGCCGACTGCAATGCAGAGTCCCCACATGAGCTGATAGCTCCCTCCCTGTTAAAGCAGGCCTGTTATGAAAGGCATCAGGCATTTCTCTCTTGTGATAGAGGATCTGGCCAGTTCCTTTCCCCAAGATCTCTCCCTTTCCTCTTTGAAGGACGATCTCATTGTTACATGCCCTCTCAAAGCTGACTTTGATCAGTGCTGTGTACGGTCAGGTTCATGGATGTATGCTGAGAAACTGTTACACCTGGCACTCAGCACAGTGTTCTGACCTTAATAATTTTGGCACTCCAAATCCACAACCCAGCATCGACAAATGAAACTTTTTTTTTTCTCTTGGCAGGCTGTACTTTACTCATGTGACTATAATATTCTGCTGCTCCTTTTCCCACTGTAGAGGTTTTTAGCTTTATAGATTTAAAACCCAGTCATGGTGTGGCTTATTTCGAAGGGATGTTGAGATGTAATGAAAGGAGCTTGCCAAGGTAAAAAGGAGCAAAATGACCTGGCCTGTTTGTTTTAGAAAGAACATTAACAATCCACTAAGATAAATTCAGCTGTGGTTTAACTGTGTAATAACATTAATATTCCCCCTGCAGTTATGCTCTATTGATTTGTACTGGAATTATATTGCCTTCCCCTTACTGCATTTTCATAGTTGTATTGATAGCATAAGGCTTTATTGTTGCAAATCCCAAAATTACTTTATGCTTTCTGTTCTGCCTCACTTCACTGTCTGTTGGGTTTGGGAGTACCTGAAAGGTGGCGCGTGTGTCTCCAGGGTGGTACGCAGACCACTTCACCGTCTGGCAAAGAACAGGGAGCTCAAGGACAGGGAGTTTGAAGCGTGGATTCCGTGGCCACAGCTGCCCCTACTGCTTGTCTGAGGCCCTCTGGCCCTGGCCTGTGATACTTCTGCCAGAGGTGTTATTTGCTGCAGGAGGATCTGGCTGGCTATGCCTGCATCTGGTATCTTTGCTCCTTGACTTCTTTCTTCCTGGCATACGTTGTATTTATTTTTGTGGCGCTCTAGCTCCTATGTTTAATCCAAATTTGTCAGTGAGCTCCACCTTTATTTCCTGCTCTGCTTGCTTTAGCTCAGGTTCTTTGTGGTGTGATCAGGAAAATCTCAGTATTTCCTGATGTCTGCCTATGTTAACATTAGCTTTCAGTTGTCCCCCATTACTAGAAAGCCCCAGATTTAAAATTAAAATGTATTATCATCCTACTCAGACCTACTGTTATCCTCCTTTTTCATTATTCTAGTTTATTAACATTTGAAGGCCTCAGAAGAATGCAGCAAGACAATAGAGGACCTTGTAATGTGATGACTCGGATGCAGACACAGCAGGCAGAGCTTCAGAAGATTAGAAATGGTAATACTTGTAATTAGAAATTCTGCAGTCAAGTAATGTTAGTTAGGAACTCGCAAGCAGAATTTAAGTACTCAGATTAATCTATATGGTGTGAAAATAATTATGTCAAGCCAAGTATTTCACCATCAGGCTATCTCTGGGATCAGTCCCTCGATGGATCTTCATTTTGAATTCTAGTGATGCAGACACAGAGTGTGAGGCATTAGTGAGTAGGGTGTAGGGTGTGCCACTAAATCCAGCATGCAACTGCTCTGTTCCACAACTGTAAGGGAAACAGAACTTCCCAGTTCTGGGTTCGTGGGGATGCATTTACATACTCAACCCATTCTTGTAAACTGTGCTCAGAATGCTGCAGCATTGAAAAGCACTGTGCTGAGCAGAGAGAAGTTTTCAGTAGGTACAGATGAATACCCGTTTCTTTCCAGCTGATTGGTAAATGCCATTACCATGAGAGAAGTATGTCTTAATTTTCTTCAGTGCTGAGTGCATATATTTCCTATCTGTGTCTCCAGGAGAGTTGTGGGCATTGAACACCTTGTTTACGATTTTCCTCTTAGGGAATTTGTCATTGCATAAAGCAGTAAACATCGATTTTGTAAGGATCACAAAAGCATTCACCTTTTAACTAGCAGTAGAATTACACAGGTTTTGGCAATACAATGAATACTTACAATTTTTTTCCCTGGTTCATTTCTGTCTCTGCTCTTGGATGTTACTTAGCAAGGATCCCCATGCCTGGGTATGGCTGCTTCTCTTGATGTTTGGGTTTTTTTTTAATTCACCTGTACCTGCAGTTTTTTTGGTTTTGGCAACAAGACTTTGCTCCTCAATATGCTTATGCTACGTGTGCTTCCCAGGCCCATTTTCTAAGCTCCAGCTTTTACACTGGCTTTCTTCTTTTCTGGGAAGGCTATAGACCACGGCTGAACCAACCCCTTCAGTCAATCCCCTGTGGATACTGTATAGCCAAGCTGATTTTCTCAGTCCTCAGCCACTCCATCACCTTAAGAGAAACCACTTGAGGTGGAGCCATCAAGATGTATCAGCCATTTCTTGTCTGCAGGCTGGAAGGTGCATGAAAAAATGCTGTCAGTACAGGGTAGGCTCGGTATATGCTGAGGCGCTCGGTGACACAGCATCTCATGACGTACCCCAGAGTTCTACATAGGCAGTTTCCTGCATCGTCATGCACACCAATTGCTTCTGTGTGTTTTAGCATTTAGAAACCAAGGACTTCTTAAATTACAGCAATTAAAAAAGGTTGCTGCACAAGATCATTTCAAAAACTCTGTCTTTTCTAGAACACAGGAAACTAGGGGTACCAGTTCAGAAGCTGAGGTGAAAAAGGTGGCAGATGTATTTTAATGAGCATTAAAAAGCATCAGTCATTTAAATGTGACTGTAGAATCAATCTTTCTGTGGCTAGGTTAAACAAACATCGGTGGGGGAATGTGTAGATATACTTGAATGCATTTGAGCCTGCCTCAGAGCAGGAGTGCTGAGATGACTGCCAAAGGTCCCTGGGACCCAACATTTTCTGTGTTTATATTTCTTTATTTCCATAAAGGATGTATCTTGATCTGAAAACTGTGCTGGAATATATCCAGAATTCTTTACCAGGTTATATCCTTGTTTCACTTCCACTGTAGATCATTATATTTTTAATACTGTAATTGACATAATTAGAAATATTGATTCCATTTCAAATGAAGCAATTTAACTGTAAATGTGCCAAGAGGGGAAAAAAAAAAATCAATCTACTGTTGCTTTTCTTGCATGAATGAATCTTGATCCAGAATCAGCAGGGAGGGTTTGGGTTTTTTTTTTCTTTGGTTTTTTTTTTCCTTTTTTCATTCTTTGGTTTGGATCAGTTGCCACTAATTTAGTATTGTCCTCAACTAATGTATTTTTTGGATTGCTTGGTGTCAAAGACATGCTAAAAGGTATAAAATGGGGTGTGTTAAAATAGTGTCTGATATTATCATTAGAGGGACATAGTACACTTGAAATGTGAAATAATTTTCAGTTTTAGTGCATGCTTCACCAGTGAGAGGTCATATGGTAAAATCTAAAATAGTGTGAGTATAATATGGGTCCCGGAGAGTAGAGCAGAATGACATTCTGCATGAAAAGAGAAAATTAGAAGTTATATTACCTTTTATCTAAATAAGGCAGAAAAGTGAAGTATGTATATTACATCATTTGCAAAAAAACTGTTTGACTGGATGCACATGTTTCTGAAACAGGGACTTTGAATGAACGTGAATAATGCACAAAGCAAATCTTGTTGAGCTCCAAAGTGGAAGGAACAGATTTGAGTTTGCAGTTTAAAAAACAAACAAACCCACAAGGAACCTTTTAATCAACATATCGATTACTGAATTCTCTTTTTGTACCTCTAGCACAGCAGTGTGATTTTTTTTCTCATAAAGCTTTAGGAAAGTTCCTGGATGGCATTTCTATGTAGTACTTGAAAAGAATGGAAGAAACAGCCAGTGCTGCTCTAGGTCTCCCTGGGGAAAATGCCCAATCAATTCATTCTGGCAGAGGAAAAACAGTAGAACTAAAACTGTAAAAGTAATTTTTAACTATATTTAGTGTGGTTAGGTTTGGTTTTTTTCTTAGTTAACTAGAAGTCTGAAGCTGATTTTCAACTTACTACACATTTCCAGTAAAACATGCTGTTCTTTCTAAAAATACAGACGTGGAGGAGAACAGAATGTTTGGTACCACTTAGCCAGGAGTTGGCTACACGCATATCTCCTGCTACAAATGTCCGAGTGCTGTTTGAAACTGGTTATGTAGTTGGATTCGTGGCTCAAGAAAGGTTCAGTGTGGGCTGTTAAACAAGCTTGTGCTTTTCTCATGGGGATAGGCTTAAAATAATGGATGAATACTAAAGAAGAAAGGCCGAGTGGAAGAGTGCTAGGATGCTTGGTTTGTGCGTCACTGCCATTGGGGCACCACATCTTCTTTGCTAATGCTGTCATTTATGAATTTGGCATTTTTCTTGGCATGACATTTGGAGGCTGCTTTCCCCGCTCTCCTCCCTCGCTAAATTTATATGGATATGTGGCCAAGGAGAGATTTAAAAGGCTGGAGACAGACTCTGTCGTTCTTTAAAATCAATCACTTTTGTTCCATTATAGT
Organism: Microhierax caerulescens; assembly: GCA_035590215.1. Lineage (NCBI taxonomy): Eukaryota > Metazoa > Chordata > Aves > Falconiformes > Falconidae > Microhierax > Microhierax caerulescens. Next base: position 14,780,437 of record JAVJGJ010000057.1, read on the forward strand.
GGCAGTAGTATGCAAAGGAAGACTGAGAAGTATAATGACATATTGCATTGCCTATTTTTATGCCTGTTATTTTCCTGGATTGGAATGTTCTTAAAATACAAACATGCCATCCATTTTCAAAACACAGTATAAAATCTGAGTCAGAAATAACACGTATGTTGGGCCCTTTAGAAAAGGTGGTTTGACAGAGAGAAAAGTCAAGAGCTTTGTCCATCCTCTGTGGTTTTTTTGTGACCCTTTGGAGGGAAGATAACACAAAAATATGAAACATTTGTTTCATGAGTCTCACTGGTTTCCTCCACAGATCCAAACTTTTTACTTGAAACTAGGGGGAAAAAAAGTCTTTGTATTTGACTTTTGTGTATTGGCCACATTTTTGGTTTCTTTCATTGTCCTTTCATATGAATAATATTTAAGATGCTTGAGTAAGAAATTAATATCTGAAAATCAGCCAAAGACAAAGTGGGAAGACATTGAGAAGTTGTTGCAGTTATTACTTAATTACTGAAATAATACTTAATATGTCAGGCTCCATTATACAATTTGCTTGTAATGTAAAAAAACAAAAAGTACTCAAAATAATAAAAAAGCAGTCCCTATCCTAGCACACATCAGTCAAGTTGTTCATTTTAGCATATACATGCACTTATATATATACATACACATAAATATATATATACACACCTACCTATGTATGTTCTCATATATATGTCTGTGTGTGTATTTGTCTCCTTGATTTCATTATTTGAGGTTTGTTAGAGCATTTCAGCTTGTTTACACTTCTTTAAATTAGGATGTAAATTTCAATTGCCAGAGCTAACTGGAATAGTTACATGTATAGACAAGTTTGTTTGTTTTTTTTTCTTCCGATACAGATGTTATGAGAAATGTAATGCAGACTTTTTCACGTTTTTCCTTGAATTTCTATTCCTTCATTTTCTTAAAGTAATTTTACCTCACAGGTACGTGCTGATGTTTTTTAGAAATGTGTCAAGAGAAAATCAATGTGTTGCATGTGGCTGTGTAAGATGAGCACAGCAGATGCTGTTAACTTTTCACTTCTTAGTAGACTTGCTAATAATTACATTATCTAAAACCACAGGACTTCGGGAGTATTTAACTACTAGCTAACACTTTAGGGATAATATACATTTGCTGTTTCATGTATAACTCCATATGCGTTTTAGTAGTGGCCCAAATCTAGCACAAACATTTATTAACTTTTTAATGGAGTAAAGACTGACCCTGAAGTGTTGTAATTTTACCCACTCTGGTGCAGAATAGCAGGGCCCTTTCTGATGGCCTTCAAATGATCACGTGTGTCACTCTATGAGAGAACAAAAGCAGATGTAGCTGGTGAAGCTTCCTATCTGATTGCAGTTATTGATGAAATTCTGACTTTAGCAGAAGCAGAGCAGAGTCCTACAGAAGGATATAAGACATAGCCGGTGCTTTAATTGATTACAACCACCCAATTCAGCGCAAGTCAAACATTTTAGTCTTCCCTGAGCTTGATTTAATTTGTTTAAATGTAGTCTGCAGAAGTGGTGGGGGCTGTTGGCTTCATGACAATCTTGTTGGCATTTGATCAAAGTCTAATGTTGCTTCCTCTCAACAGGGGAAAAAAAAAAAAAAGAAAAAAAAAAAAAGAAAAAACGGAGTATTCAAAGGTAGAACTTGTGCATGAAATGTTACCAATTACAGTGTAGTTAAAAAAACGTGTTGTCATGTCTCGTCCAGTGTTGTGTGTGTGTCCCGTCCCGTGTGTCCCGTGTCCCCCCCCCAACTGTGTCATTTAACCCCAAATTAGATGAGGAAGAGATTTGACATCTGCCAGCTGCATAGTACTGAACGTTTATTTCTGCTCAAAGACTGTGTGGACAACTCACTAAATTTTTTACTTCAGTTTCTATCAGAAACAGAAGAAATGTTGGTCTGGTAGGAAAGCAAACAGTGACCCTGAGTCAGCCAGCAGAAGATGCAGGAATAGCTTCAAAACTTTTGCCAGCTTACAGTTACTTTCACACTCTCAATTCAGATAGCACATGCTTGGAGAATGGTTCACTCTCCTGCCAGACTCTTTTGCTGTTTTATTTTGGTTTTTTCCCCGGTTCTGCTCACTGAGGTTAGGCTGAAAGCAGCACACCAACCAATGAGATAAAATATAGATAACTCAGCATTTGAGTGAAAGGGAAAGATTTTTCAAAAGGAATTTAATTAGAAAACAAAGGTCTTCCTTAAAAGAAAATGATTAATTTGGTTTGGGTTTTTTTTTTTTCTGATTAACTGTAATCAGAAGTAAGCCCTTCTGAAAATTGCAGCCGCTGTTCGATTGACTCCTAAAATATTTTCATTTATCTTTTTCATCATCAGCAAGAACTGAGCTTTTCCTTCTCCTCATATATCTTTTAAATACCCACATTTTAATCCTTAGAAAATGATCCAGAGTAATTGGCACCAAGAAGTCCCACACTTAATAGCTCTCACTGATTCAAAATCAGGTTTGCAGTTGAAAACAATGGTGTTCTTAAACATTGTAACTTCAAAACTATCCTGCTTTCTGCAAAACAAGTTGAGTTCTTCTCAATTACATATCATGCACAAAATCAAGTTAAAACCTGAAAGCCTGATTACTGTTATAAGAACATAATAATAGTTGCACTGGATGAGACTAGATGCCCACCCAGCTTGGCATCCTGTCTGCATTAGTGGCCAGAAGTGAATCTGTAGGGACAGATAGAAGAGCAAGGCAAGGATATGGGGTATTTTCTCAAAGACTCCCCAGCCTTCACCTATTTTGTCTCAGGTTTCCTGAGCCAAACGTAGTCTCCATGTATTTAGACAGCCTCCGTGACATTCTTTACCATGAACATGTCTAGTTTTCCCCTGACCCCCTGTAAACTTTCAGCACCCCTGGTGTCCTTTCACAAGGCTTTTCCATTTCAAACCTGGCTTCCACACATTTCATTTGATGGCCCATTGTTCCTGTTAGATGAGACAAACAATGAATCTCCACCTACTTTCTCAGAGACACTCAAGATTTAGCAAACCTCTATCATATTCTCCTGTGCCAACTCCATGCAAAACCGAAGAACCATAATTTAGTCATTCCTTGTATATAAATTCCAGGTTTTCCTTACCTTTGGTCATTGTATGAAGCTATTTCAGTACCTTATTGACCTCTGAAGCTTTCCTAGTTCTAACAGTAACCTTTTGTGGTGGTAGGATCAGAACAGTACTCAGGGTGCAGAATGTCAGAACTTCCTTCTCTGGTCTCCTTCATTTGTGTTTGGCTGTCACGTAGCAAATTAAATCCATTACAGCAGAACTTTCCCTTAGAAGAAGGTTCTGCTGTAATCAATATTATTTTTTTTTTTAATTCAGAAAGAAAAACCCCACCAGTTAGGAAATACAGAGAACTTCAGAATTAAAATTGTGGGACTTGCAGGAAGGGAGAGAGATTCCCTAGGAAGAAAAGAGGGAGGAGAAAGGCGTGATAGAAGAGTTGGAAAAGTGAAAAGCAGATAGCTTACTGTTGCATACTATAAACACATTGTTTCTCTTCTCTTTCCTCCTTGCAAAAGTTACATTTGGAATAGAAATAGCCTGCAAGTTTTCTTGAGCTGCTTCTTTTAAATTTATCTTTCACCTTAACTTTTTTTTTTTTTTTTTAAATATCAAGGACCCCTTTTTGTCTAGATATTCACAAACTGGAATCTGTGTTTTTTCTCCTAGTACGCAACTTTAAGAACTAGATAAAGTGCCCATTAGGTAATACAAAATTTAGAAAGTTAGAATCTAAATGGTTTGTTAAAAGAAGGAAAAAGCTGAAAAAATCCTCCTCATGCCCAAATTGTGAATACGTGCCAAGATGGCCTCAGTGAAAGGAGAAGGCAATCAAATGAAAAAAGCATTTCAGATGTGCACATGCATGAAACACGAGCATATCAGGACTCTCTGGAATATCTGTTAAAACATAGCTCCCTTGAGCAAAGCCATGGCTCTGTGCTTTGAAAGATAACCACATAGCCAAATCTCCTATTAAATGGATAAGCCCTCAGAGATAAAAGACACACCTCTAGGTTGGTCTTGCTGAGCTTATTATTTTCCAATTCCACTCAATGTCCTCATTTGACATATTTAGTCATGTGAGATGCTCCTCCTGATGTCTGGCCTTCCCTGCCAAGTTTTCAGAATTAGGACCACAGTTGGAAGCCATGTGAATAATCTCATTTTATGAGCAGCAGATCCACAGATCCAATCCACAGCAGAGACTGGACTACCTAAAATACCCAGTCTGCTTTAATTTATTTTACATATACTTATCCAGCTTTTTCTAAAAAGTGCTGAGAACTTGTCACCCAAACCAAAAGCACCGTGTGCTATTTATTAACTGATTCAGCATTCCTCGTAAAGCCTGAGTCTTATGCACCGAGACTGACTATTCAGCGTTGAAGCTGTTCCCTTTAGAACAGTGCTTGGAGGGTTCCCAACAGAAGTAGTGCAGGCACTTTCCCTGACTTTATATTCAGGAGTATAAATAAATAAAAAACCATAAAAATGTTATTTTTGATGCATACAAAGATGAGAAGGAAAATACAGAACCTGAACTTTTATTAAATCAGCTATAGTAAGGCATTCACTCCTCCACCCTGATTCCAGCATCCAGATACCTTTTCAAATATGATATTGTAAGAGGTTTAATATGATTCACTGTATTCCAGATCCCCAAATCTTATTTGATGTTCAGACGTGGGAACACTTCAGTCCCAGCCGTTGTCCCTGGTGGCTTAAAGTAATGACACCCAGGAAAAGACTCCAACTTGTCTAGTCTTCTGAAAGGACAACACTGAGTGCTAAAAGTTGCCAGTATACTCATCTAATTTAAGCACATTGATTAATTCAGTCTAGAGCTTTTGAAATGGATATAGTGAGGAGAAAATGGAGAGCTTGAAGATCATTACCAGTGCACTGTAAGCAGTCATAATTAACTACTCTTGTAAAAAAACCCAACAAACTAACAACAAAAAATCCAGGAGATTGTACGGTGACTTGCAGTTCTCTGAAAGACGGTGCTCATATTTCTTATGTGATTTGCAGTTCTGTGTGAAGTATATTGTGAGACAACCCAGTGACTTAAAATATTTCATTAAAGACCAATCATTAAAAATGGAAAGACCTACATGGATGAAGACAAGGCCAGTTATTAAATGTGTGGTTGTATAAGCTTGTGCTAGCAATGAGCTGTAGGAGTTACTTTTTCTGATAGTTGAAAAACAAGAGAATAGTAACAAACCCAATACTTTTTCACCTGGTGGTTCCAAGTTCCCTGTTGTGGATGTTAGCTAGGTTTTGTTGTTGGTGGTTTTATGGTGAGAAGTTTTTAAAACTGTTTTGTAATCTTTCTGAGCCTTGCTGCATTTAGCAAAACCCTGTAAAGCATAAAATCTGGCAATATTAGATCTCCATAAACAAAAGGTCATTACTGCCCATATTTTCTCCTACTGTTATAGCTTTGTTCAAACAAGCTAACAGACAAAACCCCCACAAGTAAACATACTTCTATGTTACTCAGAGTTGCTGGTAAAACAAACATTGCAATGCTGTGATGGTGTCTTACAGCAAAGAAGTGATTCAAACTGAGGGCTTTTTTAATCATGTAATCTTAGTAATGTATAACAGCACTAACAAGTAAGTCTGTGTGTTAAGTGCTGTAAGAAAACTTGTGCCCAGAGTCACAAAAGCCCTTAGGACTTTGGCATTCAAGATCCCCTCTAGGTGAACCTAGGTCACAGTGTCCTTGCTGAAATGTCATAAGATGACAAATATTGCCAGCCATAATCTCTAAAAACGTGAGTAGCGTATGAATATTGATCCTTAGGGGGTACAAAATTGGCTTCAATTTACTTAATTCACCTGAATATTCACGTTTATAAACGATACCTAGTCCTTAACCCTTGTGCATAATCCTTCAAATGTGCAGGTAGTTACTGATGAGTCAGAGAAACATTTGTGCCCTGTCACTGCTTACAGTAATTGAAGTCCTGCTGCATTCTGATACACAAATGTTAGAAGGGTGACATCTGAAAGCCTGCAAAGCTTGTGACTCACCAAGAATGAGTAAGGACTGAAATACAAGTTCTGAACAGCAGCATAATGTAAAATGTTGCTGGAAAATTTGGTTTCATTGTCCAGTTTGAGTATACAGAATACAAATGAAGCTCTGCCAACTGTAGCAGGGATATGGTGTGTCACACAAGACTCGACACTGTTTTTCCCTAGCTTCTGGAATCATGTCACTGTATAAATTCTCCACTTCAATTTGTATAAATCATTGCATTTCCAGTGATTATTCCTGAAAGTTTGACAACAGCACTCCTATAGAATGAATTATTAGAGGGGGAGAAAACACTTTACAATTTATTGCTTTTTAAAGGTCTCATATTTTAAAATTGTTTCTGTGATTAGTTGGAGTTCCCATATTTGAATATGTGAGTTTTATCAATATTCTGAATTTAGATTAAATGATGTAAAGTTGCATTGGTTTTCCTTAAAAAAAAATTGTTTGTTTTCATTCACTACTTACTAGTGACTGTTCAGAAATATTTGAAGAGTGATGTTACTACTTGTGTCCTACTAAAACTCATGTGTAATCTTTACACTGCAGTGTGTAAAGGTACCTTAAGATGAGAGACATGGTATCTGCTAAACTGGAAGGAAGGCTGTGAATTTCTTTCTCGTCTCTCTCTGGCGAAGGATGATGCAGTTGCAGACCCTGCACTCCAGTTTCCACTAGGGTTCCAGAGTTATGGTAGCACAGCAGTGGGAAGGCATGTCCTAACAGCTGATCCTCAATATTGTTCCAGCAATAACAGAAATAACTCTATTTATTCATTGAAGTATTCTCATCAGATAATCTAATTATGGAACTTGGTCTCCTCTGCCTTTTTAGGTTCTCAACAGCAATCCTCTGTTTATCAAGTTTAGTGCAGAATTTTGACTGTTTGTTGAATACATTCCCTGGCTCGTATCTACACACGTGCAAAACGTGGGGGCAGGAATGTGCAGTATGGCTCAGCTTAGTCACCGAGGACCAGTTTGGTAATTATCCAGGATGCTGATGTCTCAGACTGAAAATCTGAGTGGTTCAGAGTGAGAGTTAGATGCTGGGTATGTTTTTAAAGTCTTATTTTTGAAAAGGAATTTGATTGGGTCATCATAACTGACACCAGAACTGATTTAAACCTGTACAGTGAGTGAGAGAGATAGAAGCAGGGGTGGGGGATGGGATGAGACAGCATGGGGAATGGGAACAGGGAGAGAGAGATTCTCTGGACCTTGAAAGGACAAAGAAGTTTTTGGTTCCCATCCCCCTGGGGAGCCCCAGCTTATTGAAGAGGCTGGAGTGAGCTGTGGGACTGCTTAGCTTGTTTTAGACTTCACAGAGCTGGAAGGAGCATTGAAGGAGTAGGATTTCTCTGTGTAGCAATGAGCCATATGGGGAGTTTGTGTAATAACTCCTTGTGGGGAAAGGAATGAAACAAGATCGTGATTCTCTGTTCCTTCTTTAGAAAGTCCCTCATTATAAGACTTCTGCTCCTGGAAAAGGCTCCACCCTCTGACACGCAGAACCAACCACCTTCTTAATAGCAGATACTCCGTTATAACACATGCACACAATGTTTGGCTCCGTGCCAGGCTGTAATTTGTTTTTGACATCTATCTACTGACTAATGTGACAACCCACACAAGTATTTATTTCCAGAAGGAGGAATGCATAATGAGAGCACTAGCTCTCCCAAGTTCTGAAGAGCTGTTTAATGAAAAGGAGGGGGAAAGAGCAGCCTCCCACCCTTCCTCCCAAATGACAGGTTTTTCAAAGCCCAAGCACCAAATTCAACAACTTTGAAGTTGGCCTTTTGCGTTTTTTTAGCTACCATTTTCTCTCTGCTCTAGCTTCACAGAAGCTGGTATTTGTTCTTTGTTGGGCTGGGGGGTATTTGGGGACTTAAAAGAGAGATGTTGCCAGAATGCGAATGGCTGAGAGCTAGGCGAAAGGCTGGATTGCATGCTGCATTGCACATGAATACCACATGTTCCTGCACACTCAGCCCGCTTTGGCTCCCTAAGTCTGATTAAAATACAGAAATCCTAGAGCAATAAAGGCAACGGTTAGAAATGCTGGCCATGCTAGAGGCCCGGTAGCCCTAGCAAATCTAGCAACCACTGCAGGTAGAGCTCAATTCAAGTCAGCAAACCAGGCTGAAGGCTTTAAGGGGGAGGGGGGGGGATTTAACTGTTTGAAGGCATGACCAAAGGAAATGGAGGATTTGCTAGTGCATGAGAGCCTCGTATCAAGGCAGGATGCCTTCTCTGGGAGGTCAAGCTTTACCCAAAAGTAAGTTATTAGTCTCTAATTGGTTAAAGGCTATGGAGGTGTTATACGAGATGTCAGACTAGGTGAACCAGATCATCCTTTGTAGCCTGAGAATCTGTGAATGACAATGTGTTGGGTTTTCTTCCCTTCAGCTGTACTACTCAGCTCCTCCTCCTCCTCCTACTGCTGGGTCTTTTGGATGGGAATTCATGTAGTCCCAGCATAGGTCTCTAAGTGTACTGCCAGATCTCCAAAGTCTGCAGACTGTGCATGTTACAGGTACATGGTTGATGTGCTGATATTCTTTTAATTTGCTTCTAGTTATTATTATTACATTACTAGGTTTAAAAGCAAAACCAGTGAAAAGAAGAGTTTGCAAAGCTCTTTTACCAGAGCAGTGCATCTTACTGCAAGTGTAACACAGTGCCATGGGCAAACTTCCCTCAGATTCAGCTCTATATTATGAATAACTGTTCATTGAATACAGAGTGTAACTGAAATGGAGTTTATTTACATACCATTAGTTAATATAATGGGTTAATTTTATGTGAGGCAACTGATTCCTGGGAAAATCTCCTGACCAGAATCAAGAGAATTTAGCTTCAGTGCACAGAATTCTCAAGGTAAAATACAACTTGCTGGTGGATTCTCTGGCCCAGGTCCTTTTTGTCCTGGTATTGAGCTGAGTTCAGGGATTAGTAGAGCAAGCATTGCGTTTCCTAGGAATATGACAAGCTGCTTTGGCCCCAGACGTAAGCTGAAGCAGCCAAAAATGCTCCTTTATCTTTTACCCTAACTGCAGTGCCCTCTGTGGGTATGGAAGCCCTCAGAGAAAAACAGAATCTTCATCCCCGTCTTCCCAGAAAGGAACATCTGGGTTAGCAGGCAGCTATTCTCTACAGCTGGGAAAAAGGCATAAGTGGGTAGAAGCTAAAGCTAGAAATAAGATGAGGATTTTTGAGAGTGAAAGTCATTAACCTAGTAAAGCAGTAGATGCTATTACTTGAAATCCTTAAATTGAGGTTTAACTTTGGTTTCAGAATGGCTTCTGGGAAGAAACTGTAAGCTTCATGCAAGAATTCCTGAGTTAGTTAGGTTTTATGGTTGGTGTTATGTGATCAGTTAGTTGAATAATCCTAAAGTTGCCTTAAAACATTTAGCTGTGCATATAGTCATGTCCAGACCACTCTATGATAACCAGCAGGATGAGATAGCCTGTGAGATAGAAACCAGTGGTGGTCCAAAGGAGTTTTGGTGTGTACCCACACCAATGACTTTTGTCCCTTAAACAGATTTTCTGGTAGACATGCATTACTGTGTGCACCTAGTTAAGCAGTTTTGGGCTGGAACCTGACCCACGCCCTGTGGCTTGAGGCACCGATGGACAACTAACAAATAAGAAATGCCCTACAGACCTGACAGGCTTCCTCTAGTAGTCATTGCAAACGCTCTTTCATTGGAGCTTGTCCCAAGAAAGACGGATCCAGTTTTAGAGTGCTTGGGCCAGTCTCCAAGGTAAATGTGACTGCTTTTCAGGGACAACAGTTCCTCAAGGTGCTAATGAAGGTGTGCAGCCCTTATTCATTCTTGTCCACATGCTATGAAACATAGTGAGAGGCCAAGGAAAATAAAAAATGCTCTTGTAGCTTCCTGTGTCTCCAGTGTTGGAAGTCAGGCATGTGGCAGGCAACAGCTAAATGCATTCCTGTTCCTGCAGATGGCTGTGAAGTTTGTTATTGCCCTTGAAGGCTTTGTCTTTTTCATAAACAATGTGTTTTCCGTGGTTGCTTATGGTCCAGCAGACACATACCTCTTGATATTTTAATATAACACAGTGCAGAGTAATTGTTCTAAAAGTCACTTACCTTTTCTTTCTGTACGAAGCCCAAAGCCTACAGCACCTGTCCTGTTAGTTATCGGTCAGTTGAAAGAAACTAGGCATTGTGAGAATTTTTGTTTGCACTTCAGCATGAAAAGGGTTTAAAAGTCACTTTAATGATATTTCTGTGTAAAATTGTAAGAAATTTACTCTCATATTTCCAGCCCTCAAGAAGAATCACGAGTGATTAAAAAAAATGGAGGTATCTAATTATAGTTTAGTCACGATGATGTGAGGGTGGATTTTTGTTGCCATGAGCCAGCTTCTTGTTCTTGTGCTCTTTGCCAGGACACTGAGTTTGTCCAGATCATTTTGCTTTGTCTCCTGCATAGCTGTAAAAATCCGTGTTGATAAGGTCACACCCAAGCTTCATTGCTCAGCATGAGCAACCTTAACAGTATTCAGCATATTGCCTATCCAAAATCATTCTCATATTTCCACTGCAGCCTCTCAAGGAAAGCCAGAACTTTCCAAGGTAGGAGGACTTCTTTTCAAGGCTGTGCCAAAGACACATGCATGTTGCCAGTGTAATGAGGGGAACGTGTCTTAGGAGCTGTTTTGCATCTTGCCTTTAATTTAAAAGCAGGAACGACTAACAGGCACTCTTGGAAAGGGGGAAGGTGAGGCTACCAAGCTTCACAGGCAATGCTGTCCCTTCCTTGGGGAATACTGGCTAGTCAGCAGCCTGCCCGTGTGGGTGGGAGATTATTGCTGCAGATGCATGGTGACAGCAGATCCAGTTCAGGGATGGCAGGACGTTTTGTCAGGTGGCAAGTTATGCACCATCATGACTGCATCAGACTGGATTCTGAACACCTGGCCAGGAGATGTCTGTACGTAAACTGCCTGACCTGAGGGTGATACACAAATTCTCCTGCTTTTGTCATTGAGACTAATTCTTAACAAGTTTGAAGCCAAACAAAAAGCTAACATCAGCTGTTCAGGAGTTTTCTCTGAACATCAGGAGATGTTCAAGATGCAGGGCATAAAGGCCTGGACTAATGCAAGGTGAGTCTGATTTGTGGTTTGGGAACAGAATTCCTGCAGCTCACTTCCCACTGACATACTCCAATTTTATACCAACACAGCTCTCAAGATAAAGACCAATGCATTTGCATGACCAAACGTTGCATGGTTTAGTTTTCTGGGCTTGAATTCTCCGACCTTCGTCACCACCTAATAGGGATGATTAAATTAGAAGCCCACACGCCCAGTATCAGTGGAAAGAGAGAGACCTGCTCAGGGGAGAGTTCACCTGCCAGGTGGGGTAATTTTCCCTCTGAAGTGGTTGTTTCTTGCCATGTAAAGGCACTAGTAGGATGCTCCTGGTGAGACTGTGGGTCTATGAACTCACACTGGGGTCTGTAGGGTCCTCACAGGGTGACTGAGAAGTCTTGTGCTTTGCTCCATGTTTGAGCTAGGGCTCACAGTTGACAGTGGAGAGAGCCTCATCGAGCTAGTCTGCTGTGCTTGTAATCACCCTTTATGAAAATAGTGACCAGAGAGAAAGTAACAGAATCGTTTAAATACATTCCATTTCAATTTTTTCTGCTCTTAACGCCAGTCTGAACCAAGACTAATTCTGCTGAAGTTGATAGGTGTTAGTCTGCTGCGGGAGAGGAGAATACAGCTCAGTGAGCACATCAGCTAAAGCAGAAGTTTCTTCTGACTGTAGTCCAGCAGTGCTCTGAGCTGGAGGTGTGCCAGTGTTAAATCTGCAGTTGCTAAGTTTGCTGAGGAGGGAACTGCAGAGGCATAAATCTTGGAGGAGGAGTAAGTATCACAAAATCTGAGGCCCTGCTTTCACCTTCTTGGCCCAACAGCTGTCTTGCTCTAAGAACGGGCACCTCATCTACCTTTTATGCCAGCAGAGGCTGGTCTGGACATATACACGTGCCAGTCCAGAACAGTTGGGCTGTTTTCTGTTTTCTCCAGACCTAGAGTCACTCTTGGAACAGGACAAAGACTGCACTGGCTGCTGTAAAGCTATGTTTATCGGTATCAAAAGCCTGGTTTTATTTCCCCCTGTACTGCAGTCATTCTGGACTGGACTTGCCCTGTTTTTCTGCAGCTTACGCATGGGTGGCACTGCAAGTCCTATTATACTCACAGACTGTACATTATCGGGCAAACTCTCTTAGGAAATTGCTCACATGTCTTAGAGCGCATTTAAAAAAAAAAACAAAACCAACACAAATCTCTCAACTGAGAACATATGTGCCCTGTTTCAACATATGTACCATCTTTCATTCATCACCCTCCCCAGATACGCAATCAACTAATAAACTTCTATCATGCTGAGTTTTAGCATGGAAATGCTGATAAGCCTTTAAGTGCAGTGATGTTAATGGATGATCCTGATACAATAAATAGTAGGAGATTCAGTCATGATCACCGCTAAAATACTTAGGAGCTTCACTTTCTTTCCAGCTTGGAAAAGTTTCCATTTACACGTTGCTTTTCCCATTTACAGATTTAGCTACTGCTGAATTCAGCAGTCTTTGTCTCTTGACACATTGTCCACCTTCACATTAAGAAACATCTCTGATGCTGTATGTACTTACTTCTTCCTGAAACTTTGAGTTAAAAAATCTAATGCATTTGCTTTTAGCCTAGCACAGCACTGCATTCCAGCATATCTTACTTTTGTTTCCTGGAAAGAATGCTTGTCAAAAAAATTTAAGTTTTTAATGCCTTTCCCTTAATGTCCTGTTTCTCCCTTGTCTGCTCTCTCCATTTGCATTTGAATGATTTTTTTAAATAATTTTCATTTAATTGGTTTTCTGATGGCTCCCATTCTTGTGATTTATTTATTTTTCATGTCAGTGTAAAAGTGTAGTGTAGGTGGACATGTCTAAATGGGGATATTAGTGTGTATTAAGCAAAGGTGTGAACTTGCAACATATAAGCACTTTTGGTAATTATTGTTTGTAAGTAGAAATTGTTATTTCAGTTATTAAATATAACAATATAATATTTTTTATAATCAATAATTTTCTTTTTATTGAAATGGCTGTTGAGAATACAGAACATAGTCCCTGGCAAGCTATAAATGCTTTAAGACACATCAAAGTTTAGATCTGAATGACTTGACAGAGACCTATAATCCTCTGAGAGTTGAGAGGGTAATTTACTCGCTGTGTTCATGCAGTCTTAGCCTCTCTGCTGAGTTTGCATGTTACCATTGGTTATGTTGTAGACCGTGGTCTGCTGGAAATGGGGCTGTTTCCACACAGGCTGCTGAACACCCAGCTGAAGAAAATAAATGTTGGTTACTACTGGAAGTGGTATTAGTACAACTTGTTGGCCTGGCAGTGATGGGGACAGTGGCTTTTTACCTAGTTCCTTTGGTCAAGGTGCACTGTCCTAATGGGCTTTTGCATATGTTCTATTTCCTTCTTTTATTCTTTAATCCTTTCTTTTATATTTCCTATTATAACTCACAATTCATGGCGAAGCTGCCAAGCTAGTGCCCGTTGCTGCTCAACCCCCATGCCAGCGCTCTTCTGGAAGGGTGTTTTTCCCTTCTGCTTCACTCTTCCTCCCCACTGTCTCCTCCTGCCGCGTTGGCCCAGTTGTCTCTGGAGCTAGGGTGTGAACTGATGTGGGTAAGCAATCTGCATTAAAACCTAGGGCTTTTTTCTTTGCCAGGTTAGCTTTAGTTAGTAGAGCTACTGATTTGCTGCACAGCTATCTGAATGCTGGTGCAGTCACGTAGGTCGGGATGTCACAGGAGAAGGATCAAGAAACCGGGAGATGGCTTCCTTTGGAAGCACTGTGAATTTGTATTGGAGTACAATGTTTGGCAAAACATGGCCTGTTCCACTCACCTCTGGGAGAAGGCCATCATTATTAGCTTTTATTTTATTTTTGCACAATTGCTTTTAAAGGCTTTAGTTCTTCACAAAAAAAAAAAAAATATCAGGGGCGAAAGTAGTATTCAAATGATAGGGGGCTGGATGCACTCAGTATTTCTAGAGAAGCGGTGCACAGAGCTACTTTTTCCACGTTGAGTGCTGTTTAACATCCTCACCTCCTGCTCAGCTGGAATCCACTGGAATGAGCAAAACATCATTTTGCCCCATATTTGCCCATTCTTTTTCTTCATCTTGTCTCTGCAGTTCACACAACTGCAACCCAATCTTAACCCAGGGCAGGATTTACACCCCAGATTTTGGAACATGGGAACTGGAACAAGGGCTTCCTTTTTCTTTCTCAGTTACAGCTTGTCCTGTGTTTGAACTCAGATCTCTAGGGACTGCTGCACAAAGCTGCCATGGAGCTCCACGGCTGTGTCCTAATGCTTGTGTTCTGCTTTGAAGGCTGGTCCACCCTTGCAGAAGAAAAGGCTGGCCCCAGTGGAAATGTAAAAAACATTGGGTGCGCTGCAGAACTGGAGAGCCAGAGCATCAGGTCTTACTGACCACTCGGTCATTTTTTCTATTCAGCTTCTTCGTAAAATGGCTTTTATCAGAAGAGAAGCTATCAGTTGTGATAAATGTTCCAGGCAAAGGATCTGAGTGACTGATCGAGGTAGATTTTGTATTAAGTGGCTATGATGTTTTGCACTCCATAGCACACAATGGGAAATAAGGCCAAGAAGATGTTGTTTACTGATCTTTAAATGTAACAACGTTGTGAAAAAGTTTGCTATGCCTTCTCTCATTCTCTTCTCACCCTTCTTTTGTGCCCTTGATTCCTAGCTCCCATGGCTGAAGTACCTAAGTGCTTTCCACTACTATAGCAAGAAAATCAACATAGAAAATGTTTGTCTTTCTCCTGTCACTGTTCATGGGAGTAGTTTAGAAACTACTCCAGAACTCACAACTGTAGACTAGTGTCTAAATTTTGCAGATTATTTCCATTTTTTCTGTGCATTATATAATCACCTCCATCTTGACGTGTGAAAGCAATGGCAGAGTTACTGTGTAGTGTGTCCTTGCTTTCTCCTTAACCATTATGTTCCTCTCCTATTGTTGTTTTGAAGTGGGCCCAGTCTGTTCTTTCTCATTCTCCCTTCTACATTCTGTTTTATTTACTGCCATTGGCATGATCTGCATTATTTATTGCTCGTTACTCTCTCTTTGGCCTCTGGAATAATGGTTGTGTAGTGTCTTAGTTTCATCCTAGGATCTACACAGTCCTTCATTAGCAGCTCCTTTGTCTCTTTTTAATATTATTTCCCAACACTGCTGCTGTATACCTTTCTTTCCCTTTAAGCATTATCTTATCATTTGCATTTCCATTAAGTTAGAGTGAAAGCATAGCATTCCCTTGTTTCTTAAATTTACCCAATATTTTCAACATCTGCTAATATATTTGTACAGTTCAGTCATTCTAAATAGTTTTTTCATGCATTCTCTGAAATCTCATTAAAAGAAAAATATTACATGCTGTAACCCCCTCTTATTATGACTGATCAATTATCTTTATCTAGTCAAGTGGTATTACTTGTGATTCTCAAACTGTAGAAGTTTGCTTCTGATTTTTCACATGTGTGTACTCACACAGAATTCTTTGTCAGACTGGGGGGGATTAGGGAGGGGCGGTTATTATTTTTTTTTCATCTGTCTAAACACTCATGTCCCTAGTGAAACTAGGCCACTATATTGTCCTTCATAAAAAAAAAAAAAAAAAGTAGAGCATTGCATAGTGGTCTGAGCGCACGACAGAAGCCTTGGGATTCCTGAATTTCAGTATGGCCTGCTTCTGTAAGAGGTGGTATTTGATCAGGTGGCAGTCTTTCAGCCAGATTTTGAAAATTACCTTGTGTCTTTAATAATCCGTTGCTTGATAATCTACCTTTCTGCCTGCACATTCAATCAAAAGTTGGATAAATAAGATGATTTGACTATTCAAATTTATGTTTTGGGTAGGGCATATGGCAAATGAAGTGGTACAACTGAAAGAGGAATGAAGTGAGGAGTGAGGGTGCGCGCTTTATGACTAAAGCTTTGGGGTTGCAAGCTCAAGGTTCAGTTTCCAGCTTTGACTTGATATCTGGTGTGAGTGTGTCTCTGTGGTCTCGGTTTTAGCCCTTGCAGCTTCCTTCCACAGGTATGCTCGGAGCTGCTACTTCTGGAGGAGTTTTGTTGGATCAAAAGGGTTTCTATGAATGATGCAGGATGCTCGGAGATCCTGGGAAGGGATGGAGAGAGGCGTTGAGACTGTCATCCTCTGTATATTAAGGTGTATTAGAAAGTAGGAAGTCTTGAAATGGAAGTCCATTGTCAACTCATCTTTCTAATTTCTTTCTGCAAAACACCTGACCTGCACAATTGTTCATCATTCTCATTCCATAATTTATAATAAATTGTTTTATTTATGATGCAGGATGGAAATCTGTCAGAGGCTTGCCACTTCAACCCTTTTCTGTTCGTTGACAAGCAGAGCTCCAAGAGTACTGGTGTGAGAAGTTTGGCCCCCTGTGTGTCCCCTCTCCCATTCCTTCCAGCTTCCTTGAATGCCTTCCTTCTTCAGACTTGTAGGTGTAGTTATCTGTTGTGTGTTTGTCGTCTCTGGCTCTGGGCTTTGCCACCTCTCTGGATCTGTAGATTGCTTTTTATACAACTTGTGGAAAGGAAAAGACATGTAATTAACTTTGTGCCCTCCACTTAGTTCATTACGTGGCCAGGCCCAACACACAGACCCAGAAAAATACTTGGAGCTGTGAAGTCTCATCTTCATCTCCGCAAGGGTTCCTTTGGAGGACATTAGAAAATATTGTCAGGCAAGATTAGATAAGCAGTGCGATAGCACACTACCTTTGATTTGACAGCCATAATCCTGTTAGATTAAAATGAGTTCATATGACTTAACTTGCCTCGAATAACAAACAAACAGCATTTGATAGACTCTAGTCAGCTAATTTTCACAGTACCTTTGCGAGGAAGACATGTTATCAAGTTAGGAAACCCAGGCAAAGGGATTTGTCTAAATCTCAGAAGTCACCTCTGATTATATTTCAGTTCTGATGCACTTAACCAGAAGCAGACACAGGTCCAGCCAGAGGCTGGGTGGAAGGACACTACTTACTGTGCTGCCAAGCCATATGGGTTTGTCATTACTAAGGTGTGCTAATAGGTGGTGGGTTTTGCAAAAAAGACCTGTCCACAATGTTGCCTTTCGTCCTCTGAACTATGTGCCCGCTTCAGGTTTTGTGACAAAATCTAGAGCTCAGTTTCATTGGGGTACCAACATTCACTTGCAAAAATGAGTAGGGTCACCTGGGTTCAGGGTGCGTGAGCACTGGGTGACTTTGCCTCTGGCTGCTGCTGCCCCTCTGCCAGCTGGCAGTCGTCCATGTAGACACAAGTGCCTGGATTTGGACTGAAGTGTCTAGATATAGGCACTCAGTTTGGGCTCGTTATTTCCCCCATTGCTTTGTTTGCTTTCACCGAAACTATACTTTGGAGTGTTGGAAAATTGAAAGGTTGCTCCAAGCAGTTTCATGACTACCATGCAAATACGCCTGCCATTGGAGAACGGTAATCACTCCAGACTAACACAGTAATACTAAAAGCTCGTGCTGTCAGGATGAAATGTGCATACGTGGAATTGCTGGGGAAATGTCTATACAAAGTCTGGAGAGGAGGCAGGGATTATTTTTTTTTTTTTTTCTTTGCAATTTATCCAGAATTTCTGGTGGGAATACTTCACAACTGAAGCTCTGCCTTCCCTTGGGGGAAATGCAACCATTTAACTTCTTTCTTCTTTATATGTATACCAAGGAACTGATGGTTTGATCCCACGGGAAGTCTGTATCTGTTCACAGTTACATTTGTTCATTTCAGGAGGATTCTGTGTTATCTGGGAAAAAGAGTGAAAAAAAGGGGGATTTGACTTAGTTTATTGTATTGCCAGTTCTTCCTGCCACACCAAGGAAGACGCACATTTCCAAATTTGATTTTAAGCTGGGGTGAAGGAGGATGAAATCAAAGAAATTATTATCAGGTTGAGGGGGTGGGGTGGGGTGGCTGAGGGGAGGACTATGGGGGAGGGTATGTGAATCAGGAGGCAGCAGCTTTGAAACTGGGTACAATAAATTACTGTAATTTATTGTTTATTTTTCTGATTGCATGCAGTTGCATCTCTTTTTGCTGTGCTTGATCATAGGAAGCAGCACAATTTGAAGGAAAAATGAGAAGCCCCTGAGTTCGCATCTTGGTCTGGAGACATACTAGGGTGCAAACTTTAATGACATGCATGCAGAGGAAAAGAGAAAAGTGAGGCAGAGTACTGAAACAAAGGGAGGCTGGATATCAAGAAATGCAAGCTTTGATGCCATTTAGAAAGGGTCTGGATCCCATGATTTATCTAAAAATGACAAGACGCCCCTCTAAAAATGCAAATGCCTGCACTGCATCTTGTAGCTATAATGAATGAGTCTTTCACACAATGGAAACATTCAACTTGTTCTAGGGCACTTACTGTGGCTCCATATGCTCAGCTGCATGCTCCTGGCCTTTAATCACGCTGCCTTTGTTTTTCCAAAACTTAAATTAGAAGCACATTAGTGTTTATATAGTGTACACTCGGGTTTTGTTTTTGTGTGTGTTTGTTTGTGGAGAGTTGTTTTTGGTTTTTAACATTAAATAAGCCCGATGAATGCGGTCCTCTTGAATGCGCAGGACGTGGCAAATCATGGGAAGCTTAAGTTGGCAGCAGCAAAAGGATGTAAATTTTGAGCTGCTAACGGCAAGCAGGACTCCAGCTTTGGGGCTAGGGAAGAACCCATGTTACACAGCAGGGAGCCATTTAAACCCTCCTCTGACCTGCCAAGAGAATGCCTGTATGCG
>JAVJGJ010000057.1:14808475-14819720 GCA_035590215.1 Microhierax caerulescens
GGGGGGGGGGGGGGGGGGGGGGGGGGGGCAAAGGCACGCACTGTGTGGGAGCTGGCAGGCTGCTGCCGCCGGGTCGGGGTGCACACGCACACACAGCTGTGATCTAAACGTGAAATACCTGGGCTGAATTGGTGGAAGGAGGGCAAAGGGGGAAGGGGTGCTGTCTGCGGGACACATCGTTTTGTACAGCCCGTTAACAGCCACAGCAGAGAAGTTCTAACTCCGGTCATGGTGCGTGTCCAGGGAGGGAAATGGTGCTAATGAAGGTAAAAGCGTGAAGAAAGTGACAAAGCCTTCCCAAAACTCTGGAGAGGAGGGTACAAACCATTACCGCTAACGTCAGACATGTGGATTTCTTTTCAACTTTCTGCACGTAGAGAGAGGCAGTAGTACTCTGGGGGTTTTTTTGTACTTCACAAAAGTAGCCCTTCACAAGCTGAGGATACGAATCTCTAACAGTCGGGGCAGGGCAGCACAGTATGGCTAAGGGCACCAGGCAAACTGCACCTGAAGATGTTTGTAAGTCAAGGTTATGTTGCAATGCATGAGGCTTTGCCGTACCCGGGAAGCCCCTTGCTAAACGACGGCCAGGGAGTGACCGTCACTTACTGCATCCGCGAACAAACGGAAACCACATCCGAAAACCACATCCGACCGCTGCGGGAGCTGCGTCGCCCTGTCACCTTTTCTGGAGACGTGGCATCGTCTTTAGTTGTTACACTACAGTAGCTGTGCGGGGATTCGATTTCGAATCACCACTCTCTGTTTGTGCTGGGTAATTTCCTTTGTGGAAGGTGTTGTTTATGCTTTCTCAAAAAGATACTCGACACTATCCCAGTAGGTATTTCTTAGATTCCTGGACAACAACTATATAAATGGTACTAATATGAAAGATTAAAGTTTCAATATTTCAATGGCCAGTTGTTTTGTGAAGGACTATCTTTTACTGTCATTGTCAGGAGCTGTAGGAAGCAAAGAATCAAAACAGTGAAGGAAGAAGCTTGAAACAGCATTTGTTTCATTTAGCCTGAATAGTGAAATAACAGTCCCAGGTGCTGGAGAGCAGTGCTGGTTAGAACGATTGGCTGCAAACTCCTAACTTTTGCAAATGTTGTTAGAGGAAAAAGACTTTCTAACCAAGTAAGCTGGTGTGCTGGTGAATTATCTGTGGTGCTTCCCATTTATCTTTTCAGAAGGACAAACGGGTCCCACATCCACCCACCCCAGATGTGCTGCAGTCAGCGGTGTATTGCAACCTGCTGGAGCAAAGCAATGACGCTCGTGCATGTGTTTCTATTCTATGTTCTCTCAAACAGTATTTGTCCTGGCGTTACAACTTTCATCGCAAAGAGCAGCTTCATTTTAAGCAGAAGCTTGCTCTTATTGGAATAGCATGGAAATGTTGTCCAGCATTTGGGGTTTGCCTTGGTTTTCCTAGAGGAACACGTCCATTGCTTTTCTTTCGAAATGTCTTCACATTGCAAGTTTTCAACAAAAACTGTAGGTTTATGATTTTGTATCTCTTGTTACGTTAGCAAGGTATGGGAGAGGAAGCCAAGCAATGGCAAGCTTCTGAAGCAGAGGATTGTAGTGGTTTCATCTTTTGAGAATACTCAGCAGTTATGGATAAAACCAATTAGAAATATTGAATTATAGCTGTAAAAAGCCGCAAGCTGACCTTTGGTCCTAAGCTTTTGGGAAGCTTAGTCCCAGATTGTATGTTAATTATCACTCCTCTACCCAAATTAAAATTGTTTTGCAAGGGTTTTTTTTTCTGCTCCAATGAAAAAACCCCAAACTATTCTTGCTTCATGCTCAGTGTTCTTGATTGTTCCCGGAGTGGTGATTACAAATCAATAGCAGGAACACCTTAGCTCCTAGCACTGCAGTGTCAGAGGGAAATTCCGGTGTTGACATTTATTAATAAGCATTTACTTGCTCTTCTTTTTTTGTGACACTGTTATGGCTCAGAAAAGTATTTTTTTTCTGCTGAAATGTATAAAGTTTGTGAGATGGAGGATAATGACAGCTTTCTGCAAACTGGGTTAAGGTGACAAGCTGATAGTAGTAAATGAGATTACTGGTGTAGTGCAGCCTATTCCTCTGCATCTGCAAAGTGAGGGAAAGGGCAAGAGCATGAAATGTAATGTTATGAGTTTCTGAACAGTGGTTTCTGCTTGAAAGCATTTAAGGGGATCAGGATGTGTATACGGTCATCTCAAGTGGTATCTAGCAGGAAGAATGAAATGCTAAATGAAACTCAGCAGAAAAAATAGGGCATCAAACACTATAATCTAAATACAGAACTTTCAAAGAGAGATAGGATTAAATATAAGTTTGTTACAGAGTTTTCATTTGGGCAGCTGCATGTCAGCACTTTGGTTTTAGGCTGTTGTTTACCCAGCAGATTTTTAAAGTGATTCTGCAACGTTGTTGACTGTAATGGAAGCCATATCTGCATTGAAAAAAGTGTCTAAATAACTAACATACATAACAGATACTAGAGGGTTGTTTAGGTATTTATCACGTGTTATAGGAAGCAGGAAATGTTGCGATATTAACAAAGATTGAAATCCATAAGCACTGGAAATTGTGAGCTCCAGAAACTAGCGCTAGGTCTACACTGTTCCTTGGCAGCCTTTTGGTGTCAATCCAGTGTATGAAGTACATGACTGATGGAGCTACACTGATGAAAGCATACATGCAGGGATGTCATGAGTATAGATAGCTCTTTCTCCCGCTTAGAGAAATGAGGCTTAGAGCTTCATTTGGATGATCTGGGGCAAGTTATGTTGGCAAAAGCAGGATTTTGCTGGCATAAGCTGAATTTTGCTGGCATATGCTGTATATGCGCTACGAGTGCTTTGCCTTCAGAGAATAGCTGTTGCTGTGCTGTATAGAGAATGCCCTAGAGCTACTGGATGGTTGTAGGCTATCAGCACGCCTGTACCTACAAAGTACTCTTTGGTATAAAGAGATTTTAATGAAAAACTCTCAAATTATATTTTTACTGTAATTGTATTTACATGATATTTGCTATTTCCTATCCAAGCCACCATTTCCTGACTGAAAGCAGGATCTGAGGTTGCTTTGCTGAAGGACAAAGTCCCATCTGCTGTGCTGGAACAATGTACCGGGTAAAGAAAATGCCCCTCTGCTACCTCCTCATTCTCTTCTAAATAGCAAAACGGAGAGCCAGCAGGCATCCCAGAACCTAGTTTGGGGAAAGCAGAAAGCCTTTTGGCCGTTTGAGAGTTGGATCAGCCTGCTATTGGGAGAACAAGGGAAGAGGGGGGGATACAGCTGTCAGACCGCTCAGCTGCTTTTCAGGAGCTCTAGCGAAAGAAAAAAGCGCTGCCAAGGAATGTCTGCACTGGGCTGTGAAGCGCCGTGGTACAGGTACACAAAGTTGCTCCATAGAAACGTGGCACAGAGTGTGGCTCTGCAGAGGTCGTCTGTGTACTGGATGCACAAGGTAACCTTTGCCTCTCAGGCAGCTCCGCTTCTCCTGTTCCAGAGAGGCTGTTTGCAGCTAGCTTAGCTATCTGTGCAGCCCGGTGCTGTGGGCTTCAAACGTACCCGTCACCCTGGAGAGAGTGTGCTGCCAGAACTGCCTCTCGCTTCGTCAACATAAACAGTATTCTCTGTCTATACCTGTTGTGTGCTGTATGTGCACTGGTCACCTACCGTAAGTCCCGGAGGGTTCTAAAGTGCAAAGCAGCTATTAGGTGCAAGAACATTTGGATAACGCCGTAATAAAAGAGCTGTCTCTTGTCTGTGATCCTGGTGTGATGCCCTGTCCCCTATTCCTCTATGCAACCCTTAGAAAACACCTTAGCGAGGCACTGATTCCCTGTGCATCGGGACTCCACAAGCAACAGTGTAAAATCTGCCTCCTGCTCCTCTCCCTGCTTTCCTCCCTGACGTGTGTGTATTCCCTGGGTCAGCCGGAGAAAAGTTTGGCAAGCTTCCCAGGCACATTTGCTGTTGCACCTTCTTGGGGCTTGTCTTTACAGGGAGGTTATTTCAAAGTAAAATACAATATAAGGATTTATAGTGCTATAAATTCTTGGCGAGATAGTAAACCGTTCTCCACAAATGCTTCATTAACTCCACAGCTCAAAGAACTACTTGTGTCTGTGTTTAGATTGAGCAGGCTACATGCATATCCATTTTTGGTTTTTTCTCAGGAAAAAGTGGCTTTCATATGTGTATGAGGATGTTCATATATACTTCTTAGTTATCCGTATATTCAATTTACTAGAAAAAACTGCATTTCAGAAGTTTAAGAACATACCTCTGTCTGTGATGGCCATTTTTCAGAATAATTTATTACCTTTCTTTTCTCCATCCTACTTAATGTGCTCCACTCTGCTCTCTGTAAAAGTGATTCCTCTGTAACTGGAAATCCACCTGCATGTATGACTAAGTCTTTTCAGCTTTTATTTATTATTTGTATTGCAGTAGTACTTAGAGGTTTTATTTATAGATATGTTTATCTGTATTGGTTATGTGGCTATATATAGCTTTTTTCTATGATCCATATTACCACAATGTCTGCGTACATGGCAATAGTTAATTTATCCTCACAATATTACGTTATTATGACTAAGGTGGTATTATTCCACATTCTGCTCTTGGAAAACTGAGAAATAAAGGATCCATTTATGCTTCTTCACAGGAAGCTCCCAAGGGTTGCCTTAGGCAGGATCCCTGTATTGACAGCCACAGTACTGGCCTTTTGGGTCATTTTGAGAATGCCTCTTTGGTCATTTTGGGAATGCCTCAGACATGTCCATGCTGCAGACAGCATCCTTGGGAAAAGAACCATCCCACAAGTCCTTGGAGCATGCTACAGCCCCTTTTAGCTCTTGCCGTAACTCTTTACCCATCTGCCTCATACATCTTGATCTGCAGCTTGATCTTCAGCATCCATATTGATCTCAGTGTGCCAAGATGCTGGCAGAAGCACAGGGAAGGACAAAAGAAAGATCCAGAGGCTCCACATGGGTCTAGGGGAGGGGAAAAACAAAGCCATTGCATTATGGATTATGACTACCGTGATCATTTTGGCGACTTACAGGAGGACCAGTAGTCTTGTTGGCATCAGAAGGGTATCAGGCTCTCTGTAATGTACAAAAAAACCCATTGCGTTTCTGGAGTCCTTGGGTTACTGTCACGCCAGTTATATCTTTCTGCAGGTGTGGGTTGATCAGCAGTACCTCATGAATTTCAAGATGTTGGAAGAGTTTTGTTGAGGGCTTACCTGAGCTTCATTTTATCTGTCTCTGTGGTGGTTTCTGGATGTCTCTTCTAGAGGAGCAGAGCAATGACTGCTTTGTGTGGGTGACAGTTCCTACTGACTTTCCCCAAATTGTGCTGGATTTTTACTGTCTCCTCAAACGTGAAACAGGAGCTGGATCTCCTGCTGGGGTCAGATTATTACTCCGAGCTATCTGCTTCTGCCAGTTTGTGTGGGCAACCTGCTGTGGTAACTGGTCTATTAGAAATTACAATACAGGAGAGAACTGCACAGAAAGCCTATGGAGGAAGATTTTTGAGCAGGCAGGCCCAAGGATGAGATGGTTATGGTGCTGCCTATGCCATCATACCCATGGGTTCATAAACCAGAGTTATCATAGACAGAAGAATTCTGAAGTATGGTCCTACTAGACAGCGTTAGAGGAACCTCCACGGAGCTCCTAAGGACCAAAATCCTTGTCTGGCATCCTGC
The DNA here is from genome assembly GCA_035590215.1 of Microhierax caerulescens. Classification (NCBI taxonomy): domain Eukaryota; kingdom Metazoa; phylum Chordata; class Aves; order Falconiformes; family Falconidae; genus Microhierax; species Microhierax caerulescens. The sequence continues at coordinate 14,814,210 of JAVJGJ010000057.1, forward strand.
TTGGGTGGCTGTGAAGAACTGTGGCATAGATAGGGAATTTTGCATCAAGAACTTTGCAGAGGTTACGACAGGCAGAGGTAGAGACTGAGATTCTCTGAAGTATTCCCTGTCCTAAATCCCACTGGAAATTCTGCCTGTGGTACCTGTGCCCAAGTGTCTTGCTTGGGGACACACAGATGCCCTTACAGAGCAGAGAACTGAAGCAGAGTCTTATTAGCATATTAACTATGTGATTAGCCTTCCTGGTTGGTCTCCAGGGCAGACACTGAAGGCATACCTGTTGGAGGGAGCCTCTGCTAAAGAACATATGATGCAAGCAGGCAAGACAAAATTTGTGGGGGTATCAGGGTGCAGAGGGATGAAGGCCAAGTTGGATGGGGCTTTGACCAACCTGGCCTAGTGAAAGGTGTTCCTGGCCATGGCAGGGGGGTTGGAACTAGATGGTCTTTAAAGTCCCTTCCAACCCAAACCATTCTATGATTCTATGGTTCTGTGATTCTGGGGTCATGCAGCAGGAGAGATCTCAGATTCATCCAATACAGTCCTGCATTTCATACAGTGGACCACAGCTCTCAGGCTTTCAGAAGAATGTCAGCCACACTGTGAGTATGAGTAGGACAAAGACATTGGTTTATTTTAGTTGTGGACCTCAAAGGATTCAGTATCACATATTCAGTCTCCTGTGATGACTTTAAGGCAAGTTATCTTCCGGAGAGATTTGTAAATGTAGAAGAGGAGAGGTGGCTCAGCCAAATTAAATTAAAAATAATAATAAATAAAAAGACAAGGAGTGAAGGAACCCCAAGGATTCACAGTCCCACCACCATCCAGTGATCCATTCTGTCATTGGGGCTTTACTAACTTTTAACTCCACCATTAGAATGTTGTAATGAGCATGGTAATTTTAGGAAATGGATTATAGAGTATGTGTGACAGATTCTGCTTGTTATTTACACCATCTTAGTTGCAGGTTTATTAAGGGAGGTACATAAATTTACTCCATATTTAAATATGGTTAGCTAAGAGCAGGATTTGGCCTTACTGCTCTGATATGTACCGCGTAAAAGCACTTTAAAATTTGTATTTCTTGCTAAATAGCATAAAATTACATCCTTTCAGGTTAATTAAGCCGTTTTGCAATGCTGGTTGCTGTTGATGGGATATTTAAATGTCAGATTCAGAATAAGCACTTATGCTTCCTGATTATAAATGGCTTCCTTTTAAATATCCCAGGCATACATGTATGGTCAATACATCTAAAGTGTGTAGATTTCTGCTTTTCTCAATCTGCATTTTCATTTAGGCTACAATAGGGTCATACACCCACCGGTATCAAAGACTCACAGGAACTGAATAAAACCTGATTAGGCCCAACACGTTATTCCTTACATAGCCAAAAATTTCCAGTGAAGGCAGTGGAGTATTCAGCAGGAAAGGGTAAGCAAAAGTGGACTCACACTGACTGTCTGATGCTTTGTTGTAAGAATCTAGGAGCAACCTTTCCAAATTTGTTTCTGTGAGGACTGGCAAACAAGCACCACGCTGCAAGAGTTTAAAAAACTGGGAAACAATAGCAAGTTCCAATTTTGGAGACTCTGCTACGGTTCTGTCCTCTGCAACCTTTTGTGTCACTAAACATCCCCTCTGCTGGTTCATGTGAAGTGGGATGTATAGGTATGGATGTTGGGATTCATGGATGATGGATTTGGTGTTTGTGGAATGGGTTTTCCTCTTGCAAGTGTTGGGGAAGAATCTCTACCAAGGAATGCGAGCAGAAGGAGATTAACTAGAACTACTTGCCTTTTGTTGATGTTTCCTGATAGTGCAGAAGAATGATGGAGCTCTCACCCTGTTTGTGTATCTAGGTCCTTATAGCCAGAAGCAATTAATTGGCCTGTGTATAGAGAACCAAACAGAAGAGACCAGGTTAAAGGAGGGAAATGCATTTGCTTGGATTTTGTGCCTTTTCTTGGGAGTTGTTTTAACTTCCTGATAAGTCTTAAAATGTAGGAATATATAAGCAGTCCCCTTACGGAACTTTCTGTGATATTTTTATACATGCTTATATATCATCCATGTAAACAAAGTTCCGAGTCCCTTGTACTAATACTGAGCATTTATAGCACATTATTGTTCTAACACTGATCGGAGTAGCTCCTGTGGAGAGCTTTGATTCACTTCAGAAAACCAAAGAATGCTCTAAAAAAGGTAATACACTGTAGCTATTTCACTGTAATTGGAGGCTGTCTGTGCCTCATGAAAATTACCCGGCAAGCATTCTTGAAAATGTCAGAATTTTCAAGTTAGTTCTGTTTGAAAAGGGAGAGCAAGAATAAGAGGGGTTGGATAGAAAATCTGAGGGCTGTGTGATTCAAACTTGAAGTGCAGTTTGTAATAATGAAAGATGATCAACTTTGGGGCTGGCAAAATTATCACTTAAGTTTTCTAAATTACAGGATGCATAAAAACATCCACTTATTCTACATGTACTGTTACTTTAATAAAAGGCACCACTTTATAAAGTGAAAGGCTTTGGAATATTGCTAAACATCTTAGTTCTATTTATCGTGAAAAGGTGGAGTTTTTTCATTATCCACAGTTTGTGGGGTAGTTGAATAATTTGCAAGAATTTGAGTGTTTGACACCAGACTGCAAACTCTGTATTTATCTTCTTGCTATGTTCATATTGCAAATACATGCATGATAATATTTCCTGTTGGTGTTTTAACTGTATCAGGATTTGGCAATTGGTCTGCTACTAATCTCATAATGTGCATTTGTGCCTATATTTAAATTAACTGGAAAACTGTATCAGAAAACATTGCTTTTAAATTATTTCGTATATTAATGGGGTGGGGGGAGGGAGAGGGAGGGAGAGAGAGAGACTAGATGCTGTAAATACAGAGTGCTGATGAATACTCAAGTAGTAAATAGAAATATCTTAGAAGTCATTCCTGACAGTAATAAAGGCAGCAATTTGATTTCATCTGTGGATAATAAACTGGTTTCACATTGCAATAAAAGTGGTACTTATGTTATATTAATATTTATTAGCACTTATTGATGTTGGTGTTAGGGGTTTGTTGTTATCTTTTCTTCACATCACAGCCATTTTATAAAAATTGAAGATAAATTGCTACACAATAAGCAATTAAAAGTGTTTGTATATGTGAGGGAGAAAAGCAAAAAAAAAAATATCTGTCTATGGAGATATTCATATACGGAAGGACAGGCACTCACTGCCTAGGAATCGAGGGAGTTGTGCTCAAAATGATGGAATTACGTGAATTTCCACTAGTTAAAGATTTGGGTTCCTCAATGCATATTTCAATACATAAGCACTGCTCTGCTGTTTATGTCAGAATTATTTGTGTGGGTTTCCTGTTGTTTAACAATATATTTTTGTATTCCTTGCTTTGACTGTGTGCAGTACCTCATCAAGGTAAGAGATAATGTAATACATTCTGTGGCCTTTTTTGTGTGACGTGTGAAGGATTGTTAACTTGCAGGATAATGTGAGTCAGAAAGTGATCTGATCCAAATTTAACCAAATTTGTTCATCTCTAAATTTAGACAATAGCTGAATGGCAAGACAGATATATTTCAATTTCCATCAGCGACAAGGACAGAGTGTTGGCGGATGCCTGTTAACAGCTATATCGTGTGTTTTTGATACTCGTATATGTGTGCATGGGTGGGAAAAGACTAGTTACTAACTTTCATTTATCGTGAGCCTGTTTCTTCTTGGACTGATTTTAAATCACTCTCGGGCTTGATGTTCCTTCAGTGCAGATAATTCTTGTGCAGAAGGTGTGCTGTAGGCTTGAGTCATGTTTTTGCCCTCTGAGTAGAAAGACTTGCATTGGACTTGGATTTTTATCATAATGAAAACTGAAACATAGACACTTTTAAAATAAGCCAGGTACCAGGCAAGGTAAGACAAACCAAAATTCTTTTTGTTGATCTTACAATCAGTCTTCAATATCAATAATTTCAGAAAACAGGTTCAAGTTTATCCCTCACCTGAGCATAACCCTAAGTTTAACATGTATGTAATTCACATGTCTTCAGTAGGCTTAATCATGTGCTTGTAACTGAGTGTGTATTTACTTGCTTTTCTGTGCTGGGGTCTTAATCTTTTTGATTATTCTAATTCTTTGGCCAAATACTGTCCTTGGAGATTTGACCAGTGAAAAGAAGAACGTATCCCCACTGCTTTTATACAAGACATTTAGTTCATGGGTACAACTGGTTTTGGCTTGTTTGTTTTTTTTTCTCGGTGAGATCCTTATTATAGACCTCTGTTTAGGCTGTTTCTTGTGTTTTACTTTATTAAGACCCCAGTTCAGTGACTGTGTCATCAAATCTGCACATGTAGTGATGGATTATGATATTACAAACTATTTGATTGTTGCATTCCTTACTGAATTGAACAATGAGACTGACTGGATTGGAGTTACATTCATCTCAACATACAAGATCACTGAACTAGCAGTGATTGAATAGGTAATACCAGAAAGAGCATGACAGCTTTGGTAAGATTTAAGTAATATTGTGTTTCCTATAGTTTGTTGAAGTGGTAGTGGTGATTTAAGGGTCTTACCTTAAATGTTTACTGTCCTTACAGGTATATAATAAAAACATAGGTCAGCCTTGTTTAATTTAATGTAATGATAATTTTTAAATGACAGCTATTTTAGCATAGTAGTAATGAGACTATTGTAGAAATTTGGCAGGGATACTATGGGCTATGATTTTAGAAGACTGTAGGTGGTAATTAGAGTAACATTTGCTCTCATAAAATCTTCCCACCCTGTTTGCTGATTTCACAATGTTTTCTTCAGAGTGAAACATTTCTATATCCATTTTCCCCTGCACTTGCCTTTTCAAGATATAAGCCAATAATCTATATTCTGTCAGCTTCTATCACTTGGAAATGTTTCTTGTTATACAGGGAATTAGACACTGCATTTGCTAATATTGCTGGGAAAGAAAAGCCCAACCTCCCTAGGAAGTATAAGAAGATATAAAGCTCCAGGTTTCTGCTATATGTTCTTAATGTGAGCTTTAAACCTAGAGTAAGTGGCTTTGAACTACCACTATGATGGCGCAAAGTGTTTATACTTTGCTCTCAAGTCTTGAGGAATATGAGATCAAACTCTTGTTCTTGTTATTACATAGAACCAGAATCAATCTATGGCTTAATATACATGGTGTCCTTCAGTAAGCTCAAGTTTATAAGTCTTCTTAATACAAAGTATTACTCAACAAATTTTATGAGCATTTTCAAATGCATGAAGTTGGAATGTTTCCGCTGAAGTCAAGTATGGTGAAGCAAGGTTTGTACCAGCAGAGTTAATCTACAGGACTGTATCACTAGCATGTCTAACCATTTTCCTAATAACAGTACAATAAACTTACTATGCCATTAATGGTTATTATTATTATTATTATTATTATTATTATTATTATTATTATTATTATTATTATTATTATTATTATTATTATTAT
>JAVJGJ010000057.1:14833258-14901726 GCA_035590215.1 Microhierax caerulescens
CCTATCCTATCCTATCCTATCCTATCCTATCCTATCCTATCCTATCCTATCCTATCCTATCCTATCCTATCCTATCCCGATCTCAAATAAACTCTCAATAATTTTTTTACAGAACTAAGAGAAGGGTGAGTAGAGAAAATAAATGTGCATAGTAATAGCTGCTGTGTTGGCTCAAATGAATGTTACCTTAGCTGAATGTCATGTTACAGCGTGCCGTAGTAGATTTATAGGTACCTTTTGCTTTTAATAATTCAGTATTTACTATTTGCTAAGACACAGTGAACTTCTCTTGTGACCCTGGCTACCATGAAATGCATTATGTCACCAATGCACGTTGTGAAGTTTCACTGTGGTGTGTTTCACCTTTCTTCAGATCTCTTTTGAAGCTAGTGCGTAGACAGGCTTCAGCCATGGCAGCACACTTGTATTTTCTTTGTGTACCAAGAAAACAATGAGATTCACAACAATGAGATGTATCCGCCGCACTCAGAATTATCAAATGCTCCAAGGAGACAATAGGCTTTAGTTATCCGTAGAGAAAGTTAGAGAGAAGGAAGAGTTTCTGACTCTGCAGGCAGAAGAGAGCAGGCTTAAAATGGACTGATACACTGTACCCTTCAGTCATAAGTTGGGAAGACACAAAGATCTGGAAGGGGAACCGCTAAGTCGGGCAGATTCTATCTGGGGAAGCTGTGCAAGTGTTTTAAGCTGTGTTCAACTGTTTTTCTTTCAACAGACTTTGGGAACTATCACTGCAGTGCCCATTAAGGTTCCTCAGGTCAGCTCCTTGCAGAGGTTGGCAGGACAAGGACCAGCAGTGCTACCTCAGGTACAAAATACAGTTCCAAAGGGAGATATGTGTAATTTTATATGTATTCTACTCTGTTCCTATCTGGTGCCCAGGCCTGGGTAGGTCAGCACATTCATTTTGCTGAATAAAGACTTGCCTTCAGTGAACTCAACAGCAGAGTTGTGATTTTCTCCAATCTGCAGAGGGAAAAAAAAAATCTATTTTCTTCTGGGATCATACTGTTAGCACAATGAAAAGCTGCAAACAATCTTGTAGATACATTGTGGAAGAACAAAGTATGTATAGTGAAAGGTAAGCTTAAGTTTTGTAAGATGAATCACAAATCACAGAAGTGAAGATCTGCAATTCTGTAATTAAAAAAAAAAAAAAAAGTAGTGGAAGCATTAACCTTTCTGTTCAAGATTTAGCCTCACACATTCTTTTACTAACTTGCTTCTCTTATCCCTGTCTATCCCAGTATAAAGTTTTGGCTCAACTAACCCAGGTGCCAGACTGAGGCTGGACTGGCTGGGTAGGAGTGAAAGGAGAGTTGCAATCAGATTTTTGAAATCTTTTCAGTGTTTTCTTTTCTGAATATCCATCACCGTTTCCCTAACCATACACTTTATTCCCCATTTCAGCCCTCTTTCAAAATTGTTGCATGTTATTTTCAACAAGTGTTTTGCTGCAGTTCTGTGGTTTGCTTTTTGGATTAATGATTATGAATCATAAATATATTTCTCTCTGTGTGGCCCTTAGAGGTCTGTTTCTCATATGTGAACACTTTTCTAGCATTGAAATCAATGTTGAGTCTTCCTATTGTTCCTTTCTCCCTCCCTCCTAATATTTTCTTAGTGGCAGAATCTAGCAGAAGATCTGTGAGCTAACTCTGCCTGGAGGAAAGAGTATTTCCAAGATAAAGTTCTTAAATTCTCTCTTTAAATTACATTTTGTGGAAGGCAAAGTTGTGAACATAAAGGAAGGTTATAGTTTTCTTATCAAGTTCAAGACTTTGCTTTTCAGTTGTTCTTACAGCATAATAACACATTGATTTCTGCCATTTTGGGGTGTCAAAAGATGAGCAGATTGCTCCTGAAAATAGATGAGGTTCCAAGAGCAAATGAAAAACCTGTAACAGGGGCTTAACTTATCGTTAGGGTTATGTTTCAGCAATGATGATGGCATTGCAAATGCTGCACTTAGAGAAGCATCAATGTTCTGTACTTTTGTTAAGTAGAAAAAAATTAATTCAGTGTTAGATTCATTTCTTAAGAATTAGAAGAAGGAGGAAGCTGATTTCCTCAACTTTTTTAAAAGAACACATATCCTTTCTGTCTTTCTGTTTAGCTCATGGCAATATTTTTGTTTGTATTTCACTTTGTTTCACTCCTTTCCTAGCACAGCCTTCAATTTCAGACCTGTTTATGCAATCATACTTAACACTAATGAAACACCAACCTTTCCTCAGCAGTCCTAAGCCACAGTTCACTGAATTTTCTATTTTCTATACATTGCATGGGAAATAACCACATAGCCATCTCATTTCTGTCAAAACTAAAACTTAAGTAGGCAGCTGTGTGTAGGACCACATTATCAGAGGCACAATGTATGCTCTGAGTTTTTTCTGCCTTTTTCACAGGCCAGTACCTCCTTCTTCAGCAACTGCCTGCCCCATTTACAGGCTGTGTCCTCCTTTGCAGTTCACCGTGGTCTGTATGTTCCTCTCCCACTCAGAGCTTACAGAGAAGTTAAAAATTTCCATATTGTTTCCTAGTTGGGAACTCCCTCCACCCATCAAAGCTTTCTGCTTGATGTCTTGAGATAGATGAAGTTTTCATCTACAAGTGGAAAGTTTGCCTTCTACCTAACTAGTCAAGTGCCTTCAAAATACATTTAATATAGCCACGAATCAAAATAATTTAAAGCTGTCATTCCCCAGATACAGCTGGAAACAGGTGATCTGGGAGGCCACTGTAAGTGAGCTGCGTCACTGTGTCACTGTGAAAGCTCTCCCTTGTAGTAACTGCAGGTGAATGCATCTCTGGCAAATCTTGAGGGTCGATAGGAATCTGTGGTCCAGGAGAACTGGAAACTTCAGATGGAAATATAGAAATGCCAGGAAGCAAGGCCATGTGATACCATGAAGGTATTATGGTAAAGAACGTCTCTTCCCTCTTCTTCCTCATAGCTCTGAGAAAACAAGTGCCAAATTAAAAATTATTTTGGCAATAAAGGGGCATACAGTATCTTCTAGTAGGAGCTGGAAAATGTGCAGAATTAAATCCTATCACAGTCCACGTAGTCTCAGCTATCCCGCTTCAGACTTGGTTACGGAGCAGGCTGGCTACTAACCTCCTGTTGTCCCTCCTGGGTGACAAGCATGGCTTCTGTACCTTGCTCTGAGTTAGTGGCACAACCCTACCATTCTAGGAGTGACTTTCTGAGAGGCAGCTTTGTGACCGTCTCCCAAGCATACTAACACAAAGGGTCCAACTGAGTTTGGCATGTGCTAGAACATTTACTTTGGGCGCCCGTGTAGCAGCAAATTAAAGGGACAGCTTTTTCAAAACAAAACAAGGTTCATCACCCCTCTACCAAGAAGTCCATAGTACTTCACATGAAGAACTGAAGCAGTACGATGTCAGTAGTCACGCATGTTAGCTCTAGCTGCATCTTGTTCGGCAAGGTATTGCAGCTTCCTTGACCCCCATCGCTACAAAGTCTAGCTTTAGCAGTGGATTGTGGAGCCCCAATAGCACTGAAACCATGGCAGCAAAGGCTTGGATAAGGGGTAGTTTGTGCAAGGGCAGTGGCAGTCACCTAAGCTGCCTTAATGTTGTGTGTATGTGCTGCCTCCCTTGTTTCTGGCCGGGTGGAAGGCCTGGGTAGATCCTTTTTGGGATCCCTGCTGTGCTATGAGGCTACTTGTCTCTGGGTGGTTCTCTGGAAGTAGCTTCACCCTTAGCCAGACGGATGGCACTTCTGTTTCAGATGCATATAGACAAATGGGGTTAATCCAGGGCAGCATCCACATTTTTGACAGCACACCGGCTGCTACCTGACATTTCTCCTTTTGGCCAGCCTGATAACTTTTTTTGAGATTTCAGACTCCCTTTAGATTTGGATGTAGGCATGAAAGGCATAAACACTACCAGGCTGGCTGGAAAGAAACAGGGGATTCCTCCTTTTAAGGGCCCCTCAACACACCTAAAGGAGTTTTGTATTTTTGATGCCTTCACCCTCCTCATCTAGGCAGCCTCTTTTGATTTACCTCTGTGCAGTCAAGCAGGAAAATACCACACAAGTAAACCAGGGCACTCTAACGATACTTATGTAAAATATACATGCAGCTTTCTCATTTTCCACATTTGTACAGATACTTGTCATTTGTTTTGTTCATTTGAATAGGTTTATGATATGACCCCCTGGGAGCTCTTCCATATGGGAAATGAAGTTTCAAAATCTGCACATTCACAAATGGCAGCAAAATCCCATCAGTTAGTGCAGAACTGCTATTAAATGGTGAGCAAACAAACATTAATTACAAGTACATCGCACAATACAAACAATATTTCTTTAGGCATTCATTATTAGCCAAAACAAGCCTTTTTGGCAGACCTTTTATCTTTTCTTTTTTTAAAAAACTAAATCTTTTTTTTTTTCAGAAGATGAAATTATTTTTGCTTTCATCAAATAAATATTTCTGCTATGAGCTTTGCTTTGCAAAGTTAATTCCAGGTAGTCTTTTTTCTTCTTATTTTGGCCGTTGAAGTTTCCAGCTGGGTGAGATGTTTTGAAACCGCAGACTCTCCACTGCAGTCTGAGAAGCAGATCCTGGAGGTCCTCTGCTCAAACACACGGGTGATGCACACTCTTGCTCTTGAGCTGTTCCTCTACTTTGTGGCACCCATCAGCTGTAAGGAGGGGGTGACTTCTGTCAGGTTGGGGTTATGCAGCACAGGCAGTCTGTCTATTTAAAACTGGTTTATATAAAAATTAAGTTGCACTGTGGAAATAAGAAAATCTTATTTTCTGTTCTTTGAATGGAAGATATTAAATGAAACGATGAAGATATTAGAATAAACCTCCCATTTTGTTGTTGGTAATTTGGGCTCAATCCAATTCTCGTTCAAATTAATGGATTGAACTGTGATGATTTGAATAGCGGTTAAATCAGATTATAATGCTATTTCCCTGACCTGTTTTCCAGTGCTGGTTGAAGGCAGGGCTCGGGATGGCTCTGCTCATGCCACTGCTGATCAGAGTAGAGCAGAGTCACGTAGCAGATGCCCGCAGTGGCGCTGGCATGCAGGGTAGTGGTGAAAGGAAACAGGTACGCACAACTGCTTTAGATGAAACGTGGGTAATTTTCAGTCAACTCTAGCCAGCCCTGCTGTCAAGTGCTGCTTATGTTTTATCTTCCGTTGTGATTTTAATATGCATAATTCAGTGGGGTCTGAATTCAGTCACTGGGCTGCCAGGCTGCTCTGGGACAGGGGCTGTTTTATTACCGTGTCTTTATTCATCACTGAGTACTGTGTGAGACCAGCCAGAGACTGTGGTCTCCAGATGTTCCCGAAACTTAAACACATGGTCTCATTTTAAAAATTTCTTGTCATAGTTCTTATGAGCGCAGTTCCACCGACAGCTGCTGCTTCTCTTCACGTGTGTACCAAACCCAACCACTACTCCTGCCTCCCCAGGTGATAGGGCTTCTGGAGGATTCCTTGAAAGGCGAACAGCTCGTATAGACAGAAACCAGGTTGTGTGATGCCAGTGTGTACTGTAGAAGAGACTGCACAGATTGGTGTCTGCCTCTGTTTGCTCATGCAACTCTGAAAAACCCAACAACACACATTGTTTTTTATTATTTTTAAGAGTAGTGTGTTAAGACTGTGCATAGCCATTAGGAAGTGGAAAAATATTGCTAAATGGAAGTCAGCCTTTTGTGAAAATAGAAAAGCCAGCAGATACACGTTTGTATAAAAAGTTACACTGAATTGTGCAATGGAGAGACAAGAGCCCTTTATTGTTTATTTGGGTAAGGGATAATTGAATTGGGTAAAGTTGTTATTACAATATCAGAGGAGAAAAGGACTATAATCCCCTAAGGGATGTCATGCACCTTTCTGGTATATAACCCTCAGCGATTCCAGAGGGATGTGTTGGAATGCTAGTGAAGAAGAGAGATAATCTAATTCAAGGTAACTTAATCAGCATGGTATATAACCAAGCTGAGGGTTTTGCAACAGTATTTAATATTCATTGACTGTATGTGTGCGGAAAACAGAAACAAAATTGCTTTTTCAAAAGAAAGGTTTGCAGAGGCCTGGCTGAAAATGTAGCCCTTAATAAATATGGTTGTTAATCTGTTTTATTCTATATTGACTTTTATACGGTGCTTGTCACTGTATTTGAAGCACCTTCCGGTAATGTGTTAAGCACAAAGATTAGCATCTCTGGTAAGCTATTTCTTCTCTCGTCCTTTCCCTTTGGGAAGAAGTGCATGCAGCTGAGGGTTCTGGCTAGGCTTCCTTTTTATCAGTTTTCTTATTTTTAATAAGCATGCTACTATTAATTGCATGCCACTATATATTTCTGTCAGAGGAGTATAATACAGAAAATGTTTATTGTAGAAAGCGAGGTTTGTGCCCTTAATTTAATAAGTGGGGAAGGTTGAGATGCCTGCCTATATGAGCATCAGCCTTGCTATAGGGACTCCCTGTGCCAGAGGCACATGACTCAGTAGTCATTTATACTATATAATTGTCTTTTATACTAAATCTTTACAGGGAGAGCACTGAAGATTGGGATGAAAACACAGTACTTTATTGAAAAGTCTGTGGGAACCTCAGTTATGCATTAGTGGATAGGTCTGATAGGTAACCTGTGCGGCTGAGAGAGGCATGGGCTTGTTGGAGCATCTGCAGAGCTCCACGGTATGTATTTTACACTGCTGTAATGCATCCAAGACTGATGAAGATGTGTCTAAGGTGGTGCAATAAGAACTGTTCCATGTGGATGGTGGTGTGCCAGAGGCTGGCAGTGATGAGAAATCCAGTCTTCCACAGTAGGGGCAAAGATGAGCACGTATGGTGTGTCAAGGGGGACCACACCCAGACACAAATTTTCCACAGTACCTCTCTCTGTTCCCTCTGACTTGCTGAGTTTCAGTATCAGTTGTCTGCTCTTAACGAGAGAACTGATCCAGCGTGGTGGGGAAGGAGAAGCAGAACTGGCTGTTACTGAGCTTCAGACCTTCCGATCCATCCCGTGTTGTGAACATTTAGAAAAGGACCTCCATGGAAGTCAGATCTCCATGACAGTCTGCACGTAAGAGCTTGAGGTATCCATACAACCCCCAGGGAAGATTCAAGCCATTTTAACCCCTGACATGGTACCTTTTTCCCAGGTGAAACTTCTCATGTTCCTCCATGTCAAATGCTACTTTGCAGTATCAGGAAGATGAGAAGAGACGGCCCCCCTCTCCACTGACGCCATTTGCATCCCTGTGAATGGTGTGGCTTCAGGTCCATGTCTGGCTTCAATTTGGACTGTGCTGTGTCTCTGAGCCTCCGTGCCAGCTGCACAAGCTCACAGTGGGCCTCTGGCCAAATGATGGGTGGCTAGGAAGGTTTTCTTTTTCTGCAGTACCTCAGCAGAGGCTTGGAGGAACTCACTGCACTGCTTCCCATCCCTAAACCTCATCATTTTCATCTCCTGATGTGGGAGCTTTTTGTGTGCTTCCATCTTGCTCAGGTTGTCAGCAGACAGAACGATTATTTTATCTTTCAGAATTTTTTATTATGGTTAGTAAATGAGTTGAGGCTGGTCAAATCATTATAATGTGCCATTATTGTTGTCTAGAAGCAGGAAAGTCTCTTAAAGTGAAGGACAGCAAAAAACAGTGACATCCATGGTCTTTAAAGTAACACCAGCGTTTGAGTCCGGTGAATGCCTGGCTGCGTGGATTAGTCCAGAGCTCGCTCATGAAAGTATACAAATAGGAGGAAAGCAAACAGATGTTCACTCCTTTATGCCTAAAGGCTTCATGGACACTTTATATTTAAATTGAAGTAAGTTAATCATAGATGAGTACCTGAGAGAGAAGCAAGCTAGCTCATAATACTGAAAAGAGTAGAAATGGAAGTAAGTTATTGACTGGTGTGTATAATCACAGTCTAGCTTTTATATTTCTACTGTAATCCTAAACAATAAGGATTAAATTCTTTCCTCAGAGGCACATAGATAACTGCATAGTCAAGGACAGAATCATTGTGCAGAAGGAAAAAAAGGAGAAAACCTTGTCAACTTCAACCCCCACTTGTTACTTTTTTGAATAATATTGATTTTAATTTGCTGGTTTAATGGTGGTTTTCCCCTTCGCAAACGGAAAGAAGACACTTAACGAATCATCAACTCAATAGCATCAATGCCAAACCAGAAAATACAGGCAGTATAGCTGAGGAGAAAACGCAGGTTTCATTAGCAAAAGTCAGTCAAGTTCCTGTGAAAACATAGTTTTGTGTTCAAAACACTGATAACATTTTTAATAAAGAACTCCCACCTGACTGCCTTATGCCAACAAGAAGGAGAGCTGGCGGATTCCCACACAAACATCCCTCTCAGCAAACCTTCCGTTTCTGTAGTATCAAGCAAAGCTGAAGAAGGAAAACTAAATGAAATAGAGTTGTCATCTTAAAAATTGCACAGGGGTTATATTATCTGTGTGCCACCTTTACACTAAAGCTGGCTATCCATGACTAACAAATTGAGTACCGGAGCACATTACGCGTACAATCCAGTGGCAAATGTCTGATGTACTGCACGTAATTTGAATGTGTGTGAAAATACCACAGGGTGATTCTTGGGTTGCATGGCATGTAAAATGAGAGACTGCAGTTTATTTTGAGGTGCTAGATGCAGTTATGGCCTTACTGAAGTCTATTCAAATTTGCTCTTAGTTTCAGTCAGATTAAAATTTCTTCCTGGGTCCTCACTGTCCAGAGCAGCAGGATTGGAAACGTGGGCTGGAGAAGTTGCTTGGGTTTTGCCCTGCGTTTCACAGCATTCCTCTGCAGCTTGCCAGGCTAATATTGCAGGTAGATCCTAAGGAGAAGCTCATGTTGTATGTGAGCACAGGACTCACTGGAGCGAGTCATCTTGCCTGGGGTTTCCTCATGATACACACTGAAGCGTAACTTCGTTTTTGCGCAGCCCCATCGAGGGGAAGTAAGAAAAATGTCTGTGGATCCACAGTCGTGTGCGATGTGTAATCTTCCCCCTGTGGCAAGAAAATAAACTGTGTTTATTTTGACTGTGGTCTCAGACTGGGCTGAAGATAATAGGCGCTTATCAGGAAAGGAATCAAAAATCAGCCAAGCTGGAAACACTTGTATTCAGGTCGGTTGGGCGAGCTGGATTTTTGGGTGTGTCTTCGCTGTAAAGTTATGCAGAGCCTTTTCTTTTGCATATTTTTTATTGATTTAAAAAGGAAGAAGGAGAGAGTCGGTCCTCAGCTGGCATAAATAGACACAGCTTTACTGAAGTCAGTGTGCATCTGTTCATGCTGGTTGAAGGATATAATTACCCCGTATTGCACTCATTTTATCAGCCATTGCTAATGTTTTCTGTGTGATCCTCTAAAGCTTTTCAAGAATGAAAGCTCTGTCTGCTGCTCCCAGCACTTTGCCTCTGTGACATATGAATTGTGCCAAATCCATTTTGAGTTTTTGTTTTTAAGCTCTGAGTACAAGGGTGAAGTGAAAATAAAGTGTGAATAATGGTCTTTCTCTCAAAGGCAATGTGATATTGCGTTGAGCTGAAAAATTTACTCTCATACAGATCGGCCCTGCCAGTACGAAGGACTGATTGATGCTGAGCACGATCCAGCTGATATCTGATGTAGAGGAGGGGGAGGGCTCCTCACTGTTGCTGACAAAGCTGTAACAGGATCCAGGGACTGGAAGCTGAAGTTAGGCAAATTCAGCCTTTCAATAAAATGCCAGTCATGAGCATCATAAAATATTATAACAGTTTATTGGGGCTCGTGATGAATTCGTCGTTAAGAAGTCCTGAGTATTTTCTTTTAAGATCAGTCTGCAGTTGCTGGGAGAAATTCTATGGCCAGTGTGTGAGCTGGAGGATCACGGTGATCCCTTTTGGTTTTGTAATTGAAGTGCACTTGTTAACTCCCCTTCTTTGCTAGGCGGTAAGGAGAACACATTTACCAGGATTGCCCTTAACAATTCTCATAGTACCTGCCGATCTGCACAGAGATAACTGTTCTAATTAAATCCTGTCCTCCAGGACTGCATAGGATTGCCCACAGAGATGGGAGGAATTGTGTGCTTTCCTTCCCTTCTCCTCCTTTTCCTTCCTACTTGTTCAGGTTGGATCTTGAGGGCTTATTTTGTAAAAGTTTTTTCTTTTTTACGTTGTTCTTCTTTACTACAGTGTGGGAGTGGCTCACCTGATGGGATGGATCTCAGGAAATAGATTGCCCGTGATCACAGATGCCTTTGTCGATGGTGACACACATCAGGCTCTCCCACCTCTGCCACTTAGCAGTTTCTTTGCCTCTATGGTATTCAACAATTAGTGCTCTTGAGAGCTGGAATGATGTTTCAGTGTAATGGAAGCCTTTAGGCTTCATATAGGGACATCTGGATGGAGCTTAATGATATGGGATATACAAGGAGTCATATTAGTCACAGGAGCCGATTCCCTTCTGATCTGAAACTCTTTAAAATACATGAAATTAGAGGTTGCTGAACAAAAGAGCACTCTCTGCATCTCACAGGACTGGGGTTGGTGTTATTTCCCTGTCTGAAAAGCAGACAGCCCCCACTTAGTGAATTCTCAGGTCTGGGAATACCTTCTTGAACGGTGTGCTCACCTGCAGGCTATTTGGAAGTAACAGGGGTGTCTGAATACTGCTGCCTAAAATCAAATGTTTTTGTTATTGCGGGTATTGAGGAAACTCAGGAACAACACGGGTTTGTGAAATCATTTTATTCAAGAGGCAGCTCTCTCTTCTCCTGCATTTAGAGCCCTGGTAGTATCACATTCTGTTTTGACAGCTGTCAGGAGTAAAATGAAAGATATTTGGGGAGAGAAGGGCTGAACTACAGGAGAATTGTTATTTGCAGCGCTCGCCAACAGTTGCAGTTTTCACTTGCTAACATGCATACTGTCTGTTATTCTTTCTCTTTTCTTCTTTGCTAAACTTTTGCGCCTTTTATTTCTGTGGCTTTTGTAATGGGGACCGGTGCCATCCAACCTGTGCTACTTTCAGTAGAACATGTCTTTTTGATACCTTGCATGTGAAATGCAGTCTGTGCCCTGCCCTAGTTTTTCCCCATTTCCTCTTCCATGACTGTCAACTTCCAAACTTCTGCTAGTGGCACTGTCCTCCTTTCATCTCCCAAATCTGAGCTGCAGTTTTGCCGTGAGGAAAAGGAATTTACACTAGCTTTTGCCTACTTTTTTTTTTTTTCTTCCCAGCTGACACCATTTATTCTCACAGATTACTGTAGCAGTTCGGTTTTTAACTTGAAAAACTTGCAAAGGTCTTTCACTTGGCTGTTTATTAAGTGCTTACTCTCGCTGTTTGTCTTCAAGGAGGGAAGGTTCATAGGTGTTAGAGCACAAGGGGCTTCCATGCCTGCTCTGTCTTGGATTCATGCCTGCAAGCTGTAGAAATAAACATTATTTTAACTTTCACTTATTTGTAGCTTTAAGTCAGGAGTACCTGAAACTTTTTTCTGTAGCCCACCCTTTTGATTATTCTGGACTTGCTAATAAAGAGGCTGAACTTGCCAGGGGATTTGCGGAGGCTGGAGGCTCTGAGGACAGCTATACCTCCCTTGTATCACACGGTGGCAGAAAACGCCCGGCTTATGTTCTGCTGTGCTGTACCGGTTTGGTAAGGCACATCGGGTAGTTCAGTATGCAACGCTTGGGGAGAACATGTTACTTTGGATAATTAAGTCTGTTTAATTGTCTGTGCAGGAAGAGCTTATTTTATAGCAACGTAATATGCATTCACCCCCAACTTGCAGAATGTGTATTAAGGGCTACATCTGACAGTCAATATATATATGTAGCAGGGTAGAAAAGATAATTATATAGCTGGAACATATATAGGCATTTAGTTTAATTAGGCTTTTGATTAAATATAGAAGTGCAATTAAGAGTGACAGATACAGTAGATCCTGGTAGACTACATGACAGTTTTTGGCTAGAAAAACTTCTGAGCTGATTTTTTTGTCAGACTTGATTTTTTCTAAAGATCACAGTGACTGTTCTATTGGATCTTTGATCCGAACTGCTCCTTCCTCTCTCTCTCTCTTTCTTTCTCTGTACGTGTGTGCTTATCTGTGTTTGCAGCACTTCTGTTGGTAACAGCTGTTATATTAATTTAAAAGAAAATTATTCGGTTTTAAGGAAAGATGGTAAAATTTAGATCTTAGCCAAACAGCTAAGATTTAAATTTGGACTTTTTAGCCATGGTAATACATTTTAACTGTATTTTGCCAAGCTTCTCAGACTTTCTTTTCTAAGTATGATACTATTTCTGTGCACGTGTCTCTGAACACATGAGCACGAGCAATTTGTTAAAGGCTGACATATGAGAGACTTATGTAAGGTATAACGTAAGAGGGAAAGGATATTACTATGAACGTGTAAAAGTAGATATTACAAGATCTGCTTGTATAACTGACTTTGATACAAGAGTTGAACAAGTTGCTTTAAGTATTATGTATTGTATGGCGCTGAGCTGTTGTTTAATTTAGAAGCCTTAGTTTTGCAGAATGCCTGGTCCAAGGCAGGTTTAAAGCAATCCTCTGTGCAGTACTTTTGAAAATAAGACCACTAGCTAATTATGGATACAAAGCTAATTATAGACTCCTCTCTTAAACAACTTGGCCAGGGTATTTGTTTGGTATCTTAACTAAATGAATCAATAAAGTGATTGGATAGAGGAAAAAGAGCAAAAACCCCATCAGTTACTGTCAGCCTATCTTGAACACAGTTAAGTCACAGTTTAGCCTAGCTTGGCGTCATTTCACAGTGGGTCTGTGAGGCCTTCCAGTATTACCCCAAAGTTGTGAGCCAAACACAGTGGCTCCTTGGCTTTGTCACAAGTCAGCTGCAGGACCTCAGGCAAATCCTCCTCTTTGCTTTTCTTTGTCTCTCTTTCTTCCTTCACCTTCCCTCTGCCTCGGTTGCTGACAGTTTAGACACTCCTGAGCAGGACTCTGCCTCTAATACACAGTTGCACTGCTTGTAGGTGTTAGGATTCTTTCAGCAGTTGAGGTCTGAGTTACCAAAACACAAAGAACTCGCGATATGTGTTTTGTTGTGCTTAATATTCCCTGCGGGGACAAACGGGTACGGCTCCTCCTTGATACGGTACAGGATGATGGCCAGCCTTGGAGATGATTTTCTGCACATCAGTAATTCCCCGCATTTTCATTAAATTGCTTAGGCTGAAGACTGAAGGCAGCGTCATTGGAAGGGCTCCTGTAGACTACAGTGCGGTGACACAGGCAGCTGTGTCCCACGTCTGTATGTTACAACTTGTCATTTTGTTTCACAGTATGGAAGGTGCGAGAAGTGACAGGACTAAATAAGCGCAGAGGGAAACGACTGTTTTATCTGGCCGTGTTAACGAATAAGCTGGAAGTGAAGTTAACTTCAGGAGAGGCGGTTTAAATTATTTATTTTCAGTCCTGGAACCATACTTAACATGTTGTTAAGGCAGAGCCTTGTTGACAGGGTGACGTGAATTGCCCCACTGGCAACACATCACATTAGCTGAAAACAATAGTTCACAGCTACCATTCATGGCTCTGGGTAAAGCCACAGCCTTCGGAAATCTTGGCAAACAGTTTCCCCCCTCCATCCATGGAAGTTCCTTCTGCATCCACCCACGGCTACAAACTTGGCTTTTTACTTACAGCAACAAAATGTGAAGTTTGGTGGTTGTGGGTTTCTTTTCTTCCCCTCTCCTGTTTTTTGTTTGCTGGGCTAAGTGAGTGCATGATTGGTCTCCTCTCCATTAGACATGGCACATCTTAAAAATGTGAGGATCTTCATTCACTGATCCACCAGTATATATGTCTATGCTTACTGTTCTTGTAAATGTGTTCCCACAACTCCCTTAATGGTTCAGTTCCCACTCCTTATTCATAGCAAGAGTGTTGTGTCCTTCTGAATGGGAAGTTGTTGCGTCTGAGGTTTCTGTTCTTTGCAATGACTTTGGCTTAAACGTCCCTACTGAGAAATGGATGTGACTTGAGTAGCTTTTGTATGGATGTGTGCTAATAAAAGTGGGGAATTGACTTTTTCCTCTCTCCAGCAATAAGTTAAAGACTCCAAAACGACCCAGCTGAGGAGCACTGGGAACGTATCTACAAGTAAATGTATGGCTGGCTACTTTGGGTTGCTACATTATGTTTGCCTAGATGCTCCTCTTCCATGGTTAATACAATTAAGAGATTGTACCGGGGGAGTGCATAGGTGCAGTGTTTGTTCACGATGGTGTAAGGCTGTGCCTAACAACATCTAACTCTCTGTTTGTAGGTTAGGCCAAAGACCCTGATTCCAGACAGCCTCCCTATCTCCCCGTGCAGAGATCAACCTTCCAAGCAGCCTCCTACCTTCCAGAAGGCAACTGTAGTCAGCATCAAAAACCCCAGCCCTGCCCTCCCAACCGCCAACAACACCGTCAGCCATGTACAGACGCCCAACAGCCAGTCACAAAGTGTCACCGAGCCTACAGCTATTTCATCACCTCTGAGCAGTGCAGGTGTGGCGTACGCCATCATTTCCACCTCCCCCAACAATGCAACTCCTATCAGCACCAGCGCGACTGTCTCTGTGGTCAACGATAGCATCAAAGTGCAACCACTCCTCATTAGTGCCGACAGCAAGGTAGGTTCTGTTTTTCATGGCATTTCTGTTTTTTTTCATTATCAAACACAGGAATTACGTTGCAGGTGCAAGCAGGATATTCCCCTGGGAGTGCACAGCCCTGTGCAGAGCAGTGTCAGTGGTTCTTTTTGGCGAAAATAATCCAAAAGCAATGGCAAAATTCTTAAGGGGACACGTGGATGCTATGAGACATTGATCTGTGTACAAGCATACGTTTAGTGGAAACAAAATGCATCATTATGTAGCTTGACATTAATGGGACCATATGATCTTCCATTATGTTAAACCAATCCTCACAAATAATATCCCTGAATCCTGTGCAGGCTCAAATTTCCTATGGACTTCCTCTTCAATCACAGCGAAACTAGCCATATTGACTGACCCTGGGGGAGTGTATCCAATAACCAGGCACTCCCTTCTACACTTCCAGGGGAAGACCTGGATATGAAATGAGAGAGCTCAGGGTTTCAAAACAGATCAGCAGATGAATCGTTAGGAAAAAATCAAGTTATGAATTGCTTGTTTCCTCTTTGTACTGCTTTTCACCTTTGAAATGCAAGAACTTCACCACTCTTGTACCAGAAACAGATTCAATAAAGGCTACCGACGTACCCAGCAGATGTTCGCTGTAATTTGCTACTGGGATCCTGCTACTTTGGGTCTTGTTGGCAGCACAGGTTCTCATAGAGTTCTAAAAATAATACAGGATGTAGGATGGCTTTTGAGGTAAATAAAAGCAGGCATCTCTTCCCACTTCTCTAGCATAATTTCGTTTTCTCTTACTTAAACTGGCTGCCAGTTAAGAAAACTGTTGCTTTTATGCTCTTGAATCTTCTAGAGTGACTAAGTTGAGATAAAGTATCTAACAATTAAATAACATTGAAAATTAGCAATGAAATAGATGGAAAAGGCCTGGAATTCAAATCCAATAACCTTCATCAAGTTGAGTCTTCTGTAGTCCTTCGTGAAGCTTTGATTATGGGTGTAGTCACGTGTAGTTCTGTGGTCCTTCATTCCTTTTAATTTGATAGCTTCTGAGATAACGTTATCTGCACTGTGTAAATCTTCATATAGTAATTCAAATACGAGCAGTTGGATATACTAACATATATGCATGTATAAGAGATCTGTGTGTTAATTCCTATAGATTCTGAACCAGAATTACTGTTATTTTAAAACAGATGTAGTTTGTTTGTGCAAAACTGGACATCCACTGCTCATAACACATAAATGCTGAGGACAGAACTCTGATCGCAGTTACGTGAGTGGTACTAAGGCATATCTTCCTTCTCATCCACGTGTACTTACTCCGAAATAATGCTGGGATGACTAAGATCAGACTGTTGTTTTGAATGTGTAGTAATCCCATCTATCCTACCTGTATGAAAAATAAAATCAAAGGGAACACCTTAAAATCACTGACAACCTGAGTGTTAAAGCTAGGGTGCTGAGTCAGCTTCAGGAGTCCTCAAAATAGAAAGTGTCCTAATTTGCAGAGGCACTGATCAAGTGGCTCCCTTAGGCTGCAGTAGGTTTATAATGCACCACTAAAAATTAATTTTTAGAAACTTAAGTGTGGATTTAAAAGCCTATCCTCAGTACCCCAGATTTTATATATTTTACTTTTACATTTGTTTTCTGTAGGGGTATCAAGTAACCCTTCAAAGAAGAATCAAATGTTTCAGGCAGAAAAGTCTAGTTCCATATAGTGAATTCTCTTTCTGTTATTTGTACATTGTCTTTTAGGTTATCATTATTCAGCCTCAAGTCCAAACCCAGACAGAAAGTAAAGTGGAGACAAAGAAACCTCCTGAAGAGTCAGCTCAGGGACCCCCTGCTACCAAAAAGAAAAAGGAGGAAAATCCAGAGGTGATCCATTTTATTTTTCTTTTTTTTTAAATAAGTGAGCTACAGTATGGTTAAGTTATGGGGGCCAATACTGAACATTTTTCCGTGTGCATACTGCATTTGTGCTCTTGGTTCTGCCAGCTGTTCATCTCTCTACCCAGTCACTGTAATCAGGGTGATGTCCCTGCCAGTGAGGTGCCCTGGGAAATATGGTTTGCATCACTCAGACCTTCCAGTGTCACAAAATGTAATTGTAGGTCTCATAAAAGTCTAGGCACCTTGCTTGGGTATAGCTGTATTTCTTGTGAAAGGTGTGTACAAGCATAAGATGTTTTTTTTTATGTTATCAAGTATGTAACATTGGGTTTACAGGCTGGGTATGAGTTTGAATTAACATTTCTTTTGTAAGATGAGCTTTTACATCGCCTTTGTAATGAATCTTGTAAATTTTAGGTGGTATTTAACAGTACACTTTCTTGCATTTGCTGTGTACTTGTCTTCCCACATGTATACAGATTCTTTCTAGTCTGAAATACATCAAAATCCTTCAGACTGAGTAAGAGAGTTGAAAACAGGTTATAAGATGAAATCTCTTTCATGCACTGTATTTGTGGTATAAACCAAAAATATAAATCAGAAGTCCTTGTAGAAATGGGGTCTCTCTTTAACAGACATTTTGGGTTTTGAATATATGTATTCACATTAGATTGTGTGTACTTTTGAGGCAATTTGAGAAGTTATACAACCTGAATCTACTTCTATTATGGAAATGCTCAGCTCATGTGAAATCTTAACCTTACTAGTCTAATAAATGTGTCGCATGAAAACATCCTTGGAGCTGTAGGTTTAAAGAGGATTATTACAATATAAATTTATAATGTTACTTGAGGCATGTGGGTCGTCATTTATTTTACCATTTTAAGAGGTTCGTATAGTTAAAACAGTGTGAAGGATAAATAGTGGCTTTTAGCCTGGAATATCACAGCTTTATGCAGAAGCTCTGCAGAACTCCGCTTAGGAAACGTCCCAAGTTTAAAATCTGATCCTGATACGAAACTTTATTGCAACTGAATGATGGGACTGTAGAGTCCTCTTTTGTTTAAGGAGGTATTTCCCAAAGGTTATTTGTTGTATAGCACCTTATGGGCAGGAAGGCCAGTAGATCCTGCTTAAAAACAGAACGTGAGAAAAAAACATCCGTTTTTCTTTGCCTGTGACTTATCCCCACAGGAAGAATATTGAGCAAAAATCTTCTAGAGAGATGCAGGAAGAGACCATGAGAGTGGGCACACGTTTTGGTATAGCATCCATAAATTCAAGGAGCTTTTCATGAAATTGCTAACTAGAATATCCTGACTACATTTTTGTAACCAGGGCCATCGTTCCTACTGTGTAAACGTGAGGTCTCAGCAAGCACAATTTTCTGGGTAGGAAGCTGAAGTTATGCCCCTAAGTGTGATGGTTCTTTTCTTTTAATAGATTTGCTTCGTGGCCATAAATAGGTAGGTCTAGAGTTAATTTCTTTTGTTCTTTGGAAGTAAACTTTAGTTGATTAACATGTATTTATGCAATTAGTGTAATTAGAACTAACAGCATAATTAGTGTAAATACATGTAATGACATAAATAGAACATGTAATTAGAAAATGAAATGGTTTTGTAAAAATCTTTGTTTTGCTTCATGAAAAGACATACTGCACATTTCTAAAAGCACTCACAGCTTTCAAACAGTTGATCAAATTTAAGGCAGAGAGTAGCAAAGATACCATCATATGTTAAAAAAGAAAATAAGCGCTCTAGGCACTTCACACCTTTATCTTCTGAGGACAAAACTGAGGCAGGAGCTCCTGTACGGCTCTACAGAAATGTTAACCATGACAGGCAGGGATTTAAAAAATTAAGTTGAAAATTTAAAACAAATAAACCAGAATTCACCAGACTTACCAGTAGGCAGGAATCCCATATGCAGTTACTGAAGCGTACCTGAACGAACAGAAGAGACTGAGGGTAATAACTGTCTGTTGTTCCTGTCCTGGCCATTCTGCCGAGAAGCCGTGAAGTGGGTCCTGGGCACAGCCCCGGCAATACGTACGCCTGTTGCATAAGCCAAAGCTTTCTCCTTTCCCAAGAAGGGCATCGTTAGGCTAAAGCAACCCTCCTCGTGCCCGCTGTGATGCAGCCAGGATGCCTGGACGGCCAGCTGTGGAGTGGCTTCCCCAGAGGCAGAGCGGAGGGTCTCGACCACCCAGGGTGTCCCAGGTCCAGTGGTCAGAGCCCTCTCCTGGGGTATGAGCTGTAAGGGATCAGCCCCCCAGGGCCGAGGAGGCTCTGGAGGAGTGGGCTGCCGGCTCCCTGCCCTCAGCGGGGCTCTGCTGGGGATGGGGTCCCACAGCTGCCCGCCTGGTGGTCCACCTTCTCCCGGCAGAATGGCTGCTGCAAAGAAATGAAGGAATCACACAAGGGAGCTGCTCCTCCAGGGAACAAATGCCTGGGAGCTTGGGGTTCTTTTTTTGGGGGGGTGATTTTTTTTTTCTTAAAAGGACCAAAGTCCAGCACAGAAAGAAACAGAATTCTTTCACAAAATTTTCAGGTTTTAAAATGTTGATGTTAGTTAAATGCTTATATTTCTAGCAACATTTTCCAGGACATTAGCAGTTTTTTTATTTAAAAGAAAAATTACTGCCATACATGCTGGTTATTTAGTTAACAGTGTTTTCAATCCCGCCTAAGGAGGACAAGAGAGACACATTGCAATTGTGAACTAAATGCTACTGTTAGGCTTGAACGGAAAATCTGGAGGAACTGAAGCCTCGTTTTTGTGGATTCCTGGCACAGAAGAGAAACAATACACTCTGTGGTGCTTGAAAGGAGAGCATTGCAGTGGAAGTCGTATTTTGAGTTGAATCCAATGAGCTACATAAGTGTGAAATAGCAGAAACCCATAAAAACAAATATGCTGTTAATATAATGCGCTTGTTAAAAAGAATACGGCTTCTACTGGGATTTTTTTTAAAAGAACCATCTTTCAAATATCTGTAAAAGCTAACCCTTCCTGTGTTTAACAGTGAGATAATTATCAAGTCCATTTATGAAGGCTCTTCATATGTTAAGCAAGTATGCTGTCATTACATTTAATTAGATATGTATTCAAATAATTTTAGCATGAAGAAAGAAAATTGTTTAGCAAGCATTCCAGTACTCAAAAAATTTTATTTTAGATGTCAGCAAATGTATGCTCCCCCCACAGTTTAATCTTCGGATAATACAGGCATTCTGGGCTCCATTGGGAAAATACAATTGCACGTTAACTGTTCCAACTTTCTGATTCTATACCTAAATGTTGTTATTACTTCTGCTCAGAGCGCTGAGATGTATCCTGACGCAAAGTTATTCTTTGGTGGGGGTGAGATGAAGCTTGTAATTCTATTCGGTTGACTAATTTTCTTCTCAGATCTGCACAGTGGATCTCGGATCAAATATTCATCTTTTCCCCTCAGGTGTGGAGCCCCCACTGTGTCTAGCTGGTGGTTTAGACATGTAAGGAGTGAACATTATTGAAATCAAGGTCTGACATGCAAATGAATACACGTGCTTGGCATTACCACAGTTAGGGAAGGCAGAAATATAGCATGAATAGATCTCAATTTTCAGCGATGAGATTCTACATCACCATTTTTTAATCTATGGGGAGAGTTACATACTAGGAGACTGTGAAAAGAAGATATTCGTCTTATGAGGTTGTTAGTTCACCTGACTGACAGTTATTTTCATGGATACAGGAGGGGTGTAGATGTCCACTCCTGACCCTCAGATTTTGAAGAACCCACCCCATAGCTAGATCTTTTCATCTACAAAACAAGGATGTGCTTGCTTTCACAATTTCTCTGGGTGAAAGTCAGAATTGCCAGGGAAGTGGTAGTTCTGGTGACTTACAAGTTGATTTTATCCTGAACTGAAATGAAAAGTTGAATCACCAGGCTCTTCACAAAACAAGAAGGTCAAACTAATTTTAACTTGGAGGTGTTGAAATGTGTCCTCCTGGCACTTCTTTGATGGAAACAGAATATGTTGACCTTCTACCACTTCAACACTGTATTTCAGTTTGACCTAAATCTACACATTTTGTTTTGAGTGAGTATGATAATTGTTTCCTATGGTCTTTAGATGCTTTGTCAGGGTTGGATTTGGGGCTTTGCTTGTTTGGATATCCTAATAGCTTGGGTTTCATAGTCAGATTATCTCTCCTGTGGAATTGCACCTCCTAAAAATGCTGCTTGGTTGACATGATCCAGCAAGATTGTTGAGCACAGCAGAAAGAGGAAGAGATCTGTGAGATCCCACAGTGCCACAGATGTGACTGAAAACCAAGGAGTTCAGATCAGTTTAGGCTTGGAACAGCACAGCAGAATTTCAGTTTTCCATCAAAAAGATGGAATAAAATCTTCAGCAAAACTCTTTCTGCAAGGAGAAATTTCCCAATGAAAAATCACTGACAGAAAATTCAGAATCTGCTTTAGTACATGCCCTGTTACTGCATTGGTATGTTTTAAAGATCTGTTAGTATGAAGGTGTGTTTTGTGCATATATACTGTACAAGAGTTCTGAAAAATATTTTAGATCAGATTCCTCACTGCAAAATGAGGTCACCAGTGTCAGATGTTTGTTCACTCCCCGTTGATGGAAAGTATTGGATCAGTGTACCTCTTCATAAGTCATACACATGGTATTCTTTTTATAACTTGGGAAGAGAAATTTCTGAAAGTTTTTTTTTGGGGGGAGAGGGGCTTTCAATATGCTTCAGATGTCTTGTTTAGTGTTGTAATGCTCAGTGGAAGTGTATCATATCTTGGTTTATTTCATACAGCTTGCTTACATCCAATGAAAGTAGTGCCATGTCCAGATAGAAATAATAATACATAATTACTTCTCTAAAGAGTGGTAGCAAAGCAGATAGCAATATGAAATTTAATTGATTAACTGAATTTTGATCATGCTCTGTATAAAATCAGTAGTCATACAGATTGGCTTTATAAGTCTCTGAATTGCAACAGTTCATCTAGTTATACAGGTAGGATGTGACTGACCAGGCATATCTGAAGCAAATCTTCGATTAAAGTTCTTCATATTACTGTGCATTCAAATAAGATAGATTTCTAAAAGACCTTTACCGTGTTTATTCCGTCAATGCTGGATTGATTTATTTACTTACTTCTGCCATGATTGTTGTAGTAGAAAATCTAACCCCTGTTTATTTTCCCCTTAGAAAATTGCCTTCATGGTAGCATTAGGACTGGTTACAACAGAACATTTGGAAGGTAAGATGGCAGATACTGTTTTACAGTTCAGTTTTTGAGTGAAATCTTTTCTCTGATCTGGTTAAAGTATCAGCAAGGTTCAAAGCCATTTACCCAATCTTCTGTAGCAAACGTGCCCTCTCCTCTTTTGTATAAGAGATGGACTTTCATTTTTTGAGTTAATCATCTGTCGTCTCTAGAGTTCCACAGAATAATGTGTAAAATAGTGGTGAAAAGCTGGCATTTGTTTTGTAAGACTTTAAGCAAGTTGGAAAACTACCTCTCTCAAAGACTTCCTTCCCTCCATTTAACCAAAAAATAAATAAACTTCCAGTCTCATCCTTTTGTGTGAGAGCGGCCAGCATGCCTTCCTACACTTCTGAATATGAGTTCAAACAAATATTGCACATAAACTAAATGCAGCGTTGACAGTGTTCAGTTTACGTTTCCAGCCTTCCAGAAATACCTTGCAGGAGTTAGATTTGTCCCTTTCTTTGCCTCAGCTTTGTCTTTCTGAAAACATAGATGAGAGGGAGGTAAGGAGTGTACTCAGCAGATTTTCCAGTGGTTTGAGATCAGTTGGGGGTTTCTTGGCAGAATGGGTTAGTTCCCATGGACAGAGAAGATAAAGCTGGTTTTAAGTAAAAGTCTACAGCTTGGTGTGTTTTAGCTCATATATATATCTATATATGTATCTATGTATATATACTCAGCTCATCCAAGTTGGTGTGGTTCCAGTAGTATAAGGAGAAAAAGTTGGTATCTGTGTCAGCTGGCAGTGATTCTCAACCACAAAAACGTTATCAGTTGACATTTACCACCCATCCCATGGGTCGTTGTCAGCAAAGTACTCAGGAATTTCCAGTGCACTGCATTTAAGTTTTATGTGCTTTGGAGTCGGCACGTGCTTAGATACCTTGCTGGCTGCTGCCTCAGGAGGGATCTACCGTTTTACACCTTGATTTCTTTTTACTGAGATTCTGTTCCTTGGTTTTAAAAGAAGTTGTGAATTAGGGAGAGAAGAGCATCTTGACTGTAAGGTCTCCTCAATACATGCAGCAGGTTTTCTCTGGGTCTTGTTGCCTTTTTTCAGTGTTTTTCCTCCTTAAATCTGCATTTTAGAAAACCACGTAATGTCCCAGTGACTGAGAATTTGAAAGCAGTGTAAAGAAACTTTAAACCATCGGCCTTTTTAATCCCTTAATGGTAATGGATTGAAATGGAAATTAAAAAGCTTCAGCAATTCTGGGAGGAGATTTATAATCCAAAAAGTGCAAATGATGACTGGTTCTTGTTTTCTTTGTCTCAGGAAAATAGGACAACACTTGAAATTATGCTGAAGTGAAAATTATGCTTACAACAGAGAGAACTTCATTTTGAATAATTCTTTACCCTTTGATTTTATTGGAACTAATAAATTGTTTGTGAGGATTTAATGCTTATGCTCAAAATGCCAAGTTCTGCTCTGCTCTGTTTGTTCTACAGTAAGTGCGGAGATGCACATTTTGAACCTAACTACTACGATGCTAATCCTGCAGAATCAATTCTTTCGGACAAATTCACTTTTTATATTCCTACTAGCATTAAATAAATGGCTCCCACCAAGAGCTATTTACCATGGAAAGGGTATTTCTTCATGAGTATTGGTGATTACAACTGTCAAAAATACCCTTATAGCTTTCACATGCTAAAGGTTATTATTTTAGTGCTATGTCATATTTACGGTTATCAGCCATTGCTATTTAGCAGGAAGCAGTGGTCATTACCCAGCTCAGTTTATTTTAGTACTTCTAATGCATTTCTCAGTTTCACATTTTTGGAATTAAACTGTATCAAGATTGGGTCATTAAAAGCTTATTCACTCAGTATCATTAGTTCACAGTGTTACTGCTTTTCTTCATTTTATTCATTAATTTTGTGGTGAAGGGCTATGATCCACTTCTATACGGATTTCTCTATCAGCCTAGAAATCTTTCCACCTAATGTCCAGAGGAGCATCTTTCCCCTTTAGTGGGAAAAGAGCTCTGTTCTGCAGAGTCCAAGTATGAGGCGTCCTTTGAGGCTTTTACCAGTAAATGAACACAGCTGCTTCCACTGACTTTCTGCAAGGTATGGCTTTCCCTGAAGATAAATTGTCATTACGGGCCTCGTAGAATGACCATACGGAGCATTTATTGATGAAGGCAGGAACTCATTGAAGCTTTACCTCCAACATAAAGCTATCTTCAAATTTATTCATCTCTGTCAAACATACAGTTTAGAGGTGTTTTTTTTCGAGTTGGGTTATATCTTTTAAATTAATAAAATAAGAAGTAAGATAGCCCAATTCTGTGATGCAGTCAGTGCATGGCTGTAACATATTAAATCTTTTTCTCTAGGCTATTAGAACACCTACCATTGTGTTAAAAACAAAGAAACAAAAAAAAAATAGATAGAAAGCAAAACTAAAAGGATTCTTTAGTTCAGGTCGTTCTCAAAATGAACGTTCCCATCTTGGTTTACTGTATCAAATAAAATCACTGAAATATATCTAGGTTACTGGAATGCTTTAATCAGTTAAAACAAATTTATTTTTACTTTATTAAGCCTTATTTTGAAGTGGTGACAATAATTTTTAGCAGGAGTAACAACTGACAAAAAGATAGTATACCACTGTATCCTTTGTTCTACCTTGATGTGATTATTGACAGATATACACTCTTAGATGTACATACTCCTTATATCACAAGCAGGGATATTTTTTGTTCACAGGTTCCATAAATAAAGTGCTGACATTGTGCTCTCCCTCCCCGCTGGCTGCATAGGGTGGAGTACATCTAGAGCTGTTTCAGTTCATTACTTTCTTTCTCTCTCTTTATTTCCATCTATTCCCACTGCTATTACTCTCCCCCCACCCCCACCCCCCCACCCCCCCACCCCCCGCAGCCAGCTTCTATCTCTGTACCATAGCGAGGCCTTTTCCAAAGCTGCATTCCAGGTAACTACCACATGTGTGATTCAGACTCCATCAAATATTTCTGTTGCCTTGGTGAGAGCATGTTCCAAAGAAAATCTCTCTTAAACCTGGCACCCAAAAGGGCAGAGAGATACAGATCCATCAGTCCTCTTGTGAAGACACTCGCCCCAGTTATGGACGCAGAAAGCTCTGCTGTATTGAATTCTTTGTTTCTCTTTCTGGACCAGTGAAAAGTCACTTGTATCCATCCCTGCGACTGCTTCTGAAAGACAAAGCCGGGGCTGCCCTCACTCCATTTTTTTCCCTATGCTGCCACAAGGATGCTGAGATGCTGCAAGCCCCAGATCCACCTCCCATGGGTTACTGAGCCTGGCTGCAAGAACGAGGGCTCTAGCTCCGCTGTTGACACCAAAGAGTCAGCGAAGGGCCACTTCCTCCACTTCGTTGTCAGCATCAGGGCACACGGTTCCCCTGTTGTGACACCTCTCTCACCTTTGGTCTTGAGAGCATTCCCCTTGCAAGAACTGATGCTGACATCAGGCACAACCATCTCTCTTGTGGCGGCTCTGTGGCAGGCTGCTGCATCTGTGTCTAGCACTTAGCCTGTTGCTCCAGCCCGGTTCCATTTAGAACGATGCCAAACGGTCTGGAAGCTTCAGGATGGAGATTTCAGCACAGCCAGACAAATGTTTCATGGGACTCGCTTTCACAGTGGGACAGAACTGTTACCCATGCAACGTCCTCTGGTTTGGAGTCTGTGTAGGACCAAGGATGTTAATAAGATGCTGGCAGCGGTTGCAGTCCTCCTGTTTATTGCACGTCTCGGTGCAGCCTCGGATCACACGTTTCTCTGTAGCGAGATTCTGTATAGCTCCCCGAGTCACATGGCACCATATGTCTAACTCATGTCAGACTGTGAATACAGACCCACCAGACTCTTTGAATTGCCCTAGAAGGAGACACCTTCTGAGCGTGAGAGGTGACATGTTCCTGTGCCAGTGGGAAAACCCAGCCAGAATATCCAAGTAGTTGCTCTTCTGCTTCTCACGTCTATCCAGTTTCCTTCTGGTGCATCCATGGCTCCAAGAGTGGCGGCTTAGCCAATAGTCTTTTGTGAATAAAAACTTTCAAATCAATATCTTGGAACTCAAGGCAGTACAAAATCCTTGTAAAGTGTTGGCCATGTGTCTAGGGACACCGTGCCCAAGCCATGACTGACAACACCAGTACCGTTTACTGAAGGAACGCTTAAAGTGGTATGTGGCCCCTTTTACCCTGTGGGGAAGTGATCAGCATTAGGAAAGGGAGCCTAGAAACCAGAACTGTGTGTTGGGAATCCAGTTCCCATGTATTGTAAACATCCTGAAAGCTAGACTGTATCCTACTGTTGGATGGCAAGTGGGAGATAGTGCTGAGTACCCTGAAGGCCATTTTCTGGCACTGAGGGTGTCCTGAGATAGACCCCTTTAGCTCAGACATTGGTGAAAGGTGCCAGGCTTTCTGCAGAACCAGGTCAGGTGTCCTGCGTTTCCACTGGGTGTGATCTTGGTCCTCTGGGCTGAAGAGCTAGTGCTCCTGCCAGTTCCTCTCATTCCAAGAGATTTACTTAGAGCAAGACAGAATGGAGGTATCACCGTTGCGGGGACATTTTTAGACTTAACAAGATCCCTCTGGCACTTCAGTGCAGGATCTAAACGTTGCCCTAAAATATTCATGTAGGAAACATTTTGGAATAGAGCATTAGCCCAGCTGTGCACGCTTCATGTCATGGGATGGTTGCTGGGGCACTCTTCTTGCTAAAATATGCCTGCTCTTACTTTATTATCAAAATAAAAACTAGGATCTAAAATACTTGGTTGTAATAATGTCACCATTCTGAACTGATGTCAAGAGTTGGAAAAAGACATTTCATATGACGGAAATAAAATCCTAGCTCCGATAAAAGTAGCATTAAGCCTGCAGATTTCAGTGGTTGAGGGCTCTGCTCACTCTGTGAGTGTGTGTTTTCAGAAGTATGCACACAGCTAATTGTTGCTAAATGCAGTCCTCAGCCAGCCCCGTCTTGGATAGGTGTTACCGTTTAGCGGAAGGCAGTTCTCTTGTGTTTCACCCTTTTCCAAGCAGGGCTGCAATTCCATGAGCCTGTATTTGCACTGCACTTTCTAGTGACACAAATACCTGTATGGCTCTTTACAACATTTTGCATGCTCAGGATCATGAAGTTGTATATTTTTGAATGGATAAATCATCACGCCCTAGTTAGAACTGAATCTAGCCATGCCATTCTGACCGTGCTTTTTCTAACCTCCGCAGAGGAAAAGCAATGTAAATTGAATTTAAAAGGATCTCTATGCTTTCATCTGATATGAATTACAAGGTTTAACTGCTTTTAATGCTTCATTTTTGTTAATAGCAGACATTGACAGTATTTTGAAAGCTCTCCGTTGATGCTTGCTGAATATGTGTCCAAAGGGATCATAATAAAAATCTTGTAGGGCAGCAGAAGTCCACCTTGGAGGAGGAAAAAAATAAAAAAAATGTTTGTGTTCTGAATCTTACAAGGAAAAGCTTATTAATGTCAAGCCTTGAACTGCAGCAAATATCAATGCTGATGCAACCCAATTATACTTTAGAAACTGAAACTGAACACAAAGCCCAAGGAGTTGAGGGTGAGAGCATCTTGCTTAACAAGTTAGATCTACATTTTTCCCTGATGAATGAAACGCACAATTCATGTTTCTTCCCATGGTTACAGAAATCCAGAGCAAGCGTCAGGAAAGAAAGAGAAGAAGCACAGCAAATCCAGCCTACAGTGGACTCTTGGAAACAGAGGTACTTTATCATTCACTTTTTGTACCACAGTTCTATTTCACGTCAATAAAAGGCTTAAGTGCTGCTTATTACAAAAGTATATACGCATGCCAAACCACACATTTACTTGTAAAGAGATATTGATGTGGAAAAGAAAGAAAAGATCTCAGCTCAGTAGCTAAGCAACAGGTTTTCACCCCACAATATCACTTCCTCCAAACTAGAATTTCTCTTAGTTTTAATAAAGGCCAAAAGGACTGAATTAATGTGGGACCTAATTACTCTTTCACCCACGCAGTCCCTTTAGGTCAGAACTGAAGAACAGAAGTGCTGCATGATGTTCAACTGGCATTGCTATTTCTCTTTCCCTACATGCCAAATAATAAACAGAGAACTTTGCTTTTTTTTTATTAGTGATATTCATAAAAGGGATGTGTTGGTTTAAGAATCAGTGTGCTCTGCAGGGGGTATGGAAGCCTGCATAATAAATATAATAATGCATAATTAAAAGTAAAATGCTCTGGATAATCTCTGTTGTTTGTTACACTTACGCTGTTACATTTATAGTAGTAGCATAATTTGGTCCTACCTAATACTGGATTGCAAACCTAGTGTAAAAGCAGCACATAAATAGACTTAACTTTTTCTGAAATTGTTTTATTTGTTTCTGAACTGACATATATGCATTTATTCAGCTTATTAAAATTCCACCTTTAAAATTTCACCAATTTAAGGTTACTATTTGAACTTCCTACGGGAATGGAACTGATTTGCAGCCAGCTCCCCATTTAAGCCAGCTTTCTTTGTGTTCTGAGTTCTTTAATCCTACAGAAAGTGATTTTTCTTTATTTCGGTAGAAGCGATGCAGAATTTTTGGTATGCCAACATTTCAGCTTTCTGTCTGTGTTGGCAGACAGCAGACAGATGAGGCTAAGGAGCAGCCCACCACTGCAGTCAAGCTAGTTTAGTGGCTTCGGTGTTCTTTTTTTGAAAGTATTGGAGGTTTTTATACTCCAGAATAGCTCTGGACTCTTGAATTCTTCAGAGAATTCCTCAACTGTTCTCTAGCGACCTCTTCAATGTCCATACATTCAGTATTTAACACATAGGAACCTTAGTTGGAACCTTAGCCTTAGCCATTAAATTGGTAGTGTCTTCTCTTAGACCTTTTTGTCCTACGAGTTTATTAAAATACTGGCAGCAGTTTTGTGGCTGTAGTGCGAGTGGTGTTCATAAGAAACTCAATTATCTTGGAGCAGGGATGGAGGAGGTGATGGGGGTCATCTGCTGCACCCCTAGTTCATACTTCTCATTATATCTGTTCTCAAAAGCAGATCCTGAAGTGAAAGATGGCATGGAGAAAGAAATGTCTGTGAAAGAGTCCTGTGGCTGATCAGCTGTGTCCTCATTAGGAGTTGTCATTAAGTTCTGACCATGGGGAATGCTGTTCAAGTAAAATGGAGGCAGATGGTTTTTCTCTGATCAATTAGCTGCTCAGATTGATTTGCTAATCAGTGAGTTGAGGTATTTTGTGGCATTTCAGGCATTTTGGTTCAGTTTAATTTACGGTTAGTCTACTGAATGATCTTTAATTCATGATTGTTTAAATAGAAATTGCATATAAATTAGACTTTTTATTTGCCAACGCCCCTCAAAACGGCAGGAGCTCAGCATCTGTAGTGGTGATGCTAACTTCCTTGATTACAAAAATGTGATCATGATCTTATACCTTCACTTGACTGTTATGCTTTTTCTTTCCAAAGCTTTTTTTCTTAAAAAAAAATGAAATACCATTCTATTTTCCCATCCTTGGTAGTGCTTTTTTTTTTTTTCTTCTTTTTTTTCTTCTTTTTTTTCCTTTTTTTTTTTCTTTTTTTCTTTTTTTTTTTTTTTTTTTTTTTCATAGGAAAGAGTTAAGTTTCAGGCTGGTTATTTTTTGAAAGAAGAAACATCTATTCAAAATTCATTAACAGACTGGCAGGCACCTGTGTGTAAGAGAAGTTTACTCACCACAGAATAAATCATTTATTAGCAAAACCCCTCTAATTTTCCTCCAAGCAGAATCTAACAACATCTAATGGAGGAAAATGGTACTGTTTCCAGTCCTGCCATACAAGTATTGGATGACTCAGAGAAACAATTAGGGGTTAGATAGATTGTTAATGAAGCCTGGCTTGCTAGTGACCAGCAGCTTTCACCATCTGACAAGCTGGTGATGGGCTGCATTAAATTAGTTAAAGGGCTCAGTCAGGTTTCCAGTGGTCTGTGTTTGTAAATTTGAAAAATCTCTAGTGACCTCAGCAGATTGGAATCACCACCAGCTCCTAGAGATCATACACATTAACTTCTGAAGAGAAATACTTTGCTTAGGCCCTTAGACATTGATTGCAGATGAAAATACGTTCCTACGGACTGTAGGCGGGTGTCACGGAAGGTAATGATGTTCTTCTGTAGATGGGAAGTCCATCATCGTTTCTACATATGCAGATAAGGGTGTCGTCCCACAGCAACAATTTATTACACAATTTTTCCCTTATGGACGTTGTTTATCCGCTAGGCTTGGAGTTACTGTGGCTGCTGCTTTGCTGTTACCAACCTCTGTAACAGATCCTGCAACCCAATCAATAACATTTGCAAATTTGCATTTCTCTCGATAAAAAAAATCTAATGCAGAGCTCTGTGAAGAACTTGTTCGAAAGGTAAGCAATGCAACTGTTTGTGTGACTGTCTCAGGGGTTAGCAAGGAATATTCCAAGTTGCAGAACTGGCTTCTGGATAGCTGGGCATGTATGAGAGAAGCTCATGGAGAATGCTAATATGAAATGGTAAAAGATCACCAGAGCACTTTTCAATGACACTGTGGTTGGTTTCTTTCCCTTTGTAGCGGAAACGCCTTGCATCAAATTATTTGAATAACCCCTTGTTCCTTTCAACAAGAGGTAAGCATATTTTCAAATGAATACACTACTATTGTAATGACATGTTAAATATTTATTAGTGGGATTTCATATGAATTACTGCTAGGGTAACATAGGGCATTCCTTTGTGTAAGGTCCCTGCACTTTATAGTGTGCAGTGAAAATAGATGGTTTTCCTGCAAAAACAATTGAAGGAGAAGACTAAAGGTCAAAACTGTGTAGAAATGGATCCAAAGTCTCTGCAATCAGTAGAAAATCTGATCTCTAGTATTGTAAGCACCATGCAGTGAGAGGACTGATTGAAGAAGGCAGCGTTGCCATCCCCAGGTGCTTAAAAATAGATGTTGAAAATTTGGGATTTAAAAAATTACTATTCTGGGGTTTTTATTTGCCTCTTTTCATCAGCTTATGAAACGGCTGAATGCCCTCAAGGGCTAGAAATTTACTATGCCTTTTGCTTTAAAAACAATGGCTGAAAACCATACAATTTTTCTGACTCCAAGAGCTGCAGCCATAAATCTAGATTTGATGGCCTTGAAGGTGCCTTCCAATCTGGTATTTGTAAGAACTTCAGATGCTGGAAATTTCATGATAAATGCCTTGAGAATGAACAACTCAGAGGAGCCGTTTGGGGGATGATGATGTGAAGAACTCATGTGAAGAAGCCCATTCCAGGAAAAAATGTGCAACGTAAAGAGAAGGCAAAGAGTTGGGAGGTGGGAGATGAAACACAGAGAACTTTGAGTGCAGTTTAATTCTTCAGAAAAGGCCAGTGTAGAATTTTAAGAGAGAAAGTGAGAAGTTTGAGTTGCTTTTCAGAAGAGGAGAGAAAGCCAGTAAAGGAATGTGATTATGCCCTTGCCCTTGCGTTGCCTTTATAACTTAGGCTCTGCTGCTGTGCATTAGAGGTATGGGAAGGCATATATACATTTTCTAAGGCAAATGTATATGTAGCGCTCACAGGGGTAATTTTTAAGGCATGAAATTTTGGTGGTTTTTTTAGCGTTTGCTTGATATCCCTGTCAAGTGGCCTGTTTAGTGCTTGAGAGTCACCTTCTTGGCCCTGCCTTGAATTCCTGCAGCACAGGATCACCAGCTGAAATGCAGCGGGGCTTCCCTCTGCCTTCCAAGCATCATGTGCTAGATGCAGACAGTTGGCCTACTTACAATATGACTCTAATGCATAGGGTCTCGGAGGACAAGAGAGGTTATTACACGGTAAACAGCTATGATGACATGCCTCTTAACAGAAGCCCATGCTCACACAAGCCCCAGTGGAAAGAACATTACTCCTGCCTTCGTTTTATCTTCAAAATTAAAACTATAATTTATTATTTGTCTTACCATCGCACTTGTGTTTCCCATGTAAACACATGGGGAAAACCAGGAGAGAATGGCAATGTTAGCAAGCCATGCCATTAGCCCCTCGGTGGATTTCATCTAAGTTAGGGTTTGCTATCTCTGACCTTCTTTCTGCCATGTTTCCCGTTTTATGTGCAAGTGACAGTTCCAGGGATGAGGCTGTCTCAGAGCTGCTGGGCTCTCTCAATTGTTAATTCCTCTTTGAGTCCCGTGTCTTTGGGTTTTTCCAGCACCCAGAATCTGTGCTGGGATTCTACATATTCTGACAATTTTCAGCTAGACTCCTTCATAGCAGAACCCTCCGCCTCCGCAGGGGTTTGTTAGCTACGTGTAGCCGGCAGCACGGTGCTAGATGCCATGCAAGCTCCGAACTGAAGACAGACGCCGTCCTAGGGAGCTTGGCACTGCACTGATGTGGTTGTCCACCTTCAATGCAGAGCTGACTGCCCCTTCTCTTATAAAAATATGTCTTCAGTTTTATTTTTTCAGCAACTAGAAGGCAGAAGTGGATGTATTTTAAAATGTTCAAAACTTTATAGTAGAAGAGAGCTGAAAAGAGAAATAAACTAAAAAAAAACCCTGTGAAGCAGAGGAAACAACTGACATTTCCAGAAAGGCAGAAGAGAACAATTCTTGTAAATTTTGATCAAAGTGTCAATTAATCAGGATTAATTTATCTGAAAATACCTTACCTAAAATGAGGTCACATCCCCTGACATGTATCATTTGTAGAAAAGACTCTCCAATTATCAAGCCTCTGTTTATCTGAATAACATTTATATCCCCTGAGTAATCATGGTGTCATATCGCGGTGGCTTTCTGTATGTGTATTTGTGTATGTGAAGTGACATCTACACATTCTGTAAGTCTGTGATTATTTATGGAACTCATTGCCAAAGGATGTTACAATTGTTGGGGAAAGTAGACAGATTTATGGAAGGAAAAAAGTCTATCTAAGGCTGTTAAATACAAAAATGAAGATGCAAACTCCAGGTTAGGGAAGCCCATAAACTGCTAGTGTCTGGAAAGATACTTCTGGAGTAGAAAATTTTACTCTGTGCTTGCCCTGTTCTCGCCCTCTGTGCATTAGTGGCAGCACTGGATGCTGTTAGTAGAGGACCCTGGGCTTTGTAGCCTTTGTTCTAACTCAGATGAAGCTGTGCCTTCATTCTTATCTTCCACTTTCTACATGTGTGAGGTCTGAATGTGTCTACATCTTCATGTGTATGCGTACGTCAGTGTATAAAATGAGGGTGTAACAGCAGAAAGCAGCTCCCAGGTTGGTCTGCATATGAGGGATCACACTGGAGCAGCTATTTGCCCATTGTGATCAGAGGAGGAGCTGAAGGAGGACAGAAATATGTTGGTTGTCTCCACTTTAATCCACAGAAAGGCCTCTCCATCAGCTGTTTGTCACTGGGACAGGGGCACCGGTCTCTCACAAATCAGCAGCAAAAATTATAATCCACTCTGTGGTTTCCATAAAGCTGGTAAAGTTTTCTGGCTTTTTATTTTTGGACCAAAGTGGATGAATTTCACAAATATTTTTATGAAAGGCTTGGCCTGCATTCTAGTGAGCTTTCTTGTTCTTATCAGGCTGTGAATGCATTTGCTACAGACTCGGTTCATCAAAAGGTCAGAAAACCTTGGCATTTTGGGTGGGAGTAGTTTGATGGTAAAGAATTGATGATAACATAAAGTTCACTCACACAGTAGCTGACCATTTTGGCCATGAATCAGCTGAAACATTTAAACATGTGTTTAATGGTAAGTCAGTGGCACCGATTTCATACTCCAAGTGAAGCGCCTGCTTAAGTGCCATGCTGGTTCAGGGCCAGACTGTTCATCACCCAGCAGGCTGAAGTCCTTCAGAAAGACTTTTTGACTACTGGCACGTGGAGAGGAGCTCCGCATGAAAATTTCTGAAAATCTGGAATCGAATGTGCTTCTCATACTGACATTTTAGCATCAGACCTCTGGACATGGGATTCCTGCAATGCAAATTTTTTTAATCTCAAATGCTAATTCCACTGCTTGCTGTTGCATTCTTTCCTGCCTGCATTAATTTTGCCAATGTCCTGATCTCCTGTGTCACAGCTTGACTAAAATTACTCCCATAGCTGAGAACTAGCATTCACTGCAGTGATGTTTATGTATTTCCCATTAATCTATTCTCTGCCCTTCTTTCATACGCTAGCAAATGAGGATCCATTCTGGAAGGTATGTGTAGCAAAATCTGTGTATTAATTACCAGTGTCTTTCTCATCACCATGTACTTCAGTGCTTGCTTCTGATTCTTGTAGTCTCTGTCAGGGCACAAAATTGCAGTAGCCTCTTTGCCTTTCATACTGCTTGTGTGAAACCTTTCCTAGTTAACTAAATCATTGAGCCTCTAAGATAGAATTTAAAAAAGATGAACTCTTGGGCTTTCATATGCAAGGCTTGAGTTTAATCCCATTTTAGAATCCACTGACTGAGAAATTGCTAGTCCAGATTTGTGGTTTTAATGAAAATTTTAAGAAAAATGAATAGCCATGCTAGTTTATGTAGATTAAATCTCGGTACATTGAGGTTTAAATTAAGACTTGAGCAGGTAGTTTCTAAAGAGTAATATTTTGGAGAGTGATTTTCTGACAGGCGTGCGTTAGAATTCAAGATGTAAGCCTGACTAAAACTGTCGGGAAACATTATAATTAAAATCCCTAAAAATGAAAATATGCTTTTGAAATTAACAAAGGTACAAAATTATTATTCTCCTTCCTGGAAAAGCGCTAGGAAAATTTAGGATTTTTTATAATGATTCACCAGCCATGAGTTTCAAAATCAGTATCTCCTTTATTAAAATGCACTTAATTATACAAAGAGTAATTAACATTGCCACCAGATTAGCATAGCAATTTACTACATGACATTGTAACTTTGTTGATGAGTCTTGGTTCATTCTATATATTGCTTCAGACAAAGTACTAATCAGTCTTGTTGGAAAAAGGTTGTCAGAGCAAGTCTGAACAGAGAACAATTAGTGCCAGGGAGAACAGAGGGACAGAGGAGTCCTCTAGAGGAGTTCACAAAAGAGGGTACGTAGCAAAAGGTTGTACTTGAGTGTACTGCTTTCCTAGCTGCTCTTTGAGGCAATGGGAATAAAACATGGAACTGTGTTTTTTCCCCAGAAACAACTTCTTGCTTCCTTCCTTCCGCTTTGGACTTGAAGGACAATTGATCCGCATATTGTCTTTGACCCGTGCTTCAGAATAGAGCTGTGCACGGTGATACATGTGTTGGAGTGACACATTATCAAAACAAGTGAAATAATTCCTATGTCACAAGCTGGCTATATTAGTCGACTCCCTCCTGTGTTTGATTAGTTGGGTTTTATTTTTATATCTGTTTCAATTTATGGAACTTGCTTCTGGCTCTTCTGTTTGTTTGTATTTGTTGCTATCATACACCATTATTTCTGCCGTCTTCTAGAGCAGCCACGGTCATTTTGATAATTAGATCTTGTCTTTGAATGAGCCTGTCTGCTGCAATAGAGGCTTTGGATGCTGTATAGAGAGAAGCTCTCAATGGACTGACTTTATTCAAGCCATCCTTCCTCTTCTCTTGCAGAGTGAGATCCACCATGACGAACACTGCACTGCTTGCAAGCGCGGCGTTAACTTGCAGCCCTGTGGCACGTGTCCCAGAGCGTATCACCTCAACTGCTTGGACCCACCCCTCAAAACTGCCCCCAAGGGTGTTTGGGTCTGTCCAAAGTGCCAACAGAAGGTAAGCTACAGGGCACATAGCACACCAAGACAAGAAAATGGGAGAAACCTGGAATAATAATGAGTAAATAACTAAACTAATCTAACCTATGGTCACAGCTTAAGGTTCTAGTATGCAGTTGCAGAGACCGGAGCAGCCCAGGATTGGGTCCACATAGTCATGTTTTCATATGGACCAGCAACTTCTCCCACGCTGAGTAGACAACACTCCTGACAGCATGGAGATGTGCTAGTCAGGGCCTGAAGAATGTCTTCTGGCCACGGCAACAAGAAATGGAGGATTTGTAACACCCTTTAGCACTGTTTAGTAATGCTGTTGGTAGTGGTGTGTAAAGGAATAAGCCCCAATAGAGGCAGCTACTCAAATTATTCTCTCATTGTTTTTCAGCTTGTGAATTCTGAGACAAGGACCCTAGATCTGGTCCTGCAGAGCTGTGAGGCTGGAGAAAAAAATAAATAAAATAATGTGTATCTTCTATGGAATCCTAACTTTTTATTGTTTCCTGGGCTTATAGGTGTTAAAGAAAGATGACAACGTGCCATGGACTGGAACTCTGGCTATTGTTCACTCCTATGTTACTCATAAAACAGGTAAGGATTAACACAGCTATTGACATGGGATTCCCTGCTTGTGACAGGTGATGCCACTGGAGTCCTTCATAGCGCTAATATTAAGGTAGTGTTGTCACACTAGCAGGGGTGGTGGCATTATTAAGCAAAGGGCCTTCAGGGGCTGTGGCTCTGTTACTGTTACTCTGTGACTGTTACTCTTGTTTAGTTCCCTGTAGCACTCTCCCAGTGGGCTGTTTGGGGCATTAGATCATACTTGTAAGGAATTTTGCAGAGCTCTGGTACTGCTATGACCGTGCTTTTCAGCCAGGGTTGCTAACTATTGCCATTCCAGGTGGCTGACCTGTTCCTAAACACCATTCACCTCTTTCTTGGAGACCTCCAGGACCACTTGTGGTCCAAGGATTGATTCTAAATCATCTCAAAGGTTCACTATAGCTTTTGGGTTGTCCTGGGTGCTAGGTGTTGATGTAGCCACATGCATGCAAGCAGAAACTCCACATTTATTTGGCTGTACCTGCTGTCAAAAGGCTAATGGAACCTGAAACTCACTATTCAAAAGACATGTTTCTGCTTTCCGTTGTCAGGCACAGCTTTGCCATATGTCCTATTCTTAAGTTCTGCATCCTTAATCTTATTATTCCACAGTCAAAGAAGAAGAGAAGCGAAAGTTATTAAAGAGAAGCAGTGAGCTGAAGAGTGAGCATAGACAGTTAGAAGAAAAAGATCGACTTCTCAACAATGCAGTGAAGGTAGGACACCTGGCTGGGGACACACAGTCTCCTGCAGAGATGTTTAAAAAAAAATTATGCCTGAAAAATTGGTATTTTGTGGCTAGAAAATGATTTATGCTCCCAAACTACAGATGTTCAAATGTGAATCTGTTTCTCTCTGAGGCTTCCTTTATGCACAAAAGCAAGCTCTTGGGCAGGCTGGGGAGGAGAAATCACCTGAATTCCTGTTTCACACAAAAAAACCCTCACCCAAACCCCAAAAGAGCCATGGCTGCCTTCCTTGCAGTGCTGTACACAGCTCTGATCTACCCAGTGGCTTTAAGGCACTTCTTCAGGCAAAAAGTTTAGTCACGAGTGTGTCCTCCAGTGATAGCTGCTTGTCCATTAGCTCAAAACTCTTGAGGTTAGGTAGAAATAACCATCTTTATTTGTCTCAGGCTCTGAATGGTGTAACAACTGGATTTGTTCCAGTCACAATTGTCATGACTGGAAATGGATTCACAATCATTTTCTCTGTGAACTCAAAGCTAACTATTGGCTGGAGATGTCTCCCATGCATCCCATGCTATAAGGACCAGTCTGGCAGCAATGAATGGGCTGAGGTCAGAGCTGTAATTCCTATCCTCCATGGCTGAAGGAACTTATCTGGGGCTACTTCACCTCAGGCCCGCTCTCCAGGAGTAGATGTGGCTCACATGGCAGTCTCGATAAATATTTGAAATTTCCTTACCCTGGAAAAATCAGAATGGCAGCCGCAGGAGTAACTGGTCACTATTTGTTGTACCGCTGCAGTTATCCAGAGGAGGTGTGTTAAAATATTTATCACATTTAAAACAGAGTGGAAGGAAAAGCAATAACTTATTAAAAGACATCACAGTGGGGAATATTCCCTGTAAGTGTGTGTAGCCGCCATCAGCACTAATGGAAACACACATATGTATGAAGAAGTGACTCTGGGGTACGGAATATCTTTAGTAGGTAGGAGAGTGCAGTGGGATGAGGTGTTCAAAAGAAGAAAAGCGTTTGGGGATGCAGTCAGCTATACGGTGTACGTCAGGGCTGTCAAAATCGGTAAGATTTCTACCTAGGCAGAATCAGGTTCTTTCAGTGGGCAACACCGTCTTATTTAAATGGTAATATCAGCCAGTGATTATATTTATTGGATATATACCCACTTGAAAGGAGAAAAGCAATTAAAGGTGTTCCGGCACAGAGCAATTTCACTTCTGACATTTGCCTTAATGGAGATTTACATTAAAGAGAATACTCATACATACACGCCATAGGTGGAATGGTATTATTTGGTAAAAACAGAACATGATTTATCCTCCACCTGAGATTTCATCTGTCTAAATGAACCTCTGAGAAGCTCCACACTGTTGCTTTTCAAACAACTTGACTTCCATGTGAGCAGTTCCCGCTTCCCCAGGACGGAAGGATCACGCCGCTGCCCTGGGCAGCCTGGACCACAGTCACAGAGGAGCCACCTACAGCCTAGTGACCAGCCTTGCCAGACCCCTGCGCCCACCGAGAGAAAACGGGAGGTTTCAGATGTTGGAGGCCACTGTCCCCCTCCACCTAGCAGATGGGCTCAGGGGTCTGACATGTCACACAGTCCCTCGCAGGCTGGGTGACAGTGTGAAGAGCGGGACGTTGGCTGCGGCAGTGCGCAGTTGGGGAGGGAAGGGAGAATTGCTGATTCTTCCTTTTCTCTTCTCGGGGAAGAGGGAGATTTGGGATGCCTTCGTTTGGCTCCTTCTCTCATGCTCATTTTCATGTGGGTTTGAAATATTTCAAGTGATTTTGGGGTGCAGTTTAGCCACCCCATAGGAAAAAGGCTTTCTTGTGGCTGCAGCGGTGTAACAGTAGT
This sequence comes from Microhierax caerulescens, assembly GCA_035590215.1. Lineage (NCBI taxonomy): Eukaryota > Metazoa > Chordata > Aves > Falconiformes > Falconidae > Microhierax > Microhierax caerulescens. Next base: position 14,872,119 of record JAVJGJ010000057.1, read on the forward strand.
GTCTTAAATCAAGTTTTCTGCCAGAAAGATGTTGACATCATGTTTAGAGATACCAACTTCTCTTCACAGTACTGACTTCCCAAAATGTGTGGCAGGCACAAAACGCTCCATGGTGAGGTTTATCCCTCAAGCATTCATCGATGCCTTTCGGTAAGGTTTAGAGACCTCACTGGTGCCTTCAGTACTTTCCAGTAACGCAGCTATGGCAATCCCGTGCCAGCAATCTCTTTGGAGCGCAGAAGGCATTTCTGCCAGGCTGTCTGCAGGATGAGGTCAGAAATGTCCTCGGAGTGCGTTTGGACCGGGATGGGTATCGCTGCCCCAGCCAGCCGCTGCAGTGTGTGCAGCGCCGGCGATTACTCCAGTCGTTAAGCTGTGGGTTTGCTATCCCCAAAGGAGAATGCACTTCATTTGAGCGGGATGCGCGCTCGAGACACAAAAGGATGTTTGCAGAGGTGTTTGACACCAATTTGAATGTACTCTCAGCCTTTCCTTCTCTCTCCCCTTCTCTTCATTTGACAGAAATGCTTAGAGCTAAAAACCAGCCTGTTGGCCCAGCAGAAAGGGACTCAGTCATCACTGGAACGTCTCAAAACCCTCATTAGACTGATACAAAATGAGCAGATGATTCAGGTTACCATGACGACCACCACCACCTCCTCCCTGCTAACTGTCCCCTGGATCAAACCCTCCCCTGCCTCGGCTGCCATGCACAAAGCCTTGCAGCAGTCGCAGGGTAACAACTGACAGAGCCGGCTGCCAGAGCGCCGAGGAGCGGGGGGAGAAAAAACTTTATACACATGCGCAGAGGAGAGATTAAAGTGAAACAAAGGAGAGAAGGAGCGACCTCCGTTTTGGTACGCGTAGAAACTTGCAGACCAAGCAGTCCAGTTTGTAGGTCACTGTGGCAGCAGGTTCCCACGGAGCGGGTTGAGCTGCGGTTTTGTATTTGCTGAGACCTTCAGTGCTTATGAGATTTTTTTGTTATGTTGGCCTTAATGTATTTATGACTGAGGATGGACGGGAGCAGTATGGCCGATGGGAAGCGGGATATCCTTTTGTGGGGGGCAGACAGGTTTGCAGGTCTGCTGTAAGGGGGAAATTTTTCAATGCAAAGAGTTAGTGAGTAGTAGAGAAGTAGTTGGGCTGAGAGCTATGTGTGGGAGGGAAATGGGTGAGATCACCAGGAACTGAACTGCTTAAGGACATAAGGACTCGACATGGATTCTTATCAGAGGAACAAAGTTGGCCCCACGGATTCGGGTGACCTGGAGATGGGGCCGTTTTGACCAGAACGGTGTCATGGACACTCAACAGAGCCTTCGAAACAAAAGATCCGTTGGTTTTTTTTTTCAGTATTATTAGAGTTGAGAATTGCAGATATTTAAATAAAGAAACTGTATGAAGTTAGCGTTTCTAGTAAAATATTGAAGTATTTTCATGCTGATGCTTCTGTATATGCGTTCCGAAGTATTTAAAAAAGTATGACTGTAAAACTCCTTACTTTTTTGCAGGTCCTTTTTACTTATTTTGCTATTGGTGTATTTTTCTCATGGAGTTTTTGTGCAAGATTTAGCATAAACCATAATAGTGGATATCTTTGGCAGGTTGGGTTTTGTTTTTTAAAGAGATTATTTTGGGGGTTTTCTTTTTTGTTGATTTTGGAATTTTTTTTTAAAGAAAAAAAAAAACAAATAAATGTTCTGTTTTTTCTTTCTTGCCAGTACAGATAATATGCCAAAAAGATAACTTTACATTTTTGTACTGCATTTTTATCGTTAAAGATATGTAACGTGATTTTTTAATTATTATTACTTTTATTTTTTGCTTGCAGAAATATCTGCTGAAATGGTACAGGAAAAAGGAAAAAACCTGCCTCAAGGGATTGTTTCTCATACTGGATAATATCAAGAGTTCTGGGGGAGGGACAGGCCATGGAAAATTTAAAGGGTTTGTTTGGGGTTTTTTTTTGAAACTTGATTCCTTTTTAATATTTTGGTTGATTTTAGCACATTTGGGAAGCGTTTAGCATTAGCCTGAGAAAATCCCAGCACGCCTGCTTGTTTCACTAGCTAGTCTTCCTGATACTGCAAGGGTCTGCCTGGCCCCTCCGCAGGCCACAGCCCCCCCGGGAAGGTAGTGATGGGCACCCCGGGTTTTCTCAATGTCACAAGCGCACACCAGATGCCATCGTCTCTGTCACTTATGAGTTTTCCGTCAATTAGCACAACAGGTACTTAAGGAAAGCAAGAAGCCACCAGAGCATGACACAAGGCTAGTCTCTCACATCAGCATATCACATGGTGCAGAATATCTTTTTTTTTTTTTTTTTTTTTTTTTTTAAATAAGAAAAACCACACGAGGGACTGGCTTTTTCCGTCGCCCGTCACTAGGCAGCACATGGTCCCTTCAACCATTTTCACAACTCCGGGAGAAACTGTGCAGTACTATACAAATCTATTTTAATACACAACACTCGGTTGAACAAGATTTTTATATTCTTTTATTGATGAACAAAGTGAACTAAGTAAAACACAATTGTAATACATTGGTTATTGTATGCCAATTATGCATTCTAACGTGGCTTGCGATGTAAATGTTTTCAGGTTTAATGATTTTTTTTCCTTCTCAGACAAAGAAAAAAAAAAAGGAAAAGCGTGGAAGGTTGAATATGTGAAGAATTTCTGAAGAACTGTCTTGGACTGTTAAAAGTAGTTATTTTGAAAAGGGGACTGTCCAGTGGATAGTGTGCATAGAAAAAAAAAGTGTTTGTCTTAAATATGCCAATGTAGTTTTACTTCTTTATGATGCATTAAACTTGATTGACAATTTAACGGCGTCGTGGTGCTGATACCCGCTGCTGAGGGGATGCTGCGCGGCCAGCCCAGGGCGCGCTGCTGTGACCCCTGCCCCGCCAGACTCTGGCTGAGGGGGAAGGCACCGCTGCTGCTTTCTCCACCACCCCCTTCGGTTTCCAGGTTTAAACAATGCCAGAATGACTACAATACTTTCTGCTTTCCTTCTTTCAGTAAGATGGCTTCTTCCTTGAGGCCATCATGTCTCCAGGCAGGGGCACCCTGTCCATTCCCCTTCTTGCCTTCCCACCTCTTGGAATAATTTCCCATCCCAGTCTTTCCCAGATCTGTAAGCAGAGATGTTGGCAGTACATCAAATCTCTCCCTTTTCCTCTTGCATCTCTGGTGGGTTGCATTTTTTAAGTTTTCACCAGGATTTAAACCCACTGCAGTGGGATTGACTCAAACCGAGATGAGCCGAGTCAGCTCGGGAGCAAGCCCAGGGCTCTGAGACACAAAAAGATTGCCACAGGGCTGCGGTGCATCAGCCAGGCTGTCTGCACATGCTCTTTACATCTTTTGTGCATGTTGAAGGCAGCGTGGTCTTTGCTTCTGGTGGGTTGCTGGGGAGGCACTTGCTGCGGACCGAGGGCACACAGCTGGCTGCAGCAGAACAGCCGGCAGACGCGTGGGCTGGGGTTTCAGACCTGCACTTTCAGGTGCTCTTCAAATGTGTGGTGGGCCCATTTTGTAAAGTTGTTTATCGATCACTTTGTAAAAGCAGTAAAGAACGAGAGAGAGGTCCCTCATAGGAGTTGTCCGATTTCTGGCCAGTGGAAGGGAACTTCCCAATAACTTCCCAATAACAGGAGCCAAATGAAAGCAAGGCAAGATCACGCTTGCATAAAACCTATCACAGCAGCCAATGCTTAAGCAGAGGCATGGCTGGTGGGGTTTTGCCAGGCATAGGGGAAAAGGGATTTTTTGTTTGGTTGTGGTGGGGTTGCCTTGTCTTCACTTGCTGGCAGTGTCACCGTTTAATTTCGGGCTGCAGTTGGCAGGGGGAGCTCAGCACTGCATCCTCGCTTCCCCTGCAGCCAGGATGCCCCCTTCTCCCTCCTGGCCTCTGCTTCTGGGAGGGCAGCCCCTCCTAACATTACTTCCAATTTTAGAAGATGCCTTTCCCCCAAACCAGGAAACCAGAAATGGTATGCAATCATCATCACCATGATCATCATTATCACCATCATCATCATCATCCTTCTGCTGCCATCCTAAACTATAAACTCAGTGTTGTGCTAATAGACAGGAGCCAATTACAGAGCTCTGTGTGTTGCCTTAATAATTAATGTGGTTTCAAGTGAGTGTAGCCTTATGCTAGCCTTTAATCTTTTACAGTAATTTAAATTAAGGTTTTGGTGGAGATTTGTAGGAGCTACAGTAGCCCCCGTGTTCCTTGCTGTGGCATTGGGCATTGTCTTTGAGAAGAATCAGGAACCATGGGGTTCCCAGCCTCCCCTTCCAAGCAAAAGTTATTTTTCCAGTTATGCCAGACTTCACGGCTTCAGAGCTCTTTATTTTAACATGACAGACTTATTTGAACATAAACAGACACAGTTTTCTGTGTGTAGGACCTTTTCACATGCCATTAGTTATCTCACAGAGGAGCTGCTCTGCAAATAGCCATTTGAATGAAACTGTCTGCAGAAGCCTGTCAGTTTTATATTTGCACCTCTTCAAGTGTAATTTCACCTACTCTTCCTTCTCTCACTCTATCCCCTTCCTCAGCAATCAGAGGAAAAGGACCTCTGTATGTCGGGAAGTAACACGGAGTGGTGCCAGCCCTTCCCAGCGAGCAGAACGCAGAGGGCAGCCATGGCTTGTTTGTGTCAGGATCTCAGATGTTTTGGGGCTTCATACTCTTAGAAGGAGAAGCCACAACGGATCCAGTCTGACCTAAAGGCTCAAAAATCGGGAAGTAAACTCAGGACCTCTCAATATTTTTTATATTCAGTCCATAATCAGTGACAGCAATTTTTGCGTGGTGAATTTCACGGTAGCCTCGGTCCGGCTAGCAGCTTCTCTTGCGGTAGAAGACCTCCATGTAAGGATGACGGTACAGACTCCACCACAGCTGTATTAGGAGTCTATTCTACACGCTGATGTACCCATAGCATGCTGGTTTCCCAGCAGCTTGATGGCCTATTAGGCACACTTACACTTTTAGAAGAGTGCATTATCAACTGATGTGTACTTTTTGTTCTGTGTTCTGCAGGTCCTCTGTAGTTGAAAAGAGATGTATTACACTGAAATGAGTGGCAACAGCCACATCAGATAAAACTCCACTCACTTTAATCAGGTTGTGCCAACTGCAGCTTATTTTGCTTAGGAAATGAAGCTTGGCTTCCGAGATCAATCACTAGCGACTGACTGGTGCAAACAGAAAATGCCAGGCTCTGCTTCTGTAAGCCACTTTTAAGTTCACCAGGGTGAATATCATTAAAGCGAAAGGGTTTTTTTCTGCCCTTAAAAAAAGCAAACAAAAAATTAAATTGTCATGATGGGAAAAAAAAAAAATACTACAAAGCCTGCACAAGCATATAACGATTCTAGCTAGAGATAAGGAAAAAAAAATATAAAACTGATGCCATTGCTCTTTGAAGTTGTTTGCATTTGTACTGTACATTTGGTGGATTGGAGGTGATTTCTGTGCTGTTTAAATGCAGCAGAAATGCTACACCCCAATCTTTGATTATCAGCCTCACCCATTAAGCAGTTACCACCGAAATTTTAATTTGCTTTCACATTTCATCTTTGGGTTTGAGCTGCATCAGTAAATAGTCTTTCCCCTCAATATTCATGCCGGAAACCTCGCTGATCAGCCATCCAGTTGCTGTTGACAAAGCATTCCTCCAGCTGCCGAGTTGTAAACTTCGCTGCGGACATCTCAGTGCTTGTGCTTTGTCTGCTCCGCATGGGAACGGTGCTATTTTGCTGATCATGTGTGCTCCTGCCCCCTGCCACAGTCGTGGCTAGGCTGCGGAGCGGGAGCGCTCTGTGATCGTGGCTCTCCATCGCCTGCCAGGGAGGTGGGCCAGCCGGTGGGCGGGTGGTCTGGCTCACTCATTGCACTCTTGAACTCCCGCATGCTCCCCCCCTCCCAGGGAGCTGGAGGGAATGTAAGGACAGCCCAGGGTGCCGAGCGAGAAGCATGGCTAAAGCATCGGCCTGAAAATCAGAGTGATGCTAGGTTCATTATTTTCCATTTGAGGAGGCTTGAAACAGTAATTTCATGAGTGAGCCCAGCACCTCCTTAAAAATTACATCTACACACACACACATACACTCTCCTCATTTTCCAAAGTGGGGAGATTTGCTGCAGCAGCAGAAGAGAGAACAAGAGACATGCACAGCCCCAGGAAGGGACTTTGTGTCCCTGCAAGGGAGTGAGCAAAGCTCCAAGCCCGTGAGCGACGAGTGTGGGCAGCACCAGCGGTGGTGAGCCCTCCTCCCTTGGTAGCCAAGCACAGGCAAACTCTACAGTGCAGGAGGAGTTAAAAACCCACCATAGCAAACCTCTCTCCCTGTCATCCAGGGCATCTTCACGCCCTGCTGCCAATGTGCTCAGTGTTACTGAAACCCAGGGCTGTGGTTTAAGCTGTAGCTGCTGAAAAAGAAATGGTCACGCTGTTGTCGGACATGGCCATGAGCATCCTTCATCCCGATGGGCTGTTGTGTCCCTTCACAGGAGCACTTCCCAGCTGTCTTCATCTGCTTCTTGGGGGACACTTCTGCTTTGTTGGGCCATGGAAATATTATTGCTTTGTCTTTGTTAAAAACCCAATGCTAACTAAGAAAGGGTGGGATTAGAAATAAGTGCATGAAGAAACTAAATGAGAAAAATTAAATTCTAGTGTGGATATTATGTTACTGTTTAACGTGCATGTGTGTAACAGCAATTTTCTAACCCTTTGAAATTGCATCATAACAAAAATATGCTTTGAGCCACTGACTGTGTTACATTCTTATCTTCCTTGATTACTTCATGACTGCAAGAAATAAACCAAGTCCCACCATGTAGTTCACATTATCAGGAGGTGCCACCTCCCTCATCGCAGCATCATTCCTGGGTCCTATTCTTAAAGCGTGGAGGAGGTTGAAGGTGCATCATTTCCAGCTGCAAACTTGCCAGGTGAAACTAAATACCTGGCTTCCCTGTGGCTTGGGATGTTCCTTGTCGTGGGACTGAGCACCCGATGGGCGCCAGCTGCTGCAGCACGTCCCTGTTGCCAGTGGAATGCTGGAGTCCCCAGTAGGTGCCAAAGGCAGAGCTGTGCTAGGGAACATCAGCACGAGTCTTAGCAGCTCAGCAGCTAATCCCTGTGCTATGCCGTGTGATACTGCTAAGCACTTCTAAGCCATCCCAGCGAGAGCTTTTGCTTACACGGGTATGTTTGTGCTTCGCCTATGATGGCTCCTCTGTTTTATCCAGCTTCTCTTAAGCTCATGGCTAGATGAAGGACATTTAATGGCTTTCCAGCTGATGCTTTGAGTACACTTTGGAAGAGGTCCCAACAAGTTTATGTCTCTACTTGCTTTTTTTTTTTTTTTTTTTTTTAAAAAAAAAAAAAGCTCTACCTTGCACATGGCTTTGAATACTACTGAGGACCACAGGTACCATGGGAAGTTCCTAGTTCCCCGTTTTACTTGCCCAGCCCATCCTCTTTTAACAAGCTGACACCCCCATCATGGTTTGAAAGAATAAAATTTGTCTGTCATTAAGGCAGAATTGCCGAGCTGGGAGGGGAAAGGAGAGCCTGGCACGTCCCTTCGCCCTCACAGCCGTTGACAGAAGTGGCAGCAGCTCCATCACCATCACCTGTGGGAGTGGTTTGCCCAGGCACGAACGTTGCCAAGCCCCGTTAGCCACATCCAGCAGCAAGGCTTACTCATCTGATCCTACTTGGCTCTGGGAGGCTCCAGCCTGATGGGAACGGTTGATCCAAGGGCTTTTCACACAGCATATTTCTACATGTTTTTCTGTTCTCCCAATGAAATTTGTCTGAGTACCTCCAAGCAGAGCTGAGACGGTGCTGGGCGCCACTGCCCTTCCCCTGTGCCTCTGCTGAGGGGCTCCAGGGGCCTCATCCAGCCCCCATGGGGGGGCAGGAGAGAGACGCAACCAGCCGAGCACAGGTTGTGTGAATTCACCTGAGCTGGGACTTGATCTGACATCAGCTGTCTGGTGGCTTTGCTGAGCAGTGCTGAAATGGGGCTGGAAAAGGAAAGGCTGGGGCAGCAGAGCTGTTCCAACGTGATTTTTTTTTTTCCCCAAACAAAACCAGCCATGCTTGTGGTCAAAAAAGACATATTTAAAGCAATGGAGATGCCCCTGTGGTGCATGGCTTCTCCCCACTGCTCCTCAAGACAGTTGGGTTGGAAGAGGCTGAGCAAGAGCAGGGTTTGGCCCTTAAGCAAAAGGAAATAGGCTTTATCCATCCCTCATGACTAGCATTAGCTCCTGTGCAGGACATCAGGGCTGTTGCTTCCAGCAAACATTTGTGGTTCCTCTCCATCTCCTCCTCTCTCACCTGTTGATTAAATAGCCTGGACATGGCCCAGGGAACAAGGGGTTTCTGGGTTCAGACCCAAGACAAAGGGTGTTGATCTTTAAGTCAGGTTTTGGCATAAACCTCTTGGGTGAAAGTCCCCTCTCAAGAAACAACAACTAGGAGAAGAAATCGGCAGCTGGTGGCATGGTGGGGTGGGAGGTGAGAGCAGGGACAAGAGGAATCAGCAGAAAATCAACAGAACTGTGATGGTCTGTGGATGCTAACCCTCCTGGCTCTGGGCAGGCTCCGATTTTGCAGCAGGCAGCCCCTCCACTCCACACGGTCTATGCAAAGCATGTCCAACGCTTTAGCCTCTTGGGCCCTTAGGAACAGCTGTTTGATAGCTTAAACTTACTTAACAGCTAAAGGACATCAAGCCAAGTCTTTTGGTTTTATTTTTGGGGTAACTAAGAACAAGAAGTGTATAACTAACTGCAAAACAAACACCACCTACAAATCCAGAGCATGAAGGGCCCTTTGAAGGTCACCAGCGTTCGGAGCGGAGCAGTGGGTAGGTGTGCGAGCAGCGATGCATCAACCTGCCCTCTCCGCAGAGCTGCCTGTCCCTGGCCAGGCTGGCCAGTGCCTGGCACCACAAGGTGAAGCGTGTTTTCCATCTCTCCTTTGGACAGACGGCGTTTCCTTCGATGGGGGACCTGCCTGTGCCAGGGGATCTGCCTGCATTGGGGGATCTGCCTTTGCTCTAAGGGCTCTTCCCATCCAAGCAGATGAGTGAGAAGCTGCCTCCTCCAGCTCCACTTGAAGGGTGACCGGCTGTCTTTGCCAATCTGCCCATGCTCCACCAAGACACACAGGGAACGAGTCAATGGACTCGAGTCCTACCAGGGACTATGAGAAATGGACCCTACAGGACTCCCCTTGTTTCTAACCCACCTTAAAAATGCCTCTGAGGTTTTTTATTCAGATACCTCGGTTTCTTCCCAGTTCAACACTGAGCAGATACAGACTTGGAGGACTAATCCATTGGAAAGATGGCACTCCACCCACTGCCTGCTTCCAACACTGGAAAGCATAAGCTGCTTTCCCCAAAGCAGAAACAGTGTGAACAAACAGGCGTTCGCTGAGGGTTGCACCTTCATGCTGTTGCCAATTAAAACTGAGTAGGACTGGCTGTCATCTAGTTTCATCACCAAAAAGCAAAGTGACACACAGGTGGTAGGTAGATTTGCCATTTACTTTCAAAAAAACACAACAGAGGAGAGTTTTAAAATTCTTGTTTTGAACATGACAGTGACCAGAACTACCAAGTTTTTTAAAGGTAAAATTACAAATAGTGGAGAACTAGGCAAAGACAAGTCAAAGCAAAGTAAGAATTAACAGGTTGTGCAAGTGGGTTTCCTTTGACAGGGGATCTGCCTGTACTGGGGGGGTCTGTCTGGTCCGGGGGATCTGCCAGTGCTGGGGCATCTGCATTCACTTTACACGGCTGGTCCCATCCACGCAGATGAGCAAGAAGCCTCCTCCTCCATCTGCACCTGAGGGGTGGCCGACCATCTTTGCCAGCTGCCCACGCTTCACCAAGACACGTGGGGAGCCAGTCAACAGTCCCGCTGGGGCTGAGAATCCACCTGGAAAAACAATCAAAAAATACCCACAAGCCCAAATTGCCCAAAATCTAGTCCTTCCTCACCAGTCGAGATGGGAAGGACGTGGCAGGTGGCATCCCTTCTCCTCCGTGTCACACACGGCGATCCCACCTCAGCCTTACTGCCACTTTCTGTGGGAGCCTGACCCATGAGTGCATGAAACGAACCAACAAAGCTCGTGAGAGATTTGGCAAAGCAGCCTCACCTTCCCCTCCCGAAAGGCGCCACACTGAGCTGTAGCACACAGATTTCTCTGCGCTGCCGTCCTCCACCAAATCCCTCCGTCTCTCTTAGAGACGTTTCTGGCTCTCGCTACGAGCCTTTGGAAAAGCCCTTGCAAGTGACCGCGGGTTCGGGACAGCCAGCCTGGCCACCCAAGCACAACAAGGGACTCTTCTGCAGGGGAGCTGCCAACCCATCGCCCCTGACAGCTCAACAGCCCCACAACCTGCTCGTCCCCGTCCCCGTCCTGAAACAGCTACGGGCCACCAGGCAGGAACACCAAAACCCTTACCCCCGGTTGCCCTCCCATGCTCCAGCGTCACACCAGGGGGTTGTGCGAATCTGCCTTGATTATCAAGGAGCTTGGCTGCAGAACTGCATTACCAAAATCAAATAATTAAAGACAAGGATAGCCAGTGCTAATCTGACACACATACACAGGCTTCCTAATAAATGTAATTATAGTCTTTCTGTAACGCATTTTGAGTCTTTCTTTCTACATCCTAATTAGCCACTGGAAGGCAGGAAGAGGAGCACAGACACAACCAGTGCTGAGAGATGGCAGCACAGTTCCTCTGTGAAGTTGCTTTCATCTGACTCTATACCACATCAGCAGAAAGGAGACATTTAGGCTGTTGATCTGTCAGTTATTTCTGTGTTATTAAGAGTATAGCTAATGATCTATACAGAGAAAGCACTGACCTCCTCTTTGCAGACTTTTGCTAAAGAAACACTTTGTACAAAGAATAGAAGAAGTGGAAGTACATTTATTCCACCACTTTCTGCTTATTTTGTACAAAAGTGCTTAAATATAGTCCAGGCACCTAATTGTACATGACTATTACCAGGTATACCTAGCTATTATCCTAACTTCTAGGGGATTTTTTTTTAAGAGTTTGTTGTAATTATTCAATTGAAATGCTTTATCACTAGAAAAGTAATTCCTACATTCAACTCATATGTCAGGTGCTGTCTTTGGAGTTGCTTTGCCTTTCATAGTTAAATAGTTTTTATTGAAGTTGAAGAAGTTGGTCTTGTGTTCCTACAATGATCTCTAAAACCTACAATCTGTTTACATATCTTTTTCCTGCAGCTCCCAGTGGTTTAACCTCTTTACTCCTCCCCTTCCTCCTCCCCCTCAGAGAGACTGCCTCCCCTTTCTGTGCATCTAGACAGAAAAGATACAGGCCCACAACTTCTAGTCATTAAGATAATACTGTGCAGTCTTTCCAGATACTTGTACATCAACATGGCCCATAAGAACAACAGCACTTCTAGTCAAAGACAGAAACCGTTAATGCATGTCTCACGCACTTCAGGACTTGGTTCTGCCCCGATGTTACTACTGGGCTCAAAGAATTTTGGAAAGGGAAGAGCAGGGCACAGGGCACAGAAAATCTTCAGACACAAGTACCAGTTCTATCATTTACAGCACTCTGGGAAAGGGCAGGTCTCAGCAGGCTTCCAAGAACAGAATACAGTACTTCAGGATTAAAAAAAAAAAAAAAAAAAAAAAAAAAAAGCAACCAAAAGATGTGGCTCTAGCTCACCTGGGAAAGGCCCCAAAGAAGAAAAAAGCAACCAAAAGAGGTTCTGGCCTTGCAAACCTCCCCACAGAGGGAACAAAAAGTAGAGGGAATGGCAGAGAGAAGGGATTAACAACTCAGCAGCTGAAGGGTCTTTTTCACCATTTATTTCAGGGCCCATAAATTTAAGTACTCCCTCAGCAGCAAAGTGGAGAGAAAACAGGCACAACACTTCTGTGCACCTAAATCATAACAGAAAAGTGTCTAATCAGAGGCTAAAACAGCAGAGAGCAGAGTCAGATAGCTATAACCATAGCACTCGACCATTTTGGAGGAACTCTTTCACATATTTAGATGCTATAAGAAGCATTCCAAAATGATCATGTTTTGTACCAAAGGCATGAAAACTTAGATGTCCTCACTTTCAGGACTGCCTGCATAACATTACCAAGATTCAACTTCTACAAAGCTGACCCCAAAAAATAACAACAAACCACGGACTTCAAAACAAAACTCATAAACACATTGAAGGAGGGACTGAATGCATTTTGCTGCCCTTTATATGAATCCAAGATTTTACTGAAAAAGTTAATATTCCAGAAAAAAGCTCAAGTCAAAAACCACCAAAAGAGGGTTGTCTCCCCTATCACCAACTCTTTTGGTCTAAGTCACTCACTTAGCAGCCCTGCTTGACCCTATTCCACCTGTTAGGACGAGGCAATATTTTCATCCTGTCATGGAGACAGGTCAGTTTATTAAAAAAAAGATAATCCTCCAAATATTTCATTTGTAACTGAAGAAGAACATGCTTTAAGCTATTCTTTAACAAAAATGCTCTCTATTTTGTGGATTATGATTCTGAAGTAGCATAAGCATAGATGAGCCTAAGAGCATCAATGAAAACACAGAAAAGATATCAAAGATCTTTTTAGACACCAGTTATCAACATAGTTGTCATTAACTGTCTAGAGCTAACACTTTGAGTTATACTGACAAGACACCACAAAATTGCAGTTTAACCTCTTCCTAAACCAGCTCCATGCCAGTACCTTGACTTGCCTTGGTTAATTAAACAGTGACATAAAAGAGCTTATTCTTCTTCCCTCTTATTAACTGCTTAGGACTAACATTGGGGTATTGTTCTGCAGCACAATTTCTTACATTGCATTTCATAATCCAAGTTACATACCCAGACACCTGACAGAGTTACTACAAGAGCAGCACAGCAACAGCACAGAGAAGTTAAATTCAGATAACTGAAAACTGTAAAGTATGGAATATTTCTTCTTCAATTTCAAATTCTCTCTGTATTAAGCCATTATATAGCAAAATGCTATTACAGGGCATTCCTGGTAAGGAAATCACTTGGAGAATATTTTACTTTAACTTCCAAGGAATATAAAACCAGCACATAGGAACGGTGAGTCAAGACCAAAGATTGTTTATTCCAGTGTAATGTCTTGAACAGTTGGCAATGTGGATGGCCAGGGAGAAGCAGATAACAAAGGCAGTACACTACCTTTCTCTTCAATACCTTCACAGTCCCCAATGACTCTCAGGTCAGCAACCTTCTGTGCCAGAGACCTGTGTATGTGGCAGCTCCCACTGGATCTCTGTTCTACTCACCTGTTCATGTTCTCCTTGGACCCACGTAAGCTTTTACAACCTACAGTTGTCTGTGAACATGAACCCCGCAGCTCTTACCATACATTGTGTGTTTTGGTGGTAGTGTTTTTCACCTACTACTTCAGTATAACGGCTTCCTTCACAAGATGACAGTGAGCATTTACTGCCTATACACTGTACTCACACCTCACACTTTGCAAGTCTCCATCTCAACAAGACCTGAAGCACCCCTTTTCCAGGCTGAGAAGTCCCAGCCTACCAGTTAAACATCCTTTGTATGGAGGGCATCCCCATAGCACCTCTGCTGCTCTTCTTTGAACCTGCCCTTCAAATCTTCTCATTGCAGAGCTCTAACAGAACGAGAAGAAAGAATCTACCCTCATGCACAGCCAGGAACAATGAACAACCTTTCAAATGTGCTCTTGTACAAAAGGACACATTAACAGGCCTAGGAGAGGGTATAACAGAGCCCTCACAGGCAACGCTTAAAATACAACCATAGTATGAAATTGCACAGCTTTGTATTAAGGAAATTCAGCCCAGAGCTCTTTGAACACCTCTTTATCAACAATATGTAACATAGGAAGAGACCCCTCAGAAAAACCTAAGCTCATTGTTTAATAAGTTTTAATTTTCCAAGATTAAATTCATAAAAGACTACTGCATTAGCAATGGAAACAATTCCACCCACCCGAGGAATGCCCCTGGAACTCAAAACAATCAATGAACACAAAATGGTTTTCAGCTGCATCCTTACTCTTAAGATCTTGTACGGCCGTTTCTGAATTCAAACCATTCTTTCCCACTATTTTTTGTTTTATTGGATTTCACCCAAGAGAGAAGTGATTCACAGAAGTTATCTTGAGTGTGGTTTTAGGTACATCTGTAATGTACAATGAACAGAGAACAACAGACAGCACAAAGCAAAGTTCTCCTGTGGACTGACTTGCTTTTTCTAGGTCAAACTGAGCACCTCCTTATACACAAACCAGCTAAAAACCAGTCAAGGAACTCCCATGAAGGGTAGAGAAAGGACACTGTGGTTCAAATACTAGATTGGCACACATCCTTTTGTAGCTTTGGGGTGGATTTTTTTTCCTATTTTCTTACCAAACTAAAGATTTTTTGCCCAGTACTCACCTCACCATTCTAGATATCAATAACACATCTTACCTATGTCCTCAACTGTTTTCTAATGCACTTCTGGTCACCTCAGAAAATTTCAGTTTCTGGAACATTTGATTTCTGCTTCATATACCGCCTGCCACTTTGACCACCTTTATCATACTTGTTTGCACTCTGTTCTCTCTCACTGCGAGAAACAGAATGACCTTTGTAGAGGTCTAGCACAAGTTCATACATTATTTAAGTCCAACTCCTCAAAGCATTTTTGTGGAAGTCATGTGAAGAGAACAACTCAGCTGATCCTGCAAATCATGATAAAAGTATATTCTAAGCACATGAATACTTGCATTTAGTAAAACAATTGTTAAGTTGAATGCTCATTTTCACATGACAGCCACATAATATCATATATTATGTCACTATAATACATTTGATGCTGACTGCCACAATTCAATGGACATGCAAATCTTTGTACAGTATTTTGAAGGACGACTAAAAGACAGAGAAAGGTATAACTGAACACACCTGAGTTTGAACACTAGCCACAAAGTGTGGCTGGGGGTTTTAGAGCTTCCTCAGATTTGGGCCCTATTTTGATTCCTCCCATCCTGAAAAAAAAAAATAATCTTGTTTATTGGTTACTGCATTTCATGCAGAAAATTAAAAATATCAAAGGAAAACAACCATTCGCTCAAACAAAAGCATCAAGAAGTCTCAGTGCTTGGACCTTGGGCACTGTGGTTTTCTTCTTTATCTTTCTTGGGATGGTTTCTGCCTCACTCAGAAGGGGAAGGTGGGGGAGACCTTACTTTCTCTCATCCACATTTGTTTCAATTCTCTATTTCCATTTGCATTTGCTGCAGAAGATTGCTGCATATCATCATGGCTGAGAACACAAACACAACCTCCTCCAGAAAAAAATTGTAAAATATATTCTTAAGGTTCACGCTTCTTCCTGCCAGTCTTCTCCTATTACCACATGCATTGTGGAAACCATCATTTTAGTTAACACTTAACACTGAATCAAAGCCCACAGGATTTAAAAGCATAAACTACTGTGCACCATCTATAATACCCACTTTGATGAAGTGGAATTCAAACTGAACCATAAATAATTTGAAAAATATTTTGTGAGACAGAGCAATCCTAGATGTAAATTTAAAAATAAATAATTAAATATTATATGTCAGTATGAAACACCAATCAAGACAGGACCTTACAGGCATCCACCAGTTTACTTTAAATACCTAATCATAGCAAGGGGCAACAAAATCAACAGGATGCAGTTATTAGCCACTGAACTTTTGCGCACAGAAATAATAAACTCATCTTCATTCAACTGTCATCAGCTACTTTGCTGTACTTCAGCCTCACAGCACATGATAATTCAGTTCCCCTGAAGCTGCATCCAAACCTCACTCAAACCCATGTGCAATTCCACAAGGAATGGAAGCATCACTTCCACAGATTTAATTTATTCATTACAATAACACCAGAGGAACAACCTAGCTGTGCCTTTTCCTTAAGAAACTAATACAGAAAGCGTTTGTGTTTCCTAACTGACATAACTGGGAATTCAGTGCAGTTGTAAACATCCTCCCTTAACAGAGGCAACCTTGATTTCACTGGATACAATCACTTTAAACCCAGTGGAAGAGGGACAAACAGTTACATGTTCCCTACTGCTGCTTCCAGGATCGCCCAGCAACAGTCCCAAAATTTCCAACACCTAAATCCAATCTGGAAAGATTGCTTAGTGATTTATGAAGCATGCTGGCACTGCTGGAGCACAGAAACTTGTCTGTAACAGGACAAATGTGCATTTTCAATGCTATATATGCATGCTATTTTTGTTCTCTGCCAAAGCAATCACTCTGATCAAAGACTGCTAGTCCTGTAAGTTTGTGACATACAATGGCTCAGTTTTCACACTTAATAAATACCACTGTCAAAGCACTCACTATCTGAGAGACTATTGTGGCAGATCTGGTAAAACCAACCAACTGCATTTTGGAAGAACTCCAGCCTTACAAAACTACCTAGAGTGTGGTTGTTAACTGATGTTTTCATGTACGTACCTCCCTGGACCGTCTCGTCTTTGCTGTGAGCTGCTAGTTAGCATCATGCTGCCAAGGCAGAAGAGTAATTATTCCAACAGCAGTTTGCAGGGAAGCAGAGCTATTTCCTACACGTCTACTATCACACACTGGTATTTTCCAAATTCAGTTTCCTGCTTCTAAGTAGAAACATCAGCAGCAGCTTTCCAAGTGAGCACTTGGCAACTTTGCACTGGAAACCGTAATTCTCACTTACCTTCTAGACCACAAACCCACTCGTTTTTAGAAGCTGGCAACCAATACCGTCACCCATCTTGTGGCCAAGACTTTTTTTTTTAAAAAAATGTTTGACACTGCATCTCTCAACTGGGTGCCCAACTTGACACACATATGTAAGAATACTAGTCTACAGAAGGAGGTGGTACTTGAAAAAACGAGCCCTTTGAAAATCCCACTTTGGGTTGCTTTCTAAAGTCTTCAGGCTAAAGCAAAGTGGCAATTACTGCTATGTCCAACAAACTGAACGCCTTTGCCAGTGCCTAGATACCTCAGTCAATTAGGCACCATTCTCTTTAGCGTTTCCACTATTATTAAGACAGGCTTCTAAGATAATAAATACAGCTGTTTAGCTAAAAATAAAAAGGAAGAGTGCCTGCCCACTCACGTACATCCCAGTGAAACCTTCTCTTATTACAAAAGCAGGTCCCTCTCTTTAAACAAACCACACTCACACAAGGAAGAAAAAAGTTTCCTCTAACAGCTTATCATTTCACTGTGAAACCATCAAAGGGACAAGTAACCAGCCCAAGGCCAACCTGCAGACATTGCATGCAGCTTGCAGAACGGCAGACCTGGAGACCATCAGTCCCCTGGACAGCACAGTAGCCTTTTGTGCTGCAGGCATCTCGTATGTGTGAAGGAAAAGTATCACTCCTTGACAGTCCCCAAGATTTTAATTTAGTCCACAACAGAACAATTTTGATAACAAGAAAAACTGGCTCCCTGACAAAACAGTCATTATTGATTAAAAGAGAAAAAGGAGGAAAAAAAAAAGGAAGATTTTTAATAACATCTGTGACATACAAACTTCAGTCAGAAAAAACAAAACTGCCCTAAAGCCAGCAGCACCCTACCCCTTAAGACAGAGAGCAACTACTGCAAAGCTTAGGTTGTACTTTGCTACTGCAAAATGGTAGGTTTAGCCTACCATTAACATGTTAGCTGCTGAAAACATGCCATCCCTTTCCACTTGTAACCAGCACCACTACTCTAACTTCTCCGAAGAAGAGGAGACTTGCCCAGGTACAAATCCCTACAGATCTGGAAGGCTTGCACATGGGTGTGCTATAGCCCAGTGGCCCAGTGAACATGATATTGGACTAAATATTTAAGAAACTTCCTAGCTTTTTGCCTCCAACCTGCAACACGACTATGGTTTGACACTTCAGTTGTTTCTCCTGCCCTGCCTCCCTCCCCGGGTCTCTCTCCTACCCACCACATCACACTCAAGCAGCCACTCTCTCCAGGCTACAAAAATCATTATGAAAAATGGTTAATAAAAATAGAAACATTTACAGCCTTTATCTGTTAAGAAATCAGTTTCAAGGTCTCAAGCAGGAACACGTGAGTTGAGAAAGAAAGGTTTTATTTAGAAAATGCCTCAGCAAAAGCACAAAAAGGCAACATCTTTTTGTGCTTTTTCCCACCACTGGGCTCAGAAACACCCTCCCCTGTGATTTTGATTACATAGTTCACTACCTTTTAGTGTTGCCACTACAGTTTTAAAGTAAAGAATACCAGTTTTAATATCCTTCCATTCAATCATCAAAGCACTTGGAAGAGACACACAACGGCTTCAGACACAGTTACAGAAAACTCCAGTTTGTTCCTGTCCTTTTGTAAACTTTAGACACCACCCCCACCCCTAATCTCAGGTTTAAGACACAGGCAAAACCAAGTTTAAGGTAAACATTATATTTTTAATTGCTGTATTTTTCCAAAGCATTTTGCTGAAGAAGAAATATTTTTGATTCTTGCCAGGAACGTAGAAAGAAGAGGGACATGTCTATGCTTGATTTCCCCCTTTTGCCCCATTCAAACCAGTACATGATGAAAAATTAGAACCTAGAGTTTTCTTCATTGCTGGCAGGTACATAAAATAATTCAGGTTAGGAAGGACCTCAGAATTCAAGTTTTGACCCAAAAATCCCACAGACAACTTTGTGTTTATGTGTTTACTTAATAAAGTAAGATTTATGTTACTTACAGGCATTGGTTTTGTTCAGATGGGGAACAAAGCCATTAAATTACTGCATTACGTTTTTTATGTTTTATTTTTAACATGTATTGCAAAACACACTGTAATACATCAACTGGCATCTTCTGTTTTCTTTGCTATTCTTATTTGCTCAATCTTTCTGCCAAACTAACAAGCTCAGGACTGAAGAGGGCAGTCCACACTCTCCCTGATGTACTCCACTGTGGCTGTTATTCCACTCCTCTGGGATGTCACTTACGGATGGAGTTCTCTGCTCCCACTCATCCCTCGTCCCCAATTTCTCTGTAGAGTTGCCAGTCATGGGAGAGTTTTCCCCTCTGAGATATTGTTTCCCCAATACCAAATGCGGAACACAGGTGCAAAGAGTGCCAGCAACTTCCCAAAGTCACAGAAGAAATAGAATAGCAGACACTAATCTACCTCGGAAGTTCAGCATTAATGGTTGTTACATCCCTCCTCAGTGCGTGCATGCAGGGTTATAGACTTCCACTGTGTTCCAGTTCAGAGTGACTCATTCCTCCCCCTCCTTCTGTAGTGCCAGAAACATCCAGTAAAAAAGAACAATGAACGATAAAACCTCAGGTTGACTAAGGACTCGAAGCCTCAAGCAAGCATCAGATGGATGAGAGTCTTCTATCCCCTGGCAACACCTGAAAAAAGTTTCACGACAGTAAAATATCACTAGCTGAAGGCAGTGCTCCTGGCCAGACTGCAGTACGGAGCATGCAGAGGATGCACAGCTTCCAGAAATGGGACACCAGCCTGCTCAGAGTGCAACACCTATGTCATTAGCACCATCTACAAAAGCCAAATCATAAAGCCTCAGAGCAAAACATTAGAGCAAGCTGCAAGTCCAAACTTTTAAATCTCTTTATATTGGAGATACCTAGAAATGTTATTTTAGAAATAAATGCAAACCAGTAAAATTTTAAAAGTGGTGAACAGCATACCTGGGATCTTACATTTTGCCTGCTTTTTTACTATTTCATTTTAGGCTCACAGCTGCTTTCCCCCCAGTGGCTTCTAGGAGCAGCTATGTGCAATCAAATATTAAACAAAAGGTATCATTCCTCCATTAAAAAAAAACAGATTTATCTTGCCATGGGATCAATGTATTGAATTAAATATATGTATATATGCGTTTGTGTGTGTGTGCATATAACCAAATGAGTTAGCCTGACAGTTGTTGAACAGAAGAAAGTAAAAAATTTCACAGTAAATTTTTGAATTTTTAAAATTTAAACATTTTTAAATGGAACATTTTTAAAGCACCTGCATCCTCGAAGCACATAATGCATACCTTTACACCTTTGCTCATTTTTTAACTTTGAGGAGAGAAAAATAAATGCTTATGAAACAGTATTAATCTTGAAGAGTCAGAACAAAGAACACAGCATAGCGTAGTCTATGCCTGTAATATCAAAGATAAAAGAGGATGAAATTAGTTCCCCTTTATTCAAGTGAAACATGGCCTACTAACAATTCACATGATGCTTTGACTTGAGTTTAGTCAGCCTTGTTATGAAAAACACAGGTCATCCATTCAGATCTTCATTATTTAGGTAGAATTAAACTTCTCATTAAAACTAAGGAAAAAAAAAGTACTTAAACATTCCTATGAAGTATATAAAAAGCTGGATCATGATTATTTACGAAGCCAGCTGGGTTTACACAGAGGTTTATCTCCAAGACATACTGCAATAAGCTTGCTGCTTTGTTTCTGAACGGATGAGATCAGGTAATAATTAAGCATAAGTGACCCTTATGAGGCAATAAACTCCCCTCCTCAAGACTAATTACTTAAATCACACTAAACTCCCTGTGTACTGTTATAGCTGAGTTTTATGGAAATTTTAAATCTACCTCTTGGTCCTTTAAGGCAGGTAAGTAAATATATTCCTAATTGAAAATATAGCATTGGTAGACACTCAAGAACTCCTGTATTTGTTCTCTGAAAAAGCAGAGGAATAAACTTCTTGCACAATATTTCACAGCTCTTAGCAGAACACTATATGTCCATTTCAAAACACTTCCCTCACCTTGATGATGTTTCAGCATCTCCAGGCAATTAAATCAAACTCTTCATAGTGCAAAGACAGCTCAAGCTTCACTGATATTTTAATCCATCTCTCAAGTTCCTGCTGATCACATGGAGCCCTGCGAGACAGGACCAAGAACTCCCAACATGCTTACCCCTTTTATCTAAGCTCGGTAGTTAGACAAAGATTGGAGCTAAAACTATCTGTGTTATGTCCAGATAGAGATAATCAGAAGTAATGTATCTTCCACATCCATTTGATCAAGGGAAACACCACCCATGTGTTCAAGTGGCAAAACGCTGCCAACATTCCTACAAAAGACCCCAGATGCTGCAGCCCCAATAGAATGATAAAGTGGTAGCAATGCCTAATGCAAATTCCCTGAAACTAAGAATCCAGGCACGGGCACAGCCTCTGGCATTTGCTGATATAGGGCCTCTCTCCTCCGTGTGGTAGCTTACAAAAAGCTAGGCCGCTGCTGAGCCATGAAGATTTTCACCACCCCAACACTAACATCAAAAGCAGGGGCAGCCTCAGCCCGACTCGCTGAGCACGACCTGGTTAAAGGGGAAAGACAGAAAGTGTGACAATATAACCTCCCAGAAGAGGTTTATATACAGATAAGGTAGCCTCAAACGCACTCCTGAACATCCAGCATGCTGTTGTACTGGGAAACATCCTGGAATGCTTCAAAATTGGTCCTAACATAAAGGACTATTGATTATCTACCATGTGCTATGCCTTCTGATAGATCCAGTTGTAAGAAAATTATGCAAAGAATATTTTGAAACACCAGATACCACCTAAACACCAGCACTAGTAGCCATAATTTTCATTCTGCAGTGGCAGGAAGGACATGACCCCAAAAGGAATTGCTCTTCATGTCAGAACACACTATCTACCTGCAAAACAATATATTCACCTCTAAGCGATTTAACTTTGAGACTCCTAATGAAACATGTTTAAGAAACCCCCAGAGAAGAAAGATAAAGAATATTACCAGAGACCAGGTAAACCAAAATGGCAAGGACTTCAGTTTCAAAGTCTTGTTTGTAAAACAGGCTTGCAGAAAAACCTATAAATCCTTACATGTAGTATTCATGGCTTAAACAGTAAGAATTCAGGGAAAAAAAGTATTTAGGACTGTTGTTGCATCTGATCAACTTCAGTCAACAGGACTGCTGTTGAAGCGTGCCCAGGTTACCGCATGTCCTCTAAAGGAGCAGTATGATGCTGTATCTGGTGTTTCTGTATCATGGCCAGATTTTACTTCCTGCATAGAGAAAAGTGATCAATACATTATTTTGGATCATACACACAAAAAAAGAGCAACCTTGATTCTGTGACATTCACCCTGTTCAGCCCAAGGGACTGCAAACAGACCAAAAACAGCTTGTTTCACATTCTTTTGAATACTTAGAACAAAGTAGCTTCACTATTCTCAGTGGGCTCCTGAGGCCATGATTTGATTTTGTACAGACTTCCTTCTTACACCTAATCATTCACTTCATGGTAATATTTTCAACATCAGTGAGCTGCTACCCTGATCCTACTTAGCTTATTTATAATGATCATTACTAACTATTCAATGGCAGAGTTTTGGTTTTCCCAAAATGTAGCTGGAACATAAGAAACTGAGGATTTGAACTGTTGAAAATTTTGCATCCTCTGAGCTTTTTCTATTGATCAGTATCCTGAACAGAGACAATGAGAGTGGAGACCAACACGCTTCATCCTTCAGGAAATTAAATTTTTCATTTCTCTGGAAAGAATCCAACCAGATATACTGTTGGATCCTTAAAAGATCGACCCTGAACTGTAAAGGTAAACTGTATTTTGATCCCTAAGACAGACCTCCCATCCGTCTTCAAGTTCAAAACAGAACCCAGACTTCAAAATTGCGACTAGCACCCTATTTAGAGAGTATACTGCTAGAACAACGAAACCAAACAGTTAAGGTATCGACTAGAACTACAGCATTACATACCTAAGACATGAGTATTTTAAAATACGCTGATATTCCCATTGTCAGCCCTACAGATTCAGAAGTCAGCCCTGAGGGACTCTCATTTTCAAAAAACTGGGGATCCAGCAACTTCTGCTAGCATCCAAAAATGAACAGCAGCATGCCTCATATTAAAACTAAACTGCTTATTTAGCTGGGGCAAAAATGTTCTGAAGGGTATTTTGGTTTTGGTTTTAGCTTTTTCCTTTTGTTGGGGTGGGATTTTGCATTCTTTGTTGGGTTGGTTTTAGTAGAGAAGTGGTGTTTTTCAATCTTGTCCCCTTACTTCAGCATCTTCAGACTCAGTATTTGAACACACATACCTTTGAGCAGGACACAAAAATCCCATAAAGCTTCATCTCCATTAAAAAGAAAGAATAAACTAATAACCCAACTGCCCCAAAAAATACGGAAAAGATGTAAGAAAAGAAAGACCACATTATATTATTGGTCTGGGATGATGTCCATCAAGCTCCTGACAGAAGCTAACCTTCATAGTCAAGTTACGAATCCCCTGAAAACACTGCTGTGTAATGAAAAGCTTGACAGGTCATTAGTGACAAAGCATAAACGAGGTTCTAATAAACAATGAAAATGGAATTTTAAATGAACCACTAAACAAAAAAAAAAAAAGGTACTTACCCTGTAGGGCTGCAGCCCTACAGCTCACCCCACGGCATTCTCCATGACTTGATCCCACACGGATATTCCTAAAAACCTTACGCTTGACTGCAGAAGTGGCAGGATGGGATCCTAGGGTACAGGACCTCAATAGTCCTTGTGACACCAGTTATTTTCTCTTCAGCCTTAATATGAAGACCATTACTTACCTCTGCCTGTAATCCTGTAACACAATCCTGCCCCAACATCACGAGGCCTCCCAGTCCCAGTGCGAGATTCCCACCTGCCCCCCTCTCAGTCCCCACCACAGCAAAATCACAGCCTCTGCTCCACTCTGCGACACCAGCAGCGAGCATGCCGCCTAGCACAGCCCTGTCAGAAAGGAAATTCCCCAGCAGCCGCCTACAACTAACTTTGTTCTCACTGATGCATTACAGCAAAAGACATTACCTTAAAAATTGGCACTGCGCTCTGGTTTTAAAATTACCCGCTCCAGGCCCAATGCAAGTATCTAAAATTACCCTTCATCGGGCTTGCCCGAGTCTGGTATCTCTGGAGTACAAACAGTTCTCCTTGCATGAGTATGGCTTGCTGAGGCTCATCCCAGACCAGCACCACAGGCTCTTCTCTCCCACCCTCTCTTCTCTAGGATGTCCATCACTGCTCCTCACCCCTGTGCCTTGCTGGGATAGAAAGCAAGACAGATCCCTCAGAGGACCTGGCGAGCACATCCTCACTCCATCAGTCCCGCACACAGGGCTGCTGGACATGCAGGAACACATTCCTGTCCCATGGCCAAACCCACCGGGTCTCAGAAGCAGCTCCAGCTGTTGTTTTTCCTATCCCACCCTACCCAAGCACTCAACTACACATCAAATATCTACATGCAGACTTGATTTCGGAATTTCTCCACAACAGTTTTCTATGCCAGGCAAAAAAAACCCAGAGCTTTAAAAACTTCTTCCAGCTCTAGGAAAAAAAAAATAAAACCCCAACACATTATACCCACTTTCAGCCTGGAACTTCTTTGCTATTTGCTTATCTTTCTCCGACACAAATCTGAGGTTAAATCACTTTGACTTCAAAGTACCTGCTTTAACTTTGATTTAAATAAACTGTTCTGATCTTGCTTTGCATTTGTGCTTTCTAGAACTTCTTCTGCAAAGAAATACAGACTCTTCCTGGCTGGAATGCAGTGAGGAATTTTTTGTTGTTACTGATTAGGAAGCTACTGTATAAACTTATTTTTATTTTACTATTTATAAATTACTTACATTAGTACTTTTGTTTCTCTTCAATATTTTATTACTCATTTTTTATTGAACATTTCACATTCATTAGCTGAAAAACGTTTTATAAATAGGCCAAAAGAATTTTTTAAAATAATAAGGTACAAGTAATAAAATCTGTATTTTACACTCAAATTAAATCTTTCTAAATGTGTTGAATGAAAAGAAAGTAAATTTATCAACATATCTGTTTATTAAACTAACTCATTACAGGGGACATTACCCATAGGTAGTGAATTTGGTTGTATATGTCCCTCACGTTTTTGTTAGGACAGATGTCATTTTCACACCTTCTTGTTATTCATCAATCAAAAAAAGCCAAAGCTTCCCAGCTTTTGTAGTTTCTCACCTTTGACTGGACAACTCACTGAACTAATTCCAGAAAGAACCATGAATGAAGAATATGTTTTGTTTCGGCATGAAAACTGCTTCTGTCAAGCCAGTTCTGTACTGCAGCAAATTCTCAGCAGACACTTCCACCTACTCAGTGGCTACACTTTCTTCAAAGTTTCACAGAAGCAAATATATCCTTCTTGAATATTATAATTTAATTAGAAGTTATTACACTATGATAGAGTTAAGGCCTGAATCTACTACTTTCAAATCCAAATTAATAATTCTTCTTTTTAATTCTTCATATTAACCTCTTTTGCTTTCTGAAAATTTCTTCCAGTGTTCTTTATTCTTCTACTCATGTTTTCCCACTTGGGTCTTTATGTTTCCATCATATTTTCACAATGCTTACGTGCATGAGCACTTACTGGATGCCACTTCACCCTTCCTTCTTTCAGGAAGGCTAGAGACCTATTTATTTCCAGGATTTATTCATCAAGATAATTTGGCACATGAATCATCCCACTGCCTTCACTCACATGACAAGCCCCGAGGTGTACTGCGGTGCAAACAAGTCCAAGCAAACCTCAGACTTTAAGGATGAATGTTCCTCCTTCTGCTGTCCCTATGCCAAGTATGCCCTCCTCTCATCAACAGTCGGTCAAACACGAGGACACTCTACCACTAGGAACCCAAAGAGATGACATGCTTCCTTACTGATAAGACTACTGAGCCTTCTGCACAGTCCAGATTCTTCTCCACCAGTACCTGTGACCACCACCATTACAGACCTTCAGTGCCTGGTGGCAGAAGTTTTCAACAGCTGGTTTACTCCCAATTTCCTGCAGCCACCTGCTTCCCAGGATCCTTACCACTTCGCCTTTCACCTGGCTACACATCTCCATTACTGACCAGCTACTGTTCAACACATTATTCAGATCTACCTATTTGGTTTTTCTTACTCATTGTAAGTTCCAACATGCACAAAGTCACACCTCCACCCAAGCACACTGTGCCACATAAAGGCAGAGCAATTTGTCGCTGGAGGACAGAAGGACACGGAAATTAGGCACCTAACAACATCACACAGTAGGTTCAGGCACAATCGAAAATAAAACCCTCCCACTTCAGGGCTTTGGCCAAAAAGGTAACTTCAGAGCCTTATGCTCAGCCTGGCTAAGGAGACATACAGCATTCCCTCAAAAGGAGAACTATTTTGCCAGAGAAACGTTCTGGCACACAGCATTTCAGAGTGAGCTTTGTGCACAACACCGGTGTATACTCTGAACAAGTGGATGACACTAGCATCCAGCAGAGACTGTTTCTCAGAGAGGCATCATCATCCTTCCCCCCAAGCAACTTGACAAAGAGTCACACATGAGTCATTACTTTGAAGTACAATGCCAGATTTGCTGTATTTTCTATATTACACAAACAGGACAACATAGAAAATCCCATGGAAGGGTATAGACATTTTTGGACAATACTTGTCTAAATGTTCATGTGATACTCCTGAAATAAAGCAGTTCCCTTCACCAAAACTCAGCATCATCAAAAATAGCAATTTTCTCCTTAGGCTAGGGAGTAGGGGCTTGCTTAAAGAAGATATGCAAAAGGAGAGAGGCCACACAAGTTATAACCCATTGAGTCCCTTTTTATTGTTGTGGGGTTAAGAGGGGAAACCCAGAATTTAACACAGTCAAAGTCTTTGCCAGCTGATTTCAAGAGCACTCAGAAAAGCACACAACAGCTTTAATCTACTGCTGAAAAGGATTTGGCCATTACAAAAAGAACCACTAATATGAAACTAGTACTGGTGTGCTAGTCCTGCAGACCAACAGGTGATGTACCACAGGCTGGATCATTGGGACTCTTTCGAATAACAGCCCCCAGGCACAAAGAGCAGACAGAACCTCTGTGTTAGCCACCTAGAACCCATATGGGACTGTGACTCCTTTCATACGTAGTGAACTCAAGGAAAAGCCTTTACATCTGCTGTGCTGCTTGTGCCCAGCATATTCTATGTTGCACGGTTTGCAACAGCACACACTAGCGCAGTCCGGACATGCATATATGCTAAGTCACAGGATTACACCCGATAACCTCCTGTTCAACTACAATTTCTATTGAGCATCACTCCAAAAATTCAGTGTTTTTCCCCCAAGAGAAGCATTTAAACTATTTACTTCCCTAGTAATTACAGAATAGGGAAAAAGAGCACTAATTAACCAGGAGTGACAATGTTATACATTAAGCAACATGCAGCACACAATTAAGTGAAGGTTTTGAAAAATCCTTCAATACACAAAAGTGGAGATTTATAGCACAGAGGGGTTCTCTGTCTCATAAGCCTTAAGGAAGCTTCCCAGTATGCTCCTCCTAAACGTTAAGTAATAATACATACAGATTTTTAAAAAGCTGGTCAGATGCTGTGACAATTTAGATGTCCCTGTGGCAACCTGAGTCCACAACCTCCTAACCCTGAGAGGGGTCCCGCTTTGTGACTCTGCAGTGCTTGGGGATTAGCAAGGGGAGGGCCAGCTGGAACTGATATTCAGCAACCATGTTCAGAAATAGTCACCACAGAACAGATTCTCCCTGTGTTAAAACTGCCACACTGTCCCACAACCACTGCACCTGAAGGTCCATCACACCCACAGCTCGCCAGAGTAAGGAGATGCATGGCACCTCTCCACTGCAGGACGCTGCCTGCACTCATGGGAATAATGGCTTGGCAAACAACAGTCTTTTCAGCTACAACTTCAGCTCTGCTCCCTGGATACAAAAATTGAACATCTGAGGCACTCCTGTGGTGACACGTAACCTATTTCCACACAGGTATAGGCATCCACAGGCAAATCTCCAGAGCCAGGATCAGCCCTTCGGTACAACAAGCTAAGCAGTTCTACCAAAGACCTGAAAGGACAACCTCAGGAGAAGAGAGGTGCGACACTGTCTTGGAATTACTTGTGTGATTACCACAAAGTTATGCAGCAGGACTTTCCATGATGAGCTCCTGTGGATGTGTTCAAACACAAGCAAAGCAGAAGCACTTCTATGTTATCAGCCACCAGTTTTCTCCTTTTCAAATTTCAGTAACAGAAAGTGACGGTGATATTTCTATTCCTGTGAGTCTTTATTTTCATTCAAACATGATATGGCCAAACATGAGCTGACAACAGCTTTTCAATGAAGGCAATCTCACAGGCATTTATATTTTGTGAGGGTTTTTTTCCTGTTTTGATTACAGTTTATTTGCCACAACACTTTATTTGGCCCTGTAACATTTTTACACCACAGTAAGGCCTGGAGATCCAATTCCATTAGAAAAAGGCATAAAGAAACAAGAAAGCCTCATCATTTCTCTTTGTCTGCACAAGCTCTCATTATGTGCAAGGGAAAAATAAAAAAGGGAGACTTCATTCCTCCCTGGGGAGACCACAGTAAGCACTGGCGGGCAAACGGATGCATAAAGGTCAGTTGAAGAACCAAAGAGATCTGGCACGTCAATCCACATCACAGTAGAAGTCAAACAAAAAGTCATTCTGAGTTTTTAAGGAAAACTCAGAAAGAGACATTTTTGGGACCTTACATACGAGTTGAGGAAGGAGTCGCCATTAATGAAGGCCACATGGAAGAAACCTGTCAAGTATTGCCCATCAGTGTTCATAACTTAAAGCGCCGGGCATTCATCCCCTCAGAGCACAGGTCCAGCCCAGGATATACAAAGGTTTTGAATAAGGTCAACAACATTTCTCACATCAAAAACTTCTGTCTATGATTTCTATTGTTGCACATGAAAATGAATGATTTCTATTCATTAGCCTAGCCAGAAGTTTCCTGACGCAAGGGATTTTGATGAAGGGAGCTGTCATACCACTCTGTTGCCTAACTGAATTTCAACCTCAAACTTTTATTTTGCAACGTGTAAGCTTCGCCAAAAGCTAAATAAAGACAGGTCATATAAAATTAATTTGCTCCGATCAAGGTGCTAACAAGCAAGATAGCCAAAAAGCTAAAGAAACCCTCCATGATTTAAAAAAAACGAACTTGACCAGCAAGAGCCACAACATTACGTGCTTACTAGACTACAGCAAGCGGAGTGAAGTCATTTACTCAGGGGAGGGAGGTGTCTGACTCAGAAGAGGGAAAAATTCTTCAGAGATCATCTGAGAGCCATAGGCTCACATGCACTGGCAAGAGTAACAAAAAATTTGTTCCCTTGGATTCCCAAGCAGATGATACACAGTTTGTACTTCGAAGAAAAACATGGGGCTATGCGCGTCGTGCCTTCTGACCGTTTTCCTCCAAGGGCATTTCAGACAATGGAGCAGTCGGCTGCTCCCTCCGGTTCCCGGGGCCCCGGGAAGGAAAAGGGCCCATGCCCGTGACAGCAGCATACAACAGGTTCCCAGGGCACCGCCGGCTGCGCAGGGCGAGCCCGGAGCCCGGCCCAGCCCGCCGCCGCGGGGC
>JAVJGJ010000057.1:14911090-14938947 GCA_035590215.1 Microhierax caerulescens
GTAGAAAAGTATTCCCTTCCCCCTTTGGTGCTTGTTACTAGAGGCATCCTGATAATCAAACTAATCTTGGGACCAATTTTCAACTCCTAACAGCTCAGTAAACTAAAATGCTTAGGCAATTTATTCTCTGTATATTGTCAGTTAGGTAACACTTGATTTCTCATTCCATGACTGCATTTTATTGTTTTAAACTGAAATTCAGCATGTGTGTTTCCAACAGATTATCTCCATAATCACTTTCTTTTTGCTATGGAAATGATCTGAAAATTGTTCTTTGATACAAGAGAAGAGTTCACAAGGCCACACTGTACAAAAGCTGGAATCGTGCAATTATCATTTGTAAAGAGAAACTGTTATCAAAGTAACTGCAGGGGACACCTCCAGGACTCCTCTTAGAGTCAGGAAATTTGAAACATATATTTCTCTAACATGAATTTCACTCCAAACCCTTCTGAATAATTCATGAGAGCTGATTTAATGTCATAGTTAAATCTGGCACTCAGGACAGAGATCGGGGGCTTCTGCTGCAGATATGAACGATTTCACCAGTTCCTTTGGGGTCAGGGGGGGCAGAGCTGGGATCTCATCACTAGGAGGGTTTTGTTGCCCAGGTACCTTTGATCCAGGCAAGTCCCTTCCCCGTGACAGGCAGGTTTGCAGGGAAGGGCTGAGGTGGAGGTGAGCACCTTCCTTATTTCTGTCTCAGGCTGCCTGCTGGGGAGGCAGGAAGATAAAGGGGAGTGGGAGCCCCCGTCCTCCTGCCTCCCTCTAGCCCCCACCAGTGCTAATGGCAATCAGAACCAGAGCCTCTACTTTTCTTAAGTGGCATCAAATTAGCCACACTGGCAGATAACAGATGTCTGTTCTTTAGAAGAAGAAGGCACCTTGAGATGAGAAAACGCCATTTTGTTCTTCATTCACTAAATGAGCGGAGTTAGAAATTGCTGGAAAATGGTAGTTTACAAAGCACTGAAAGGAAAACCTGCAGTCTGGTATAAGACCAATACTGAAAGCATGAGTCAGGTCTTAAGTATCATCTACAGGCAGGCAAATTAGCTGAAGGGATGCTCGTTTCTTGTACTTTTACTTGCAAAAGTGAAGGGGTCAGAAGCAGCCCTGTCCTGAGGGCTCACTTAGTGCAACTGCTGCTGCCAAATTCCTGCTCTCTCCCAATTTTGGGTGAGTTGGAGAACTAAATCCATGAGGGACACCCCTCCCCTGGCTCTGGGGACTTCTTGAGCAAAGTTGACTTCCATAAACTCAGGATTTCACCCCACAGGGCTTGGGTACGTTACTGTGCTAAAACTGTTCAGGACTCACATTCCCATTACGCAGTGTGGCCTGAAGACCAAATGCCATTTGATGTGCCAGATTTTTGGAAGAGGACATGAGGAAATGGAAAACAACCCTTTTACAGGTTGTTTAATCCCAAAGCACTTCTCTAATGCCAGGTGCTCCTTCTTTTTACAGACAGCAAAACTAACCTGTATGTATCTTGACCAAGGTCAGCAAGTGGCAAAATACTCAGGTTTTGTTAATTCCCAGAGGCCAAACCCCTCTCCTATAAGAACAGGGCGCTGATGCACAGAACCACACTGCCGAGTCACTGAGCAGTATTGAACGAAATTGTGTTTGGTTTTATGATACAACAAGGCTGAGGTGCTGGCACTGGTAACTCATGTAAAACAGTAAATTGCAATACAAAACTACAACAGTTTTATCCCTGGCAATCTCATTTTGCTCAAATGCTACAATCATGAATACTTACTAATTATTCTCTGTGTATTATGCAAGCTTTTATATTTAAATGGGAGTCATGGGTGGTTATTAGTTAAAGATATTCAAAAGCCAAAAAGTTGTCTTTAAGACACTTGAGGAAGTGGGGAAAACACAACTGTGACATGAGATGGGTACTTGTTCCACACACCTTGTTCTAAAGCCTCTGTATTTTTCAAATTTTAATCATTGCCTAATGCTATAGATGACACCTACTGGGCAAATGAAAGCCTGGCACATCAAGCATTCCAGAGCCTTCTGAACACTTGGCTATTTCCTGAAATTGCTGACAAGAACAAATCCTCTCCACCCTCTGCAATAAGTTTGCTGCACCCTTTACACAGACAGACAATTTGTAACTGCTGAGATTTTGGCCAGAAGTACAAACCCTCAATTTTCTAGAACCTACGGGATAAAAAGTGGCAGAGGAGAAGATGCCTAAATTGTCCTCCTGAAACTATTAATTTTACTGAAGTCTAAATAGTCCCTCTGTTTCATTTGCTTTGTACAGAATCACAAAGACCAGAGCAATAAGGAAAATACTACTTTTTTACCACAGGTTAATTTTCTTTTGCTTTGCAGGTAGCTATGATGGTAACCATAAACCATGAAATAGCACTGCGTTAAGAGTTCATCAAATACAAGCAATATTAATGGCATAGTTTGAAGAAAATACTGACAATTCTACCTTTATATTGGCTAATTACTCACATATCTACATAATAGACTTTCAATGTATAAAATTGGTATTAGGTATATTATCTAAGTTGTTGCTCTTACTGCTTTCTAGAGAAACTGATTTGAAGAGCAACTCAATCAACTAACTACAGAAGTATGCAGCCCAAACATTAGCAGTACTCTTCACAAAGTTAGTCTATATTCTCTACTATGCACTTACTGATACAACTCCACTGAAGAAAATTCCAAGTATCCAGAGAAAAAAAACCATTACTGCTCCCAATTTGAACTTACAAAAAAAAAAAAACCTTCCACACACTCTGCATGTGCAGCTACAGTGATTAACTGCATATATTGGATATTTGCAAGCATAACTAGTTAGCTGTCTGCACAACTCAAATTATCCAGGCAACACTTTATTCTCCATGGTAATTGCAAACCTGATGTGTCACAACTGCTCACACCTTTTTGTGTAAAACAAGGCACTTAAATATATGGGAAAAGAGTTTAGAAATTTTAGTATCTTCAAAATTAATTCCATCTTTATTAATAGGGAAATTTCTAACAAACTTGTATTCAAATTAAAATAAACAAACAAACAAGGAAAAAAGCTGTATATTCAGGAGTGGTCCAGAACTTTGCTCTGCTCATGCACAAAATACTGCCACATAGTAAGGTCTCCAGAATCCCAAAGAAATGACAGACTGGCAACATAGTGTCATGATTTTTTTTTAACATACCAGGATTTGTCAGCTGCTCAAGTTTAATAAGTGTATTCACTTTGACCTATTGGCCTTTGAACGTTCATGTACATATGCTCCCCCACATGATGAGAATATATGGGGCCATGTGCTTCTCCCAAAATCTTTGGTATTTAGAAAGCTACAGAAACTTTACTCTGTACTGAATGTTTTCTTCACAAGAGAGAGCCCTGAATAAAAAGCTCCCACCAGCTGAAGCATGGAGACCTTTCCCTCAGGCAGCCAGACTCCATTTTCCTGTCTGGAAGCATTAAGGCAGGAGCTCACCAGGCACTGTTCGGGAGTTGAATATATTCGTGTAGAAATCTATCAGTAGTTCAGTGAAGAGATTCAGAGGTACCAGAGCACTCAGGGAAGCTGTTCCTTTTGATGGCCATATCAAATTCAAGCCAAAGACACAGGCCAAGCTGGATGCTGTCATTCTGTTATATATGCTCTCCTGTGAAACCTGGAAAAACATAAACATGAATAGGTATACGTAGACATGCGTCTCGGAGCGTGAGGACAAGATGCCAATCTGTACTGATGAATCAATGATGAGAGCAGACCCTGGTCACAGGTACATCACCAGCTCCCTGACAGCCTCAGGGCTGTCTCTGCAGCCTAGAGCTATAGGGCCACTAGAGTCTGTGTCCCTCAGGTACAAGACAAGATGTTAGTAAGTCAAGCAAAAAGGCTGAATTGTTTCCTTATGCTAGGAAAATCAATTGTTTTCAACCCTTCTACACAAAATCTGTTGTTATCTCTGCTGGGGAGCAGGGAAGGATAGCATAAACAAACAGCTATCTCATCTGCTTCAGTACCAAGTCCTCTATAGAATAAACCTTGAGGACTTCTGAAGTTGTTTGCAAGGGTTTAGAAGGATTTTTTTTTTTTCTCCCACTGGACTTCACTTCTAAGTACCTCTATATCCGCCCAATTCCTCTGAAGCGATGGAGGTGAAAATGTGCCATAGGTAAAATGCACAGCACTGAAATCTGTTCTGCACCTGGATGATGTGTCCTTCTACCTGTGGATGTGAGCCCAGAACTAGGTAGAAGGAGTTTGGGTTTTTTTCTCTGTGTGAGCTTGGCAGGGAATTTCTGTGTGTTTTGCTCTCCTGCATGGTATGGCTGGTATCTAAAGCCTAATATGGTCTGGGTGTCTTATTCTCTGTTGTTGTAAAGGGCTAGCAAGCTGAAAGTTCTCTTGGTTCCTCCTGACCCAGGTAACTCAGCCAGCTCTTCTCAGGCTGATGGTTGCAGTTGTTCATCTATAATCTGTCATGGGAAGACCACGTAGTCACAAACTGTGATGTACAGGTTACCCTGAAGCTGTCATCTCAGAACAGAGCAAGGAATTATTGGGCAAAATCTCCCATGCATTCTTCCTGCTACAGTTTCAAGTGGAATAGGAAAGCAAAAAATCCTACTTCTCAGTGTCTCTCCATTTCTGCTTTGCTATAAAGCCTCCTGAAAAGGCAGCTCTGTAGTGCTATGAAAAACCTGAGGGCACTAAAGGAAAATCTAAGACACATCATGATCATGGGAACACTTCCTATCACATGCACAAACTCCAGTTGCCCTCTGCCTGGTAATACAGGCTTCATTCCCATAAATCTCCTACAGCACAGCCCCCTCCTCAGTGTTTTACCTAGCAAGGAGCCTATTTGCTCAGCCATGAGGGGATATAATGCCCTTTGGACATGTGCACAGGATGGAAATCTTCTTCGGGGACATGAAGAAGCACTTATGTGCCCAAAAGCATAACATTCTCTTCCTTACCATATTATTTTTTCCAATAATAGGTACTATTTTTCCCTCCAGTGTTTGCCTTATCCTTCTGGGACATCAGAGCTACCATGTTGCTACTTCTGCTGCAAACATTAAAGGGCTTCAATTGTTTTTAAGGTCACGAAGCAGGCCTGGATAAAGGAAGATACTGGTGCCATACCACCTTTTCGAAGGACTGACTCCACAGCTTCAGAATAAAAAGTCATTAGGTTAAAGAGCAATGCCTGCTTCATGACCTTGTGCAAAACATCATTCTTTCTAGAGCATGAACCTTGTATACGTGGTTGTATACATGGTATACATGTTGACCTTCACATACTCCTCTCAATGCACTATTTTACTACACAGAAAAACCAACAAGCCCATATTGTTCTTCTAATCTGCTTCGGATGAAACCAGCTCATACGAGTTCATTATACTACAGCAATGCAGCAAAAGCTAAACTACTTTGCAAAATAACTGATGAGGGAAAACGATTAGGACAACGATGAGTACCCTTGTGAACACAGAGACATAGACCTAGGCATTACCCTGAAGGCAGCTGTACAATGAAGCTGGTGTTTGGACGCTAGTAAATATAACAAGGTTAAGGGCTGCATCCTGGCCCTTGGGTCAAGTGGTTGCATCCAAACTGTGTAAAGTTGTACACATGAAACCCCTGTGGATTGAGGACAAGTTATTTTTTGGTGTTTCTTTCAGTTGAAGGTCTGTAAAATAACGTGAAAGCTACAGTCTATCACACCGTGTTTTCTACAGCATAAAATCAAAGACAGGTGCTGTATATCTTGAGGAAGGTACCTTAAGTGCATACAGGCTGGGTACCCTGTGATAGCACAGAAGCATGTAGAATAGTACTGGGGGACAGTGGGTGATAGAAGGAGCCAAACCTGTTGCAGTTGTCTTCTGGTTTTGGGAGCATTCCCTGACATGCTCCATCTTGCAACACATGTACAGGTGCTGTCTTCAAGTGCTAGTAAAAACACACCTAACTCAACCTAGCCACTGCCTTCGGAGGCCAACGTTTCAGCTCAAAGCAACACCACTACGACTTGCTGGTAAAGCTACATCTATTTTTTCTCTTTAGACCAACTATTTCAAAGAATGTTTTTAACTCCAAGATGAAACCATCTCTTCCCACCCGCTACCACTCCGTGAACATTTCAAGGAGACAGTCAACGTTGAAATGATCAACAAAATTACCCGTGACACAGCTTCTCCCCTGAGAGAGAAAACTCTTAAGATAAAATGAAATAGTTATTTTATCATCTGAGGTAGAGCTACACGAAGCCTTATCTGTGAGTCATCAATGAAGCCAAAACTTAGGAATTCAAGGAAGACATGGCACGGCACATTGCTTCACTCCAAACTGCACAACAATCACTTCCCCAGCAGATCCAAGAAAAAGTGTGCTGCTGAACCCAGCTGTCTCCACAACGATCTCTGCCTGCTCACCAAGCTGCGAGTAAGGAAGCCTTGTCACACTAGTGCTTTATGACTCCCTGAGGGGATCAGGCTTCACACCATCTCACCCCCCTCACTGCCCTGATGTCAGATTTCTTTCTTGAATGACACAGGCAGATCCACCTCATCTCCAGCACCATCACAAGGAGCTGATGTTTTCTTACACGAGACCACGTAAGGGCAGCATGCAGTCAGCCAAACTCTTTATGGGCTGCCCCTCTATAAGTAGCTGCACCCCAAAGCTATATTCTATCTAAGAAATACAAATGACATATTTAGCATTTGGACTAACTTCCTTGACTCTTCCTTTGATTCCCTCACAAAGTTAGTAACCATTGTCTCTGTCTCAACTGAAAATATACTCTCTCTGTCAATCTGACAGGCTAATAAAAGAAAATTCTCTGAGGACCTAGGCTGTATCTTTGAAGGAATCATCTGAACATCACAGAAAAGTATTACAACAAAGAGCTACACAGCTCCAGTTCGTTGGGTTTTCCCCTCTTTCACTGAAACATGTATAGAAAAATCATTAAATAATGACAGCCTGTACTGAAAGAAGTCCTCCAGAAAGATAAAAACTTGTACATTGCAAATAACCGCTGAAGATTTAGTGCCACATCAACAAATGCAAAATATACATTCTCCACTATCCCAGAATAAACTTCCAGCTCACCTCAGCAAAATTGTAATGACTTGGATTCCGCACACTTGCATCCCAGCACTCTCATGGATACTGCAGGGGTGAAACTAGACAGCCACTACACTACCTAATGAACTTAAACAGTGAAATACAGAGGGTAGAAACAATGAATTACCATCATGTTTTAAAAGTATCAGGACATCACCATCTCTTTGGTTCCTCAGACGCAATGCTGAAAGGAACTCCACAAAACATTTTCAAAAGAAAATTTCTAGATATTAAAACACCCCCACAAACTGACTGGAAATGTGTGCCTATCCCCCACTCAGCTGCTCTGCAGCCATGCCAACTGCTTGTATCTGCTCCATAAGGCTTAGTCATCTAATCTTTCCCGATGTGCCCCATCATCTCCAGCCACCCCCAAGCTTTGCTGGTGCTGATTACACTTTTCAATTGGACAAGTGATTGAGACAAAACATTAATTCAGAGCATTTTTTTTCCCCAGCTTGGCTTTAACATGTTGTTGCTTCAGTTACAGATCTGAAGCATAGTCCATGGCCCCAAAACCTTGTCCATTTTTTCTAGAGTTTTGAGTTTGGCAGGGTTTTGCAATGGTTCTTTCAGTCAGCTGAGCCACCCTTCCCCGGCATCAGGCATGACTGCAGGGACAGAAATAAGCAGCAGCGAGAGAAACTGTGTAAGCATAGAGAGGGGGCTGAATCACCTGGTACCAAACCCAAAAACATGGTTATGAAAACACAATCTAAATTATATTATTGCCTCTACAAACTTTCCTGGCTGTTTAGCCTTTGACTGTCACAGAAAACTACAGTTATAGTTTTCTACTAAATGGTTTCTGGCCCTCATCAGAGCTGGGTAACTGTAGCCCTCAGAGTGATTTGGCAAGGAATTTGCAAGACTTCTTTCAGCCCTTTAAGTTCACATGTGCATTCACAAAGCCCCTTCACTGCACAGGCAACACAGGTGGAACACAAACACTTGCTTGTGCACACTCATCTCTTGTGAGATCAGCTGAGCAAGTATGGACACTTTTTACAGGTATAATTCAGGGACTGATTTGTGAGAACTGGCCTTTGTTTTCCCTCTCACTCCAATTCTGCCTAGGGACCTTGGTCCACTGCAGTTTCAAGAGGACCCTGCACATCCCTCTCTGGCGGCCAGATGCACTGCGAAGTGGAGATGGGCAGCTCACACCTTTCACAGCACCCTGAGCTCATATACTGGCAAAATCACTGTTAATCTAAGGTTAAAGGAATTGGACCTATTTTTGAAATTAAAATCTGTTACTTCTGTAGGATTTGCACAGTCTTGCTGCAGCACCCTTGGACTAGAAGGAGCTGCTTCATTAAAGTAAGTGGGTTGAGACTGCAAAGAAAATAGGGGTTTCTCCTCCCCACCCCCCGCCCCCCCCTCCACATGCCTGTATCAAACTTGGAGCGTTCAAAACCTGTATCTAGTGATTACAAGTCATCCCACTTCATGAAATTACCACAAGTACCTCTTGCACTACTCAAGGCTGAGCTCAAGGAAGAATTAAATTGCCTCTTATACGTAAGAAGGTTGATGCTTGCAGGTAAAAACCAGGATTATTGGTAGAGCAGTCTGTTAAAGTTTGAATTGTGGCAGCTTGTGCAGCACACCAATCTGCAAGAAATAGAAATCTCTACCTCCTAGATTGTTTCATGTTCCCTTGACCTTTCCAAATGCAAATATTCCCTGAGACATTAAGGATGAAAAGGCATGGATCAGCAAAAATTGCCTATCTGAGCACTAGTATCAACTTGACGTTGTGCTTTACATAACAAGGCATTCTCAAAAATAATGCTATGTTCTGTTGCCCAATTACAGAAAACACTATGTAGTACTTTTGCACACCTCATTAACACCTCAAATGCTCAGCTCTTTAAGAATTGTATTGAGACGGTGCATCTATTATTGGAACAAAGTCACTTATACGATTCACAACACTGAGGAGAGATATCACTTACTGAAACAATAGCAAATGACATGAGGATTTCCTTAAAGCATTAGAGTTCAGCTACGCAACAGTAAATGAACACGTGCGTATTACAGGAACCTTGCAAATGCTGTCTGAGTGAGGGTTGTATCAATGTGTTTCCTTTAATCTTGCTTTTATCTGGTGTTTTGGTAGAAAAAGGGAATTAAATGTACCCATTTCTGAAATCTGCTACTGGCTAGAATACGGCAAACATGATTTTAGCCCCAGAACAGTTACTGAGGGCTAATTCCTCCACCAGTGAAAAATCAGCATCGTTCCACATACATGATTGCTTTGGTGGGCTCTTAGGACTTCTGAAGGCTCGATCACTTCATTTAGGTGTCAGCTTATACCATGACCCTCAATTTTAGGCACCTGGGTCTGAAAAATGCAATGTGGAAAAGGCAATGCGTTGGATAAGGCAGAAGGGAGGGAAATTTACAATCCAATTACAACCTTTTTCCTGCACATAAACTGGCAACCAAAGGATGTCACTAGGCTGACTGTTGAACTATCTTCCTCAAACCCTAACATTTGTGGGGTTTCAAAATATGGGTTTAAAAAATCAGCAAATCGAAAAGTAGGATAAAAGACACATGATTTCATTTATCCTTAAGCATACCAAAAATCCTTGCAAAATGGCATGTTTGAAGTTTTTCTTTTAACACTGTAGTAAATTACAGAAAGAAAGGCTATTTTAAACAGGACGATGCTACTTTTAAGATATAAATATAAAATGTTTTGCTGATTGTTGTTCTAAAGCTCATTAATATTTCTATCATTTTCTAAAATGACACTAATTTATTCGGTATTTTAGTTGCCCAAGATTCATACTTTGGATAAAAAAGGTGATTTCACCTACTTCTTCTCTGGCACTGAAGATGACACAGCTGCTAGTCTCAGGCTTTTTTTCCAATCCATAATAAGAAAAAACCCCGCCCAACCTAAATCAATAATAACATACATTTGTGAATGTGGAGTGGACAGGACTTTGAAATATTCCAGTGCAGGCACAGTTCCACTTAAATTTACACAGTGGTTTCATTACATCTAAGCATGGTTTACACATGGTGAAGGGACGGCCAGACCATAGTTTAAGCACTGACTCTTACTATAGATCTGAAGGGTTCTGCATCCTGAGTTCAGTCCATTGACAAGTACTGCACAACCTCACCGTACTTTTCAAACCATTCAGTTTTGGGGTTTGTGGAGATGCTAAATGTACAGTTAACAAGAAATGATTCTGAATGATAAGACTAGCACTATTTTGGAAATTTTGCACATACTCACCATATGGAGAAAGCATATCAGGTATTTCAGAACAACGTAATTGTGTTCAGGAAGTCCTTGGATGATTTGTTTACATCTGGTGACTCGTAAACTGCTCTCCACACCTGCAATGTCACAGTCAGTCTTAACTCCAAAACATCAAAATATTACCAAAAAATAATACCTTATTTATATCTGCTGGCATTACTTTTGATAG
The DNA here is from genome assembly GCA_035590215.1 of Microhierax caerulescens. NCBI lineage: Eukaryota > Metazoa > Chordata > Aves > Falconiformes > Falconidae > Microhierax > Microhierax caerulescens. The sequence goes on from JAVJGJ010000057.1 coordinate 14,921,685, forward strand.
CCATCTGTAAAACTGACCACAAAATTCAGCTCTATTAACCTCCATGACCACAGAAACAGTTAGGGTTATCCCTCTGAATGTCCCTATCATATATCTAGCTAAGACTAACTTCCAGAGTATTTTCTTCATTCAGTGAAATAGCCAAAATAATTTCTTTGCTAGAGAGGACTTTCAAAGGTCTTGATTTGAATCCCATTATCTCTCCACACACTGAATCCAGACATCTACTTTTTATGCTCTGATTTTATTCTTGCTGAGACAGTCCTGCCCAAAATGCTCTTTTGGCACCCTACTAACCTTAAAAACACTTTTGTGATTTCCCAGGCAACTCTTCTATCTTGGCAAAAAAATTATAAGATAGCCACTTGGGTGTGTAAGACTTTTCTAGAGATGAACCTAAGCAGGTTCATTAATTCATTTCTACAAACAGGCAAAACCAAAACCAGACCACAAACTCCTTGCATCGTCCAGACAGTCTGGGTGAGAATTACACTAAAACTAGATTATATTTCAAATGCTGTACCAAGTGACTTTTTTTTTTTTTTTCCCTGGAATACTGTAATTATTTTAGTGCTGGAAGTTTGACATCACTTTGGAGAAAGGTCTGGTGATTACAATCATGCCCGACCTAAGAAGCCCATTTGTGCTGATTTTTTTTCCTTATTTATTGCATTTCTTTCTCCCTCTCCCTGACACAGCTAGAGGTGTGCATAAGTATGTGTGCATGTACAAAATTCCAGCATGTTAAATGTTCCCTTAAGCTCTGAATTAAATACATGAAGCTATACCGTGGTGAGCTGTGCTGACATTTTTCCTACTGCAAAGCTATCAGTTCCTGTAAAACACAATAATCTGAGTCCCAAGAAATTTTCTGTCAGCCTTCTGCAGAGTAAATAATGCAGGAAGCGTAGCAATATTGGGTAAAGGAACTCCTGTTAGCAGTTTCCATGACCAAAGAAGACATTCTTTTATAATTAAAAGCTTCAAGGCTTCATTAATTTTTTTTAGTCAGTCACTCAGCTAATTTATTTTACAGCTCCCATCAGCAGCACTTTAAAAACCTGTTTCAGAGGAGATACTAAAGACAGAAGTTTCACTATCATTTCAAAGTACTGTAAAGTAGAGATACTGTATTTCTGGTTTTGCAGGTTAAAAGATGTAATAGATACATCACACACTGCTCTGGTGTCTTCCAGAAGACAGAATGAGAATTTTCAAGTCATCCCAAGACAGCTGTCTGTGATCACACCTCTTCAAAGCTCCCTTCTGCACTGTATTCACAGAGAATATGTCTTTGCTACAGTCCAGCTTGGCTCTCAAGCCTAAGATCTTTAAAAATCAGGGTACCACCACGGCATCAAGAAAAGACAGCAGACATCACGCTGCACAACAAGAAAGCCCAAGGAGAAATTCTCTTTAACCCCACTTACCATCATATTTGTCAACATTTTAAATACCAGTAAACAAAAATAACATGGAATGAAAGTTTCACAGGCACTTTGCCAAGCAAAACATCCCAGTGTTCCTAGGACAATGCATTGTTCTCAGATTCTTTTCAGACTTGTCATTTTTCACTTAGCTCTACCAAAAAGTAATATCACATCCAGAAAGCCAGCACAAGATTAATTCAGTAAAAATTAGCATTTATGCATCTTTTTTTTTTTTTCTTTTCCCCTATTCTTTCCCATTCTGAGTGACTGTCCTTATTCCTTCCCACCTGTACTACCTTCCTGGAACAGACCTGTTTTCCTCAGTGCCCTGAGATCTCTATTGTGTGAACAAGATGAATCCTTGATTTGGAAGGTGGTAATCTACAGACTTGCAAACAGTAAAACAGTACAGAACTTCAGAGGATTCTTCACATGACCTGATTAAATTTTTAAATGGAAATACATGAATAAAGTTAACGATATGAAACAGTATATGCAGATGCTAGCAATGGGCATATAGTGTAAGAATTTTACCTAGAAAATTCTAGGTACAGTAAACCTGCTGGACTTCTACACTTTGCAAGCACGTAGCAATTGAGATTTATCCCCAGCCCAAATTATTTTAGTGCCCTACCCCAAAAGCAAGTCACTAGAGTGACACTATAGATAACCTACAGTTTGCAACAGCATCAAGCCATGATTACTGGAAGCTGTACTCCATTCAGATCTAATTTCCTCAAAATGCAGGTTCTGGAAAAATGTGTGCTTGTGATTGGAAGCTCTATGGGTCCCCGGCTACCTTGACTATATCCTGGATGGCAAAATACCAGTCTTTACAAGTACTAGGTACCAACTCACAGATATTTGGGGATCTCAGATATTCAAACACCATGTATTAGGGGGCTGCCTTGCCAGCATTATAAGCTCCTAATTCCTGACAAAGGCCACATCATTAATGTTTTATAATTTATAGTTTCATGTGGTGCCAGATCTTTAGATACAATGTCTTCTCATGGCTTGAGATCCTTTCTTCCCCAGTATATTACCCCATGGGAATAGTTGCAATAAAAACAATCCTCTCCCCATGAAAAAAGGAATAAAACGCAAAGCATACCACTGACCAGCTAAATTCTGCTTCCACAATTCTGCCAATCCTGCTGCTAAAACTAAAGTTGCTTCAGCATAACTTGTTTCACTGAAACTGACTCAGTGCTGTGCCATGACATAAAAATAGAGTCCTGACAGTGAGAAGTCCAATCCAACTCTTAATAATACAGTATGATATGTAGATAAATCAGTAAATCATTAAAAAAGTAGAAAGGATCTTGGTAACCCTGACCACCTTGCTCTGGGGTACAGATTATGAGGTTGTCCCTCTGTGGCTATAATGAAGCACTAATAATATCATACACCCACAACTGCGTCATGGTTAGCAAACAGCAGTGATCAGGAATTAGCCAGGTCCAGTTCAATGTGCTGTATAAAGTTTTCTAGAACTTATTTATACTCACTGGTGATTCCAAGGATATGATCGTAACACTCAAACGTTAGTAATGGCTGAGGGAGTTCCCTAAGGAAAGTCTTTAGGATAACAGCAGGAACATGGATATCATGATAATTATCAAAATTCACAGACTTGCCTAAAAGGAGAAAAAGAAAAAAAGGTGTTCAATCATATGTTCTACTTTTTCTTTAAACTACTGCTTAAAAACTGTTTCATGCTACATTGTGGCTTTCTGCTGCTGGGAACTGGCATTTTATTTTTCTATTTTTCATAGAGTTTTATTAATCTTGCTATAAAAGATAGTCCCTATAAAGGCACTGCATAAAATGACTTCAAGTCCGTAACTTCCAAAATTAGTTCACTACTTTTCATAAATTATTAGGTATAATTATATTTCTTTGCCATAACCCTGGAAAACCACCAGAGACAAAATGACACATACACACTGTACTTTGTAACCATGGTAAAGCATGTAGACGCAATATGTTTATGAAAAAATAGACCATTTTTGACTCAAACCTTATTATTCATTAGCTGCTACAAATTTTTGTAAGCTCTGGTCTGACATCAGCTGATGACTTGCTATTGTGTCCATTGCTATCTTTCAGGCTTCCACACTAGTGTTCTTATTATTTTATGTTACAAATGGTTTTATGATTAACTAATTAAAAAGCTAGCATTTCTGCTTCACCAACAAAACCAAGATCAACAAATCTCTACACTATTACTGGCAATGGTATGATGACAGCTTACCCTGATTGTAGAGTTTCTGAACATCTTTGATAGTCTGGATGCTAGCTGACCTTCTGAAGAGGCCCTCCACTTGTAGTCCTGAAAAAATAATTAATGCAGGTCTCATCTGTAAAAGCTGTCACTCGCTTTTTCTCTACAGGTTCAGTTGAAAGCAGAACAGAGGAAGAAGGTTTGGGAACAAAGCCACACGATACACCTTTTTGGAAATAAAGTCCTTGAGAATAGAATGCAGGATCAAATCACATTTCAGCATTGCCTACAGCACTTCGTTTAGCGTGACTCATAGAAATAATATCCTTCCTTAAGTGTTTCGGAGTGTCTCACCAACTGTAATTTTTCTTTAAAAGTAGCCTTCAATTGCACCTGATGACACTGAAGCAGGAGGTTTAGGTTTACCAGGCCACTTATGTGCCCACTCTCAATGCATGTACCTGCCAACTGAGCCCCAAACCACACTTGTAAATCTGCTGTCCTTGCCTTAAACCTTTAGCAAGCTAAAGAGGGGTATTTGCAAAGATTGCCCAAGCTCCCTCTTCTGCCAGTGGGTGAGACAAGATTTAGTCTGGGAAACATTTCATAGGTCCTTTGGATGGAGGAACCTTTGGATTTCTTACCATTGGAGAGTTAGTGGCCTCCACGGCTTAGAGGTAGTTTGGATCCGACCCTGGCTCTTTCCACCTCTCTCTGGAAGTCAGCGGGACTTAACACTCTGCCTGCCTGTAGTATTTTGAGGCAGTTCTGAAATACTTATCATAAATCTCCTGAAGGGTATCTATCTAATTGCCTTTTATGTTGTGGACTAACTGAAATGTGACTTCAGCTGCAGAGGAAAAACATCAATAAAACACATCCAATTAAGGAACTAATTCAGACCACAGCTTTCAAGGTAAGTTATTTATCTGAATTATTATGCAAAACAGGATGGAGACAAGAAGCATGACTTTTGTTAAGACTTGTGGCACTTAATGATTTTGAGTTTGGTGAAAGCCTCATTTTCCCCCCTCTTTCCTTCACTCCTGTTTGTGCTGTTCCTTCTACCCAGCAGGTAATGCAATTTGGCTCACATGTAGTCTGAATTGAAGATTTCCAGTGGAAGCAGAGTAATTTAAAATATTAGCCTACATGGGTCTAACAAGACACAAAATCGTTGACATTTTCAGAAGGGTGGCAGACCACCGACTGACTTGGAGGGACCACTGTACATTACTTTCTGTGAGTGTGGAAGAGCAGATTAACTTTTTTATTTTCTCATGCTTATTTTTCAGCAGGTAAGTAGCCAGACTGAAATACATGTTTGTGTATTTCAACTGACGTACACAACCATTTATTTACATGATCATGAATCTTTATGGTCTTCTAGAAAAAGTTTGAGTCATACATTAATGAAAGATACTCAGTCATTCTTGTAAATTCATCCAGGTTGCATGCATATTTTATACATGAAAAAATACAATGAATACATTCCTTAATGAACATTTCTTACAGAACCACATTTGGTATTGTTCATATGAATTCAGACCGGTGTACTAAAAGAACTGATAATGAACTACTGAAGTAAATTCTCATAAACATGTTTCAGAGGCTTTTGCAAAGAAACCCAAACTCTACTTGAAAGTACTCCACTGAGTAGACCCAGAGGCTTAACCGGAGTTTAACTAACTAGAGCTCCTAGTTACTTCCTAAGCATTTATGCCCTTGCCTGTTAAATTCAAGGTTGAACATTTAGCCCATGCACTCAGTTCTGGAAGGAGTACGACATCTCAAACTACAGTATCTAAGAAGAACATGTGTGGTTACTAAAGGACAAATGGACAATAATTACAATCTATTTGACCACTTGCTTTATTCCTGATCAGAGCATTTTTCAGTTGAATAAAGTTATGGTAAATAACATCACTGTAGTAAAATTGTTCCATTAGATTTATAGCGCAACCTGTCTAAAGACATGGGTTTGAAAGTGGCAGCTGTGAACAGGCTGTTGTGAACATGTCAAGGCATTACCCTCAGTGAACAAGAAATACAATCATTTCCTGGAAATTTGTAAAATTTTATGCTGCCTGTCAGTGGACTAGAGGTTTTCTGTAGAAAAAAAGTCTCAGAAAATGGACATCATAAACGCTTGCAATTCAGTTTGCAGGAATTGGTTTAATAGTTAATGTTTTAATCTGATGTGAATCTCACTGTATAAATGACAGTGTAATAAATATAAATTTTTAAGATGTTTATGCCTTTATTGGCTAAGCTTTTGAGTCTAATTAAAAACATTAATCTGTAGCGTAGACAGCAGCTGTACTTGTCTGGCCCTGCATCCCATCAATGTTACTGTAACGGCACACAACACTAAGCACTTGCTGAATGTTTTTTGGAGAGGAAAAAGCAACTTTTACTCTCAGGTGCACAAATCTGGGGAACAGGTGATACCCATGCTTCTTCCAGAATTCATTTACCAGGTCAGCTGAAACTGAAACAATATACAGCAATTTGTTTGATCACAGGTGGCAACAAGCCAACTACCAAAGCAGGTCTCTCCAATCCTTCTTACATTTGTGGGCAACCTACCCGAGCGATATGGCATTAATGAAATGTAGGTTAGTGCAATTCTTAGGAAAAAAGAAAATACTATATTCTCTTTCTAAAGTAAAAAAAAAAACTGCAACAGCAAAAGAGCCCATCTTTTTTTGCACAAAAGATACTGAGACCACAATATATTTTATGAAAAAACATGAGAAAATAATACATTTTAACAATTTTTAAATAAAGCGTGAGTCATAACTTCAGCCTACCAGTAAACAGAAATACGAGTCAACAACAATTATGCTATTGAAGGGGGAAACCGATGAGCCTGGGTACAGACACAGCCCTTTTCCAATATATTTGTCTGACTTCTGTAACACGTATTAACCGATAAGGATACTTTTTTTAGAAGACTGTGAGTCTGTTAATTGCTCTCAGTGCTTCAGCAGGGCAGGGGAAAGCTACCCGGAAACTTGATTTGAATGATGATGTTTCCCATGTCACACAACCTGAACAGCATTAGCATATGCCCCCAATGGGGTCTCAAAATAAGGGATGGGAAGGAGGAAAGGGATCTGAACTCTCTCATTGGTTATTCCACTGTGATGGATAAACACGCAGCCTTAGACACAGTCAGGAAATATTTTCTCCAATCCTGTCTCTTCCTTTTTAGTCACTGGGGAGGAGGGTAAAACCAGTTCTTGAAACTACCATAATTAAGCTAACACAAGGTGCCCACATTAAAATAAAATCAATCACTTTGTCTTCTTTTTGCAGACAAAATACATGCCAGAGCCACTAGATTTATGTGATGAGAAAACAAAATTTCCTGAAGACAATCCTAGTCGGTACAGCTCAAAGAATCCATTTTTGTCCTTTAAAAAAAGATTTTGAAGTAAACGATTTAATTTTTGTTAGTAGTGTTCTTTAACCAGGTCCCATTTACAGCATGACTCATGTCAGCTGTCTCTTTACAGAGAACTGTTTCTTTTGTGTGTGTACAAGTTGAACTATTTTGCCAATATTAGCATGGGTAACACAGTCCATAGAGAACAGCAACCCCGGAGCAGCAGTGCTTGCCAGAACACTGCTAGGGGTTGGCTGACGTGAGCAGCTAGCCTGGGCTTTCCAGTTCTGATAAACATGCAGCTGCATGTCACTCACATATCCTATCAATGCTGCAGAGCCTCTATTGAGACAACTCAGCCAAAACTGCTGCTTGCCCCTCACCAAAAAAAACGCAGACATAGAGAAAGAGTGATGAGTGGACTCTTGTTACCCTGCACTGAACTCTCCAGACCAAAAAGATCGAAGCTTTATTTTAAATAGCAAGTGCTATACAGTAAAACATAGTATGTGACTAGTGAAGGAGCCATCTGAATTCAATGAAAAGTGATTCTGCAATTGAGAACTTAACTGAGTAATTATTTAAATGTCAGTTATCATAAATGAAAACAGGCAGGCACTTCATTCCACGCTGAAATAAAATGGCATTTACCACAGTAGACAAAATTTCACAGTGCAATGACACAACTGTGTCACACTCCAAATTAATAAACTGTTGCTAAAAATACTTAAGTCCCTTCTACCCTCCCCCCCACCCCCCGATCAGTTGTCCCACAGGGAAGACACAGAAAATCAAAACTGATAAAGATAAATTAAAGCAACACATGCTGGCATGTTGCTGCAAACTTGTCAAAGAAAGAGATGAGAAAATTGCATTCTTTTTCTTTCAATCATCCTTGATTTGAGGGTTGCTGGCATCAAAAATCTTTGTTAATTTGTCTGCTTTCAGAAGAGAAATAGCAAAGAGTGAGCATCTGAATTCCTTCTGTCCCAAAATGAGTTTGGAAATGTTTCTTTTGACTGGGGTCCTGCCAAGTCTCAGGAAGTGTCCATCCTGATTTGGAAGCAGTTTTCATTAATAGAACTGATTTAGACATCTTCTTGCAGATTACCTAATTTTAGTAAGATTCCTTTTTTAAACTTAGGAGTAATTTATTTCTAATACAAGGACTGTTGAGTTTGTAGCATATTTTGATTGTCCACCTTCAATGTAACATCTCAAATGTTCAAAGTGGTGGTAACTGTGAATTTTTATGCCCAAGACAAATTCAAGATTTTTATTTTTTTAAAGCTAGACTACAGTACAAGTTTGAGGAGGAGATTGCATAGCCTTCCTTTCCCTTGTACTCTGTGCAAGGAATGCATAACAAGTGACGTCTGCAGTTTGTAAAGATGATTTGCACTGCAAGAAGGTACACAGCAGATCAAGGGCAGAAGGAGAAAGAAGGGACAGTTCCAGCCATACTGAAAACCTGAAGAGCAGCAGCAAGAACGTAGAAGATGCATCCCCCACAGAACCCACAGTATATCTGTGTCCTTGCAGTTTTGAACAGCATAGCCTCTAGCCTTTGGATTTATGAATGAATATTCTCTGTTTACAGCTGGCTCCTCTAAACATAATTTATTTACAATGCCTGAGCACCAAACCCACAAATTGTGCTTATTACAAGGTTCATTTTTATTTGATGGCACGTGAACTAGTCTTGGGATTTATCTCATCTCCACGAACGCCAGGTAAAAACATTCACATGAAAACAAAAGAGCCAAGAACTCAGGAATGTTTATATGGCCAATGTCAAGCTTTCCCAGTGTTGCATTTTTAAGAGATACTTGATTGATCACAAGAAGTGGAGGCCACAAGGCACTTGCTAAGCTGCAGCAATCCAAATATATTCAGAATGCATAACCATCCATCTCTAGCCATTCTGACTATCACCACCAGGATGTATTCATTCACATTAAAAAATGGAACCAAAACTTTCTCCATCAGCAAGATTTGTTGTGCTTCATGGAGGGGATGAGGTGGAAAGATTAATCACTGCTATTGAACAGATAAAGGACGGCTTTAGTTGTCATTCTAATCATACCATAGGACATCTATTACTCTGTCATTAAACTTCTATAGCATGGTTATTACCATTTCATTTAGAAGTCTTAGTCATCACCCAGGACCCTCCTGTGGTACCACAAGACAACATCAAACAAAAACTTTGTGCTGCAAAGCACTTCCAGTCAACAAAAGAGATGAGGTAAGAGAGAAACACTTGGCAACAGGAGCTACTGCGAGATGATTTTCCTATAGGGGACAGTTATCTTTCCCGCTTTATACTTCTGTGGTGTGATTCCTTCACCGCGTGTTTATTGTTTTATCACTTCTGAGCTGCCGCTGATCTCACATGGTCTCTTCAGTAATCAGTTCTCTATGCAATTTTTTTTTTTTTTTTTTTTTAGCTGTTTCCTTATATGGTCATTCTATAGAATGTAAATGTTACCAACTTTTGGAAATTTTAGTAATAATCACAGCAGGTTAGTTTTGGTTTTAAACTGTTTAAAACATGGACAAGCACGTCTTTTATACCTTTAGGGATACACTCAAACATAAAATACATTAACAGTAGTAATCCTACCTATTTCAAATTGGTATTTTGCATAAGACCAATATAAATGACAGCGTATCAATATTTGAGATAGGATTGAGTAACATTCCTGCCCTTTGTAACTTATTTGACATCTTCATGCAGGTCTGAACACTGCAGTTTATACCCACCATAATGAATTAAATAAAAATTCCTTTAAAAGCTGTCACCTGACCTCCAGATGTTGGGGGTGGGGGCATTGCAAACAAAATATGAATTTTGCCATGCAGTTTTATTTTTAGTGTATATCAGTACTGCACTACCAAACTCCAGGTCAGAGTTTAAAAACTAAGGCAGCATGGTGAATTGTACTAATACTGACCTAAACAAAACCACCTGCCACACACCAGTTAGCTTTAAATTATCACGATACCTTACACGCAGTCTGTAACCTGCTTTTCTAGAAAAAACGGATACGTAAGTAAAAGACATGAAAGGGAACTTCTGCTGTGACATCTTATTAGGGTTTAAAAGCATAAATGCATTTCAGAATCCTAAAGTCTGTTATGGATAAAACTACTCCGAAGGCCCCTCTCTGCCCTGCCAGTTCAGTGTGGGCAGCAGCAGCAGCTTCAGCCACTTGCACAACCCCATCCCCGAGCATTATGGAAACCATACATACAAAGAAGCATCCTCCGTAGCACAGCATTACTTACACACCTGGTTACCAGAACAGTTAGTTAGAAGTGACAGCCCCTGTTTACAGTCTCACTTCAGCACAAAATAGGTCACTGTGGACATGTGGGGACATATTAACTAGCAAAAGAAAATTAACTACCCTGCGGCATAAGTTGGGCTTCTTGGAGAAAAGGGCCTGTAAGCAAAGCATCAAGAACATTACCGCCAAAGGAATGACAACAGGTTAGAAACACTTCTGAATTGTTCTGACAAGACAGTGAATATTTAATTAAGCAGGGTAATTTCTCATGGCATGGTAGAGATAAGGTAGTACCAAAAAAAAAAAAAAAGTCTTATTTAATGCAAGTGCAAGTCAAGCCGTGCATTTATAAACTAGACAGATGAACAAGTTGTGGTTTTGAGGCTAAGCATGGGGAAAAAAAAATGTTCTCTGGTTTGCTGGTTGATGAACTGATGATTTTTCTCAGATACTCAGAACTCATTTTAGGAAATCAGTTTTTCCCTGTGAAGGTTAGTAGGAAATTAAGCACTTTTAAAATCCAGTATTAAAAACTTTAAAAACATTTTTCACTCTAAAGTGTAGCTCCTGTAGCCAGTGAAATGTCTTTCTCTTCCTTTCTTGAAAAATAACCTGAAAATTATTATCGAAATTAAGAAACAGTTTATTGTAATAGTGTATGAGGCATCAGCCATAATAGGTCTTGCTTGTATAATACAAACAGAATAAAGGAATCTCTGCTTACAGCGGATTCTTTAGTCTCTGTTAAGGTACTGGGTGACTTACTAACTGGATCCAGTGAGAGTCATCTTGCTCAGAAATAGCTATCTAAATATGCGGTTCATAAATATATGAGGAATAAATCCACACTCACTGTCAGAATATTAATTTGGCTGTTGGGGATAAGGACACGCTTGCTGCTGTCGGAGCCTGTTCAGTAACTTGGTACAAGGGGAGTTTTGGCTCATTTGTACAGATGAGGATGCCTCCACACTGGGAAGAACACTTTTGCAAACAGTGTTATCTGAAACTGAGGCAGAAAATTAAAACATCAAGGAGGAAAAATCTGACATGAAGCAATCCGTCAGAGGGATGATCGTAGTCATTAAGACGAAGGAGGCTGGGTGAACTTCAGAGACTGAACGTTTCCTTAGCCTGGTAGCATAATATTGCTGGCTGGTGCCTAGTTTGAATCCCACCAAAGCTCCTGCACCAGATCTGTTCAAGAAATTAGAGTGGATGTCAGAGGGTCTCTGACATTCCAAGAAACCTTAACTCTGTTGATGAAGCATGATTTTACAGAAGCTTCGTGATCTCAGTCAGAATTTCAGAAACCGATTTCAGGTACATTGATGTGAAAACGTAGCAATGGGAAGGAGGAGTGGAAATACTGCACCTAGGGTGAAAAACAAAACCCACTCCCTGCTAATTCTGTGAGGCTGGAAACTATGCCAAAATCAAATGGAACAGGGTAACGACAGTGAATTTTTGTCACTTCCGGAAGATGAACTGAAGCTTTCACCGTGCTCACGGCCACGTCTGGAGTGCAAAGAATGCTGCCAGTCAGCCTGCCGGGGCTGTCAGCACGGGAACCGACACTCGCTGGAGCTGATGGCAGAATTGAGATATTCCAGATTTAGAGAAAGAGTTAAAATCATAGCAGACAGCAGGTACAACAGATACCTGCACACTTATAATCAAGCGCAAAAACATGCATGTCTATCACCTACTGCTTAACAGCCTTTGCATGGCAGGTACTTGGCTTTCAAGCATCAGCTGACTGAGAATGTCAGCAAACACTCTACCTGACAAGCCATCTCTCCTTAGAAATCTGGTTTGTGGAGATCTCCTTATGACAGGGAATATGACAGCTCTGAGCAAACCTGGGCTTAGTTGGAAAATACTAATGCTGACAGAGCCCATGCCCTTCCTTCCTGGGGGCACAGACAGACAGAGAGCGGGGGGCAAAATGAGACAGTCCAGCTACCAAGTGCACAGGCTGGACTACGTGTCGGTAGCCAATGTTACCGTGCCGCTGACTTGCGTAGATGCACAAAGTAGGACAAGGGCTTTGTTCAGAAGTATCACCATATTTCTTCAGAGACTATCCTTTACAAACTGTGCTGATACTGCACTGAACAGATGAATTTGTAGCCAAAAAAAAGATGAAGTTTGGAGAAAACCCAAGGATGATTACTGCTTTCAGAATAACAAAGATTTCATCTTGGAGAAATTCTGCAATGATAAAGTTGAGCCAACTCTTTTTTTAATCACAACCATGACAGCTAAAACTTGCTATTTTTTGCTTGTACTGTGCAGTTGGCATTGCTGCTTCAGAAAACTGGGTATCTGGGCTGCACTCAGCAATGTTGAGAGGGAAGAGTATGGGGCTGGTGCAATAGCGATGAGACAAAAGACTCAGAAAGAGCAAAAGACACGGAGGAGGTTTTGTGTCAGATCAGTGCAAGAGCTACTACTTAGTGGTCACCAGTACAATATAATAATGGCTACAAACCTCATCTTTCTTTAAAATCTTTAAAGAGGTCTAAGGAAATGCCAGATAGGCAAAGCTCTCCTCCCAACCACAGCCAAAAGTTTAAATAAATTAACATTTTAGTGACTAAATTTTCACTCAATTTCTAAGTAATAACAGCTGTGAGAAGAGATGTCAGAGCACATTCGTCCTCATTTTAGCTCTCTTGACTCCTATGATTAGTGAGGAAGAGGTATTTGCGTATTAAGATAAGGTAAATATACGTAAGTGATTGTTTCATAACAATTTTAAACACAAAAAGTCTGGCTTTCATCTGCAGATGGGGCATGCGCTGACACACTACACAAGCTCTAATTATCCACTTACAATTATAATTACAGGGATTGTTTCAAGCTGCCAATCACTTGCCTTCAAAATACTTAGTAGTGAACTATTTACATTCCCTGTATCCAACTGTAACATCTGATACAAGCTACACCTGCAACGTTTTCATCATTGGCACCAGTCTGGAAACAGCACATCCAAACAGCTTTATGGGCTTGAACAGAAATCCTGATTTTGGACCAAGAGGCCTTCCATAAAGTCTATTAGGAACTCTTCATCTACTGCAGATCAGCAGGTACCTTTAATAGCAGAACTGGCCCCAGTCCAGTACTTGGGTCTTGGCTGCTGCAAGTACTTTGAAGATAAATCAGCAATTTCAAGAGGTGAGGAGCCAGCTGCTCCGTATGCAAGCATCCCTATAGATGCTATGCTCCACTGCTTGCAAACTGGAAGCAGGTATCCACTGCAGTAGATCTCTCTCTCATTCTCCTATGCATATCATTAATAGTTTCTCTTAAGGTATGAAACCCAAACAACAGTAAAATAGGCAGTTACTTAATGTTCTTATTTACCATGCAGTAAGCTGACATACAAAGGAGTGTAGCCTAGCAATGAGGGCAAGACACCAAGTGTGTAGTCTGTCATTTAAATCAGTATGATCTTGCACTGATTTAAATGAAGACAGTATTTCTCTTGAAAAATCAGCAAAAAAGCCATATTTTTCTTGCCCCACCCCCCCTCGTCTTCACAAATGTGAAGCTTCTTCAGCACAAGTTTTTAAAATGTTTGAAATTTCTCACAGTTCAGATGAACTCAGACCAAACCCTAGTAGCGATAGTTAAAATGAACCGAGATCAATGATGCATACTATTTGAAGACTGAAAGCAAAATTTACCTTGTTGAGAATGACAGCTCAAGGATGTAAATTAAGAATTGGGAATATTCTGGGATCTAGGTTTTGGGTGAGCCTGCCTACAGTAGAATATAATTACTCAAAATTTGTATTTTGTATATTTACTATTATATAATGCTGCCAATACAAACAGCTCTTTAAATGAGAAAAATCACAGATAAAATTCATATAACAGCAATATAGAGATCTGAGACTGTTTTTTATCTTAACAAAAATCATGCTGCTCCTCAAAATTTGTTCAAACACCAACCAAACTTAATGACATATTAAATGTCAGTGATGTTTCCTTTTTTTTAAAAAACAAAACAAAACAAAAAACCACCCAAAAAAAACCCCAAACAAAAAACTGAAACAAATACATTTTGATTTTCTTCACTTGACACACTTATTAAAAATTCACACCCTTCTTTCAGGGATCTTAGGAATCATTCCCAGTTCTACCACTGTGTAATGTTGTGCCATCATATAACTGTGTTATGGTCTGTTTCTGTTCTGTCACCTGTAAGATAAATGTACTTAGGCTATATATCTAGTACTGTAAGATTTAGCAAACATTTGTGGCTCTAAGGCCATGGAGCACAAAGGTCTACGGAAATGTTGCTGTGATTGCCTTAAAGATCAGGCATCAAAACATAAAAATCACCTTACACTGGGAAAAGGAATTTCAAGACTGCAGCCTTAGCTCTGACTTTCTCCCTGTGTGCACCTTTGTCCCTGTGTAAGGAATACAGTGCACTTACCCTACAGATAGCACCTGATATTTGGTCCTTTATGTTGGAAAGGTACGCACTGGAGAGCTCAGTGGCATAGCCAATGGTTCAAAGTCTACCTTCTCTTTGCCCTGTACATGAAGATGATACACAGAACCCTGATTTGGATGCTCCCATTTTAATTACGAGTCTTTATAATCTATCTCTCTATATAAAGTAACTATAGATAAGAACTGCAGTCAAAGGGTCTGTAAAAGCCAGTAAAAATATTTTGTGAAGGGAGGACTTCAGGCTTACTCCTGTAAAACATGGTTTTTCAATTAGTTTTTATAACTACCGGTTCTATAGAAACAGAACTCATTGATTTTTACTGGGAGTTCTACCTAAAACCAACAATGTGACATGGGTTGATGATGTGTGTGTTTCAGGACCTCTCTCATTTGCTATCCCCTAATTAATCTTAAGAGCAAAAAGGTTTTGAAGGCTTTTTTCCCCATAGTGGGACTATAATCTGATAATAAGCATTCCCTATCCATCAAAGCTCTCAAGGCAGTGCCCAACTGCCACTCAAGTTTCCAGAATATAAACATGTCCTGTGTAGCTGTGAACTTCGCTGAATCAGGGGCTGAGTGTTATATAGTTTCATACTATTGTCCTTGTTCTGAAAGGCACATCCTCTTTTGACAAACTCACCTTTTCTTTTTAGGTAGGACACAGTTTCCTTCATTACTGGGGGGATTAGTTCGCCTTTATTTTTGTCCTTGATACTGTTAGAAAAAAAAAAAAAAAAAAAGTAACAGCCTTTAAATAGTGTTTATATACAAAGACTTGAAACAAAGACAAAACAGTTTCAGCAAAAATCTGAGAGATATCCAAGAGCATACATTAAATTCCACAAATTAAGGAGCCTGCACTAAACACAAGAGGCCTCCAACAGACACTGAACAAGCCATTGAAACAAGCAGCTTGGACTTCTATTCAAAAAGCCATTCCTAAACACTTTCTTCTTGCTAGAAAAGCTGTTACAACTGCGATGGCACCAGAGTAATAAATGAGTGCTATTTACTGTACTGAAGGGGAGTCAAGGGCAGAGCAGCAGAATGATGTTCCAGGCTAACTTCGCCCCCACTTGATACTGGTTTTGCTCTGGTTTTCTTCCCCTCATTTGCCATGCCCCAGCAGGGCTGCATTTAACCACGATGCAATAACCGTGGTGGTGGCGGCTCAGCTCAGATTTGGTTGGATGCTGTCGGTGGAATTGGGTTTCAAGGCAGCTTAAAGGCAGGCGAGGAAGGAGTTTGCAGCCAATGCTTCATAGTAAGTCTTGATCAAGGGATGCTGCAAGTTTAGGAGCCTTTTATCATGCAGATTTTTCTTTGTCATTTGTCTCTTTTTAAGCCACAGTGTATGCATAATTAAAAGGATATTGTACTATTTATTTTGAAGGCAAAGTGATGCAGCAAGATTATTAACGCTTTGAATGATTCCCATGAAATGAGATTTCTTTCTCTTTCATGAGTGAACAGTTGAGGCAAAAAATCGAACATAGCATTTTCTTGATCTAGACAGCAAAGAAAATTCTGCAATTATCTTCCTTATTTTTTTAAAAAAAGGCTTCGGCACTTTAAAAAGCGTAACAAAAGAGACGGTCAGTATCTGCTGAGTATTCTGCTCCATTTTTATAGCAATCAACAACAACAAAAAAAAGCCCAATCTCAGATTTTAAATCAGACTTAATATATATTTACATGTACGATTTCATATTTGATATTTAAAAGGTGACCAGCTTTACTGACAAACTCTAAAGGACCAGCACAGAATGGTGCAGACATCTGTGACTGTATCATGAGAGGCTGCAAATGCTCATTTACAGAAAATGCGAGATGTTTATACAACATGTAAATATAGTCTTAATCTAGAGCTACTAGCTGAGGTTGCACCTGCAGAGGAGAATGATTCTTAGAGCCTTTTTCTTTTTACCAGGTACTGTGATTAGTTCTGACTAGGCTTGCTTATTCGTTTATTAATATAAACCAACTGATAATAACGAGTGTATTTGATACAACTTCTGTACCACTGTTGCATGGAAGGAACAATCCAGTATTATATTTTGTTTACACTACACATAAAAACTACTTCAAAATAAATGTTACAGCAACATAAATCAGCATGGAGGGGTAGGGAAATTGCCCCCCACACCCTGCTTTGCCTTCCATATGCCTGTGAAGTGAAGGAAGTTAGAAGAAGGTATGTGGACTGGCTAGTTTTACACGTCCAAGCTTAGGACATTGGTCACCCCCAGCTTCACATGCAGGGCTGGTAGGGGCATTCCTCCAGTGGGAAAGACTCAGAGCAGAATCATGACTTATTGTGCTGGTTTTGGCCAGGAGAGAGTTAATTTTCTTCATCGTAGCTGGTATGGG
The DNA here is from genome assembly GCA_035590215.1 of Microhierax caerulescens. Lineage (NCBI taxonomy): Eukaryota > Metazoa > Chordata > Aves > Falconiformes > Falconidae > Microhierax > Microhierax caerulescens. Next base: position 14,938,869 of record JAVJGJ010000057.1, read on the forward strand.
GCTGTTTTGGATTGGTGCTGAAAGCAGTGCTGGTAATTCAGGGATGTTTTAGCTCCTGCTGGGTGGTGCTTGCACAGTG
>JAVJGJ010000057.1:14945140-14958699 GCA_035590215.1 Microhierax caerulescens
TTTTTTTTTGCCCCCCCCCCCCCCCCCCGCCTGTTGGACAAAACTGAGAAATTTTTAATGAATGTTTAGTCACTTTTTGCTCTTCTAGTTTTTAATTATAGCTCTGGAAAGCAAAGGTATTAACCAGTATAAAGTGAAAAAAAAGTAAATGAGGAAGTATTACCAGAGAGAGCATTGCCTGCAGTTTTTAGGGAGGCACATGCAAAAGGGTATGGCTTTACCTTCCACAGCCAGAAGTCATCGGCATACTGTTATCAAATCTTAGCAAAATTAGGCCAACTATGAGGGCTTTGGATAAATCCCATTCACCAACATTTCACTGGCTGAATAAAACTCACCATCCCAGAAGTACTGAATCCAATGAAACCACAGGCCTACGGGCCTTGTAATTTCTTTTCTTAAACTAAAGACTCCACAGAGAAACAGTCCTTTAACTACAGCAGCTATGTCACAGCAGCAGCCCTGACAGCACAATTTTTACTACCTGTAATGAAATACACAGCGCACATATTCCCATAAGGCTATACAAAATAAAATCAGCGTCCCCCTGTAGGTCTCTCCAGAAAAAGGGAAAAGCCTCACCCAGAAGACGACTTCAAACCTCCCTCTTTGCTAGACAAGCAGGTCACTGCCATTTTGCCATTAGAGTCTATAGAGACCATAAAAAGAGAGGGAGCAAACCCAACTCATTCATTAAGATGAAAGTTGATACTTCTTTTGGTGCACATTTTAGAAGCTCCCAACACCTATCATTCCCTTTCCTCTGTTAACTTTACCTTTCTCCAGTCTAAATTAGTTCCTTTACTTCTCATTCAGAAGTTGTAGGGGACTTGTTTATTTGTAATTTTTAAGTGGTGACGCCTCACCATCTTTTCTGAAAGAGGGAATCTGGACACAGATAGGCAAACAGAAGGAGTGAATGTCCCCATGCACACCCATTTTGGACACCTGAGTGCTGTGAACTACACGCACACACGAAGGGCATCTTATCCGTCAGCGCTTCCATTGCCAGCACTGGACCTCTGTGTCAAAAATGATAGTAATGCCTCACTCTGTGTTTCCCCACCCACAGATCTTGCGCAGAAAAGCTCCTTAGGGAATAGCCACCCTGTTTATATTTAGGGAAAGCTAAGGCATGCAGCAAGGACATGATTTGCTGATGGCAACACAGCTGAAAAGCAGTAGAACCAGGAAGGGTGGCCAGTACACCCTCACCACATGTAGCCCAGCGAAAGACACTGTTTACTGTTTAGGCACAGTCACAGAAATAAAATATGACTATCAGATGGTAAAAGTGGCACACAACATGCTGTCTGATCACAGAAGCCTGTGAGAAGTTCCATAGAGCTGCCTGAGCAGCCAGGATGAGCTGGAGGCACACAGAGAGCGTGCCCTGATGCCTGCTAACAGACCTGGGTTTACTACTGCAGCACCAGCATAAACCATTGCCCTCCTTAATGACCCAGTGGAGCCCACCTAAAAGGTATTCTCTGAATTAGGGAAGTGAGTTAACCATGTTTCAAGAGGTAGGTTGAAGTCTAAAAAGGTATCATAAAAGTTAATGTCATAGTAGCTCTTACACAATAGATATTGATTGTACTAATTTCAGGCCTTCCAGAGAGGACTAATGCTTAACATTTAACCAGGGGAAAATTAGATTTTATATCTCATTTACAGCTGAATCATTAGAACCAGAAAAGTAGACTGGGAGTGGGAGGGGATTTGACAAATGTCCACGTATCAGACAGCCTAAATTGCCTTTGCTGAATCTGAACAATATTCTTCAGCTGTTTTTGAGAAGGATGCCATAGAAAGATGACAGAAATGACCGTGGGTAGGAAGCTAGAAAGTTTTGTGGGTTTTTTTTGTTGTTTTTTTACCAAAATTGAATTGTGCAAGTACTACTGCCATCCCATTCCTTGTGTAAAGTAAATCATTTTTTATACCACATACAGTGCTGTAATCTATGTAAACAGCTGTCAGGGCATTTCTGGAAGAGAGTGATTTTATTCATTTCATAAAACTCTTATCAGAACAATATGTGAGCAACAAAAAAACCCCAATATATAAAGGCTCAAGCATCCATTTTAGCTTTATGCAGCCATTTTGGGGCCTGAAGGTTTTTTCTGGGTTTTGCTATCCACCGTCTAAATGTCTTCAAAACACTTTCATACTGTCAGCAAGCACCAGCAACAGATTAGCTCAGGGCTCTGTCATATATGGGCAAATTCTTGACCACTGGGAGAAAATTTGTGCAGCTATGCTAGCACTAACTACCACAAAAACTGGAAACACGAAGACCAGGCAGGTCACTGGGACTATGAGAACTGTCCTGAATTCATAAAACCTACTGTCTAGCCTTGGAGATCTGTGGCTTTCAAAGAGAATGAGAAACTAAGCATATAATAAAATATCTGCAGACATTCCGTCTGGTGAATCTGTGCATTACAGAAGGCTGCAGGGTATAGAAAACTCGTATTTTAGAAATCACGTGGCTTACTATTGCAGGCTGACTCCAAATTGCTGAGTAGGTAGAGGTGGCCGTGGTGGAGGAACCTTAACCCCAGATGGCAGTTTTCCCTTCTGTTTCCCCCGAAGATTTTCATCATGTCTGCAAAAATAAAGAAATCATTGATTTTCTGTGCACCATAGCCGACAGACTATCTATCTATCTATATGAACAGCTATGGTATTGCTCACGATGCCAGTCTCCTTACAATAGTGTGTATACTGCAGGTATTACAGAACTTGCATTTAATTTAAGCATTAGGGAAATTTTTACATAGTATTTGTTGGTAGAATACTTAAGCAAGACATAGATGAGCTCTTTTGCTTCAGCCAGTGGAGCACAGTAATAAATGTGTCCAAAAAATAGAAACACACTATAATTTAACAGCAAAATTCAAACCTATTTGCTACTCAAAATACAACTCCCCTTTCTTTGGCAACCATGCAATCCAATTTATAACCTTCGAGCTGTAAGGTATTTTCTGTTACTCCATATTTACACAAAAGATGTGTAAAAACCCACCAGGCATCAATAACAGTCATAATCAAAGCTTCCAGTTACTTTCATTCAGCAGTGACATAAAATCACTTCCTGTCAGTACATCAAAGCATTTCCATGTAAAGCGCGTGTTGAAAAGATTGTTATTGATACTAATACTGGCACTAGACAATTCCAGCCCTATGCATTTATTTTTCTTTTCCTCTCCTGCTCTCTCCAATACTTCTCCCTAATACATATACACACAAACCCCATATAAAAGTAATAACTTTTTTTTTGTTAGGATCCACTAACAAAAGACATACCCATAAAGTTTAAAATCAATCGACACTTCGCTAAGCAAAAGGAAGTTACTTAATCTGTTACAATATGCAAGCAAAGACATCAGAATTATGGTTCTACCCATGAACGTCACGTGATACTCATAAGCAGTAATGACATTCAGACTGGTTTTGCTAACACTCACATGAAGCTGCAATTATACTAAGACAATACTCCACAGCTGAGATGGAGATGTTCCACATCTGCAGAAAACTATAGAGAACACTATAAACACCTGATGCACTTCAGCATGTCTTTGATGACAATGTGGGTTTCAGAATTAAACCCAACCAAGCACAAACAGGTGAATTAGACTTTTAATCATTGAAGAAACAGGATTAGATTCCGCTTGGAAGACAGTGAACAGGATGAAACTCTACCTGAGAAAAGGTGAGAACATATTTTAAACTTGCCACATACCGGATGACTTCTTGAGGGATATTTAACTGGTCATATTTGAGATGCTCTCTCAGGTCACTTAAACAGTTCAAGTAGGTGATTTTTTTCCCAAACTTATGGCTGAAAAAAAAAAAAAAATCACAAAAATATGAAAATCAGCATGGGAGGAACATTTATGAAGGGTTTTGTTTCTATTACAAAAATGTAAGTGCTGATGCAACTCAAAATTAGACTGTAATTGAAGCAGCAGGAGACATAAGATGTATTTCATTTCACATGATCAAACATATACAGTGAATGCCTGAGAGTCTGATTTGAATAAAAATAACTGACTTCCATCTGAATGTTTTGTGATTTACATAGATATGAAAAACACCGCTTTAAGAGCCACTGAAAAACAGGTTTCACACAGCATTAGAAAGCTCACTAAAAGAACTGTTAACTTTGGAGAAAACATTACATCACCAACAGAACGACATTTGTGTTACTTAGGTATTCATCCCTGCCAAAAGACAAAATAATGGGGCTGCAGGCACAAACTTTCAAGTAGTAAGCAACAGGCAAGATTTTCATAGCATGGATAGTGTATATCCTTGAAGTGTTGGGCCATCAGCTTTGTCTATTTTGAATAGGGCTGTGTAGCTGCTAGGAAACATCCTAAAAATAAGATTTTTCTATGAGTTGTACGAAACAGACTTTCAAATTTGAAGCACCAAGTATCACTAGTTAGGTCTTGAGTTTCAGCCAGAACACACTACAGGCTGAGATGTTCCAACAAGGTTCAGTGATACATTGATACACATGACCTGAAATAATTTCATTTTTTTCCTGTAATGAAGTTTCAAGCAAAATAATAGGTAATTATGGTAAAAAGTGTACTTTGCTGCAGCTTAATTCGATAGTAAAATTGGAGAAAAAGTCTCTCACAAGTTATCCCTGGATTGTCAAATATACATACACACACGCCCTCTAGTGGGAGACGGTACAAATATAAGTCACTTCGGCATTTTAGAAACTTGATTGAAATGAGCAAAATTTTGCTAACAGGCAAGCGATTTTGGGACAGTGACAGATACAACTTCAGAGCTCTTCACTGTGCCTTTTATCCAAAACACCTTGTGATTTCAACATCTTACCTAAGCCACCTGTAACTAATCACCTCTGGTAACACAGGACCTGTTACAAACAAACAATTTGTAACTAAGGTGTGGGCAACTAGGAATTATTGCTGTTCCTTAAAAATGCTACATACCCTAAACACATATTATTTTGAGAACAGGCAGGTGGCTTCTGTTAGCTCACACACAGAAATGTGCTCTTCTTACAGTTCTTTTACAGTTTGGAGAAAATACGTTTCACTTAACACATTATCTTCCTGATAATCTATCTCTCTTGAGACTGGAAAGGAGATCAGTCAACCTCTGGAGCTTGGAAAATTTAAAGGATTTACATTTTTTTAAAAAAATTCAAATACCAATATGCTAAAATGCTTATTACTTTTGTTCTTCACTCTAATAATTCTGTCATTCATCCAGCTCTTGGCAAACAAGTTCATGTAGTAGTACTTAGGCTGTGTACTAACAGGTACCAAATGTACTAACAAACATCTGAAAAATACATGCATGTTTCTTGATAATGAAGTTTATTTTACATCTGCTATTTTTATTAGAAACACTATCTGCAAATGAGTCTGGGCTATAATTCAGCTAAGAGAATTTTTCTCCTTTCTTTTTGTGAACTTTGGTTTAATACTGACACTTAAAGAATGATCTGCTAAGATAGATTATTCTAAACTGGAAGGAAAAGGTACTGTGAACAAATTTTAAGTTGTATCATTCTAGCAAACTAACAATGTTAAGAAGTTTTAGTCTTCATGAGAGTAGAATTTAGGCACTTTCACACTTCAGTTTTAAAATTGTATCCTTATGTCTTCCCTTACTTGCGTCAACCCAAAGCAAAAATGCATGTAAGCATTTGGCAATTAAACCATTTTAAGGAGTAAAGAGTTTTCCTCCTAGCTTCAGCTAATTCCTGCCTTCTGGCTTATGGGCCTTTTCAGAGTTTACTCATACTTTCAATTATCTTGTCAGTCTTCGTGTACAAATAGTATAGTTTTGCTTCTGTTGCTTACATATTTTAACAATGGAGAGTTACTAAATTAGACTCAAAACAAATATCCAGGTACACAGTGGTAAAAGTCAAGTACAAACAGGAACAGCCAGTCCTGATGAAAGCAGAGTGTTCTGAAGGTCGGGATGATGATGTATCTAAGATGGCAAGCCCCGTTAAATTGTCTATGCTAGATATGAATGCTTAAGCTTATCAGGATCACTCATTTTCACATTCAAAGGAAACAAAGAAATAATTTCTAGTGTACTATGCTGTTCCAAGAAGAAAAGTATTCATCTTACACAGACATAGTAAGATCCAGGGAAAATTGGTATTTGGAATAGGTACCTGTAAACTTTTCTTTTGTAAGAATTAGCAGCCAATTATTAATTTCAGTCAAATAGCACAGGTGTTGTCCAGCTGTGGCTCCACTGAGTGTATTAACAAGCACAGACTGAAAACCATCCAAGTCCCAAAACTGCTTGCCTGGAGCTATTTCCAAGGAGCTCTCAGCTGCCTCTGAGAAAGAAGTTGGTTTCACCTGAGTGTTGTGATGTCCATTGTGGTTTTCTGTGTTTACTGGTATTTCTTTTTAATTAAAAAGTTCTCCCTACCCATCCTACAGCACACATCAGGAACAAAAGAAATCCACCCCCACTCCCGAGGCACCACCAGCTACTGGACACCCTGCTTCTGTCACACTTCTCACCATTGCTCTGTGTCCTGGATATCTCACATTTATTATACAACCAGTTAAAATAAAGATTTATAGTTAGTCTTCTTGTTTCGAGAGTGACATATTCTGGAATGATTTTTAGCAGTAATTACTTTTTGTTTCCACATGCTTCTTACATGTTCTGATCTGTCTAGAAGTTAAACTTCCCCTTTCTAATTAATTAGCTTTCTACCAGTCAGAAATTGTATCAATTGCAGGTTACTGTAATGGACATTTTTAGTTGTTTCATTATGGCTTCTCAAGATAAGCTGTTTTCATCCTCCAGCCCTGAAGACGTTCAAAATACAATCTGCAAAATGTTGGAACTACATTGAAAGCGACAGAAGTTCAGGAGCAGAAACTAAGAAAACCAACCATTTAGCACTTAGCAATACGTGCCCATTGTTGCTGGTTCCCTGTAGATGGCATCAATTTTTACCATGCAAAGGAAAGGAACACACCAGTAAAACACATCCACCTTCACCATTATACCCTTCATCTCAAATTCTTGTGGCCACTTCAGGGCTTATCCATTAACTTTGAACACACAAGTAGTATCATTCCTATTCATCTCAGCACTTGAGATCAGACCAAAGGTTAACCATTCACTCTCTGCTTTACTGTACCACCTAGTTAAGTCCAGACACGGACCCAGCTCTATTGTGCTAAGTGCTGCCAAACAGGACAAAAAAAACATTCACAGCCCACAGAGTAACTATGTTTTAAAGTGATATTTACTTTAACATACCTGTAAAACTACTATGAATTGAGACTCCCTTCTCTTAGAAAGAAAAGAACTCTATCCTATTATTCATACCCAAGCTTACGCTCACTTTACTCATTACTGTCCAAGACAGTTTAAATGGGTATTGTGCTGTTACCTGACATATTTTACCTCAAGTCTCTTAAAAAGTAACTTTATTTGAGAACAAACCATCCTTAAACTAAACAGGAAAATCTATTGAATAAACTGCCAAGTACCTTATAAGAGGTTTAAAGATATTCCACAGAATTTTTATGAAGTTGGTCGGATGTACAACATAGAGTGCTTTAAGGTTTTTCTTATACCTAGGAAAAGAAAATGAAATTGTTAGAAGACTGTTGAATATCATAGACAGGAGAACTGAATAGCTACAACTGAATGGGAGGTATTACAGGAACATTATGCAGCATTCTTTTCAAATACATTAAAAAGACTTAATTCAGAAGAAATAGAATGTAAAATGAAAAAAAATATTCTAAAAAATGGTCAGTTTTGACAATACAATAGTAGGCCAAGATAATACTATTATATTCCTAACCAATGTCTGCTGTTGCATAGATTTAATATTGAGGGACAGAAGGGAAACTATGCAGCTTGAAAAAAATATTGAGAAGAGAACAAAGAGTCTATAAAAAAATCTGTGATATAAAAAAGTATTTTTTCATGTCCCTTTATTTTCTGCTTACAAGATTTTAATGTTGGAGAAAAATTTTGATTTTTCAGATGTAAAATGTATATATAACTTTTATTTCTACTACTGTTTTTGTCTTGTTTTGCTAGTAATTACTAAAGGTGAAGCCAACTACACACTGTTTTATATTGGACAGTCCCCTTTGTATGAAACAAAACCCGTTCACCATTATAGCTTTGCTTGATTCTACAGTGTGGCATCATGACACATAAACAATAGATTCTAGTAGGCTGGAAGTGAAAGGGAAACCAGGCTGCACAAAAGGACTCGGCTCTTATTTAACACTATTTCAAAATGGAATTGAGAAACACTCATATTGTAATGAAATACCCTGCTTTTATATATAAATTGTTGCTTATTACATTGCCACGTTTGCTTCCCAGTAGGGAGCACCCCTCCCAAGTGTTTACCACTCACTGTTGGAAACAACGAGCATGGAAGAAAGTGATCATGAACTCCCAAGGAAAACCTTCTTGTAACAGGTTATGGTAAGAGGGAGAAAAGGGATTAATGCAGCAATTACATCAGTTTTTCCTTTGGGGCTTTAACTGGGCCCATGTGTCTTTGAATAAAAAAAGCATTGTTTTCACTAAGTCACTATCATGCACAAGCAAACAACTATCCCTGTATGACTGACACCACTGTGGATAAAAACCCAAAATCAACAACAAAAACGAACAAGTAAAACATCTGAGTTGCTTTACTTAAGTTTCTATGTTAAGCTTGTTTTGTACCTTGAAACAATGGGTATAAGCCATTGCTTCTGTGGAAGTTTACATACTTCATCGTTTCCTAGATTACAATTAAATGCCCAAAACACTTTACTGAGACTTTGTTCTAAACCTTCAAAGCAAAATTATTCTGTCTTTCATGATGCTAGCTAATTACTATCATCCTTTGCACTCTCCTCCATCCTTCCTTTCCTCTGACCTCAAAACACACACACAAGAAGAAGTCTGGGAGGTGCTGTTGTTTTATTTTTCTCTGGCTAGTACAGCTGAACATACATGTTGGGCTGTGAATATTACTTTGAGCTTCTCAATGATAGAATGCTAAGAAGTTTCAACTATGAATAAAATGATGGGTGTACAGTTTTGTCCAGATGCCTGGGGTTCTCTGTTCCTCTTTGGCTCTCCTGCTCTCTGGGTCAGGGTGGGAAGAACAGAGAGAACAGATATTTTAGCATAACTGAGAAACACATTATGCACTTGTAAGCATAGCAAAAGGCAACAAAGAAGATACTGCCCTTGTACTGCATCTACCCATACAACAACTGCAAATTTGGCTTGGGATTCTCCCAGAAGGGAAATAGTATGATGCTTAATTTTCAGGAACTGTCAGTGCATTACAAAAAAACATTATTGTAGTCCAAATCTCTCAAAGACAAAATATAAGAGATCCTGTGCCTTTGTCCTCCCTTACCCCATCTCAGAAAGAACAGGTGCACTTGTACTAACAATATTCAGAAACCTATAAGCAAAAATAACCTTTTTTGGTCTGTTGCTGAGTGGAGAGCAGCAACTCACAAAAGCAGTTAGAAGCTTCAGGTGACAGTTTTCCACCACCACTCCGACAGCTGCTATGTATAACCTCATCTTCTTGCTTAATGGGTTTTAGAGTTTCAAGAGGTTATTGGGTGAGACTCAAAAGAACCTGAGCTGTGGCACTAGACTACCAAAAGGTGTTGTGTACATCTTAACTTGAATTTTCAAAGCAGGTTTAGGTTTTTACTGGGACTGCTCCCAGACTAGTCTAGGAATACCCAATAATCTTCTTCATGGCATCTTTTTTGAGATTCACTTCTTGTTCCAGCTCTAAAAATAGAAAAATCAGACACGTATGATCTACCCCCTGCAACACACACACTCTCATTCTCAGGAAAGAGCTGTATTTTTGCTTTCAGTCATGTTGCCCTCGAGGTCAACTTAAACAAGTAACAACTTGCAAACAAGTAAAAGACTAACTGATTTCAATAGGAACTTTTTTCTGTTTCGTTGGTAAGTGTGCACTTTCAGAGAATAAACATCAGAACTTTAGTTTCCGCTACTAAAATGCCATTTATCTAGGAGCTTTGGCCTCAGCTACACCCTAACCAATTAAAACACAAAGTCATGAGCCATAGCCATCGTTACTCCAAAGGTCAGGCATATATGAGCACAGCGGTCCCTTCAGGGCTTTACACATAACAACCAACAAACGCTGCAAGCCCAGTGAGATACTAACTGTTAAAAACTCATCCTTCCTTTTTTGTACACAGCCTAGCCTTGGGATGATCAAAGGTTCAAAACCAACTGTGAGATAATAGAGAATGACAATCAGTAAGATGTCACAGGTATCTTGTTGAACAGTGCACAGAAAAGGCAAAGGCTCTTGGTTTTATTCCTGTCGTCTTGTACCTTTGAACAACCACCGCAGCACCCAGGCCGTTCCTTAGTATTGCACAGAAGTCACTTGGCAAGAGAGCCAGCAGCACTGATATCATTATAAGAATTGGCAAAATGAACTCAAGTTAGCTGTGGGTGGATCAGGAAAGATCCATTTCCTTCATGGAAGTTAGTCACAGACATTACACAACCAAAAGAGTAAACCACGTATTTTGGACACATACTTCCTGTCAAATTCTTTGTAGGCTGTTTGTAACCATTTCAGGGATGGTTTATTCAGACTCTTCAGGCCATAGTGAAAGTAGACAACTGTATAGTCATTCTCTACATACTGGTCCAGAGTATACTTTAAGTACCTAAGGAAAAAGATAACATTATAGTTTTAAGACCATCTACTGAATGAGATTTTTAAAGTAGTCAACTCAGAAAGAAAATGTGCTGGTTTTGCACAGAACACTACTGACTGCAAATTCACATTTGCTTCAACGTATTTATCTAACAAGTTATTCCTCTGGTGGCAGTGTTGCCAGTAATTCCACATCACTGCAAAGCCTGATATTTGAAAGAACATTTAGTTACAAAAACCATGGTGCTCAGGAATCACTATAAGATGAAGATAATATGGGATTTCATTTCCCAATAAATTTTTTAAAAGATGTATTTTAATGGACAGCAATTTTTATTCTGCTTTCTTCTGGTCTTTGTAAATTCTTTCCTTTTAGCCAGGCAAAAAATATCATTTTGAGTTTTCAAAATAGTATAAAATAAATCTTGGGTTTTCCTCTCAATTTAAAACTTTCTCAAGTTTTGAAAAATCCATTACCCCTCATTACTGCCACTTACCATTTGTTACTGTAAACTGTTTTCTTGGCTGTATTTGCCTTTCCCTTGTTTGTACTGTGGGCACTGCACACATAGATCACTTCCCCTAAAACTAATTTAAAGAACTACACTACTTATCCAATCTTGAAATAATACTTCATGTTTTATAAGCAGATTTCTGAGTGTTCATTCTTTTTATGGTATAGTTTAAGATGCTTTTCTCTTCGCTTTCTCTTACAATTGAGAACACTGCACGGCCTATTACACAGCTCAATGATTCAAATAACGCAATGATGAAGCAGTACAATCTGGCCTCATGTCTTGCTGTGTCAGATTTCAACTTTCTCATGCCATCTCAATGCTATCTTATTATTCTGCGACAGAAACCCAGCTATTGCTCTTAATTGTATAGAAACAATTTTTATTCAATAAAATAAGATAGCTCCATGTGCCATTTATTAGGCTGTGGCTTTCTGCAAGTATCAACACCACTGGCTATCCACCTTTGCATGGAAAAGCCCATAACTTCACTCTTATGCTGTAGTCACACAATCTCATTTATCTGCTTATTCCCTCAGCATACTGTAAATCTTAAGACTCCAAATCGCCTGGGACAAGGACTGCCATTGCAATTAATATGATGCTGTTTTGACTCCTGACTTAAGTATTAATGGTATTTTTATGGAAGTAGTAGTAGTAGTAGTAATAGTCATTCAAGACCTTTTTTAAAAGAGTTTGAAATTAAAATAGACCTAAACAGATACTCTCACAGACAGAGTGCCTCGTGTTTTATTTTGCAGCATGTAAATTCCTTGGCGCATCGTATTCAGAAAGCCTGCACTTCTCAAAATAATTGAGAGAGTTCTGCAGGCATAAAATAACCAGTACTTTTGTACAGTCAATTACCTGTTCCAAGGCTGTAACAGAATTGCAGGGACATTACAAAAGCTTTACCAAAACAATTAAGTGATTTCATCACAAAATACCTACCAGTCTGAGCCTGCTCTTCAGCTTTTCCTCAGAATTTAATATCTGAGTCTAATTACTTAAAAGCAGATAATTTGAGAGTTATATTGCCAGCTTCACGTTCAGACACCTGCCTTCAGTTCTCTCATAAACTAGACTAGGCATAGCATAGACTTTCCAAGTGAACTTGATGCAGGCTCAGATACAGGAAAACGTGTCAGTGTTCAAGTCCAGAGGAGTCTAAGGGCTGGGAACCCAGTTTCATCAAGGTGTCTCCTCACAGAACTGAGGAAAGTTTCTTAGATCTTGTAGCAACATGGCTCGTCGCACTCCTTTCTTTGGCATTTCCTATTGATCACTGCAGGCAGCTCCTTCAGGTGAGGAGCTGACTGCCGTGGCTCTTCCTCCTAAGCACCAACACTCCCTTTAGCTACACTGGAAGCTTTGGCTTAAGGCTTGGAAATACCCTAGCTGTGAAGAGCATAAAAATGAAGCAAGAAATGTGTTTGAGACCATGTTAACTAAGCTGTCTTTTAACCCCTCTCTGTTTCAGAAAAGTTGAGGTGTCCTTGCTTCTGTCCTTTCTAATGGTGTTGCATGCTGATGGTTGAAAGGTGCTCGAACATTTTGGCAATGCAGGCTGCACAAGAACTCCAAGTAGGTTTAAAATGCCTAACAAGGACAGGACACTCACAGCAGAACAGATCTCGTAGTGACAAACTACATGGTAAAAGCATGTCCTGGTACCTTGCTGCAGCAAGTTTATAAGGAAGAATGTGATTTTACATATTCACAACCTCTTTTAACACAAAACCCTAAACATTACGAAGTGAGATATATAAAAAATGCTAAACAACATACAGTGTGTAATGCAGATCTTTTTATAAAAAAGACAACCACTAAGATGTAAGTAACTAAACAACACTCTTGCCAAGTCATTTAGGAGATAAAGTACAGCAAATTAAGGTAAACTCTGCTGTTAATAAAACCATATGTAAGGAGCACTAAAATACTAGAATTTCTCTTTCATTGGTTCTCATCATAAATTCATCTTTTAAAATATAATCAGAATTTGTTAATAAAAATCAAGACAACAAGTTAATTTCAATACACAGCAAATTGCTTCTAGTCAAGATTCCAAGTGAAGTAACTCTGGCAGTTTCATTCACATATCATTCACTTAAAATTAACACTAGTAGGTCCTACTTCTCCCTGAAAGCTCATTCAAATGGAAAAAGCTAACAGAAGTTCACATATAAAATGTAAAGTAGTCCATGCAGGACTTACTCAAGAGAGAAACTTACTCGAGCAATCTGGTGTGATTGAGCTGATGCGAGGGGGGCATACGGCAGCAACTGAAGGTGATCACCTTCCTTCCAGAA
>JAVJGJ010000057.1:14958705-14987750 GCA_035590215.1 Microhierax caerulescens
TCACCTATTGAAGAGAACAGTTAGTAAAGACAATGCTCATTTCCTTATGCAATGGGACCTCAGTGATCTGATAGAATGGCCTATATCTTCTGATATTTCGGGCTACCTCTATCTCCCACCATTACTCAAAACATACTGCAAAAACTTCACTGTCAAATCACGTTGCCTACAGAAAGCAATTTGAAAACACACATTTGCCATAAAAATCCATCACTAATAGTAATATGTTTCCTTTCATTCAACTCAGGAAGAGGTGGCTGTCCTCATCTGACAGATTCCATATTAAAGAAAAAAAAATAAATAAAATTCCTGTATTTGCTTTGTCCAGTTCCTACCTAGTTGTGCTCAACAGAGGTCATGATGGAACAGCATCTATTCAAACCCATTCCATTTTAGGTGCAGAATGAGAAAAGGGAAGGAAGAGGCAAGAGTAACACTTAATTACTTTTCACATATGAACATGAGCTGGGAAACAACTGCATTATCAATTCCATGCCTGTGTTATCACCAGGAACTGCACCACATAATCCTTCCATTGATTTGTTGAGCTCTATCTTAAAAACCAGTTAGGTTTTCCTGTTTCTTGCTCCTCGCGCTCACTGCTTTGACAGCTAGCAACCTGCTTTCTCAATTCCAGTCTAAAAGTCATAGCAAATTTGTACAAATTTGTTTGTGACAATGAAATCACTCAGCTGAAGCAGCACTGCTTCTTCAGTACTACTAACCATCCTGAAGGATCCTCTAGACAATAATCATATCCCCTCCCAGCCTGCATTTTACTGCTTGTAAACACGTTAGATCTTCTCTCTCATCCCTGACTAGCTATTCTCTACCCTGCTCCAACCTGATCCTAAACACAGGTGACAAGAGCTAGGTAATAAATTGCAGAAGAAGATCACATACAGGACTTGAGATTATTAGGAAATCTTTTAAACTTTATTGTCTTTAATAAAAACCAAGATGAAGTATTAATTTAGTTTGACAGCTACAGCTGGATTATCGCTAATGGCCACACCATTCTTATTTCACAGAAGATCATTTCTGTTTTTTTATTTATACAACCAAAGAACCTTTTGGTATTTACTTTAATATCTCAGCTTGAATATTGGAAATTATCACTTCATTCCTATACTTTTGACCTCCCAAACATGGCTTTCTCTGCTGACTGGTTCTTCCTATTCCTTTTTTTTTGGCTGACTGCTTATTTTTATTATCTTTCTCAAAGGTGTTTTTTCACCCAAGACCTGGTGTCCTTTCCCACATTAAAAATAAATTCTGACTTCTGGGTTAAATAAGGTCCTTGAGGCACCACTAAAGGAAGAATATGCACAACACCACAATTATATGTACTCAGATATGCCTGCATATTGTTCTTTAACAGACCATAATTTATTTCCTGAACTTATTTTTAGGTGTCTTGTTTGATATTCTCAGAGTACTTTTAAAGGCATTATAATGTGACATGCATTAATATGAATGATGTACTAAAATTAAATTAAAACATTAATAAAGGATTGTTTTCTAAATCATGACTTGTTTGTGAAAAAATTGCTGTGTTACAGTGCACTGTAGAATTTTTTATTTGTTAGAGACAATCATTTTCATGACCAAAATAAATCTAAGAAAGGTTTCCAGTTAAATTACTAAATGAGTCACTAATTGCTACTGTTGGTCACATCTGACTGCTTGAATTAAAAGCCAGAAAAAAAATAACCAGCTTTATGAAAGACTGCAAACAGATACACTTAAAACATAACCAAACATAATTGCCCACTTTCAATAATGGGAAAACTGAGGCAGAGAAACTTTCTCAAAATTATCAGCTGAGCAGAGCACCTCGTTCTCCCACCCTGCAGTGCCACACAGGCAACGAGAGCAAACCACAAAGGTGACCGAGAACCTCAACTCCATTAAAAACTAAATAAAGCAGTGCCAGCTTCCCATTAATGACAACAGCTAAAGGAAGGAAAGAGGCTGTTCCTTCTTCACTGGCATCAATAATGTTTTGAACATCAAATTTTAACAGGACACATGAAGTGCTGATCAAAACAGAGGCAGGATTCCCCTGCCTTCCGTGAGAAGGGCTGTGCCTGAGCACCCTGGGAAAGGCCCATCATATTTGCTTCCCAGTCCAACACAGTTTGAATCCCATGACCTTGAGGATAGACTTTTTACCCAAACGTGGGCAAGTGCGGTTTGAAGGGTAAAGGAGGGAGTGGCAGTTACCTGCACATTCAAAGGACAGTGTAACTGGAAGCATGCTGATTTTAAATCAGCACAGAATATATTTTAGTCCCACAAACCCCTTATTTTCCTACTACTTAGGCTTAAACAGGTTAGACCTGAAAAATGTCTCATTCTCTACAGGGGACAAAGCAAAAAAGTGCAATTTCAGTCTTTGCTCCTTAATGTTTTGCTTTCACATCAAAAATGTTGTTTCGTATTAAGCTACTTCATTCCCCAGCCTAACATCACCAAACACTTCCAGATGAAAGCTGATAACTTCTTGTACCCTCCCTGGAAAACGAGCTCCTCCCCTTACCTTTCTGCACTGGTTTTACTCCTCTAGCCACCCACCTACACTTTTTCAAAAGTCCCTGGCTCAGATTCTGCCCTCGTGCCAGAAAAAGGTCTGGCAGACTTCTCTCGCCCATGGGTAGGAGCCTCCTGCCTTTGGGCCAGGCACTTGTTATCACGCAGACGCTTCCCCAGGCAGCCAGAGGACTGTGAACTGCGCTGGCCGTGGAGCTGCTCCTGGAAGTACAGCACAGCGGTGCCAGCCGTGAATAAAGAGGGGTGCGTACGGCACGCTGTCCAGAATGAGATTTACACACATTCACGTACAAGCTACCTGCTGGCGTTTTATTTGTCTGGATGTCACTGAAACAGAAATGAATCATACATCACTTTTGACATCAAACGTCTCAAAAGTTACAGTAAGACACAGGAAAGGGCAAGTGGGAAAGAGGATTGTTCTACTTTTTAATTAAGAATTTGGATGGCACAGCACTTCCTAACTGCTTCTTGCAAATGAAAAGGTTTTTTCTAATGATACAGCTCATTCCAATTTGCATATGAGATCTTTCAAATGCTGTAATTTCAGCATGACTCTTTAAAAGCTTTTGTTCTAACGATACTAAACATTACTATTTTATAAGTGAAAAGTGAAATATCATCTTACTTCACTGCAGCATGTCATTATCCCATTACAGCGAAGCAAGAACCTCAATTCAACAAAAGTTTTGCCATTGGTTTCAATGGGAGTAGAAGCAGGGTCAAAATCCAGGGGATTTGCCACACCAGTGAAAACACTTGCTCACATATTTGTCACTTCAATAGAATTTAAGCTAGAGAAAATGAGCCTAAACCTCAATTACACTATGTTAAATGGTAAGACAAACTGCCTCCTTCTACTCTTTACAACTCAAGGAAATACAAGGTCGCAAAAAAGCCATTATGAAACCCCTGTGTTTTCCCTAGGCTGAGTAGTGGACAGTAAATACACCCACAACTAACCCACTATGGGTTTCTGGCCATCCATAACAGCAAACAGTAAAGATTCCCTATCAAAGATTCCTCTATGAGTAGTATTTTGTAAAATTTTGCCTAAGAAAAATACTTTGCCATAGCACGTATTTTTCAGATCAGCTGAAAGCAAAGGAATAGCCTGCTTTTTGATGTAATTAATTATTTATATTTCATCTGTGCTCCTCTTAAGCTATGTCAAATAAGTTGAAATAAGGGTGAGTTAAAGCCATTCCTGAAGCTAGCCTCTCTAATGTCAGTACAGTTCTAGGCTGACTCTCTATACTAGAATAATGCTCTAGTCTTAAAAGGGGCACTGAAAAATCAAAACTGCTTTCAGTGATGCAAACTAAGTATTTTGATAATTCACAGAAAGCTTGAAGAAAATTTCAGGAAAGCAAAGAAACAGCAAAATACTCAGAAATGGAATGTAATTTACATTTACTTGGTAAAGGGGAAACAGTGCTAGGTTTTTCTTTTTAGAAGATATATTCAGGTGTAGAATGGCTTGTGATATATTGTCAGGCTACCCACAGCTAAAATTGAGTTCGCATTCACATTTGCTTTTGGCACTTTGAGCCATCGTTTATTTTAGCAAGGTTGTTGCTCTACTAAATTATGTTTAAAGCAAACCTGTTATATTTTCTCAGATTCAACAAGAAACCATGTCCATATATTTTGACATAATTAACTCAGTTTTGTCTTTAAAAAAGACACTACAATAACTTACAGTCCAATGTTCAAAGCGAGGAATGTGCTATTTATCTCCTTCCACATTCTGAAAAAAAAAAGGTTGGAGAAAGACGCAAGAGGAAAACTGGTGCAGAATTTGGAAAATACAATTTCAATTCCTGCCTAAAGGATTTGAACCCGTGGTCCTATCACTCAGGCAAGTTCCCCCTTCACTGGAGCAGAAAATACTTTTCATTAATATTAACCTTTATTTTGGAGCTCCTCTCATAACAATTGAGAGAAAAAACACATCACCCAAATGGTTAGGACATGCTTTGTAAAGTGCAAAGCCCAGATTAAAATCTACTGTTGTGCTGCAAATAGGTCACAAAGCAGAGCCTTCAGCTTCCTTCTTGAAAAGTGCCCAAGTCTTAGGTCTCTCCAGCTGATTTGTTGTTTTCCCCAAAAGGGTACTCATGAAATAACATCAGAGATACTGCCTTCAGGAATACCTTTTGGAAACCAGAAAAATTAACAAACTGAATTTTTTAACAACTAAAAAATATGTCTTTAAACCCAGTTCTTTCCTGTGGCACTGCAATTTACAGACCACAGATCTGCTCCTAAAGGTATCAGAAGTTGCAATACATCACTGAGATGGACTGAAAATTATTAGGACTTGTGACTTAGGCTTATTAGGTAATTTACCTCAGTTTCTCCTTACATGTTACAAAAACTAAATTACAACCGTACCTTTCACAGTCTGATCTACATAACACTAATCAGTTTCTAATGCACTGGTTCAAAACTAGAAAGGGGCATGAAACCAATTGGATCTTGAAGAAAAATACAGACAGTCTCTACAAATACCCAAGACTGGATACTAGATAAATAAGTTTTTTAATATAACTAGAAAAACAATAAAAGGCTAACAGGGGAAATACTGATTTAAAACGATGATGGACTTCGATTCCATTAAAAAATCTTTCCTAACATGTAAAAGGATGTCACTCACAGTTATTGAAAACACAAGCACCAAAGAGAGTCCTACTAAAAAGCATGTAGACAAAAAAAAGGTACTGCAAAATGTTGTCAGCAATCATATTACAGAAGCAACCTATAGAAAATAAAGAAGCTTGATGCATCATGTATGCTTATATGTGCCTTCCCTTTTGCCACAAAGAAAAATAATCTTGAGTTTCTTTTTTAGGCAACAGATTGAAATTTCTTCTTCAAAACATAAATAAATAGAAATAAAAAGAACCAGCAGTGCAGCAGCGTTCCATTTACATATGCTTAGAGTAGCCAGTTGCACATTGTTATTTGTGACCTAAATCACTCTGCAATTAATAAACAATTATTAAAGCTTACATCTTTTTAAAATGTCCTCTATTCTTATTTAATTAATTGTATTTTCACACTGTATGAATACAACTCAAAAAATCTCATTTGCATGTAGTCAAAGCTATTGTTATGGAAAGTAGGTACAAGTCATTTTAATTTGTGAGAAGCAAAAAGGAATTTTTGTTGTGGTTTTTTATTGTTTTTTTTTTTTTTTAAAAAAAAATTAACTGTTGGAAACTAGATCATTGTAAGAGATAGATAAATTACTGGAAATATTTTCACCTAATCTTTTTCTTCAAACATTTCAGACAGTACCTCTCACTGTCTTTAAATCACAGAATTAAAACTGCAGGAACAGCTTTCAGAATTGCTTTAAAACAGCCACCCCAAACACTGAAATTATACTTTTTCTTACCCATAGAGATTAAAAACATTACAAACTGGGTACAAATAATATAGAAAATTACTTATTTCAAAAGGGACTGGCCTCTTTCAGGATGAGAGGCAGATCTGAAGAGCTCATCTTTTCCTCACTTGAATCTAAATCCAGAAAACATACAAACCGGACTCCACACCAGTTAACACTGGGGATAGCGAGATCTTGTTTTGTGGAGGTGAAGCATGTCTTCAGATTGTATTTCACCTTCCCTGTGCTCTGCATTCATATGCACACCTCTGCGCTCTCCTCTCACATTCATCCCAGCATCAGAGCTGCTTTAGAAGATGCAGACTGCTGTCTGAAGCATGGCTCCTGGCTTGTGCTTCGCATTTAAATTGTCCAGTAGACTTGCAAAACCCCATCATCTATTTCTGACTGAAATGGTAGCTGAAGCCACTCTTTTCTGAGCTTAAACAATGGCTAGGGAACTTTTTTCCCTGTAACAGACTGTGGTATTAAGGACAAAACCATCAGAAATAATCCAACATTTCAGTCAAGATTCACCTTGTGAATGCCTCCATTTGCTCTGGTGAATTTCAGCTGGGAGTACACCTTACATTTGGATTTTATTCCAAGTAAACACTGACACAAAGCAAGTTCCAAGATGAAACAATGGAAGCTACAGGTAGGTCTAAAAACTACCATGGCTTTCACTTGACCATACAGGAGTACATTCCCATGCTCTAACACAGGAATAAGGTGTGACACAAAGGCAGGCAGGACTGCTCAGGAAAGCGCAGGCTGGTTACCATTCTGTCTCCACCACATGTTCTCTGTTTCACCAGCAGTAAAAGTATAAATTTTTAAAAGGAGCTGTTCCAGTATGTTTCACCTTCTCATTCAAAAATTTTCCCCTTTTTCGAGTTCCTCCACCATTTTAACTCTTCAAATGACAAGAGTCATTCTGGGACTACAAAAGTTAAGTTTTCATTTGCCTTGGTAGTAAGTAAACTTTATTTATTTTAAATCAGCAGAGAATGTCTTATTGGTTAGTTAAGGGAAACTTACTAAGATTTCCAACTTGTCCCGTTTCCCTCAGTCTGGCCTGATGGAGAACAGGAGCTTTGCCTAAGTACAGAATCAGGAGTTTCAGCTCATCACCCAGCAGCCTTGCCCACAGCTGCAAAAATCACGATGGTTCCTCCGAGGCAAATAAACACACAAGGACCCTTTAGAATTAAACCAGCTAAAGCAGACAAATAGCATGTGCTTACGGCTTCTGGGACAGCTTTGAGTCAATGAAGAACAAGGAGCAACAACAAACATTTACTAAAAACTTGTGCATGATTAAATTTGAAGCAGTAAATGCATGGCCCATCACAATTTGATGTTGAGTATACTAGCAGGGAGAAAAAAAAAAAGTCCTGAAGATCTCTTTTAAAGCATTATCATGTAGCACTGCTTAATACAACAGACGGAAGAGGTTCTTTGGTACGCAGTTACAGTGGCTCTGGTGTATCCAGTGCATCTGTTAACACATCTATTTCACAC
This sequence comes from Microhierax caerulescens, assembly GCA_035590215.1. Classification (NCBI taxonomy): domain Eukaryota; kingdom Metazoa; phylum Chordata; class Aves; order Falconiformes; family Falconidae; genus Microhierax; species Microhierax caerulescens. The sequence goes on from JAVJGJ010000057.1 coordinate 14,966,177, forward strand.
TTTGCCAGTTTGATTTCAATGGTTTCATTAATATCTTTTATATCTTGGTGTTTCCCCACCCCATAACTGGTGATTGAGTGAGAAACATCCTAGTGGGTTAGCAGGTAGTAGCTTTTGAATAACAAGAATGTGAATCTGTTATTTGCCTGTTTATGGATTTGAGTCATGTTGGGGGGTTAGTTTCGAGGATGGTAAAAGTAATTATTACCCTATGTACAACTAGCTTCAAGAAGAGAAGTTACTATGGGAAGAATTATCCTCCCACTGTAAGTCAGAAGTCAAATGACCACCAATTTCACTGCCCTATTAATCATACCTCACTACAGGACAGGTTTTGTTAAAATTGATATTTATCTAGATGATAACCTGTTTATGGCTCAAATTCAGGGAGGTACCTATGTATAACCTGAGTTCATCACCTTTCCAAAAAATCATAATCTAGTCTCAATGAAGTATGATGTACCAGAAGTATGCACAATACAACACAATCTTAGACTTCATTAGAATGAGCAGTCTTAAATATTGTTGTTTCTTAATATATACATTTCCTTAGTTCAGGATTATGACAATGCTATTTTAACAAGCATATTGATGCCAAAAATAAGCCAAAAGAAAAAAAAATATGCAAAGGATACTTTAAAGAGGAGCTATTATATTGTAAACATGCCTTTACGTCCTATACATTGCCAGAATGTTTTAAAAATAAATTACTGTAAACATTAAATGATCCAATATGCAAATATGCTATGTACCCACAGCTTCTGTCTGTGCCACAACAGGAAGTGAGATGATAAATGCAGTTAACATTTACATCAGCGGTTTCCTTTCTGCTTTTTTTTGTTTTTATACAGTAACCCGTATCTCTTTGGTTGCACACCCCTTCCAGGATAGACTAGAAAAATGATTACATGTGGCTACACAACACTTCAGGTTATTCAGAAAACAAAATAGCTTATCACAAATAAAGTACAGACCTGTTAAATCCACAGTTAGGCCTTAGAATGTAATATATTGCTACAGTTGTATTTTAAAGCAAGATTAAGCTCAAATACTTGGCTCATAAGTCATCTGTAGAAAAGCACTGAGTTCACATATAACCATTTAGCTGCTTTTCAGGATGAAGGATGAAAGCATCAACATGATTCCTATGCATCACCTTTAGGAGTACAGAAAGAAAAACATGGGAAGAGGTGTAGTAAGGTAAAGCCATAGTATTTCCCAAACATACCTGCTAACTGGATGATGCCATGTCTTGCAACATCATAGTAGGGGTGATTGATATTTAGCTCAGGATCCATAACCGGTGGCAGCATAAATGTTTCTCCCTGTTCTGACTGTGTATCTTCTGCTTCATCTTTCTGCAGTTCTAAAGGAGCAAGCAAGAATACTTAAGTGCTAATGAGCAAAGAAAAACTTTTTCCTCTGACACGTTTGATGGGTTTGATGGGTTTGATGGGTTCAACTTTAGCTCAGTTTGATGAAACCACAGGCCTTTATCACCATTTGTTGCAGTTTCAAATCAGTTTCTTGTTCTTCACCCTTTCTCACGTGTGGGGAAAGCAACCTCTCAATACCTCAAAGCTACCTTCATATCAGCCTCCAGATTATTATCTACTGTGACGCTCGCAAACATCTCAACAGTGACTGGACAGCTGGCATGCTGTGACCTTGCTATTCAAGACTGCTGGTGTTATCTCATCATTTTCTACACTCCCACAACCTGCTTCTTGTATCCATCTACAGCTTCCTGCCTTTTATTTCAAGGTTGCCCGAATGAAGAAGTCAAACTTGCAGTATGCTACCATGTGCATTGACAGCTACTCCTCATTAACACCCTGTGTGAACGCTCTCTGAGAGCAGACTCATTACTTTGCATAAAGGTAGCAAATTACAAACAAATCTCCACCTCACTGTGCCCAAAATCCACTGTTTCCTTGAAATCCTTTAATCTTCTCAACTTGCAATAGGCAAGGCAGCCAGAAGTCCATCCAGCATATACTCCAACTAGAGGCCAAGCTAAGGTTGGCTAGAGGCTGCTCAAAAGCCCAGTTAAATCAATGGGCATCCTTCCTCTAACTTCAGTAGATTCTGGACTAGATCCTAGAACTAAAATCTACTCTGCACTGAGATGAGCAACACAAGGTCAATCAATCTTGTTTGGGGATTATTTGGTTTTGGTTTGGTTTGTTGGGGGTTTTTTTGCAAACTGTTGTAATGTTCAAAGAGAGTTGATCCTAAGCGCATATCCCAGTGAACACAGATTCTGGGATAATTACTGTCACTGGTTGTTCTACATTATTCAGATGAATGTTTTCTAGAAACTAACAGGAATAATATTAAATTGACAAACAAACACACAAGCATCTTGGTGGCTTAAGAGAAGAAAAGGCACACATTAAGGGAAAAATTAATGATCTGATAAGATGTACTGCCCCTGTACATCATCTATCTCTTTTTACCATGCCAGTTTTAATAAGGTAGAATTAACAGTTTTATCTATAACATTATTAGTGCTACTTTAAAAAGTGCTTCAGGAACATTTTGTCTTCTGATTATCTGAATATTTCATATGCCTCGACCACCACACAAGACACACTAAGGGAGAGAGAATATATTAAGTATTGATTTCATCCAGATTTATGTGCCAGTACCTAGTAAGTATTAGAGAAAAACTCTTACTAAATATTTTTGAATGCTTTCCGCTCACAGTTTCTCAGTATCTTTCTATTCTATGAACAGCCACATGAAAGCTTTATTGTCTCATTTTTATTTTTAAAGTGATTTGTAGCAAAATTGAATTTCACAAGGATGAGAAATGCTAGTGGCTGGGCTTCTCAAAGACAAAGAGGAGTCAGGAACATGTGTACTACTTTTACATTTCTTTATTATTTATCATGAATTGATATGAATTAATATTAAAGCCTCCTCAGAAAATAAATCAGCAGTCATACAGAAAAAAAATAATCCGCCTTTAGAAATACACAGTTAGGGTCCTCTTCATATACACAAAAAAGGTTTAAATTCTTATTATCATCTCCAAAATGTTTATTTTTCTACCCTTTAAAAGCGTATCATATATAAAAAGCTACACTAACCTTAACTGGAAAATTATTCTTTCACTTTGAATAATGTTTTGGTCCTAAGAACTGGGAAGAATAATACAAACATAATGCAGTGTAAGAATTTCACTTTTTTTTTCCTTTTTAAAATATTTAAATCATGTTAAAACAACATGAACAAGGAAAACACACTTGTTTTTCAGTTTGGGGGTTTTTCCATGTCTGAGCACTGTAACCACTTAAAGAAACAAAAAGTTGCAAAGCAGAGAGAGAAAAAGAAATAGAAAATGCTAGTCTGTTGGAATGTGAAGCAGGAACCGTGAACCATTTACCATAATCCACTGAAACTTAACAGGCTTTATTAAAAGTTAAATGTATATTCAAGTGAAACACAACAGAAAAAAAAACAGCATGTCAACTACAGCCTTTGGTACAGAGAGGCAGAGGCTAACTCCTTCTGTACAAAATTATTTTGTATTATGTGTAAAATTAGACAGGTTTCAAAAAAACAGGGGTAAAGACTTGTAACAAATTACAGAGATCAAGCTATCTGGCTTTGAGATGCACCAAATAATTACAGAAGCAAAGTAAATATGCACTCGCATTTACACTGCACTTACTCATGAGGTCTAAAAAAGCCCCAGCAGCAATCCTATCTACTGAAAAACTAGTTAACCTTAACCTAGTAAGGTAATTCTTCATACAGTCTTTTTTTGTTTTGTTCTGTTTCTGCTGTTTTTTACTTTGTGAATAAGAAGACTGGAGCTCAAGGGCCATTTTGTAATAAACACAAATAAAAAATGAAGATTCATTGTTCCAAACTGAGGGAGAACTCGGCTCCATTTTTCTCCTGCAAATGATAAAGGAGATTATTGCTCTGCTTCACAAGCTACAGTAGAGGATCATCTGTTACTACTCACACTGTTATTTCTGTTTAACCCAGGCTGGGAGACAACACAAGGGGCCTGATCCAGAGCTGGCCAAGGCTGACGGGAAAATTGCCTTCAATGGATTTAAATCCGGCACTAGAAGTAAAAAAGCCAGCCAGCTGCTCCTGAAAGTCATGATGTGGGGAAATCAGAGCTAAGGTGAGGGATAGGGAAAGGGAGGTGGCGGGCTAGCGGGGGGGAGAGACCTGGGAGACTCTTGCTCTGGAGTTCAGCCTGGCATCCTCCAAAACTCCATGGGAAAAAAACCTAACGTAATGCTGATCTTTCAAAATATAAGGCCCCTAACACCATGGTCATATTGCTCAGCTCAACTAACATCTTTGGAGATAACATGCAATACAGCAATCTCTATGCTCATTCAATACTTGTCTGTTTGGAGTAATGACTCCCATTTGTGCCACAATATGTGATGATGGTGATATTCCAATAGCCTAGAATTGCACTAGCAACAACTACCAATAATTCATAAAAGCTCCATGTATTAAACTAACCTTCAACCCTAATGGCTTTAATAGGGTACGCATCAGTACAGCGGCTGTAACTCATACTGCATTGCTCCAAGAAGTATTACAAAATGTCGGTGAAGCCTCTCACTTACTGAAGATGCTCTATTAAATCACCTGTAACTCTACACAGATGCCATTTGAAGTATAATAAAAAATATTTACCTATTTCAGCTAACTTCTCATAGTCAATCTCAGACATGTTTTCCCTTAGGAACAAGTCTATGCAGATCTTGCTAACTGATTTCTTGCAGGATGAAATAGCCCTTGGGTCAACCCTACAAAAACAAACAAAATTAACTGTCATCACAATGTGGCATATTTTACCCACTATACAGATAGGAAAAGAAAACAAAAAACACCCCCAAAATCCTACTGCCCAATTACTGTTGAGAAACCAGATTATCAGCATTTGGCCACCATTATCTTACTACACAGAGAATTATAAAAGTATTTTAAAACAGAGGTCCAAAAAAAAAGAAAAGCTATGTATAACAAGATTTTCAACAGATTGACCTGTTTTTATTTCAGAGGGGTTGTTCTTCAAAATACTTATGTATTACACATTTTTAAATGACAAACATCATAACTGTAGATTAATTCACTTCCAGAAACAACTTAAACCTTAATTTTTTCTTCATTACACTTCTCTAATGAAGAGGATATGTATAATCCATACCCTCACAAAGTCACTTATTCTATGGCAGATGTAAGTTTTATTACAGGAAATGTTCTGTATCCTACATTTCACAGGAAAGAGCTTCATGAAAATTTCAAGTGAACATTAACATATATAAAAAAAAAGAAAAAACAGCAGTTCCTGTGCGTAATCACTGCTTTATGTCAAACACTCTGCGGAGTGCTTCGTAAACAGAATACTAAGTAAGACCCAAAGTGAGCATCAGGAGTGAACAACACAATTTAGAAGATCCGTTTCCCCAAGCAGCTGTTCCAAAAAGCAAAATGAGTACTTCCCTTAAATTAAAAATCCAGACTTGAGTGTAGAGATGAGAAAGAAACTGAGCTTTTATAACTCTCCTTTTAATTTAATTTAAAACCCCTGTTTTATACCAATTTGGTTTCTTCTAAACACATTCAGTAAAAACAAAACGGGCAAATTCATGGCTCGGTTACTGGGGGAAGAAGGAAAAAAAAGTACATGCAAGTATGTTGTTCTCCTCTGCCAAGAGGTTAGATTTTGTGTTGCTCCTTCAAAGCACTGAAACTGGGAAATTATTTTTGACCAAAAAATTTTGACCAGACAGTTTGCCTGCTTGCTGCTGCCCACCCTGCACATCCCAAAACTTAAGTAGGTTTATTCCAGACCCACGAGTCTGAAAGCTAGATACCATCCTTTCTTGTTGGGTTTGTGAGGGATTGGTTGGGGTTTTCGGGTTGTGGGTTGTGGTTTTGTTTTTGGGGGTTTGGGGGGTTTTTTGGTTGGTTGGGGTTTTTTTTTGCGGGGGGTTAACAAGAGAAAAGATATATAAGTAGTATTCTAGAAAGAAAATGCACATAAACAGAGCAAATAAATGTCTGTTTCATTATAAGCATATGTTTACCTCTTTTCCTGAGGAGGAATCAGTCATTGGAGCAAGCATAGGTACTACATGCGTGAACCAGAGCCGGGCTCCAACCAGCTAATGCAAACTCTATCCTTTGGGTTTCAGTTTATGCAGGCAAAACAGATTTGCATCCTAGTGTATGACCACAACTCCCAGGTACCACAGTAAAACAAGTATCTGCTAACCATTATGATATTTAAAAGAGCTTCTGATGGCTAATGAAGATTTTCTATAAATTTTCAAAACATTTCATAGATCTGATACTAATGTAATAACAATTATCACCAAAGGCAACCATGCATTTCCATACATGCTGTACTGCAGATAAAATATGACATGGTTCTACCACTTTGAAGATTTTCAATCACCTGCCAATTATTTTATAACAATCTTTTTTGTTTCTTGTTGAAAATAATTATCTCCATTTACAGGAAACTCTCAATTTAAAGGCACATACACAGGGAACAGTCCTATTAAGTTCAAAAGAGAAAGCTATGCAATTTCTCACTAAGCAACAGGGATTTTTAAAAATTTAAAGCAATTCTTGGCCAGACATATCTCAGTTCATGTTAACTTATTAACACATGGTAGTCAAAATGATAATTCTGTTGTTTATAAATTATGATGCAACAACAACAAAAAGTAGTGACTGATATTCCAACCAGTAATTAATTATTATTTTTTTTTAACTAATCTGACTGGTATTTAAACATTTCTAAAATTAACAGTTCACAAATAGTGTGATAATGCATGGCTTTTTAGCAACTGATTTGTGGCAAGTATTGCAGATTATTTAGTAATTGACGTAGTTTGCTCATAAATATTTGGTATGTTATCTTATCATGGGTACCTGTGATGGTCAGGAGTAAGTAGTACGTAAGTATCTACTTCAAACAACATTTTAAAATGTTTTAGAAGCAAAGTGTAGTTGCAAGACAGGGAAAGCCGAACTTTCTATCTTATCTGACGAATTCCCTCCCAACCTTTTTTCCTAAACAAAATGTTTACATTTCATAGTAATGTAATGACACAGAAGTTTAAGGGCTGCCAAATTCAACCAACAGCTCACACTTGTTGTGATTCACATCTCTTAGCTTCCAACTCCAGCCAGCATTTCAAGCAAGCCTTTCTGCTCTTCACTCAAGCTGGAACCTGATGGCAATAAACTTTGTGACTTACTTGTTATGTTTCACAATTTAGTTTTCATAGACTATACCTGCATTCAGCCATACTTTCAGAACAAAGAAAGCCAATGTTCCATGTATCTGACCTTCGCAGACTTCACTCCAACAAAGTATTTCCTAGAGATCTAAGGAAACAGGCCTCCACCTTCCTTCTAACATACCAATTTACACCAGCCATTTCCTTCCTATTTATTTTTAATTGTAAATCATAAATAAAATCATAAGTCATAAAACCTAGGCTATATCTTTGACATAGAATGCTTTTCAGATGATGTGAGTAATGAAAGTCTCAATGAATTGATGGGACAAGGAGAAAAGCCAACTCCTTAAGCTTCCACTTGAAGAAGAAGAAAAAAAAGACACAATCCTTCCACTGCATAACAAGGAATAAAAAACATTTTTTCCTTCACATTAATTGCTAATGCTATAGTTAGAAGTAGTGGCTCAAACTAAAGAAGTCTGATTTAAATCTCTCCCAAAACCTGCTGAAAAACAGCTGGCTTCTGAATAGCAAAGTTACTGTACAAGTGAGAGCAACTATGATAGCATTAAAACATTTGCAAACGTTTAACACACAAAGTTACTAGGAAGCTAGAAATAATTTAGATGGAATCAAAGAATAAGGAAAATGAGGAAAGCACCATCTGCCTGGTTTTCAGCTTACTGTTCCCTTGGGGCAGCAATTAGGAAGTTTCCCGTTACAAGACAAATTTACTGTAGCACCATCAGAAATTGATTTCCCGTTGACCACAGCATTCTCTGTTCCTAGGAGATAACATAATCTCCTTAATGGTGTTCCATGCCACGTATCACCCGCTTCTAGTAAACTGTCAGATTTAGTGCCTTCCCCCACCTCACTCCACCGAAAAGGCAGGAAAAAAATTGCCAAAAAGAGCCAAACTACAAGCCTTTTATTAATAATAGAAATTTGGAAGTATTTTACAAAATACCATATCTTCTATCTCTCCACAGGCAAGGTTATTACTTACTGACATCCCTAAAAGAGCATTACTTTATCGAAAATGAAGGCAGTCACGCACGTGGAATTGCTTGATAATGAACTCGCATCTATGGGTAGTCCAAACAAAGGCAAGAGGTTCCTCCCAACATTTGTCAAGGCGCAGACATCTTTGATGACTATTCTTTTTGATCGCTCAGCTGTCAGATACATTCTTCTTCAAATTTAAATACTGCGGTTTCTCTTCATTTTTTTCTTCCTGATATTCCTGCCTTGCATTGATGTTCTTTGTTACTTTTAAAAGGTGTGACACAGCTCACCATGTAACATCAGTCTGCAATTTCCATTTTGATAGGATGAGAATTCTGCATAAATCCAGTATTTGCTAAGAAGCATCATCTACACAACCATGTAAAGTGGTTTCATAAGATTATTTATTTATAATACTGCAGGAACTTTGCTATAAAATTTATAAACACTGCAACACACGAACTGAGTGCATAATATATGTGTGAAAAGTGTATTCAAAATAACTTCATCTTCTTCCCATAGGTTGTCAGCACTAAATAGTATTTTCCCTCAGCGTACTTCCTATATAATGTCTACCAAAACCAAAGTCCATATTTGTCATTAGCAGTTGATTTCAGGTATTTGACATAGTTTATGTTTATATTCTTTATTGACCTGCCATTCTTTGCTGGCAATACACTGGTGAACATCAGCTAGACCATGAATAGCAAGTAGACACCAAGACTGCCAGAAGAGCACATAGGACTGTGGTTTTTTGGGCCTCTTTTATTTTAAGGACTGATTTGAGACTAGTTCAGCTAATGTCAACAGCCTGCCTTGCTACTGCAAGGGTCTGTTATAACATAGAACAATTTTTGTGACAGAATAAGTAAAATGAAAAGGATTACTGTATTTCTACATATACAACGCATGGATTAGCCTTCTAAAATGAAACTCTGGTTCAACAGCAGAGCTGCTGCACACTCATGCAAGTATAGAAGCAGCACAGCTGCTGGCAGCTTTCCTTCGCTGCTCACCATCCCTTCACAGCCTTTTCCTCCAGCAAGCCCCAGATCCCTGCTGCAGCAGCACGAACGCCTAGCCAACAACTGCAGCTCCTGCTTCCTATTTTGTGCAAAATGCTACGAGGGTAGCCTACCTAAGGGCATGGAGTACATGCTCATTTTAAAATGCTAGTATCTTTTATTGTTGGCATTGAGATCTGCATCACAGGTAAAACATGGAAAGTATTTTCTTCCTTGCAGCTTCTACAAATTATCATACCACAGAAACTCCCACATTTAACTTGGTAGCGTAAAGGTATTTTGGTTTGGGGTTTTGTTCTGGTATTTTTGTTTTTCTTTGGTTGGGGTTTTTTAACCTATTGGTGCCATACTAATGCTTCCCACCTACCCTCTTTACTCTCACTCTCTATTTTCTCTTGCTGCTTTTTTTGTCAGGCCACTGTTTATACTGTATCTGCTACCTAACAGATAGCAGAAGTTTACACACAGGACCCAGATTCCCTTGAATGCTGCATGCATTTGGTATTGTATTTCCTCTGGGAATAAAAAAAAAAAACAAAAAACAAACAAAAACCCCACCACTTTTCCTGCAAGAGCTGGTCCTCACTGGCTTTCCTCGCATCATGATTGTGGCCAAGGCACTGCTACCACTGCACGCTGAGAGGCTGCAGGTAGGGAGGAGATGCAGTACAGCCCTGATAGCTGCCACACCTTCCACCAACACCAAAGGAAGGTGGATGGTGGAAGGAATGAAGGAAGAGGGAGCCTATAACCTACAGTCATGCCCTCTGTTGTATCTTTAGGACCCTGTGTAGTCTCCAAACGTCAGTCATATACTCTGCGACAGAGATGTGCAGATGTGTGATGTAAACACCCAACTGTACCTAGCATGCTGGCCAGAGCAGAAATAGGAAGTAGGTAGCAAAAAAAAAAAAACCCAAAACCAACAACCCNNNAACCAACCCCCCCCCCAACAAAACAAAACCAAAACCGTTCTTAAAGTAAAGGGGGTCTCTCCTATTTGCTGCAATGACTTCTTCCACACTGAGAGCCAGTACAGATTCACTCTACAGCCTGGACTCCTGCACTGTGCAAGGATGCCAGCTGCATAACGAGGCTTTGCATGCAGCAAACAAAGCTGCAGGGCTGCACCTCCGGTTTTGCACAGAACTGCTGAAATACTCTTCAAAATGAAAATACTGTGAAGCCTGGAAAATTAAATATTCTACAGTTATTTTCCATACATCAATATTGATGAGAAGTGCTGTTGAACCCTGAAATTCAGGATAATTTAAACAGCTTTAATTTTATTCATTTTTCCATTTGGGCTTTAATTCCAGATTAATTTTACTACTGCAATAAGTTCCATTGATTGTGATGCAGTAAAGATAAATATACACAATTTCCTAGAAGTAGCCACATTTCTCTGCAATGTCAAAACATTAACCAAACTTTCCATAAAAAAAAAAAAAAAAAAATCATTTTCAAAGGAAAAAGTAATTCACCAAATAGGGAAAAAAACCCCAAACCAACAAGTGTTTGGAGGCTGATGATACACAGGTTGGTAAATACATATTTACAATTACAGAATCATTATTTTAAAAAGTTCAACACAGTTTACAAAAGGTTATCCAACTATGTATGGACATTTATCAACTTTAAAAGCATAATCACTACTCTTAATTGCATTGATATAAATTTATTTCCGTATCACTCAACACACAAAAACTTCATGCTAAAATGTTAAGCAAAATATTAGAAATATTCCTGCAAATGTCAGCATTTACCTTGTACATAAACTTTAACATGGTTTGCATTCTTACACATGAAGCTGACACCTCTGTTCTTTCAGAATAACAAAAATAGTTAAAGAATTTGTAATGGTTAAAGCCATCCTGTCTCCATACAAAATAACACTGTGGTGTAGTATCATCAGTAGTGTCCCAGAAATAATGTAAGAACTTATCTTCTTTTAAGGCTAAGATGAAAAATATTATGATAAAATCAAAAAGTAAAAATAAAAATGAAATGCATATGGCCTCAAAAAGAATCCAAACAAAGACTTTATCCTTTCTATATCACATTAGTTTGGGGGATTTTGAGCTTCTTTTCATATAATGATCAGAGAAGGAGCACATACAAAGGTTAATTCCTGCGATGGATCAAAACACAGCCTTGGAAATCAGAAAGAAAGGAAGATGGTCTCCCTGTCACGAGTCTGTGTGCTCTATCATACCAAGTTACACATGGATCAAACAGCACTGATTTCTCTGAAAGCAATTTTCTGCTTGGCTCATTCATTCAGCACTTGGAAAATAGGAAAACAGCATTTACCTGGTAATGGTATGTATTGTTCTAAACTCGGAAAGAAGCCCAAGTTCACACAGCTGCATTTTTTTCAGTATTTACTCCTGAATAAATACTGAATCATTATTCTTCAATTGCTCATCACCCCCCCAAACACCTGAATGGCTTTGTTTCTTTGACGTTTTGAAGCCACATTTCCATGCTCCTCCAATGCCTGGGCCACTAAAAGTACATCTGCAATGTAAATCTGAGCCACAAAGTATATACATTTATATGAGAAGTATAAAAACACAGTCATGGAGGGGACAGCAAGCAGCAGGTCACTGACTCCCCCTCCTTCTTCACATTGCTAGCGAGGACCAGGTTTACCAGAGAGTTGGCATTTAGCTGAACAGAAGACAGGATTATCCCATCCCATCTTGAACTGGAAGTGTTAACATTGAGTGTAAGCACAAAGCCAGGGACAAGTTGCCAGCAAAAGCTGGCATCAAAACTAGAGTCCCTAAACCAGAGAGCAGTGAAGCCTTAGGAGTAAGGAAGTAGGATCTGAGGTGCAGGCCCTGTAGGGAAGTCATGCACTGTGGGGGCCATGGCCACAGAAGTGCCAAATACCCACAGCGTGCTGTCCACCGTGATTGCTCTGCCAAGTTAAGACACCAGTCAGGATTTCTGCATGGTGCTGGTGGCTCTGCATATAGAGCTCTGGATATATAGAAGAATATACATACTTCTTTGTGCCTGTTCAAGTGGCTATTTATTCCTCCCCTGATTTGACTCCTCTCACTTTGTTTTCCTGTCTTCCCATCCACCAATTTCTTCCTTTCCCCTTTCTGTCTGGCCGTCCCCTTTGTTCATCTCTCTGTTTTCCCTTACACCATGACTCTCTTGTTTTCTACCTTCTCCCTAGTTCCTTAACCTTACCTGAGTTCCTCTGTACATCATCTTTCACCTGCAACCGCCACCAAATCTGCTGGTTAACACAACCCTCTGCCTTGCTGATGTCCAAGTTCTCCTGCCTGAAGTTCTCTCTCTTCTCATCTCTCCCACTCATGGCACAATAGATTTCAAGCTCTCAGGCTGTACATAAATAAATGAATCTCCAAGGTTGCAGAGCCTCCAGAAACAAAGAGAACGAAAAGTCCCTAACTGCAAACAAGGTGTTTCTTACTACTACTCTGATAATTAGAACAGAATACTGTCTGAAATTTGCATGTACATCTTTTATTTGTACAACTACCTGAATTATTAAGGCTTAAAAATTTATCCCACTATACTTTTCCTGCTTAAACTGTTAATGCTGAAGTCTGACTAAATGAGTAAATGTATTTTTATTCCCTTATTATTTACAATTATACTAGCAACTAGAACTGTAATTTTCTAAGCAATGGTTTTCATCTGTGATACAGCATTTGGTGAATCTCAATGGCTAAACAACCTGGTGTGCCAGCAATTTTCATGACTGAGCTACCAGTGCAAATTCCATATGAATACAAAACAAATTCTACATTTACCACATGGATGTATAGCAGCAAAGATAGGAGAGACCAGTAACTTCACAGAAAGGGTATGCATTTTTAACAAAGACGATAAATGTAATTTTGACACCATTGGCTTGAACCTTGTTTAGAACAAAAATTTATTAATGCCAAAGGGAGGTGAGGAGGTGTCTACATGCTGTACTGTACTTGCTCTGAAATATTTGTACTATACTCTACAAATCAGACTTCAGTTTCCGATGCCATCAACTGGGTAACTTTTAACAAGCATTGCATTAATTTAAAGCAAACATCTATTGTATATAAAACTGATAAAGCAACATTTGCTACACTCTGCAAGAAAATGAATTCTCAACAGGGAGAATGGTAAACACTGTGTAGCACACTCCTGAAATGCTAAATTTAGCTTTTGTTGGATAGAACTATTTTTGCTCTCAGAGCACACCTTGGGGGAGAACAATGCATTCCTTAGGGATTTTTTTAATTATTTTCTATTTTTGGTTACACATACACATGTTTGTATATAAGAAACCTTGGAACATAATTACCTAAGTAGTACAGTAATAGATGCTGGAGTGGGAAGGAGATATGAAAGTACAGGGTTACTGCTTAGTGCAGCACAATCATACCCTTCCTGCAAAAGAAGCTGTGTTACGCTTTGGGACATCCTTTACAGGCTTGTTCTTGGCCATGAACCACCCCCATGGGATTCATAAACACAACTCTGTCCACTCCTGTCTTTCCTCTGAGAGCTGACTCAGACTGCAGGCTGCCATGCAGACCTCACTCACCTAATAAAGCGTTTTCCCATGTATATGTAGATACTATGTCCAATCTCAAAAGTATATTTCAACTTGCCTGCCTCTATAATACTTGTGATCACCTCTGTTGCAGGACTGGAGCAGGCAGGTAAACACTGCATGTTACACCTTGAACCTACAAGTTCTACTAGACTGCCCATCACTAGAGTTCCTCATCTACTGGGAAACTAGTAATGCATTGTCATTTCACTGACCATGAAATATGTAAGCATGGTCTCTTCCCGCCACCATGACATACCTTCTCTGCTGGAAGGAGTCAAAAATCTATTTATGGGAAGAATTAGGCATGTCAGCACAAAATAAAAACTGTTTCCCTACTGCATATAAGTATCTGCAGGTATCAGCCATTCACAGTTCTGAAAGCACTGAAGTAAAAGGATCATTTCTACTCATTACTAGCAAAGAGGGTCTGGAAATACTTTATTGTTGTCTGAAGCAGTGCAGCTATTTGCTTATCACAACCACTCATTCATCTGGCACAATGCAAGCAAACAGGGAAAAAAAGAAGTGCCTAATGTATAACCAATTAACAGAAAGCCATGTATGCTTTGCTGTATCATTAGGGCAGAATTATCTGAACATGGATAAGTGGCTGCAATATGACACACTACACCACTATTTTTTGATTCAACATAAATATTTATTGACTAACAATGATTACTATAATGTAATCATAATAAACATTAATGATCAGTCATCTATGGAACTTGCTCTCTAAATTAATATACTGTAATACACACTAATGTGGCAGAATTATGTTGGGTTGAACTCATGTTTAACCAGCGCTTCCATCTCAAGGGAATACACACTTTCAATTGCAGACAAGTGTATTTTTAAGACTGTTTTTTAATTAAATTAATCTGACAAGTTACTGGACAAAGGGTTGGTGTATTATGATAAAAAAGGGGGGTTCTAATTGCATAATTATTCACTGGGGACTCCTCTGGCTGGAATATGTTAGGGCTTTTAAAACAAATTAATATTCTGCTTATATTTATGCCACACAAGCCAATGTTTCCAGTTCTTGTAAAAATGTAGCAATACCCAGGTTTACCATCACCCCTCCCACCTCCAGGCTGCACCAAAATGAAATACTACTGTGAAGCACAGGTGAGTTCCAAAAGCCATTTTATATGGTGAACATATAGCCCATGTTTAGTTATAAATCTCAATTCAAAATCAAGTTCAATGATAACAGCACCCACCATTCCACTGTTTCTCCATTAGTACTGGATTGTTTCTTAATCAGTGCACTGAAGACCCAGTTAGTTGTTGGTTTGCCTGAAACAATTACTTCTCTATTAATTCACAAGCATTAAGACATTAAGATTAAACATTTTCTACCTGGCCAGTTTTTAAGTTACCATAGGTTACTGTGCAAGGCAGGAAATTTATTACTGTAAAGCCAGATAGTATTTTACTACAAAGTTCAATGCACGATGTCCATGAAGCTGCAGTTTACTATTTCTGATGAGAACTCAGTCATTGATCTGTTTGTGCCAAGGGGCTTAGGAGGGCCCAAAATAGTTCACGTTTGATACCAGCAATATAATCAAGCAGCAACAACAGCCACTTCAAACGCAACCCTGAACCCAAGTTCCTTATAGATTCATTCCACCTCAAACTTCCCCTCTATTCATATCAGCACATCCCATCAGAATCTTAATTTCTAAAAATCACATCCCAGTCTAGATTTCTGTAGATGCTCTGGAATTACAACTGAACAAAGATTTTAAAATAAATTTACATTTCAAGAGCTTCAACTGCTTTCTTGATGTTAGAATTGTAAAGACTGTGTTAAAATGTTTCTTGCTCACCTTGTCACCAAATTAAACTCACTAGCAACTCATAGACACTTTATTTTGCTGGCTTCTGCGAGCAAACTTTTGTGATAGGTAATGTTTGTGGAAGAGGAAAAAGAATTCTTGTATGTGCAAAACTGCAGAATAAAATAATAAATTTGTCAGCTGAGACTATGGCGTAATAGGAACTAGAGGAAGAAAAAGAAACAGAAGAGCAAAAGGGAGGAAAAGGCAGATCTTTCCATAGTAAACTGTAAAGGCTGAGGAGGGAGAGCAACACGACCCAACCTTTAAGTTAGACTTAAAAGTTTGAGGTATGGCTAAAAGGCTTTCTGTCCTGTTGGCTGTGGCATGCCTTTTAGAGGCATAATTCTCTTACATGGTACATCATACAGAAGACTAATTCCAAAAAGACTAGCTAAAATCTGCATGAGAAGTTATCTCGTGTCATGCATGGTTCAATGAACATATTAAGTGTGACTTTCAAGTTCCCTGTACTGGATGAGAAAAACTGAGGTCACCTGAAAGAAACGACACAGCATAAAGAAACTCTATGAATGTTCAAACAATTTTAGCAGGTTAACTTTTTATCAGAAAGATTTATGTGGCATTGAGTATCTCCTGTCCTTCTGAAGATGACATAAACAAGGATTTATGCTTTTTTGCTGCCTTGATGTACTTTGACTAAATTGACAAAAACGGGATTATGCATCACTGCATGATCTGGATCAAATTTTTATTGCTGGCTGATCTGCTTGCGTGTACATTTGGTAATAATGACGGTGGAACCACTGCCCCATTATAAAGCTTTCTACCCTGAAGACTTTATCACCTTATCCAATGGTACTTGTCTCATGCACATTAGAGAACAGTTCTCAGGTGAAAGACTGGAGAAAAATAAACTAAGTGATCACAGTAGCGTGCTGCCTGAAATGATGACTTATTAACTGGATTTTGCTATCAGATCTTTTCCATGCTTTAACAAAACTCCAAAAGAAATTTTGCTAGTTCCTTACTATCATGCAATATTACTTGCTGCAGCAATTACTTTGCAGCAATTTTACTTTGCAATTTAACATTGCAATGCAATATTGCACCTGGTTTATTACCTTCCTCTCTCTAACTGCACCCCAAAACAGGCACGTATTATCATCCTAGGAAAGAATCAAAATTTCTAACATCTGGAAAACAATAAATCCTATTTCCCCAATAAGAAACCTAATACTGGTAACATATTGCAGGAATGACGTGTATTAGCCCATTAATCTCCGTGAAACCTAAGTAGAAGGCTCTTCAGAGGTATGTAACAACACTGCTATCCAGATCTTTTTGAACTTTCAAACATACATATGATAATCACTACACAAATCTAAAGATACGAGTGCATCAATTGTGTACACACTTACTTAAACCTATGCTAACATCTAACAAGACCACATTGTTTATTCATTAGTTTTCCCTGTCAGCACATCACAAAAATGGAAAACATACAGAAATTTTATATTACTTACATGTTGAAGTAGTCTTTAGTGTTTGCTAGTTATAGGCTAAAGTACTACTACAACAGAAGTGACAGGAAGGTCTGAATTTAAGCAAGCACAGAGGCAAACAATGGGTTTTTTTAAAAATCAAAGAATGCATCAGGGTTAAAAAACAACTGGTAGGTTTTCAGGCACTCAAGACCTTCAGATGACCTGAAAAACAAGCATGTGCACCCAGCAACTTATCATATTATGCACCTTTCAACAATACATCCTTTGATATGTTTAATAAATATTTAATAAGCAGTATAAAAACTAAGAGTGCAGAGCTTGAGAAAAAAGACAGGGGACAAAGATACTGTAAGCTGTGGAAAACGGCAAAGCCATATAGCAGAGGAAAAGAATATAGAAATTAGTAATTTATGCAATGATCAGAAGTAAATAAGGTTGTCAAGTGAGGCTCTTCTCTAACTGCCACGATTAGAAATTTAACCTTTCAAATAAATCCCTAGATTTTTGGAACAACATTTATACCCTTTCCAAGGATGTGAACACACAACTTACCTCACCAGAAATGCTACGTAACTCACCTGCTTTACCCAACATGGTTAGCAAGAGAAACATTATTTCTTCAGACTGGTATGTGCTGTCTTTGTCCTAGCTGTTGGCCATAATCAATAGACACCATATGAAACAGCCAGAATGAGTATTACTAAGCCTTATTTATTTATTTATTTTAGAAGCAGCTTAGATGCCAAGTCTTGGAAAGAACTCAAGGCCAGATGAAGAAGCCTTCCATTCTCTCAGAGGGTCAATTAAAATTATACAGCTCCCACACATTAAAAAAAGAAACCAACAACAAACCACCAAAAAAGAAACCCAAACAAAACCCAACCTTGCACACTGCTTACCAGATTAGTTTCTAGGAACACTGACACACTCAAGCATAAAACTTTAGGAATCTCATCAATACAACAGCACTTGACAGCATATTCTGCTTCCTTCCAAACATGAAGTTTTATCCTTTTCTTCACTTTTATTTATATATTAAGAACACACACCTGTAAGTCACTTGTCATGCCTCAGTGTAAAATGGATACACAGTCCTATTAGGCCAAGATTGAGGAAACCATTTGGGACAGTCATAAAGCACCATCCACACGTATGCTCAAAAGAGGTCCAGCTAAAATGAATTATGTGTTCAAGGTTTTCATGAATCAATGCCTCAAAGAAACGTTAGATGCTTGATTAATCAGGAAGCAGTTGTGCCACTCTTCACCTAATCAGATCTTGCTACTCTTACCTCGTGTTGAGATATATTTTGCTTCAAAGTACTTTCACAGGTACCAGGATTACAATGAAATCTGGTTCCACTCCCCCCAGCCATAGCTGCTAGAACTCCATCCTGCGCCCACCTGGTAGATACTCAGTGAAAATAAACGGCAGTCCTTGAGAAGTGTACTATTCTGTGTCAGTGACGGTGCGACAGCAGAGCTCTTTACGAGCTTCAGCTGGCAAGTGTCATTTAGGAGTAAAGTACTACTGCTTTTTCATCCAGTCTCTGGTACATGACTTCTAATGATTACCCCCTTTCTTTTTTCATACATTTAGTCAGGCTTCTCTAGGCTTTCATGAGGCTTCTTAAACATTAGTGTAAATTTTTCTCACCATCTGACTTTAAAATCCTTAGTAAGTTATCCCAAGGGCAGATAAGAATCATTTGGCTCTAGAGCCAATTCGTTCACACTTCCTCTGTGCTGGGAAAGAAAGAAGAGAAAGGAAATAAAAAAGAAACTGAAAGGTGAGTTTATAATAATCCCATTTATAATAATTGGGCCCTACCACATTTATGGCAGGAACAAGAAGCTATTTTAACCATTCAAAGGCATCTCATAATTAAAATGACATTTCTGCGCATAAACGTTTCCCTACTGTTGGTACAATTCAGAGCAAAGATAACTACAAGAAATTAAGGATAAGATTTTTCCCCAGTTTATTGTTTCTCTATTTTAGTTGATACTTGTAACGATTCCTAGTTGGTACCATTCTATATTTGGATATCTTCACAAACTTTTCAGTAAACCACCAGCTTATCTGCATGGGTCTTTTGCAGAAGGGAGAGAAGCCTTTTTTAAGCAATAAAAAAGTAAGGGATGAGAAAGTTACCAGGTTGTCAGAGGGAATAAGAAATGCAAGGTGTAAAGCTAATTACAGTTACTTAAAAATTACTAACTTTCAGGTTCATATCAGTCATTGTTCTTTCTGTTTTAGTTGCAGCAAATCGTTACGTATTTATACATGGGATGTCACCGGGCTACAGTAAACAATCAGTGAGGCCACCACATCAGACCTAAATTTAAGACTCATAAAAGAGACCTATAATATCACTTGCATTTGTATAACACCAATACACAGTACTAGAAGCTCTACTTGCAAAGACAGCTGTTGAATTAAGCACAATTTCCTTTTTTTTTTCTTTTCATTTTTCCTGCGCTATTTTCCCTTGCAAGTCTTAATAACATATCTTTTATCCTGACTTGTAGGCTTCTGACTGCAAAGATAAGGTTACAACTGTGAGTTTGTCAGGTCTGCTTAATCCTTCTGTCAAAACAGTACATATAGTAAGTCCAGATGTAGAGACGCACAAAGCTGCAAACGTAACCACAACTTACTCTGCTACCTGAAGACTGTCACAAAAGAATATTCCTACCATTAGGCAAGATCTGAAAACCGTTGCCAAATAAACAAGAAACAGCAGACATACCAGAGCAGGGAAAACAATACTAAGCCTTAGGCACTGGTTATTTCTGGCTTCAGAGTTTAACGTGAAAACATGCCTACAGGTTTAATGGCATTCATGCATGCAGAGAACGAGATTCTGTGCCCAAGGAAATCACCACTGTAACTCACAGTGAACTTGTAACTCACACTGTCCTTCACTGCATTAGGATAGGATTGCACTCCTGTGTTGTCAGGTATTCTCCCAGGAACAGGATCATCGCTTATACTAAAAACTTTCTTCTGAGGAATTCAAGAATTTTCTGCCTTATGCAGCAAGTCACCCCCACAGCATCTGGCTTCAGCAGGGGACTCCCTAGCACCCCACTGTGAACACAATCTCAGTTAACATTCAACAAGTAGGTTGAAGCTGCCAGTTCTCAGCTTGTAAACCACAGCATGCAAACCCCATAAACCTAAACCAACAGAGCATTTTTCAGAAAAGTGACTTTTCCATTCCTACTTCACCCAAAAGGTGACAAAGCACTATAACCATGCAAAAGACCACAGTTACATCAAGCCGAGATTTAAAACTAAAGCTATCATGGTTTCCACGCTACCACACATTGAAGCTAGATGTAAACGAGCTGCCAGGAGAGTCAGTATTCTCTGAAGCAACCGAGACCAGCCCTGAGTGTATAGGTTTTGTTCAAAGCCAGCTTTGTAGGGAACACACCAAACTTCTGAGTTACGAATTTAAACCCAGGCTTCAAGCAAGTGGCTTCTCAAGCTTGGAGCAGCTTCCAAAAGTGGAAGCTCCCATGACACTGCAGACTTCCATTAGTAACATTTAGCAGAAGAAAGAATGAGATTTAGAGGAAAAAAATGCCCATAAAACTCTTTTCTTTCTTCATTGTTTCAATTCACTTATATATTTAGTATGTATAAACACATGACAGGTTACTTCTATAGCAAACAAAATTTTTGTGCTTTTTCTGCCTTATGTGGTAGATTAAAATAGTGATAATAGTAAAGCTGGATATGGAAAGTCTGTGAAGAGAAACACCTCAGTCTTTCCAATTTCTTGTATGGCAAGTTATGTATTCTTCTGTAACAATTCAATGCCTTCTGAAAGTAAGAATGGGCTCACTAGCTTTATGTTCTGAATCTTCTCTAGTTCTTAGTTATGTGACAAAAGATATCATGAAGTATTTCAAGATATAGCTTCCAATACACTGGTTTCTCAGTGTGCACATTATCATGCATTTATAGACCTTATATTCAGTGTTTAACAAATTACTGGAATAGGTTTTCCTTAAGGAAATATTCACACAGAGGTGGCTCTATGGCTTTTTCGCTGGTAGGCAACTCAGTGGAAAATTTTTAGTAGGCGTGTGTGCGCGCATAAAGCAACAGAAGTTTGAGAGCACAACATCAGACAAAACAGAACATAGGTTATAAGATATGAGGAGAATATTAAGAAGTGGATGTTTACAGAGATTCTTCATTGGAGACTGGGGGGGAAGAAGAAGACCTATTTCCTTGTAAACAACCTTGTAGCTTTCTCCCGTGCATCCCTTTACACACCTAGCCCAAGTCTGCCATTGTATTGGGTCTGTCTGAGCCCCGTAGCAGCCCTCATAGTGCTGTGCTTGTATTGGTAGCTAGAACGGGGGTGGTAACACACCAGGGTTTG
>JAVJGJ010000057.1:14994612-15123958 GCA_035590215.1 Microhierax caerulescens
GGGAACCGAGGCGGGGCGGGGGGCCGGGGCCGCCGCCGCTCTCCTCCCGCACAGGTGCGGCGGGCGGGGCTGCAGCCCTCGGGGCCGACGCCGCCGAGTGCCCGATCGGGGCGCGGCCCCGGCCTTTCGGTTTCGGTTCCCGGCGGTGGTTTGGGCTGGAGCAGGGAGAGCCAAACCGGGGGGCGCTGCCCGGCCCCCCCGCCCACCCCGCCGGCCTGCTGCGTGACGGAAAGGGGGGAACGAAAGTGATGCGAAAGCTAGATGTGGAAATTGATCCCTTTTTACTGCCTCTTCATTGTTTAGGGGGGAAAATAAATGAGTTGGCAAGTTGTCGAGCATCGCCATCAGGCTGAGGCCGGGCTCTGTGCTGTGAGCGCTGGGTGACATTGCTCCATCTGCTCGCGAAGTGACCAGGCGATGACTGCCCACTGTAATTTTCCAGTCTGTATATATAAAAAAAGACTGGCATTTATCCTTTTCTTGTACCTTTTTTTACAGATGTGTGACATCAGTAGCTCCTCTAAGTCTCCCCGTGTCCCCATGCAGTTTGCAGTTAGGAGAGGTCCAAGGTACCCATCATCTTCCTGACAAAAGACTCCAGATTGATCTTTTGTCCCACAGTTTCACCGGGATCATGCCATTTTCTTTATACACCCTCTGAACTCACGGTAGGAAATTGTCATTCCCAGTAAAAGAGTGGGAAGTAAACTGAGATAAATCAACGGGGCAGAAGGAAGGGCAAAAACACAATTAGAGGCACAATGACAGTGCCTCACTGAGTCGCAAATTGCTGGATGCTTCCACTGCTCCTGGAAAATTCTGCCAGGCTTACCTTCCCTGGCTTCTGCTGGTGACCACTGTCAGAAAAAGGGGCTATGGGACATGGAGCCTGACCCGGTGCAACTGCCGTTACAGCTCTGGCTGCATGGTCTGCCCTTTGCGCTGCCTGTTCTAAACAGAAATTGGCTCACTGTGGACTCACCCCTGCTTCTGAGGGATTAGTTCATGCAATATCTTTTCTTTCTTCTCTTCATCTGGAGAAGCCTCCTCCTCACCCCGCTTTACTAAAATTGATAGGAATTTCTGCTAAGTGCACAACTTTGTATTCCCACTATTAAATTGCATGTCATTTCTCTTTCTCCTGTCCGCAGACTCATCCAATTCTTTCCACAGGGTATTCCAATCCTTTTCTGTTATAACAGCAGGTCTTAGGTTTATGCCATCAGCAAATTTCATTAGCACACTCATGTTTTTTGTGCCAAGGTCAGTAATAAAATTTTAACTAAGATTAGTTCTGAGATCAGTCCCTATGGAACTGCATTAGTAACCTCCTTCCATCTAGAGTTTCCTTTTCAGCTCACGCTATTGTCCTTACTTTTCATTTCTTACATTCATCCACATCTCTCCATCTTAATTAATATTTTCTCGCATGGCATCCTCTCAAATGTTTTATTGAAGTCCAGGTAGATTTGATCTACGGTATTTTCATTGTTTGAGAAAATGATTTATCAGACAAAGATACTGGCTTAGTCTGCTATGTTCTATCTTTGGTGAAGTCCTGCTGCATTTTAACTAGTTTTTGCTATACTTCCACATCTTTAATTAGTTTTTCCTTCAACATTTGTTCTAAAGCTTTGTGTACTAATGAGGTCAGATAAAAGAGCCTGTAGCTGCTTGGATCAGTTCATTTTCTCACCAAGTAAAAGTACCACACAGAAGTCTGTAGACTTTTCAGTCTTTCCTGGGCTACTGTGGCCACTAGGTCTGATCTGAAATTAAGGCACAGCATGCCTGTGATCGATTTTAGACTAACCCCTCAGGCTGACAGAGCCAAATGTCATACTTTTTTACTTCACATCCCACCTTCCAGGTTTCCTCTGCAAAACCGTGTATTCAGATTGCTTGGTTCCCAGATTTACTTACAGTCATGCCTTTGAGATTTTATGTATGCAACCTGAATGCTCTGGCATTGTTCTGCATATACTTCTTTTTCATTTCAAATACATTTCTTTATGTTTGTATTTTTATTGTATTAACATTTTACCTGCAGCCCAAAAAGAACAGTTGAAGAACTCTGCTTCCACATTCCAATTTATGAACATGTCCTGTCAATGGAATTAGAATAAATCTTACTATTTTAGAACAATATCACTTTGGTCATCTCCAGTTGCAGCCAACTGCCACCTCAAAATGAGATGTAGAAGTGAAGCTTATGGGTGAACAAAGTGTTATGTTTATCCTACAGAACCCAGAGAGAGCTTTCTCTCTAGCATTAGTTTGGTCTTAAAAGAGACCTTTCCATGAATTTTGCCACTCCCTTAATTAGCTCCCAATTGATACAAGACTCCAGTCTGCTTTCTTCCAGATGGAGAAGACTATGGTGAGGTCCTTGCTGAGAGTGACATTTAATTCCTCAGAGAACAGCAAAAATAAGAGGGGAAGAAGGCAAGTCCAGGTCTATAGCTGGACCACCGTACTTCCATATCCTTCAGCCAGCATGAAACTCTTCCCTGTTGTACCTCAGCCCCTCTGCTTCCTTTGCGTGTCAGAACAAACAGGTTGTTTAGAGACAGCTTTACACAGACCCTGTCCTATGGCACTGAGCTGAGTTTGTAAAAGATTATTTAGACATTTAGAAAAGATGGAAAGATCGACAGAAACAGCAAGGTTATATTTTTAAGTAAGGCTGAGACATCTCACTAGGATAAGCTTAATATGTCATGCAACATTTTTTTTTCCCCGAAATAAGAGAGTACTATATAGTAATATATATAGGAAAGTGTACCTAGTTTGAGTCTAACGTATGTATATATTGTAGCCTTTCATTTCATATGAACCAGAACCAAATGTGTGTTATTTGTTATCTCTAAATCTGTTATTTATATGCAGGTTCACTTAAGGAACATAGTTCACTATTGTTAAAATTTGCTTTAGAGAGAGTTGCAAATGGGAGCCCTGTAACATAAAATGACTTAATAGGGGGCACCGTGTCTTTTTATGATGTATAATGTATCAGTAGCCACGATGAATGCAACATAAATTCAGTGGAACCTCCTGTATTCTTTCAATGCATCTCTAATTACTAAAATGGCAGTGCAGTACTACTGTACAGATAATAAAGCAAAAACATTAATTTAAAGGTGAGAAGAAATTCCTGTTACACCACTGAGAGTAAAACACAATATACGTCAATAAAAAAGAATTGCTTAGTTTCTGGTTTTGTTTCCATAATACTTCCCCCATTTAGGCAACTTGTAAGAGCCTTTCATTGCTACAAAACAGAATTGATCACTGAAGGAAAGCTGCGAATCGAAAGCAAGATTTAAGGGACTGAAGAGCTGTTTGAATTTTGTTTTTCTCCTCCACTGCTTTCACACAAGTTTATGAACTCGCAGTTGGATTTCCTCAAACAGGAAATTCCACAGTAATTATCATTAATGAGCTATGGTGATAGCAGTCCCCTGAATCCACAGGCTCTTTTCAGTCATTCCTTTTAAAGGAAATAGAGGCTGATGTGGGCCAAATCCTCATTTGCTGAGTTAGTGCCACTGAATCTAGCAGCAAAACAATTTACTCTGGCAAGTTGTCCATACTCTCGTTTCAAACAAGCTTATTAGGAGGCGCAGAATAAGTCGAAGAGCAGTGTGGTATGACCCCCAAGTACTACTGAAGCACTGCTGTACAAACACATCTGTTGCTTTAGTAGATAATGTAAACAAAAAGTAAAGTGAGCCTGGCTGGTAATTCCTGCAGGGCAGAGATAAGTAAGGATCAATGGAGAAAGATTACAGATATGGATTTTTCTGAGAAATATCTTTTGCAACCACAGGCTTCGGAAAGCAGCACACTGGCCCCAAGCAGTGGTCCACCCAGCCGAGGGCCTGCCTCTCAATGCGTACCACGTGTCAAAGCACACACTTTCTAGAAGGAAGACATTGCAAAACCTCTCCCTCATGAAGATTTAAATGGAATCCATAAAAGATCTAGTCTTCAACCAAAGTGTGACATTCAAATCCCTTTCTAAATTTTTAACAACTGGCGAACAATCTCCAAATCAAGTCCTTTTCATCATTTTCATCAGCCCTTCTCCAGTTTCTTACTACCTCATGTTTGGCATCTACCCAAATTACTTGTAAGGTGATGACTTAAACTTTGCTTTCCGACATGAGTTCATTAATCAGAATTTGTTCCTAAGTTATGGACTGAGAAGAACCGGCTTGTTTCAGGTCATGCACTGCTTTGATCTGAACTTCTACCAAAGCTTTGCATCAATTTGCATCAACAGCTCCCTCTCAATAAGCACAACTTAGAAGTGTGACTGTGAGTGCATGTTCTGTAAAAAAAGGACGTTATTCTCATCAGAACAGAACGGAGAACAGAGTTCTTCCCAAATCAGTTTCCAATGCAAATAAACCAGCAAAGTGTAGAATCAGCACATATGGCAGTAGATTTTTATTAATTGGTTAACAGCTCCAGTAACATAGATGCCTACACATCAAAGTCATGTAAACAGAGCTCAATCACCATATGGAACTAGACCAAGATGATAATGGGCAACAAAGCAAGACAATCCTATTCATGTTCCATATGGCTTCTATTGACTTCTATCTATTACGCTGAAACTTCTCTGTACGCTCTTATGGAGTGTTGTGTTTTGCTTTTCAAAATGGATGTATGAAATTAGGAATCCAAGTGTACTATCAATGGCCCCAAAACAAAGAAGCTATATAAAAAGAACTTAAAAGGGATTTTTTTAATATTATTTTTTTCTGTATCAGTGTCGTGCTTGCTAGAACCCTATTTAATTTTTTTCTATTTGATGAAGATGGTTAAGCTAAATTTCACTCCACTACCAGGAGAGCTCCTTCTACACTAATGAAATGGGTCCTTTTGTTATAGCACAACTATTGCAATATTGTACCTTAGGAGAAAAACACAAAGGCTGCTGGCAGCAAATACAAGCAAAGGTACCTATTTACACATTCCTTTATCTGCTCCATTCCAAGTGTATAGTACAACGTAGATTATTTTCCTCTCTAGCAAGACAAATGGACATAGATTCTTATTCCACAGTGAAAGGGATAGAAAGACATAGATACTTTGAGGAATTCACTTGGGAGAAACAAATCACTGTTGTGAACAACCTGATGCTTTTCCTGCTTTCAGCTTGAACATATATATCATTTGGAGCTAATAATTAACAGTTTGGATTTTACAGACAGGTGTGCTAAGTACACCTTTTGAAAATCAGACATAGAAGATGGCCCTTGCAGAGTGAATTGCCAATGCAATGTAAGTGCTTTTCCAAATGACATGGGGGTACAATAATCAAAGCACAGTGTCTTTCAGGTCCAAGACTCAGTGGGTAGGGGGAAGAGATGAAGTGAAAGCAGAAAGAAGAGCCTTCCATCTAGTGGAAGCTTTTTTTTTTAACAGCTGATTCAGAACAGTCTGCAATTTTAACAGCGAGTTCAGTCTAGCAACCACCGCTCACAGAGCTTCTGTATATCACAACATGTAACTTCAGATTGGGATGCTGCACTGATACACGGTCCAGCCTCAAACCACTTTCTCACCTTCCCATGCTCTAAACTCCTATTAAGCATCAGTGTTCAAGTCTAAATTATCTCAGAAATAAGGTGTGGGGAGCACGATATTGACTTCATTTTTCTTCCTAAAATAAGAAAGTGATTTGAACTGCAATACCTGTTTGAACTTGGGGCTTTCCTTCAGAAATCAAGAAGGGCCTAGAGGCTGGCTGTTGAACCACATCTTTATACACCATTAGACACGTCTCAAGGTTGGTTTCATTGCTATTGGCCACTAGTTTTTTTCATTTCAACTGGAATGTTAGTGATTTTTTAGCTGGATCAAAGCCAGTTCGATGCCTCGTGTCCACAGTATGGAAAAGAGCAAGTGAAAATGGGGCAGCTGCTGTTTGGGAACCCACTGACTATCAAGCAAATGGTTTTTCCATCCTCCTACAGTTGAAAAATTGAGACAACAAAACTTCTGGCAGTGGGAATGGCCAGCAGTGCAGAACGGAGGAGGCATGACATGCAACTACCACAGCTAGTACTGTTTCCCCATAAATAATTACCAGCTTTAATAATTAGCATTAGTGCCCTGCATGTAATTCATTTTGACTCAGATCTGGTACCTCTCCTGTGGTCAAGGCAAAAGAAGGTAGTGCTGCTTGTTTCCTCGGTGATCTTGTGAACCTGAAGTGTGTACCTGCAAAGGATCAGCTCAGCCTAGCGAGGCACAAAAAGGAAATGTGGTCTGCACCATCAAACGCACACCACTGGGCTTTTTCCTTTCTCCCATCAATGATAGTCTTCCAAACAAAACAGAGCAGAGGACTTACATCCTTCATTTCCCTAAACAGATTTATAAACCACAGCAGCACCCTAGCAGGTGCTGAGGTTTGAAGTCTCCCATTTGCCTTTTTTTTTTTTTTTTTTTCCTTGAGCAAAGGCAGCTGGTGAACTATAGGGAAATCGCAAACTTCTAAAGAAAGGGCTTAATCCACCATCTGAAATTCACAGAAGCATTAAGTCATTATTCAAATGAAAAGCTGCTTTTATCCATTAACATATTTTTGTCAACAACAAAAAAAGCGAGATGCTGATATGAGGGGAGATATGCACATTCTTATTTATATGGTAATTGAATGGTCAGGGAGTTTGCCTGTTATTTTCCTAAGACATGGTATGTGTCAATTAAAACTATGTTGCAGTACTCTTCTAATGGGGCCTGGCACCATTAAGAAATCTTTTCTTCCTCCTAAGATGTGATGGGGAAAGAGGCATTGAAAGTCAACCAATTTATGCAACCTACTTTGTGACATGATTGCTGGCTTTTGCCTTTCTACAGACAAAGCAAAATTAATAATTCTTCTCTGTAATAAGTGACAAGAGAATTATTTCTATCAAACCCATCCTAAATAGGAGTAAGAATATTGCTTCCCCTCCCATAAATTTGCATATTTAAAGTGTTCCTAGTAAAATCTGGCATGTTGTACTTCAATGGCTCATATTCTTTGTCAATCAGGCTTCTTTCAAG
The DNA here is from genome assembly GCA_035590215.1 of Microhierax caerulescens. Classification (NCBI taxonomy): domain Eukaryota; kingdom Metazoa; phylum Chordata; class Aves; order Falconiformes; family Falconidae; genus Microhierax; species Microhierax caerulescens. The sequence goes on from JAVJGJ010000057.1 coordinate 15,001,678, forward strand.
AGTGAAAATATTTTTAAAAGCCAGTGTACAACTGCAATTCTCTTCTGTCCAAGCAGCACATGTTGTAAATCATGGTGCAGAAAACTCTGGCTTCATTCAGATGGGCAGAGTTCCACTGGCACTGGTGATGCTGAGGTTGGCCTGAGCTGGCTCAAAGAAGTCCAGCGAGCTCTCTGCAAATGCATCATTAACAGAGATCATTGTCAGTGCTGAAAAAGCACCCTGAGAAGACATCTCTTACTGTTGTGTAAGTATTGTGTTAGTATCCTTGGTTCATCACTCAAGCTGGAGGTGCTGCTTAGCGTTCAAGCCAAGGGAGCCATTTGTCACCATTTTATGCCTACCTGTCTTTCAATTTATGCAAACTCCCCAGGGACTCACCAAAAAACGAACTAAAAAGACAAATTACTATCCAGTGGTGTGGGATTATTAGCATATTTTGCTGAACGTGCTTACACATATGGCACTAGTTTTCCTCCCTATGCAGTCTGAGCTTGAAAAGGAACTAGCTGAGGCACAGAAAAGCAAATGCTTTAGTGCTGTCAGGAATTACAGAGGTCAAACCCGTCATTTTAAAAAGGGTTTGAAAGGATTGTTGTTGTGAACAGCTTGTCAGAAAATTCTAAAAGGTGAATTGCGTAAATCCCAGAGTAGCATGTCTAGATAACAAAGATAACAGAAAAAGACAAAACTCAGACTCACAGGCTGTCCAACATCCCTCTGCTCTAGACGAGCTTCCAGCATCCCATGAGGAGGACACGTCAGAGCATGAGCGTGGAAGACAAATTGCATAAACACTTGACATGCTAAGCACAAGCCCAGTCCCTAAACACAGACTCTGTAATCCTGAAGGGGAGAATAAAGTATCTTCCCAAATAAATTTGTGCTAGATCTGTATAATGGCTTTATCTTATCACAGGTTTTGGCCATGGAACATATTTCTGCAAATATAATTTGGAGGAAGTTTTAGATCAGGAATAATTGGGGTAGGGTGACAGTTCTGGTTTTATTGTGGACATGAGAAATAATACAGTATTTACAAAACCCAGTGATGCAGTCATACAGGTTCTCAAATTTGGATCCCACCTGCTAAAACATATACATTTTTATTTTATAAAAAGAGGGGATTCAGAAGACAAGAAGCATTCATAAGCCAATGGAATATATGTGCTTAAAACTAAATGACATGAGTTGGCCAAAGCAATGCTAGGCAGCCTAATGATCTTGCAACTGTGCAACTGAGTTAATGTTGAACTTGAAAGGGTGACTGATAGGCATCCAGACTGACATGGACAATATTTATGATCTGTCAGTGAAGAAAAAAAAGGACCAAGAAAAAACTATGCTGGACACTGGTTTCATAGGATGAGGATGTGCAAGTGGAGGAAGACAAGATATTTGCAAGTTGGTTTAAAGTATCTGGAGCGGGTGAGGAACTCTGGCCTTAGCTGAACACCTAACGAATGGAGTTAGGACTTCCCATAAGGATGAGGTAAGCAGCCAATTAACAAGTGCATATAGAAGGTGGTGGTACTCCTCCTCCTCTTTGTATTAGCAACAGCAAGTATGCAATACACGTCCCAGCTTCAAGATTTATCATGTTTGGTGCTTTTCATATATATAATTGGCAAAAACATCCCAGGAAAATTACATGTAACATCTTACTAACACTAAAAAATTGTACTGCTTTAGCTATACTGCTATACTTGTTGCAGCACAGCTACCTGTAGAAATGGATGCTGATACAAACAGGAGTAAGGCATTCTGCCCATCTACTGTCATTTTCATCAAAGACCAGGGTTTCCACAGAAGTAATTAGGGTTATCAACAACAACAAAAAAACCTCCACCACCACCCCCCCCAAAAAAAAAAAAAAAAAAAAAGTGAAACAAAAGCTTAGACTAAATTAATGTATTGTCCTTGTGGAACAATATTGGAAAAATGGAAAATTCAATAACCCTACTGGTAGAGACATGTACCAGAAGAAAGTGAAGATTTAAGATACCAAGGTAAAAAAAAAATAAAAAAAAATAAAAAAAAGGTTTTGCACAGATTTGCACTGGACTTGGAAATCTCCCAAGTTACAGGACTGTAAAAATTTATAACATTTGAAATTTTAATGTATAATTTATTGAAAAGCAAATGAGCATTGTGCATTATTCTTGAAAACATTAATTTTGACTTGCACACTATTACAGAAATATCTCCCTTTCCAATACTAAGGTTTTTAATAAAAAAAATAAATTGAAAAGCATTCCCTTTCATGTATTTAATTGTTATCTAAAGATACCACTCTGGAAAAAAGAATAGGAAAGGAAAACCCAAACACAAAAGAAAAAAAAATAGGAGTACATTTTCCCTACTGAAATAGTATTTTTAATCAGGAAAATTGGGAAACGGTCATGGAGGGGATGCAATTCTGCCTCCTCCTCAGTTGCTGAAGGAAATATGTTTGTTATATAGTATATACCCCTTCATAATAGGTAGAGGCCCTATGCAAAGACAATGTTGGGGCTTAGAGCAGAGCTGGATGTTGGAGCTGATGTACTGGAAATAAGCTTGCTGGTGGGTAACGCTCATCCATGTCCGCAGGTGGGGTGAGGAGGCAGCCGGAATATAGCAACAGAGATTATGGGCACCCGCTGAAGTTTCCTATGCCTGAAAATAATTTTTTATAACCAAAGAGCTCATGGGGAGGAAAGAGCTGCAGCTACAAAGTCTGGGAGAGCAGGGGAGGGGGGTTGTTACACTTTATTCATAGGAAGATTTGAGAAATCAGTGGAAAATAACAGGGAGACAGAGAAAACAATGCCATAAAAGAACTGAATGCTGAAAACAAGGAGTTTGCTTTTTCATGGACTTTTGCATTTTTCATACCCATTTTCACTCTAAGCCTTTGCATGCACTCCCAGAAATCTGCCAAGATGGAAGAAAATGAAACCAACCCCATTTTCCCACCTCACCCCCATGCAAGAGATATTTTTTTGTCCTTTCTGTTTTTACCCCAGGCTTTCCTAATGACTTATTTTCCTCATTCATCATGTGTGCCGCTCTGCCTGCCTCTTGTTCATTTATACGTCTCATTGCGCTGCACACCTTCCAGGATATGGGGGTTGCCAGAGTGACGATGCATATTTCAAGGGTGACAAAAGAAGTCATTCATTTAAATAGCACACCAAAACCTGTGCTGAATATTCCCAAACACATCAGTACTTGGCAGATAATCATTCTCCTTGACAGTTGCTTCCTAAGGATGTACCAAGTGAAGATTATTCAGGATAGGCTGTAAATGCAAAATGAGTTCTGTTTGAAAACCGGCAAAGTCAAGGCAGCTTGCTAACATATAGTTTGGGGCTCCTGTAGTTACAAGACCCTGTGGATCAATTTTTGGAATCCCTGGTCCCATTATAAATTCCACAAACAATATCCTGCTCCTGGATGTTAACATGCTGAGTATAGCAAGGAATCGGTTTACAGAAGTCCCTGCAGAGAGGGCAATGATATTGCAAGCATCTGTTGTATTTTCAGAAGCATTATGCTGCCTTTTCTCTTTGGGGTTATTACTATGAACAACCATTGCACAGGAAAAGCCAAAAGCCGTTGGGAATAAAGCAGGAAAAATTAAAAGGAAGGTGTATAGTGCTTAGAAATTCTTTGAAAATCTCTGTAGTTATGCAGAAACTTTCTTCAGAAAGTCCCAAAACTGTAAGGGAAATTCTACCTTTTCTATAGCGGGTATTACTCAACCTCTGGGATGTAGCTTTTTATTTCTTTATATGCATTGGGGGAACTCAAGCGCTGGGCTTCTCTGTGCTAGGATCTTCACAAATGCAGAAGAGAAGGGAACCAGGCCCTCAAAAAATTACAATCTAAGAAACACAGAGAAAGCAAGCAGCAAGGCAGGGGCAGCGCTGAGTTATGCTATCTTAATAGAAAGTCCTCCAGAGCGCGCAGGCCGAGAGCTATCTTCTAATTCTTCCTAACAAGAATCTCCAAACCAATATAATTATGATCAAGAAACTTAGAAAAGCCTTTTTGGCCTAAAGGAAGTCTAATCTTTGTGTCATATTAGTATTCCTTATCCCGTATGTGTGCCTGCATTTTAGTGTACGATAGCAGATTTGTTTGTTTGTTTGTTTTTAAGGTAGATTCTAGCAATAAAGATAGTTGGGAGTTTCCAGTGATAGCAGATAACAACAAATAGGTTCCCCAATAGTTGAATAGTATGTCTGATGAAGATCTTTGCAAAGAAGAGGAAGGATTTCGCAAATTTGCTTACTGTAATTAGAGATAGTTTTAGAACCCCTTATACAATGTCTTTAGAAGCTGTAAGCCAGATAAATTCTTTGGTGCCCAGGAAAAAAGGCCAAACCAGAAAAAAAAAAAAAGACTCCAAACTTGTGCAAATAAACTTTTCTCTTTGCGTTAAAATCTCTAAGCCTATACAGATAATCAAGTATTGTATGGTGAATTTCAATTAGATTTTCATTCAAGATTTTCCTAGCAGGCTTTGACATTTTTTCCTGCCGTTACTTGATGTTTGATCCATCCTTGCCAAAAAGAGAGGGGAATTTTGGGGCACAGTGTATACTTTGTACATTTCTCTGTAAGCCCATCAATCAGTACCTATTATGTCTGTTGCCAATTGGGTATTACTACTAAATAATATATGCAGGTTAAGTCCTCTGCTTGGGAAAGTCCGTAAATCTGAGATGATCAAAAATCTCCAGATCTAGTAATGCTCACTCCAGCAGCTACTTGCCCAGGAGCTTTATCAATGGAAGAGAACTGGTACATTGGCTGTCTTGCCATCTCAAACTGCCAAAGACCTGGTGCCGTGTGTGCTTCCACACAGAGCGGCTGAAACCTTTACAGCAGTAATTGGTAGCTTGCCAGTTGAAAGCTGAGGTCAAAATCAATGGCACTGCCGGCTTTCTAAGAATTGCTACTATCCATTGCTGTGAATTATGACCGGTCACCTTGAGAAAAGCACTGAAAGTTGAAGAACAGACCAAAAGCCTTTTTAAGTAGCTCATCATCAATTATATTTAGACAATCCCCCCCCATACTGAGTTCACACATCTTTCATGTAATTTAAGTAACTATGAACAGAAAGGGGGCTGCAATTACTTAAAGCTGAAGTGCATCCATCCTTCATACATTACACAGATTCTACTGAAATATTGGATTTGTCCCATTCATTTATATCAACACTTTGTCTCTCATTAGAGCTTTAAAAGGACAAGACTCCATGTCTCTGAATCTCTTTTTCCATGTTTAAGACGCAATGTGATTCGCTGAGGGCTCTGTAGCTCGTGGGAGAGGGCACACAGGGCTAGAATGAGCATTTGGCAAGAGAATAGAGCGCTGTCATTTCCATAGTACCAATTTAATTTAGCTTTGTTATTTTTTGGCAAGACACAGACGTAGTTGAAACGACTTGTCCCAATATGTAAAATGTTAATCTCTGTTTGCATATTGCTGCTCTAGGGATATGTGTTTTGCAAAGTAATCTTTAAAAATAGGGAAGTGAGTTACATGAAAGGCAGCATGATTCTGAAACCCATTTAAGAAAAGCACATTTCTTTGCTGAAACTCATAGTGCATCATTACCATGATCAAAAGTTAGAGGAGGCTTTTTGATGACGTTGCAAATGCCTCTGGCAGATGTGAGAGGTTGTACAAAGATGTTGCATTAAGTGTCACAGACAGAGGGATTTTTAAACATTGGAGACTGTTGATTGCCCTCATGTCAAGTGAAGTAAGCTGAGTTACACCAATTAGTGCTAATAATAACATCCTCAGCTGGCATAAATATTTTAATGAATGTTAGGATAGCAGTGCCTAACAAGCAGTCAGGGACAGATCCTTGCCTTGCAAAGGACTCAGTAGAACATACTTGTAACCCAGCGGGCTAAACAGACAAGGTGATGGTGAGCATCGGCTCTAGGATCATTACTTCTTCCTCTCACAGGTTTACTCTGGAGGTGAAGTAGTATATGGAAATCAAGGCAAAAAAAAAAAAAAAAAAAAAAAAAAGGGAACTCTGGAGAAGTAAGTGTGAAGAGAATAGGAGAGTTTGAGCAGCAGCCAGGTAGCACGAAAAAAGAGAAAATTGAGCAGGAGCTGTTGGCTGGTTGTGGGCTCCTGCTTTCCCTATTTCTGTTTCTGCTCTTTCCCTATTTCCCTATTTCTGCTGGCACTGCCTGGCTCTTGGCTCTAGTGTTTCACCACCACCACACGGTTAAAGGAGACACTGTTGGATCCAAATTGAATGCTGCAAGGGAACCTCCTTTCCCTGTTGTGGTATGGAGAGAGGTGGCACCCCTCGTGCTGTGCTTACCCCTGTTCTTTTAGAGCGAATGCAGAAGGCAGTAATAAAGGGACTGCTGTAATGTTGCTGAAGTCTTGCCCTAACGTTGGACTAACAATCTCTGAAAAAGAGTATTGTTGTGCCATCCAGACTGTCTGCGTTTCATTTCAGCATGTGGCAGGTGGCCTTGGTGCTGCAAAGTAGAAAGCATTGCTCAAAATCATATAGCCTTTGCTGGCAAGGGGTGGCCCAAATTAAATAGCCTTCACTGGCATCTCGCTGGCCTGAGCTCAGTTTTGCTTTATACTAAACAAAGGCAGATGAAAGCAGAAGTCAAGCAAATCTTGGCCTCCAGGGTAATCAAATAAAATACAATACACGCAGCTCTTGCTACAATGGGCCAGTAAAACCAGAAGTGTCAATCAGCTGTTAAGCTAATACATGAGGACGCAACTCCAAAACTGAATTAGGAAGCTAATGCATGCATTTCCAGGAATGGGAATAAAAGGTTTTACTACATAGTCCTGAACATCCAGGTAAGCCCTGGAATTCAATCAGATCTCAATTTTTTAACAACATTCCCCATACAACCATATAGCTTTAATAAAAATAAAGAAGTAATAACAACATTTGTACTGCACCTTACATCTCAAGATCTAAAATTCACCATCCAGAATTCTAGAATTCTAATAGGTTTTTTGTGCCTCAAAAATGCAGTTTGTTCCATGTCACTATTATCTATTTCAGAATCAAAACCTGTACATTAATTGAAGATTCTTTCTGTCAATTCATACAACATTATCAAATGATGTCTGAGATCATTTCAATACACAAAATTTTGCTTTAGCATTTCGAGACAGATTTTTATCTTCAGTAAATCTGCCTCTGTGCAAGTTCCACTAGGTGAATGTGAAGTTATTATATTGAGCTGCTGACAACCATCAGCACGCAGAGAGCATCACAGTGGCTGTGAATGTTGCTCAAAGTCCAACACACAAACTGAAAAATACCACACAATTCTGTCCATGTCAGGTGTCAAAGCAGAAACTGGAAATTCAGAGTCTGACATGCATTAAGAGCCTTTACCCGCCCCCCCCCTCCCCCTTTATTTTTTTTTTGGTTTGTGTGTATGAACTGTAATCACAGCTGTTTGCTTTGAGAAGAGCAAAAAATAATCTGCTGCTCTCAGCACTGCAGCTCATTGAATTTCCTCTCACGCATGTGCATTCACATACCCCAACCTGACAAAGCAGAGTTAACACTGTATTTATTAAATAAAAAGATAAGGACAATTGAACTGATCTCGGTGTTTAAATACGCTGTAACATTTCAATGTCTATAAATCTTGTAAAACAAAGCTGAAAAAATTTAACAGCGCTGAATTCAGCCATTTACACTGAGGCTAAAAAGACTCAGCTGGTATTTCCTGAATGCAAGGTCACAGGCACTGTGGCTTCAGAAGAGGGAAAAAAAAACAACCTTGGAGGAGCGGGAAGGAAGCATTGTTTAGTTGCAAGACAAGAATATAAAGACAACACTAATAGGAAAAAAATAATTTAAATTAAACTATAATAACTACCTAGTTTATAAATATGTAACCACACCTCTCTGTCTTTAATTTTCTTCCCATTTTCTTTGCTGTTGCATTTTTAGTTTTCCTGTCTGTAGTCAGGCCCAGACACTGCAGTGAAATCCAGAGCCCACCTCAGGTTCAGGCCTTTCACTCATAAGTATCTCATTTAAATGAGGGCTATCAAGATGTATGATTTTAAACAGATTCAGTCAATCCTGTGCAAAAGGCTGCCTGGGTGTTTATTTTGGTTGAAATCAAGTTTATTTTGGTTCAGCTGATACGAGTTAGCCACGGTTTTGCACAGTTTGACCTGATCTGGCATAAACTAAAATAAAGTACAGCTAAAATCAGAATTTTGTTAGAAAAAAGTGTGCACTTCGAGCCAGTAAAATTTTTATTCTGGTCTATATGACTTTGATTAAAGGATACTAAGAGCTGGGCCTGTGTTATTTGTATCACTCACCCTTATGTAGGGGACACAGGAGACACAACAGCAAAGAACGCTGCAACCTATAGAAAAGCTGTTTAGTAGATAAACAGTCACAAATGTGTCTCTTGAAAGTAAAAAACTTGCATGAGTGACAACAATAGGGTATTCCTTTTGCTGTTCTTTTCAGTGCTGTAGCAGCTTTGGGCTGCCCTTAGTGCTCCACAGTGATGAGGGAAATGAGCACTTTCTTCACTCACCACCAGCTAAGTGTTACCTACCCCAAAGGAGAAGCTCCACAGTAATGCACATACAGAAAAAAAGCATTTATGATCTTACTGAAATCCATTATTTAGGCCAAAGAAGCTGAATATCTGCACATGCCTGGACAATTTTAAAATTATTCTTTCAACTTGGAAAAATGAAGTCGGCAACATCCCCTTTGTTACAACATGAACTCGTGCGGCTTCCCTTGCTGCTGCAAAGGTGTTTTGAATTCACCAGCAAATTTGTGCAGTTGGTTTCTTTCTTTCTTTCTTTCTCTTTCAGGGTTAAGATAAAATAATTATCAAAGTTGTTAAGAGAATCTTTGCTACTTGCCTGTCTTGAGAGATTCCCTGCTTTGCACTTTATGTGCTCTGTTCTGCAGTTGATATGGGCCAATATTGCAGAGTATATATTTATCTTTATGCTTCCCAAAAACTCAGAACAGATATTTTATCACATCCATTTCAAATTAGAGGGTTTAACCATTTTCTTTCAGAGGACAGAGAGATTACCAAGGGCAAAGAACTGCCCAACAAAGATCTGAACGCAATTGGGCCTGATGATCTTAAAGGTCTTCACCAATCTAAACGATTCTATGATTCTATGGTTTTGAAAGAGGAATTTTTTTTGCTCTTTAAAGATGAAATGAGAGAAGTATAACTAGAGACAGAAGGTGAAAGCATCTTTCATGCTTTGGTACTTTTTGTATCTCCATGAAAGGGAGATACAGCTTAAGACTTTCTAGAGAAGAAGAAACATATTAGAAGAGATAAATATTTCTTTACAAAAGACACAACCCAAAACATTGCTATGCTTCAATGTAGACATTACAACCAAGCCTGCCATTTAGAAAATAACAGGAATGTGTCCCTGCAGTCAGGAAACCCTGGAGTCTTGTCCTTTGAGTAGATTCTTGTACAGTCATGTTAGTATTGACTTGTTATTAGTGCTACTTAGGTGTAAAATGAATTAATGGAGTAAGGGACAAAGTTTTCCAAGTTTCATCTCTGGCCTAAGCTTCTTGCATACTTCTTTGCATGAACACCGAAGGATGTGAATTTCTTCCTCTGTATAGCAGCCATTTAAATCTTTCTGGTTTCAAGAGAATCCAGCACAGGATGAAAACCATTTTTAAAAAAAAAAAAACTTCCATCATTATATACCCCGGTTCATAACTGAAGAAATGCATAAAATATTCTTTTTTCTTACAGATAATGTAGTGCTCATTTAGAATCAAGGTGAGGACTTAATTCTGTAGTTTTTGTGAAAATTCCTCCCAGCTTAACATGTCAATTTACTTTTTATTCTTAACAGAGAAATGTAGTCCAGTGCTAGTGAAAATTAAGGTTTGACCTCATTTTTGTTGCTGCTTATGCTTTATCAAAGGCTAACCTTAGCTTACAAATGCCACATTTCCTGCATTTCTGGTGATTCATCTGACTATTTGGAGGAGCCTAACAGCTCTAGGTGGAAAGCTGTATTGGCTGGTAAATCAATTTATTGTTTACACACACAAAATTCACTTGCCTTGCCTCCAAAAGTCAAGTCAACTATAGCATCTGAGAGCTTTGGCTCAGAGGCTATGAAAGCAATCAGTGTGGTATCAACTGGATAATTAAAACACGTTTAATATAAACTCTTTTGGCATCGCCCCAGTTCTAGAAGGCTGTAATCTACACCAGGAGAACCACAACCAACACCTACGGGAGCCAGCTCAGCAGGGAGACCAAAGGAAAAACAGGTCTCTTGCACCACGTTAGTCTGATACAGTTTGGATGACGGAAATGAGATTGTTGCTCTGCTCTTATCTGGATGGAAATTTCAGTTTGCTTCTTCCTTCCATAGGGCAGAATTCACACTGACAAAAAAGATGACAAACCACCACAATCCTCCAAGTGATGGATTGTCAGCAAGTTCTTTGTGGCTGTTACTTGACACATAATGTAAGACCGACAGAAAATAATTTCCCCTTCCCGGTCATTGTCAGAAGTCACTAAGCCATTTTTACAGTGTCTCCTATCGATTCAAAAAAGTCTGTACACAAGAGATGGCCTTACAGAAAGATAATCCCAACACATGGTACTTTACTGCCAAATGTTTAAAGGGCAGGAGGAAGCACTGTGTAGCACGTAGCAGGAGAGAATCCAAAAGGGAATCAAGCTTTGATAATATCTCTCCCTCCCTGTAGTCTGTCTCCAACACTGCCCCTTCTTGACAGTGTTATCTTGTCTTTAAAGAATGCTTTTTATTTTGTGCAGATGAATGCTCAGAGACAAGCACCAGCAAGCTCAGGGCACAGGGCACCAGGCATCATCATTTAACAGTTATAAATACCATGGCATTGCTCTGTAGCTGGAAGTCTGAGTCAGTGCAGAGCCGCGTGGCAGTGTGCACCTCAAAGTCACATCTGCAGCTACAGCCTGAGAACAAGGGCAAAGCTCTTCAGAGAGTGTGGTACGCATGGACGCTTGATATTACTCATCCAAGTATAGTATGAGGCATAACACTCAATGGGTAACAGTTTTTTGCTTAACACGGTAGGTATTGAATGCCATATCCTCTCCATCCTGAAGCATCAGGTGATGTCCGGCACCTAGGTTTCTGGTGAAACCTAGATAATTTTAGTACTAAGGTCCAGGGCTGGGAGGAATAACAACCAAAATCCAAAACTTAAAAAGGGAGTGAAGAATAATTGCTATTCATTAGAAAACTTGGAAGAGGGAAAAGGGTCCTTGCAAGAGAAGGGAAGAAGAGAATGGCATGGGAGAGGCTCTGAGCAGAAACATGCTACACGTAGCAACCCTCATACACAGGCATACTCTGCCCTAAAACGTCTCAAATCAGATTGTGAACAAGAGGCTAAAAGTAAGAAATAACAAAAAGAAGACCAATGGAAGCAAATAAAATAAAATGTCTTGGAGGTTAGGTGCTGTGCAACTCTCTCACCCCAAAGGCGATTCCAGTTTTGGTTTTCAAACAGCTTTTTAGAAAACATCTGTTTTCAGTAATAATGGCTCATTTTGGCTTGCTGATTTCTTAGAGAGATTTTTGCAGTAAAGCAAGTCATATAGAAAGATTTGGAGGAGATGTGTGGCTTTGTGGAGAAGTGCCAAGAAGAAATCATGGTTCCCAAGGATGTCCTGCTATTGCCCAAGGACACCCCGCACAGGTGACTGCAACGAGGCTCGAGGTGGAAGCAGCATTTGGGAAGAGGCTGTGGCATTTACATCTGCTTATCAACTTGAAGCAGGGTGCAGCGTTCTGACACCATGCCAACATGTCTTAGTTGTCCCTAAACTTTTCAGGCTACTAAATGACGTTTAGCATCATGAGCTCAAGGACTGAGATGTTAAAATAAAATATTTTTTTCTTATTGCCAGCAGCCCAACGCTCCCTTGCCCATGCTAGCAGATGACACTGCTGCCTAGGAGGTATCTGGACCAGGGCAGGTGAGGTCATACAGGTGATGTGTACTTTCTGATGGCTCTTTTTTTTGCATGGAGCATAGGATATGGTAGAGGAGCGTAGGATAAAGTACAAGTGAGTGAACAGAAGAAAACATGAGGGGAGAGCAAATGGAAGAAGTTCTCTCCAGCTGTCTCCTGCCCTGGTCAATCCACGCCTAGGTATACAAGTGTGCTGACAAATTAGTCTGTAATCAGGTAGCTTTGGTAAAAAACGGTAGCAACAACCCTTTCTCCCACCTCTCAACAGCCACCAGCATTAAACAAATTGCTAAATGTATTCTGCACACTGAAGAAGGGATCAAGTAAAGCACTACATAGTTTAGCTCCCTTTCCTTTCAGCACTGTCTACTTTTGTGCTGGTACAACCTGGCATGACCGTAACTTGGGGATTCTAAACATGGAATACTGGCAGATTCATCTACGAGGGCACACAGAAAACAGTCTGAGGCCTTCGTGCCTTCCATCCTTTAGATATTTTAGATTTAGATGAAGGGTTGCATTCAGATTACTGGAGACACCCCATTCACTTCAGGAGGAACTAACTATACCAGGCCTTTGTGGACAGCTAGTCAGAAATGCCCTGAATTTGCTCCTCTCTTTCCAAAGAAATTATTTTTGTGATTTACTTTATTTCTCACAGACAGCACAAATGTATACAACTACTATTCTTGGTTTTTTGTAGGTCTCCTCTGGCTTCCTTCACATTATTTAGCAGTTTCACTTTTTATGCCATGTTAGAATGACTTAATGCAAGTTTCCAGTTAAGGATGGATTAACCCTAGAAAGCAGAATCAGTGCCAAGCTAGAGCAATGCAGACATTTTGACCAATTCATTTAAAAAGCAAGTGATCATTGCACAATAGCTTTATGAAAGTCAGTATGTGTACAGCAGGGGTGAGAATTAGCTTGTAGACTTGAGGGTAATCCTACTAGACGAATGGATCAGTGGATTCTCATTTTCAGCTCTCTGAGGCACAATCGTTTGCCTTATCTGACTTGTTGGGGTGGAACCACTGGAAAAATCCCAGGAAGGGACATATACTTCTGTTTCTGTTCAAGACAGTTTTAAAGCACTGTCTGTGGCTTTCAGGGAAGTAGGTTAAACAGTACTAGGATCCATGAATCAAGCTGGGTTTCCTTTTAGTAGTTGTTACTGATGAGGAGGAACACGGAGGCAATGTGACCATAGGATTCAGTTCATCCCTTGTCTATCCCCGTCAGCACTGTTGCTTGTTTTCAACAACAAGGACCTACACAAGGTATGATTTGGGCCCCAGGTGTAGAGCATCGGCATTCTTCTCCCCTTCCTCTCAGTCACATCCTACTCTATTAATAGCTGCACTTTTGCAAGACAGGGATGTTGCCAGAAACAGTCTTTCAAGGTCATTCCTGAAGGATAAGCAGAGCAACAAGGCAAAGGAGGGCAATAGACACCCCGTGAAGGAGAGCAATAGGTACCCCATGAGATTGTGGTGGGCTCTGTGGGATCCCTGCGCAGTTAGAAATGATATGCAGGATCTACCACCTAAGTTAAGCTGTGGCTCTGAACTGCTCCTTCTCTTCCACTGAGCATCCAGACCACCTGTGCAGAATAAGCATCTAACTTCAATGCTTTTGCGATACTGTATGACCTCCTGCCCCACCATGGGTTTGCTTTTTTTTTTTTTTTTTAAAAAAAAGACAAAACAAAAAACCCCAAACAAAGTAAAAGGGATTTACTATGTGTAAGTAGCATGTAAGCAATACAAGAAGACTAGATTCATAGCTCATATAAGTAGTTCCTCAAGAAGGAGACTAGATTCATACCTCAAATAAGTAGTTCCTAAGTACCATGTCTCTATGGCTTTGATCTTCATTTATTACTGGGTGTTAGCTAGTGACCTTTTGCGGTGGCTTAACTCTTGTTTGTTTGCATACAACTAACCACATGACTAAAATGTACCTCTTCCTTTCTCCCTTCCAAATTTTTACACCTTAAATATGTCTCAGGTTAAAATAAGGAGGGGGGAGATAAAAAAAAAAAAAAAAAAGTACAATTAATCCACGGACTTTCTTGAGTTATGTTAGGAATATGGCCAGGCCATACAGTTTTAATTAGTGTTGCTAATTAGCAAGGTACTGACATCTTTGCTCATTGGCTCAGATTCATGGGATGAGGGTGAACTTTTTTCTTTAAAGAAACTTAATTTCAAACCATCTATTTAAGTGGGAGACTGTTTTTGAAGCCTGCAGAATTAATTTCTGTACCACTTCTTGCAGCTATTTCTATATTAATTTCTTGTACCACTTCCCCCACCAGTGGGAGGGTGGGGAACTGAGTGATTTGCTCTGTCATTTCACCCTCTCTAGACCCCTTTGCACATCCCCACACCTCAGTGCCACTTTGCAAGTATTGCAAAAAGTGCACCATAGTGAAAGGATTTCCTGTTTTGAAACCAACAGACCCTTGGCATCTGGGGAACAGAAAGCGGTGGCTAATACCAAAGGTTCTCTGCAGAGAACCCTCGGTCACGGTTTTGGCAGTAGCTTTATAGGGGTCTGCACCTATAAAATAATAAACTGGGTGCTCTTGGAGGAGAATACTTTCTAGTCCAGAGAAAGCTTTTCACATTTCCTCGAGGGTGTTTCGAGGCAGGGTGAGAGGAGGATACTTTGGGGAAATGTGGCTGGAGAAACTATTCCCAGAGTTCACATCTGTCTGCAGCTGGTGTTCTTGCCTGGAACAAAATGTGGACAGACATACATCCTTCTCCTAATTAACAGCCAGTTCTGTTTTTACAAAGCCTTTCATAGTACTACCCAGCCACTGCCAGATATAACACACTGAGTCTACAATAAAAAAAAAGTATTTCCTCTGACTTAAGAACCAGATAATGAGTTTGAAGAGCTTTGACCCAGTACTGCTGAGAACCCAAATGATTTGTCTTTCAGATTCCTAGAGAAGGAAACAGAGCTAAGCCCTTCTTTAAAGCAAAAGACATTTAGAAGGCTCCGAAGAAAAGACATGAGAAAACACATTTCACATCTTGTTCCTCCTTCATATTCAACAATTAGACACTGACTAGTTTCTGCCTCCAGTCTTCATGTTTGTAAAGAGAAAATAAAACATTCTGCTGGCTATACCCATGCATGTCTCCTCTCTGTTAATGCTCAGTGGAAGCAGAGAGATGAGACCTAACCCCTGCAATTACAAATCTTGGAAAAAACCCACCTGAGAGTTACTTGCTCTGCTCCAGATGAAAAACAAGCAATACTGCCACACTGCTCTTTTTCAGTCTCTTTGAAAATCTTAACTTAAAGTCTGATTTTATGTGCATAGCTTTGAGTTCACAGCGTGCTCCTACTCCAAGGCTTTCACGTGCCTTACTTCCACTTGATATTCTGTCCCTTTTTGCATTTCTGATACCTGGCTGCACAAAGTCTATCAAAGGGTGCAATTTGATGTTCCTGCTATGCTTTCCCGGAAAGGTCATGGACTAAACACCACAGTCCTTGTTTGTTACAAGCCCTTTTCTCTAGTTCACAAGGTTAAAGAAATTCCATCACATCTCTCAAGCTATTAATTAATCCACCATACAGCAAGTGCTTGTAATTAGAAGGTGGGGTTTTTTTAAGTGCTTTCTAGAAAAACCTTGTAGCAAATTTCCTTGGAAGTACAAAGCAAAGTGGCTTTTGTGGGATCACAGGATTCCACACAGCCTAATGCCAGTCCTTCATATGACCAGATCATTTAACCACAAAAATACAGTCTGTGTCAAGCATCGATCACATTTCTATCAGGTTCACCAACATACATGATGCAGAGACTTATGCTAGGTGTAAAAAGATGAACCCCAGCTTCACCTTGCTATTGCTTATTGGCTTATAATTACTTTTAAAACAAATGTTGACCAGTAGAGGAATCTTATGTTAGTTCAGCAATTTGCATCCTGTGGCTGTGGCAGTTTTCATCTGGCCCTACAGACCTCACAGCTGGACGTGCTGCATTGTTGAACTACAGAGGGCTGAAAACTGGTAAAGCAAGCCTGATAAATCCTGCTATGATTATTTTAGGAAGCTGTTAAAACAGTGGCCTGTTTTCCCCCTCTTCCACCTTGTTCTCCCCATGTTCGTATATTTTAGCAGGGAATATATTCACATCTCAGTTGCTTGAGCCTTATTAATTTAGAACAAGCTCTGGACTGACTACAACAAGAGCGTATGTTCCTTTATATTACTGACTACATGAGAAGAAGAACAGGAGAGACCAGTTTTGCCTTTGCTGAATATCTTGGAGGGTTCTGAGATCAGCAGAGGTAAGGAGGAGAGCAGGATGGGGCAATGCCTTAAACCACCATACGGTGACAATGCTAGGGCATGGGGATCCCAACAGAAAATTTTCCAGTATATGTGTGTGTGCAAACGTGGGAGAAATGCAATAAAACATTAAAAAAATAAATTCATGCAGAACAAGAAGACCAAAAGTTATTGGGCAACAAGGAATGGCCATTACCTTGGAAAGGACTTTATAAACTTTTTGTATACAATTATTTTTGCTGACATGGGAGGCTGCCCCATGCCTGTCTCCTTGACTTTGTTACTAACTGAGAAAATCCCAACTCAGTGTGACTGTGCAGGCACAGTGAACTCCCTCTTCTGCTGGATTCCTCCTGCCTGATTTGGTCACAGCACTGGGCTTGAGGGAAGACAGATACAAGAATGAGAAAACACCCATGGAGAGTTATAATGTTTTTAGGGCGACGGAGACGGGGGACGGGGACTGACACAGGTGGGGGACACGACACATGTTGACACCGATGATGACACCAAACTATCCCCCAGATAAAAGCCAGCCTTGTTCTAGTAACTTTGTCTTCATAGCACCTCTACCCAAGAACTTGCTGCATTCCCAGACCACAGTCTGAAGGCACACAAAACAAACCAGGGATTTGGTTCTCCAGAAGAAAGAAATGGAAATTCAACTAAAACAGAGCCATCTCTTTTGAAAGTGTAGGAGGTGCACCATGGTTTCACTTTATTTTTAAATGTAGATGATGGGAAATTCCAGCCAAATGGACTGTTCGTGGGCCTCTTTGCTCTTTGGCAACGCTTCTTTCAGGGATGGTCCTCCTCAAGGGCCCGTTCACAACAGAGGGTAGACATGTTGTTCAAGAGCTAAGGAACCTGCTTCTGAGAGGAACCTTTGAGGCAAAGAGAAACCTATTGACCAGAGACTCCCATTTATGCCTAAGAAGTGCCCAAGAACTTTTTCTTACAACCACAAGCCTCAAACTGATGACATGCTGGAGAATCAACCAGTTCTTAAGTCCTGACTTGTTCCTGAACCCATGCAGGAACCCTCTGCTGCTTTTTTTGCTTGGTGTATGCAAAGACCTCTCTTCCTGCCAGGACTTGTCCCTCTTGCCACCCTCCTTTGGCCAGCACTGCCTTTGTGCCCATCCAGTCTGTGACCATACTGAGCAAGGCTCTCTGGGTAGCCTGGCACAGGAGATTATGATCAATGGACTTTGAAAGGAGCTGGGCAAAAGATAATCTGGAGCCTTGGCTGGATTGTCTTCTCTGTAGCTTGGTTAGGCCTCTGAAGGAAGCAGCAGGCAGGGGCCAAGTGGAAGCTGTGGTCTATATGCTTAGCACGGGCTGATTCCCTTTTATGCAGCTTGAGTGCACCCACACAAGAGAGATCTGGATCAACCAGAGACATTTGGGTCAAGCTGAACTAGACCTGACTGAGTGGTCCTTCAAAGAACCAAGGGCAGAGGCCCTTGCTTGACGTCCAAGGCCACGCTGCAGAGGGCTGCTAGGCTGCACTGAGCCAAGAGCCCCAGCTGGGTGGCAGACATGGGGTGAACTGGACTGCTTTTGCTCTTTCAAGGAAAAGCAACCCCTATAAAGCTCTTCTGTCAGCAGTGGTCCTTGCCATGGGCCTTGGCCAACAGCCAGAGTTTGGGAAGCATTTTGTAGCAGGGCTCAAGATCCTGCTCCCCATATTCTTCTCCCAGACACCCAGAAGGATTCCAAAGCATTGCCTTTGCTTACCTCTTCACCAAGCGTCTTTCCAAGTGGTGATATCACTGCATCTCCTTGGGACTGGGCTCCATCCTTTTCAAAAAGGGCTGTGTTCAGTCTCCCAGACAAGCAAAAACTTGGAGTCCTGTGCCCTGACTTCAATGCTCCTTCTCCAGGAGGACTCAGAGCCACCTCGGTATCCTCCAAAGAGAGAAAACCTTGCCCTGAGATACCATGGGGCATTGTCACTTATGGTTGCAAGAGGTCAGTCTGTCCTCCTGGCAGAGGAAGGCCTTCACTGGGAAGAACTGTGATGTCCCCTCCTGAAATGAGAACCCTGTTGAGCTCTGTCACTCCACCTGGTGAAAGCTTCTTATTGTGCTCTTCCTACTTGTCCTTGTGTGGCACAGAGCTTAAAAGAGCCTGAAAAGGCTGTATGCCAAGTGAACGTGCCACTGGGAGTTTGGACCATCTCACTTGGCACCGAGGGCAGAAACTGTGCAGGCAATGCTCAGCATGGGCTCTGCCAGCCAAGGTGCCCAGGCACCACAAACGTGTGGAGCTGTCAGAAGCATCTTCTGGCACTGCCTGATCCAGCAGCCTTGTGCTACTTTGATGTGAGCCTTCAGCACAGCTAGAAAAATGAAGGTCTTCCAAAAGAGTAGAGGGTCAGTCTATGGTTTTCTAGGAATTAGGCTCTCTCCACTGGTGGGAGCTCCTTGCAGTTCCCTTACCAGCGCCCTCAGGTTTTCACCTCTCAGGGTCTCATTCGTGTCCCCCAGCTCCCCGCTTCGTGCCTGAGCCTGGAGGACCGTGTGTTCACTGGACTGTGAAACAATCTGTTCATTCATCAATTTAGATAGGTTCTTTTTATAGCCTTGGACAAACCCTTGAAGTTGTGGGCCATTTTCGCTGGTTACTGAAGAGGAATAACAGAAACTCCCAAAGGACACTGTTAATATGACAGTGTGTCTAGGCTGCAAGAAGGCTGTCCCAGGTTACCTCTAAATACTGTAAAATGGAAGCAGAGCACTACACCTGCCCTTGCCTTTACCTATACCTTCCTTCCCCTCATACCTAAAGATTTTTTAAAAAATGAGCACAATATTCACCTTCCTGGTATATAAAATACATTGATCCAACAACATCAGCAAATTAACTGTAGTTTTGGTTTTAAGCTAGGTGTGCAAAACACAACAGCTACTATGCACTTTAATATATTACCACACTAGTGGTATAAATAAAACCACAAAAACCTATTATCTCATCCTGTAAGATATATATTAAATTCAGTCATTCGTCAGACAAATATTATGGATCTGTTTTTCTATCATAGTCAGGAATAGCAGCATAGAGCTTTTATCAAAACCAGACTGTTAAGCCTTCTTGCAAGCCCAGCTGAATCATCCAAAGCATCCCTGAAAATGACTGAGTAGTTATATCAAATAGTCTCAAACAATCACAAATACATGGCAACCTTCAAAGCTAGGATACTTCCTACATTGAGGATTTCTTTTTAAGATACAGATTCTTTTTGAACTCACCATTTCCTAAGGGCATCTTAAATTACAACTCAACAATGACCGCAAAGCTTAACTTTCACGTTTGCACAATATATCTGGTTTTCAGTGAAATAAATGCACATTACTTCTTAAAATGCTGGAGTATATTGTACAGATAACCATCTTTGGATTCTCTGTACATACAAGTATCCCACTAACTTTCATTGGAGTTCTTTTTTAATTTAATCAAGATCTTGGAGCACAGTGATGAAGCAATTAATATGTCTTGATAGACATGGGTTAAACACCTCAGTCTGAATTTGTTTTGAAGTCTGCCTTGCCTTAAGACCAGCCATACATGAGCTAAACAACCAGATGCAATGATAATCACTCTCCTTCTGCATGCTCTGGGAAGGGGTGTCCCTTAGCTGCGTTGGCCCACTGCACCACCTGAGGCAAACCAAAGCTCTTCTGTTTTCAGTGCCACCTCTTCTCCTGCTCCCACAGCTGTACTGATTCTATGCAAGCAGCCTTATATCTTTCTCCCTTCTCAGAAAAGTCAGCAAGGTGGTGTATCAGTCACAGAATCATAGAATTGTTTAAGCTAGAAAAGACCATTAAGATCATTGAGTCCAACCGTTAACCCAACACTGCCAAGTCCACCACTAAACCATGTCCCTAAACACCACACCTGCACCACATCAGCAATGGTGACTCAACCATTTCCCCGGGCAGCCTGTTCCAATGCTTGGCAACCCTTTCGGTGAAGAATTTTTTCCTACAATGCTAAGGTTTTCCTCAGCATTAAAGTTTTGGTCAGCATAACAGAGTCTTTGATGGTGATCTCATTGTCAAAAAGGTTCACAGAGTTAATCCCACAGATTTCAGATACAAGCAATCAAGTTAATACTCATGAGAGGAGCGGTGTCACCAGAGGAAACAGATAATATTCTGTGCTGAGCTGTGAGGTGTAAGTGGGCACAGGTGAGATGGGAAGATACAAAAAGTCCAGCCCAGACATCCAGAAGCACAGAGGGCACACAGAAGGGAACAGGACTAAGCACCTGGCTGAAATGCTTCGCCAGGCAGGAAGCACAATAAAGCCCAGGGGTCTCACATACACAATTAGTAGATAAAGAACTCTGTGTTTCACGTAAAGATACTGTGAAATGGAGAAGGCAACCATCTTATTGCTGAAAGCCAAACCTACCTTTTTGCTTTACCACTTTAGAGGAAAAGTGTGCCATTTGAACCCAGTGAGATCAGGGGAGGCTGTCTCTCAGAGGAAAGGTGCCCAGGAGCTTATTAACAGTATTTTGCATCCTGAAAACCTCACACATGGGAAGGAACAAGGGACTGCCTTGCTGGGGACACCCTGGCCCTCAGCCCTCAACCCCCTGCCAGTCTCTCTGTGCCTCTCCGTAACCTGCCCATTTGCTCTGCTGGGGACCAGTGCAGGAGCCTGCAGGGCCTTCCCTGGACACCCTGGCATGTGCCAGAGAAATTCCTAAACTCTGGCTTTAAGGTGATGGGCAGCGCATGCAACGAACTATAGCTGCCAGTCACCACAGAGTCATGGTCCACTAGAGACTTATGACAACTGAATACCAAGCCAAGACTAAAGAGGGTCTAACTGGATGACCCGAACCCCCCAACACAAGCACAACCTGTGGCAGGTCAGGTTTGGGGAAGCCCCCCCCAGCAAGGAGACCCATTGGTGGACCTAAACATCAACGATAGAGGTCCCAGCCTTGCAGAGTGCCTGAGGCAGAGGAGCTACACATGAAGGCTCTGGTCCAAATCTGATCTCTCTGTAGAAATGGATGTTTTAGTTACGGAGCCTCAGCAGCCCTGTGGCAGTGCCATTGTCTCAGGCTGTTGGCTCCTGGGCTGTTGCATGGGGAAGGCATCAGCAACTCCAGGCATACCTGGGGTTAGAGAGGTGACATGCAGGGTGGAAGCAAGATGGATATTGCAAGAACTGGTTTATGCAGTTCAGCAAAAGGGCCTTCCACATCCCGGCTCCCCATGTCTCCGGGGATGGCCCTGCTGTGACCGCTGTGTTGTGCAGCCTGGACTCTACCTTTCTGTCCTGACCCCTGCTGTTTCTTCCTCTCATCAGGGTCTTTCAAAAGAGCAGTTAGTCCTCCAAGTTGCTCAGTCTTCTCACCTTCACCACGAGATGTGTTCTTCTAAAGCACCATGCAGCAGCTCTTGCCCAGCGCATCGCCAGACTGTGCATGGCCAAGTACGCCATGGGAGCCAGCGCCCGAGGTGATCAAAGGGTGCTGGGGCTGTTGTGTTTCCCAGTCCCCATCAGCCTGCAAATAAAGACAAAGTTTGAACTGAGGCTGATTTTCTTGTAGCAAGCTCGGAATTTGCTGCTGGTCTCTCAGAGGGACTTTGGAAAGTGAGAACAGAAAAGGCGTTTTATATACAGAGCTGGCTCCTCTGCTCTCAGATGCTGTGTTGCCTTCAGATTTATTTGGAGCAATGGTGCAATCCAGTGGCCAGTTTGGATAGTAACACAGTAATACTGTACAAGCTCTAATCTACTGCAAAGCCAAGGAAGCACCTAAAGGGAGCTGCGATACCTCTGAGCCTGCAGAGAAGCGGTGATGCCTACTGATAAGTGATCTTAAGAGATGCACAGAAGATCCATGTTTCTTGATAAGAGGGGCTCAGGACTGAGCTGATGGAATCAATAACGGGGGCAGCTCTTCTTTAGGGGCAGTAGGACCCATCCTCACAAAACTATACAACTCCCACTAACATTTTTCTGAGTATATTTCCCCTGTGGTGCTAAGCACAGGTGCTGGCCTCAAACCCAGCACCACACCACTCTGGAGTGGAAAACACATCCCAGAAGAGGACCTGCACCCCGGACCAGGGAGCACACAACTTCCACCACAAACCTCCAGCAAGGAAGGGGCCCACTGCCTAGAAGGCATTAGCACTGCCACTGTCAGTAATAAATTAACATTTTGAATTTGTTGATTTTCTGAGGGCCAGCATATGGAGGCAGGAATGTGGATTTATTGATCTGTTGCTATAAACTAGGCATTTTGGCCTGGAGAGCACATGGAGAGAGGCAAAGAAGTGGACCTGCAGGACCCTTTCATCCCAATAGGAAATGGTATAAGCTTGATAGAACTGCTCACCCGAGGAATCACAGAGGTGGGGCCATAGAAACCCTGAAGAAATAGACTGTAGGAAACCTTAGTCTGAAGACTTGACTGCTACCCAGCCAGTTGTGAGGCAGGATCTCCCCTCTGGGAACCTTTGGACTCCTGCACCGGGCAAACGTTGGCTTGTGGCAGTGACTTGAGCAAACCTTGCACCGTGCGGCCCTCCTGAAAAGCCTCTGCTGGAAGGGGAAGCATTTATGCTGAGTAGACTCCTTACTCCGTGTAGTTTTTACACATGCTGTAGTCTGGAGAAGAGGGTGTGGTGCTGCTGAAGGAAGTTGTTCACCAGTTTTGACCATATGAGATGTCAAATTGTCTTCTGCAAGCCAGGCTGCAACAGGAGTACCTCCAAGGAGACACTCAGCTCTGAGTGCATCTCCTTGCCATCTTCATCTCCCTCATCCCACAGGCTTCTTGCCCAGGCAAAAAGGAGCCCAAGAAACAGATCCTGATCCCCAACCACATTATTGTGGTGTCTTTGTAGCTTGTAGAGTCAACAGGATTGGTGAGAATGGCAACAGCAGCTAGATTAATGAGGGGAAAAAAGGAATTCCAGCAGAAAGAGCAAGCAGCATAGGCATTGTGAGCCAGGCCTGTTTACAGTTACATCTCCCTTCCTCAACATGCAGCCTAGCCACGGGCACACTGCTGAGGGAGCAGCTCCTCACACGAAACCAGTCACCAGCTTTTGTCACAGAGTCTCCCAATGAGCTAGCTGGCAGGGTTACTGTGCAACAGAGGAAATAAGAGCAGTACAGTCATCTGTATTAGAAAAGACAGAGGGATAACCCTAGCGTGTGCCAAGAGCAGAAAAGCAGGGATTCGGGTTTGATTTAAAGCGTCCTCTGGGTAAAAACAAACAAGTAAAAAAATCCACCCACAACACACATAAATCCATGAACTCTACTTAAGCAGTAAAAGGAAAATATATGACAGTTTCATGAGGAAGGGAAAAGAAAAATCCTACCTTTGTATACACGAGACTGTTTAGCAGTGTCTTGGTGCTCTATTTGAATACTGCTACAACCTGAACCAGGATGGATACATCTGCTGTGAAGCATTTCAACCACAGCATTACCAGCCAAGAACCCCTGCCTACGCATAACATTTAAGGAACAACTTTTGGAAGATGCAAAAGGTAGAACATCAAATTATGTTTCGGTGTGAGCAAATCATTGATTCATGCCGATGGAAAGTTGGATTCACTTGAATCTGCACAGTAACCATGTGCACGGTCCTTTGAGACTGCACATGCAAACAGAAGGCATCAATGTGCAATCTCTTTCCCCGCAAAGTGTAGCATCAATTTTACTGTTTCTTCATCATTTTGCTAATTCCAGACTGACAGGGCCAGATTCTGAGCTGTGCTGAATCCTTGCAGTCTCTGATTACAGAAGGCTCCCTGATGCTCCGTGGACAACCTCAGTGGAAGTATCTGGATGTATCCATGCACTGTGGATGCACCTATAGTACCTTCCAGGGCTTGACCCATGCAATACGAATTAAAAATATTAGAACTGCTTGTAAATAATCATTGATTACTTGTTTATAGGAAGTCAAAGAGGAGGCAGGGGGACTAGCACTGCTACAGATATGTTTGCCTGTCTCTGGATCTGACAGAGAAAAACTTTAAATGCCGCGTTGGGTCTTGGCACCCAAATGCCACTTTGTGCCCAGAGTCCTTGGTGTTTGACCCAAGGAGGAAAGAAGCGAATCCAGAAGATAACTAACATCCCAGCCTTGTTTTTCTCGACAGTGTTCATCTTATCCTGGAGAGTGCAGCTGATCGCCTTCCCCCTCATGGCGCACGGCAGCAGCTGGGGACTGGCAGGAATGTTTGTGCAACACAGTCCTTTCTTCCTCCTCTCCGTCAAATGCTGTGGAAATTTGGAGTTTTCTTCAGAAAGCTTTGAGTACTGGTTTGCTAGCAGTACAATGTATTTAACTGTCACCACTCCTTACTCCAGTGGGTGACACAAAAAGCAGGTAAAAATAATTTTAAAAGCCCATTTTGCCAAAGATTGGGAACATTGGTATGACAAATCAGGATTTAAATTGAACCAGTGAAACTGAAATATTTTCCATCCTTACCTTGACAAATTCATCCCCTCACAAGCCTTACAAAATTCTCCATTCAGAGCTGTGTACCATTTTTTCTTCTAAACAATTTCTGTTCACCCTCCTCCCCCAGGTAGGCTTGAACAAGGTTTAAGAACAGGGTCATTACTAAGCAGATGTGGGGGGAGATCCCGGCTGCATTTGAAGTCAGTTCAGTTTTGCCTTTAAACTTCTTGCACCTTTTGTCTGCTTTAGCACCCACTTGCCACTCTGCTTCCAATTTTTAGGTGCAGCATTTCCATTTCTACTTTCACTGCTCTATCTTACTTGTAAAGAGGTTGCCTGTGGATACCCCAAGAGGTTACCAACTTCTCCAGCTTCCTGCAGTGTGTTACCATCCCAGATGACTGCATACCCATGGGGTTTAAGAATGAAGTAGCTTAGTAATTCACAGCAAATTGAGTATTTATGAAAGACAGACACTGTTGTAGAGAACCAGAGAGCACAAGTACCACACCTGTATTTTAACGCAAGCCTGAGGGTATGATCCAAATGCTTACAAACTCGCAACCTTTACATCTGTATCTGGGAAAAAAACAGTTTGAGTGATCATGAACAGAACATTATGATCGCAATTTTCCACAAAACTACTGCAAGTGGGAAGATAAATCTTCCTCTCTGAAAATCAAGCCTAATGCTTTTTGGTTTTTTGATTGGGAAAGACAGATGAAGCATGAAGCAGATATTTGCTCCTAGGGTTTACTGAGTATATTCAGGACAAAACATGAGGAATTTCAGAGGGACCTAAACTATTTAGAGTAATGAGCAATAGGAAGCTTGACATTGATAAGAACAAAGTAACATGGACTGAAGGAAAAAAACCAACCTTGAAGTGCTTAAAGCACACAGACTATAAAAGAGGTAACATCAGCTAAAGAAACAGAGCCTGGTGTCATTGTAAACATGTCAGTGAAGATTGTTGTTGAGGAAGAAAGCCAAACAAGGCATGCAGATAGATAGAGAATGAATCATAAATAAGAATTAATTAGCATGTATAGACCTAAATCAGTGATGCAGCTACATTAAAAGAATATGACGGCAACAGTTACATACACAAAAGTTATGGTTGCATTGCTAATTTACATTCAGTCGTTCTCTGGTACACTGCCCTCTCCTCTTGTTGTGCATGCTTTACCATGAAACCTTCATGCAACAGACAATCCACTCCACAATTTAAAATGTAAGGAAGACAAGTAAGAACATCACCCCCATGTTCTGAAGAGGTATGGAGCTATTAAGTGACATAATCTATGCAAAATGCCTGTGGAGAACATGGAATTAAGCCATTCCGGTCTCTTAGTTCCAGCCCAGCAATCTGATCCCAGGACTTCACTGTAAAGACAACAGTGCCCTAAGAAGTCCCTTCAAATCCTGATTTTCAAGTGCAGGGTTCAGAGGGCTAGGATTTATGAAGGGAATGTATTTTGAAATCTAGCTAAAAGTCTGCCTAAGACTATTTGCTTGTGCAAGGGAAAAAAAAATATTTCATCCTAAAATAATTAGGAAATAAATACATTCGGGAAGAGTTAGCAATCTTAAGGTGAAAACGCTGATGCAGACCCTTAGTAATAGAAATACAAGCTTAGCCTCTGACACCTCATTTTACAAAGGCAACTAACAATAAACTTTTGGCAGGGTTATTAGCCCAGCAGTTCCACGGCTGTTCACACACCCAGTTTTCCCTTCCCTCTCTCCTCGGGCTTTGGCAGAGCATCCTGGCAGCTCCTCAGGTAGGCAATCCTGCTATAGGCAGGGCAGCAGCCAATTTGCTAATCCAATTATGCAACACAAGACCTGAGGGGTGCACCATTTGTGAAAGAATAGGCCATTTTCATTATTTAATTACTAGTCAAGTTACCTGCCTGAAGAATATTAAAATGCCAATGTAATTGTGGCATTGAGAGACTAGGTCAAAGCTAGTTCCTTTCTGCTGATCACCTCAAAACGCAACTTCTGAGGGTGATCCAGAGGAGTAAGCAGCAACTTCAAGCCAGGTAGGGCATTTCAGGGATACAACACATTAACCTGATTCTAAGTCTGAGGAAACCAGTCACATCTAACCATCGGTTCTGATGAAGCAATTAGGCCAACACACAGCATGCGGGAGACTTGGTGTCTGCTTGTTTCCAGTATCCTGGGACCACACGAACCATTTGGACTACTTCTCTCAGTAGCTTGGGAGGTTCGATTATTTGGTATAATCTCCATCCCTCAGAAATCCCTAATCTGTTGGTAATGTCAGAAAGCAGGCAGGAGCCTGAGGTCCTTCAGGGTGTACAGAGGGAGCTGGAGTCACCGTGGATGCCCCCAGCAGCTATTCCCTGGCAGTTCTCCTCTGCATCACCCTCCCGGGAAGGATGGGCTGGCAACTGAGCCATGGCAGCCCCAAAACCATCAGGTGGTCTGTGGTTTTCTGAAGCCTGCTGCCAGTTAAGACACACTGCCTTGAGCAGCTCCAACCTGAGTTGGATTTTAGGGGCACAATGGCCCAGCTCCTTTCTTGGCACCTTTCACTCTGCACCCAGCTTGAGATGCTGTCCTGCTTTTCCAGTCCCAGGCACCGTCTCCTCTCTTTGCACAGGAAGAAGAGTTTAGGAACTTGCAAACCACTGAGCACAGCAATTTGCTGCTGTTACTACCACACCATGTGAAGAGAAAGTGATGTTAGAAGGCTCTTCAAGGCAAATATATATTTATTCCCCTTAGAAGAATATTTCTTCCTTTGTGGAAAGGTGTGAGCAAGACTTCAATTGTAAACCAAGCGTTTTATTTTCCTGGAGAGCATGGTGGCGAGGATTTATGTATTATTAAAATGGCTGCATATGTTATTTGCAGCACTGTGAGCTCCACTGATACCTGGGTTTTTGCTCCCTGCCTCCAAATTCATACACCTCCAACCAGAACTTCAGAGAGAACACAGTCATTTTCATATACTCTCATGTCTGTATGGTGGCCCTAGAAGAAGGTGGCCCATAGCTCTTCCATCACTACAGCTTAGTGGTTCAGATGGTATCAGCAAGCATGTTTATTTTAGTCAAAAGCACTATCAAACCAAGCTTGCCAGGAGCTAATTGAATAATGGAAAGTCATTTTCCCCACTTCTATGAAAAAAAGCCCTCTATTTGGGCAGCATTATTTGCAGCCAATTATTCTGTTGTTTCCAGTTGTGCTCCAGGGAGCTGTATTTCTTCTCCACAGCTCAGCAGCTGTTCATTAGGTTAGTCTCCCAGTTCCTTTTGCTTGCATAACATTCACCCTGCAGTGCCAGATGATAGGAGATTTAAGTGCTATCTGTTGCTCTGTATTATCCCTCGTAGGGTTTTGGAACCTGTCCCAACCAGGGAAAGAGCAGAGAGCTTTTGATTTTTGGATGAGGATACACTAATGCCACAGTTTATCATAACCAAGGAAGGGTGAAGAGGAATAACTAGTGTACTGAGAATGTCCCCTTAAGGACAAAGCTTTAGTAACACTGGTGCACTGGGACACTACCATGTAGCAGAATTTGAAAGCAGAAAGCCATCACTTCCTAAATATATTTTGGCAAGGACTTGCACTAGTCTTTTTAATATACAATTTTTGTTTGTAACGGCTCTATGATTTGTCTCTCCACTCACCCCTGACTTGTCTGCATTGGGATTACTAGTAGAAGGATCACAAATTAGGGTGGTCTCACACCTCTGCGGCACTTAAAGTCACTGGACACTCGGCTTTGATCGCCTGCACACACCTGGCTCAGCATCACTCACACGATCTGTCCTCCCAGGGCCACCTCTGACTGTGCCCCTCTGCACCTTGCACACTCACACACGTGACAGTGCAGCCACAAACCAGACCTGCCCAGAAACTCAAAGTG
Source organism: Microhierax caerulescens (assembly GCA_035590215.1). NCBI lineage: Eukaryota > Metazoa > Chordata > Aves > Falconiformes > Falconidae > Microhierax > Microhierax caerulescens. The sequence continues at coordinate 15,030,395 of JAVJGJ010000057.1, forward strand.
CAGGGCTAGAGCCCAGCTCCACCTGCATCTTCCCACAGGGAAGCCATGCCACTCCTTGGGGAATGAGTTGATGAGAAACTTCACCTCTGAGGACAAAGGACGTGGTGGCTTTCACAGGCATCGGGTAGAACACTACACCCAGGTTTTCAATTTACAGTCATATCTGCCCATGTGTAATACAAACTTGAAGGAGTGGCAAGGTGCTACCCTATCACCATTGCAGTAGGGAACTTAACTGTGATTTCAGGGTTTCAGGCTCTTCATAGCCAGCCTGCTGAGTTTATAAAGTTTTCTTTTTAAAAAATAGCCCTGAAACTGCAGCTTGAGCCCTTACAGTCAGAATGCATTTGCTCCTCCTTTAGTCCTTACCCCAGTAGCAGAGCTTTAGCATAGCAGACAGAACACTTGTGTGTATACCACATTCGCTAGCAGAGGCAAGTTTCAGCAAGCCCTAAACCACAGCAAGAGCAGAGCGCAGTCTGTCCCCCTGCAGCATCACCAGGTTAACTTACTTTAACCGAAGCCAGTTGAGAGCCTCTTCATCCTAAAGCAGGGGTCCTCACACTTTTTAACCAGGGGGCTGGCGTGCGGATCACGTGGCAGGCAGTCATCTGCAGCTGCTTGGTTTCCCCCCCAACCTCCAGCTGGGGGGGTCTGTAAATACCAGGGGGCTGGATTGAGGACCCTGGAGGGCCATATCCAGCCCACAATTTGAGGACCCCTGTCCTAAAGAGAGTAAGTACAAGCCTTTTACTTCAGCTCAGCAGCACTCACAGAACATCCAATACCTAACAAGTAGTAATGAATCCCAACAGGGCTGAACCCAATTTTCTTAACAACCTCTTCAACCCCATCACAGCTGGTAATCACAGTTCTGGTGATAGAGCTGGGCTGGGCTTTGCTTTTCTGCTTTTCTCCAATGTGGTTCTGGTGAATGGGCCTTGGTCTGTATCTTCTGAAGAGTCTGTGCTGCTAAGGAAAGCCTACAGAAGGTCTTTCTGCTGCTAGAGCTCTGACCCCAAATATGTAGATATGTAAAGGGGAGATCAGAGCGCTGGGCTGCAGTGCTACATCGCTCCAGGGTAGCTGCTTCCCCCCAGGTGCATGTGAGAAGGCAAAACGTCCCAAGAACCAGCTGTTACACCAGGCTGCCTGCCTTGGGCAAGAGGAAGCACTAAAGACAAGACTGTTTCCTAAACCCTGCTCCTCTGAGGTTTTCTGAGGTGCTCGTTAGGAGTACTCCTCTTAGGCAGTCACAGCCTTGAACCCAATCCTCAAGTAACCTTCTAAAACAGCTACAGGAGGATTTTCGTACACTAGCTCTATCCGTGCCAGGTGGGAGAGGTTAGTTCATTGCCAGCATTCCAGGGGATTCAAGCTCTCCTAACGTAGGAGAGGGCGCTGACCATGCAAAAGCTCAGGTGGGGAGGGTCCTAGCAGTGCCCTAATCTCACTTGAAAGTGTGCTTGAATATTCCCCAGTAATTAAGTAAGCTTATGATGCTTGTTAATATTCCCTAAGGGAAGAAAGTGTGCTGAAGCCTTGATCCACTGTATTTTTAAAATTTTCTTGTAGGGGTTTCAATCTTTTTCCCCCTTCCCTGCACTGTGTCCTCAGAACAAAACTGTGGGTATTCTTTTTCTCCAACCTAAGTAATAATTGGGCAAACCGTGGTAGTCAGAAGGAACGAGGTTGGAGACTGAGGGCGCCAGCAATGGGGGCTTGTACGACTTTAGGACACTTTTGGAAATCACCAATCCTGTCATAAATCGGATCCCATTTCAGTGAGACCTCCTCTCTCTCCTGTGGTTTGCGCAGGGCCAAATGTGCCTTGAGACTACAGGTTCATCGTGTCCCCCAGCTAGGAGAGGGTGGCCAAACACCCATTGGTAGCACCAACCAGTTGGTAGGAACCTGCTACACCTGAGATGCGAGCAGGCTGCAAACACACTCAGCTCCACCAGGAGTGAAGCTACTCCTGAGCGTGCCCCGGTGCGATACTGCAGGATGGTACAGGCAATGCCATGGCCAGGGAGCGGCCAAACAGGTGACCTGGTAATCTGCAACCTGTAGCTGCACATCCAGAGGGCTAGTTAGGTACCTGCCTCCTAAGCAGTTCCGTTTATTGAACCTCAAAGATCCCCCCCCCCCCATCAGGCACCAGAGTTTCTCTCGCTGAGGGTATGTTCTGCTGCACCTGCGTTTCTGCCAACTGGTGTTAAGTCCCTCTGTGCTGACTGTGCCCTGTATCAGATGGTCCCATCCAGGTGCATTCCCTGGCTGTCAGGTTTGAGACTCTTGGCACACAGAATCAATTATTTATCTCTGTGTAAAAGAAACTTTTAAGTATGACCTAACTTAAGTGCCCACCTGTAGGGAAGGCTGCACAGCTGAACATGCCAAACACAATGAGGCAAAACAGACCCCGAACACCTGCTTCATTTTTGGGTCTCCTTCTTCAGCTTGCTTCTGAGGGTCTCAAATCTCTGTGTTACGGGGAGCCTGCACATCCATCCAGAAGCTGAAATACCTAGCAGTGAAGCAAGGCAGTAGCAAAAGATAGAGCTAACACTTTCCCAACACTCAAGTAGTGAGGCCAAAAGAAATAACGCATCAGAAGTGGGGCTTTGAGCCTAGAAATGTAATCAAAGCCTGGGGAGCTTTGGCAAATGTTTGGGTCAGCAGTGCCAGCGCAGAGCAAAGCTACAAACTCCTTGAGCATCTGAGCTAAGTGCCAGGCACTGCCTGACTGAACTGACAACCTGTCTGCTGAGCAGCTCAGGAGTTACTGACTCGTTCCTCCAGGGGAAATGCTTAGAATGGAGTGACCTGAAGTAGCTCTTTCTTCACTGTAAACCCATCTGATCAAAAACCTAGCATGTGCCACGATTTCTACTTCACCTTAATATCTATGTGCATCAATCCTCTATAAAATCACTGAGACAGCTCTTACACCACCGTGTTACTGAGAGAGAATCAAAGAGCTGGGAGCACCCAGGATGAGAAAAGCTGCAAGGTTCACACTCCGTAAGTATCAGTACATAAATGACAGTATATGCATTATTGTATTTCTTTAATAATATAAATATACATGAAGATTTCCACCAAGAAGCCATATTTTTATTTATTTAGGAAACAAGTAAGTTGAATTCTGCTGGAGTTTCTCCATACAATGGATACTCCAGGAGTCAATAGTGCACAGATGTCTTGGAATTGCCACATTCAGAGCAAATTAACTTGGCCTCAAAAGCCAGTTTCAAGACAACTCTCTCACAGACACAAGGTATTGGCTGTGAAACAGAACATGAGACATGAGGCATCGCGTGACATCAGGTAGCACATTTCTGTTTATTTGCCTTTCTTCAAGAACCCTAACTCACCATTAGGCAAAGGAGTGCATACAAGATGTACAAGAAAAAGATTAGAAGGGACTTCTTTACCACTGTATTCTGTGGCATGAAGACCCACAGTCTCTGGGGTTTTTTTTGATTTTTAAAAGGGTATGATTTTACTCTGGCTGCGGTGTTACAGTTCAGAGAACAACCTGCTGTCTACAGGAAATCTCTTGAGAAAATTAAAAGTGAACATAGCTATTTGCTAGACTGTTTTCCTGAACAAACACTGCCAGCTGCACTAACAGCATTTTTCCAGACACTTGTCAGCTTGTGAACCCCTAAGTTTATAAAGACAATAGGAAATCTGACTGCAGAGTGACAGGGAAAGGGAGAAGTGGTCGCAGTTTCTTCCCCATTGCAGCAGATTCCCAGCTCCTATAAACTTGTGTTTGTGTACTTCAGTACAGCTGTGATGACCCACAACAGACGTTCTGCCCTAGACATACATAGCTTGCCCACAGTCTCAGTGCGTTAGTAACTTTCATATATAATGTTAAAACTCAAGGTTTGTCTCCCAATGTCCTTCACATGATGCTCTGTCTGTTCACATCCACATTGTATGTTGATGAATTGGAACAGCCTCGGCCAAAATCAATAAAAATACCTTCAGAATCAGAGTCGATCGACTCCAAAATCTGATCCACTATGTTCTCAGGGCTGGAAGAGGGAACTGGAATCAAGGAAGGGTCCCTGTCCAGCTCAAAAGACCTATGTGGGTCATCCATTGAGTGGAAGAGTCCTTTCTGTTGCTCAACTGTACTGAGTTTGCTAGAGCATTGCACTGACCCAGTGCTGGGCCTCTCCTGGTCTCCTGACAGTGAGCTTTTTGTGGCTGTCATGGAGCTCTTGGAACCGTTGTCCATGATGGTGGTGAGGTTGGAGTACCCCTGGAGCTCCAGGCAGGAGGTCATTTCCGAAACAGAGTGCCTTCGGATGCCTGTTCCATTGGCAGCCATGCCCTCGGTTTCATACTCGGCCACTGGCGTCAGCAGTGGATTGTTGTAGCTTTTTGATCGCACCACGGGGTTCTTGGCGAGGATGTCACCTGATTTTGAACGCCTGAAGAATCGCTTCTCTGTAAACAGAGAAAAATCCAGAGTAATATCTTCAAAGTCACCTATTTTCATGGAACTAATAATTACGAGTGTTCAAAAGAAAAGTCAAGGCCTGAATATTCATGAGCTTCTCTTGAATAACAGAAATTTCTATAAAAGAACACATTTTACTGGTTTTGTAGATCCGTAGGCCTCAGGCTCCCCAGATTCCTTTAGCATATTGAAGACCCCAAACCTATCCTTACAAGTAATAGCTGAGATTCCCTTATATTCAAACAACTTCAGCAGCTGAAGTAAACAGTAAATATTTTGGAAGACCTGACACAATTGCAAATACTCTCTTTAGACAGGAATGGAAGTGCAGTTCTGTTCTTGATCTGGCTATAAAGGTCATCACTAATTTCTAGTAGTTCAAATTTAAATTTTCCACCCACCCTGGGAAAATCAGGTCTCTTCAAATTTGGGGCACAAGGATTAAGACAGGCAGTCTTACTCAAAATTTGGGAAAAAACTTGGATGCAAAGCATCGTTCAGAGACCACACAAGGAGAAAACACCAAGAGTGTTTGGAAACATGAACTGGAAGGTAATGGCCACAGCAACCTTTTCGTGGAACAGACCTGCACTCAACCGGGCAGGGACTGTTACGAATGCCATTAGCCAAGTGGGCTGCTCCCAGAGAATGAGCAGCACGTGGTAGCAAGTCAGCACGGAGATCTGCCACCAGTGGTTTAGGGCTGGCGTGCTTGCCCACAGCTACAACACGGTGATCATCACACAAACTTTCTGCAGACCTCAGTGCTCAGACGCACTTGTGCTTGAAAAATAAGTGGTGTGATTAATAGGTCTCACTTTTGAAGCTTTCTTCCTCCTACGCTCACTTTGCCATCCCATGAAAGGGGCACGGCTGGCGAAAGGAATGAAATCATGCTCTGGAAGTCAACCCCAGCCACTGCATATAAATTGTCTGCTTTAAATCAGGATGCTGGTATATGTTTGTTCCTCTGCAAATCACACAATTTCCTTTACAAATGCCAGTCTCTTCTAAAATTATACTTAGGTATAATTATGTGCTTACCTGGACACAAATTCCAATCATATATACCAAGAAAGCCAAGTTTCTGTACTTAAGATTGTATTTTGCACTTACGTCTGCCTCAGTAATTAAATCAACTGAGCCAAGTCCACTTTCAGCCTTTTCCTTTGTTAGGAATTTGACCTGGCAAACAGAGAAGGTTCCTTGGGGCTGCCCTGCCACAGGAACTCTGGCTTTTTGGTCACACCAAGGCTTGTCCGGAAAGGAAGGCTGGGTGTGCTAGCCTGACAGGGGAGAAAAGTCAGTGGCCTCACCAGTCCCAAGGACAGTATGTCACAGCTTCAAATCATGCTACCAAAATAGCTGGACAGAACTAGTTGCAGTAGCTTAAAAGCAGCAGAGACTTGCTATGCACTCAGCTCCTCTGGATACAGGTTCACTGACTACAGTAAGATACTGCTGCAGATCTACAGTCCAGACCACAGCAAGGGGAAGCGCCCAGTCCGCCAAAACCTTCCGATCTTCTGCAGTCACGCAATACAACAAGACTGCAATTTATTTTCTAACAATCCATTTCACTGGAGTTTTAGTCTCTTTGGGTACATTTTTTTCTGTCCTGACATACAAAAGCTAGTATTCAGAAAATGACAGTTTGGGGCTCCATTTAAATGCTTGTGGCCTTTTAATGGCAAGCAATGAAGACAAGTAGTAATCCTGAACCATTTTCCGTAAACAACCGGCCTCTATTTATTCATGTAAAACTGATTCGTTTCTTAAACACCTACTGCAATGCAACCGTTTTTCCATTCAGCTTCAAGGGGAAATCAACTACCTTATTGACCATTTCTGACAAGCAAACAAATTAAATTGCATAGAAAACATAAAATTAAATTTATTTCCCCATTTTCTCTGTTCAAACAGGCCATCACAGTATTTACATTAAAATGCTCATAAACTATCACATTTCCTTTTTAACTTATGCGGGTAGTATCCCCCTTGCATTTTCAACAGACTGAATTACTGTGTGGGATATTCAAAAGACCTTCACCTTGGCCAAATCTTGCCTTCACAGAAGTCACTGAATGCTTCAGAGCTCAAAGAATCATAGAAAATAAGATGGAAGGGACTCAAGCAGGTCAGTCACTCAGCCTCTGTTACCAGGCAGGACTACATTTACCCACCCTGCTCCTTCTGATGCTTATCTACGTAACATGTCTATAGGATCTCTAGCGGTAAAGATTCAACAGCCTCCAGGGGCGGTGCATGTGACATTAGAGATTTTTCCTTCTGTGTAATCTGAATTTCCCCTGCTATGTGTGGTCCACTCTATTCTTCTTATCTCCGGTGGGGAGGAGAACAGCTTTTTACCTTCCAGTCCACAGAAAGCTTTTACATGTTTGAAGGCTTATCCATTTGCCTTCTCTAAGACAAATTCCTACTCACTTCCCTGCTTTGAACAGCCTTGTATGATCTTTGTGCACCAATGAACAGACACTATGCAGAACTCTAGAAATGGCTTCTGTCCATAAAACATCCCGTGTTAAAGCTCTCTCACTAAAAGGTAGAATGGAATTGCTAAACACACTCTAGATTCACAGACTTTTTAAATTAATGAGCACTGTTATGACGCTGTGTTTTCGTCTTCCACCACCGGCAAGTTGCACTACGATTTTGCAGACTGCAAAGAGCATGGCCTTAGGAAAGGAGCCTGGCCACACTGCGTCAGTACTGGTAGTCTCCTCTCATGTGGGCCCTGGCCCTGTGTGGACCACAGCTTTGGTGAAGCCCTCAGGGCTGTGTCAAACTGAGCCTCTGTTATTCTTACCCAAGATACAGGAAGAGTGTGTGAAGGGTCCGTCACTGGAGTACAGACCATATGTGCCCAAGTAAGGAGAAACGACTTTCTGGATCAGGGATTCCAGTTTCAAATAATCTTCAGTCACACCTTTTGATTCGTGAACCCCCTGAAAGAGAGAAAATACCCAAGATAAGCACTTTCCCCTCCAGCCAGAAGCTTTCCTTGCTCACTGGGGCAAGCAGAGAGGCAGCAAGCATCTTCACTAAATCCTATAGCAAAGGTACGCTGTGACGCAATTCTGGTTTGTAACGACAGCTGATTCCTCTTACTGTAAAGCCAAGAGATGGGAGCTGAACCAGAGAGGCACTGCTCAAACGCTCAGAAACTTCCAGCAGCTACTTCCAGGACGTTTAAATCCGGAAAGGTGCACCCTGCTTAGTGCAAAGGCACTCAGGGAGGATGGAAAATGTGGTCTGTGAAGATGAATTAAAAACATCCTTGGACTTTTTGTTATTGCAATCTTATATTGACTTCCTAAACCAACTACTGCCGAGTGATGCACCAGCGGCTGGTACCACAGGGTGTCACTGCCATCTAAGCAATACCAACAGGGTTAAGAAAACGGTGGAAATCTTTCTTCCAGGCTATTTTCAACAAGAAATATTTACAGTGAGGAGGTTTGTATCTCTTTCCTCACTCCCTCCCCAGTACTTGCTATTATCCAGGCAAAAGTCACATTATAACTAGCACGGCAAGGTTCACCTATAAGCAAAATCTTTTGCCCTTAGCTGTTATCTCTGCACTTCCACCCACAAATGGGTTTAGAAGGCTGCAGAGGTGACAGAAAACCCTGTGAGGCTGTAGTCGCCCTTCCACTTGCAGCTGCAGTGTGCATGCTCCTGCACTGTCTGAGCAGAGCCCTGTATACTCATGCGTAAGATTCCCCTTGCAACCCGAAGTAAATTCACATTTTAGTGTGTTGCTATGCGGCCATATGTTCGACATAGCTTGTTGCAGAATTAAGATCTGAAATTTCATACTCAGCAAGAAGTTTGCTTGAATTTAGCCGAATTCCAAATTTCATAATATGTCCCTGAATTACTGTAAAAAGAAACATGTTGGGAACGAAAGCCTCCAGAGAGCAATATGCAGATCAAGTGAGTAAAACTGCAACACTTCCTTCAGCATGTGAAAGGATGCCGATGTTCAGGATATATTCGCTGCTCAGTATGATTCACCAGCCCATGTCTATGGGCGGCTATAAGCCTGCAATTTTTTTGTGAATGGCTTACTTCACCTCTTGGCTGCTGCGCTGCCTGAATGCTGCCTGCTGTTACTTGATAAAAGTTTATGAATGGAAAATAAATAATGGCCAACAGAGAACAGATAGAATTTGGATTCCAGTTCAGTGCATTTTAAATAATGAATAACAATCTTTGGAGATGTGCAATGCCCTGTAAAACTCTGGGAGAGCCACAAATACAAACATGAACATAAGGGCATATGCAGTGAATCTGAAAGTCTGCAAAAATGGAAGTAACAGCAGAATGACCCCATAGCTAATCAACCAATTTAAGCCAGAAAAAAATAACATTGGAGTCATTCTGAAGACTTATTGAAGGTGCAGGCATTATTTCCAAGTCACTGTTGGAATATCAGATACCTCTGCATCAGAGAAAATGTTTCAAGTAACTGGCGTAAGGGTCTCAATTTTTGTTATACTGAGATCTGCCCCAGGGTTTCCCCTCCTATCTTGCCGGGATTTAGCCAAGATCTTTCCGTCCTCAGAAGGGCGATACGCCTGCTACCTTACTACATGTTAATGATGGCATCAAGCTCACAATCCACTGATGAAGGCCAGAGCACTAGGCCATCTGCTACAGGCTCCCACACCATTTACCCCCAGAACTGGTGTCTTAAACATGAGACATAATCCCAGTGGCAAAAATCAGTGATATTTAGCATTGCTCATGCCCAGACTTTGCCGTAAGGCTTTATTTATTTTTTTGCCATTTTAAGTATTTTTGATACTTGTGAAAGAGGGTAGCTAACCGTCAGCTGCAGAGAACGAAACCCAGTAACTCACTAGTACATGCTGCCCACAAAATAGCAGAACTGTGACAGAGTGATAGAAGTGTCCTTGCTCACTGGCATCTTAACACTGATTTCCTATTGGCCTTAAATGCCTAAAAAGTTGTTTTGACTTCCCTCCTGGTTGTAAATTATCTGTTCTGCTGTACACTCCTTCTTCCTTGATGAACCCCTCAAAAGTCCAAGCTGTATTCTGCATTGATGGCTGCTCTGGCAGGGGCATCAGGAGGCTTCCAGCAGCTCTGTTGGGTTGCGGTAGGCTCCTGGGATTAGCTGAGAGGATGGAGACTCGACTCACAAGCTCCAGATGCTTCGGCACCCCTCTGCCACAGGGCTGGGGAGCAGCTGAGCTGGGGCACAGATGCACCTTGTCCCCACCACTGCTGCCCTGCAGCTCCTGTGCCTGGAGAGGTCATCAGCTCCCTGCTGCTAAGAAACACCCTCTTCTCTCAAAATCACAACTCCTTAACCACTTGCATCAGCTTCTTCTTCACACTTGCCCTCAACTTTCACTCCTGCTCTCCCAAGAGCAGTGCTAATCTCCATCCCCCTGTTCAGCCTCTTTTAGTTCTCACCTCTGAAGAGGCCACAAAATACCACCTTTACAATGTAAACCCACCCAGTATTAGCACAGCCTGCCATTAGTCTTATTCCTCAGCTCTGCAATCATCTACAGGATACTTTTCAAAACATACTGAAAAGTCATAAAACATCTGGCGCCTGCTGGAGCCATGGTGACTTCTCTTCTGCTCTGCACCTTGGCACAAACGTGCTGTATCCACCTGCGACATCCTTCCTGCACTGGCCATTGTTCCAGGCCTTCCTGCAGGTGCCTGACGGGACAGTTCCCTTAAACCATTTTCTCAGTGTGGGGCTTCTGTGAGAAGGAGCGTAACAGCCTGTGGACTTGTAAAAGAGTGTTTTCCCTGCATTTCTTTCTTCTGGGGCAGGGACGGGGGAGTGACCGAGCGGCTGCATGGTACTTAGTTGCTGCCTGGGGTTAAACCACGATAGTTATTCAATGTCAAACATCCTCCGGGCCTCTGTTTAACCACATACCAGTACATCCCAATATCCAGCAAGGATCATCTCAGCTTTCCAAACCTAAACTTCCCATATGACCTAAACGACACCGTCACTTATTTAGAAATTACCCCAGCCCGAGTGGCCCCGAGGAGTGTCGCAGGCTCAGAGCAAGCTGGGGCCACCTTTCACCTGGCCCTGCAGTTACTTTGTGCTGCTCATGAAGCCAATGTCCCCTGACCCAGAGCCAGCTGGTCCTTGCTGCTGATGTGCAGCCCCTGCTGCTGTTCATGAGCTTTTAAATCATGGCCTGTGAAGAAGCCAAGTGCAGGTTCACACGTCAGCCCACAACAGGTTAGCTGGGATATACTAAAGGTAGTGACAGGGGCAGGGCTGCCCCACATCCCTACCGAGAAGGCAGTGCTTCCCAATTCTGCAATTCATCCAACGTTTAGCGAATGCCAGGCGTGGCTGGTGGCTGCCCTTGGGGCAGCTGAAGGGCAGCCAGAGGGGGGCTTGCTGGGGGGCTTGCTGTGGCACCGATGCCTCTGAACCAGCTGGCACCAGGGAACAGCAAGCCCACAGCAACAGGGGCAGCAGCAGCTGGCAGATCCCATGGCTGGGGAGGGGGTCCCAGCTCTTACTGCCTCACTGGTACTAGTATCCAGCACAGCTGGGTTAGGGAAGGGGTCTGAAACAGTGACTGACCTACCAATTCTTATTACCACAGTGTGCAAACTTCACTTCAGAGGGTACTGGAATTCGGCACCGCAAGGGGCTGAGGGAGGCAAGGAGCCTCACGGGGAAGGACGGACACCTCCTAAAGCAGATCAACTTTAGGAGGCCAGGGGAAGCTTCTGTTTTCCTTTAGGTACCAGCCCCAAGGGTGCATTTAAACTCTTCCCTCCACCAGAGGTTTCCACCCCATCCGCTGTGCCACATGCAAAATCACTTGTTTGTGTGACACCAAATTCAGTGGGAAGCCACTTCTGGTGGAAGTTTAGGATGGAGCAAAGTAGGGTTATGAATTCTTCACGTATCCATACACAAATATACACAGAGATAGACATACATGTACAGACATCTATACATCTATCTACATGGATATCTACAGACACTCAAAGATACACAAAGACCTTTTTAGATCCTTTCCCAAATTTGTAAGAGATTGTGCATATAAAGGAAAAACTAGCTTTACAGAAAAGCCAACTTTGGATTCTTATCCGTGTCACAATAGTTTCTGAAAAACTGTTGGCGGGACTTAAAATTCACCAATAAAATAATAAGAAAAAGTATTATGCTATTATTTTTGCTGCTCATGGTTCTTCTAGTACTCACTGCTTGATGCCTTACTAGTCTGGTATGTCATTGTATAGCAATAAAGAAAAAAGTGCTATCTAGCAGGCTGGTTGCTTAGCTTGCAGGAAGCTATATCGTAATTTGGAAGAAAAAAGCAAGCATGGAGCATTATCAGTAAAACAGCGATTCTACCCTTATCTTTAATGCAATATTTGCTCTGCAGACATGCAAAAACTTACTTAAAAAGATAACTGTGACCTTTCATGAACCCAATTTCATTTTAACAGGAGAGTTTCATGCTTCTTTGCAAGTGTGAGATGTATCTATTAAAATTCCTTTCAAAGGCCTTGCCTGATCTGTTTCTCAGTTGAGGGCCAAACTGGCTCAATATCAAATAGCAGCCAGTACATCAGTACTGCTGGAAGAGTGTAGCTGGTGGATCAAAACCTCATCTTGGTCGCACTGTTTTGAAACGCAACAAGAGTCACCTCATTATCTTTGGAAGGATTATAATGTGGTATTATGACAAGAGTCTGCCCTACTCTCAAGGCATGGGTAATGGGGATTTGAGCCCTGGATATGTGAATACTATTGCAAATGGAAAAGTTCTGTACTCAGCACCAAGAACAGAGATGTATTTCTGCATGTAACACGCTATCCGAGTCCCTTACTTCACTAACCTGTAATTAAATCACTTGGAAACAGATAATTGTATATCATAGTTCAAAAGCACTAGAAGGACCCTATACACTACTATTTTTGATATTTAAATCTGTAAGCACTCCCAGAAGGGCCATATACCCTAAAGACCACAGGTAATTAAGGTAGCTACTTTATTAAGTTAGTGCCCCATCTGCTGAACCATGGCACCAGCTGTGTGCACGCCCTCCATTGCTGCATTCAAGTATGTTGCTGGAACAAAACACTCCTTGTGTTTGGGAACAAAACCCCGTGAGCCAAACCGTAAGTCATTCCAGCAAGAAGAGATACACCAAATTGCTCAGGTTTCCATCCCTATTAATTCTGTAAGTTAACCACAAACGCCTACTGAGTTTTTAAAGGGCGCAAGGGCTTCTTAAGAAAGCACAGATGAAAGAATAAATTAATCTTTTGGCACTGCAAATAAACAGATACATCCAGAAGAAAAAAGCTGGGGGTTTTATAACCCCATGTAAGGCCACAGCCTCCCCTTCCAGTATATAGAGCTTCTCTAAGCCTTAAAGTGGTCCTGAAGTGGAGGCTGCTCTAGGCAGGCATTTACAGACTTGAAGAATCCTCCTCAGTCATGACCTTAAAACCTGCCTGAGGCTAAGATTTATTATTTTAACCTTTTGCATGCTGTGCAAACAAGATGGATTGCTTTGAAGTTTTTAATGAATGAATGTTTTAACAAAAAATAATATCAAGCCATTATCAACATTGTATCTAAGCAGGGCCTATATTTCTTGCAATGGTGCCAGAAACGTAAACTCTTATGTAGGTAACATTTGCTGTAATTTTCCTTTAAAAAAAAAGTATCAAATATCCTTCCTTTATTTTACCATGGCAATGAAATAACCACAATCACAATTCTCCTATTATATTAATTTTTAACACTCTGCTCTTTTCATAGGCAGTGAACAGTGATAGTGGCACACAGGTGAGCAGACCTGCCATCAGTCCAACTCAGCGCAAGATGCCAGCCTGCCTGCAGCCTCATCTCTGTGCAACTAGGTGTTCATTGCTGCAGACCCCTTGAGGCTTCAGCTCTGCCTTTTTATTCATCACCGTAACTGAAATCCTTTTGTTTTTGGTATAAAAACACACCTAAAATATAACTGGAGAGTATCAGCCCTTCCAAATGAATGCTCTGAAATGACCACAAACTGGGCTGCACCAAGCCCAGCCCACCAGGGAGGCATCCAGGCTGTGAGTTGCAAAGGAGCCCAGAAATTAATCATCCGCCTTCCACGACTTTTCACCTGGTATTGGCTACTTCACTTCCTCAGGCTCTGGTAAAACACCCAGACATGAAGCAATTCCCAAAGGCAGTCACCGCCATGAAAATCTGTTTTGGCTGCTGATGGTCTGGTATGTCTCATTAGATAGCCCAGCTAAATTAGGACACAGTTTTAGGCTTCCCATGCTCCTGTGAGCACATGTAGGACATCCTACGGAGAAGACCTGGCTCGTGAAACCCTGGTGTGTGGCAGAAGGGCAGCTGGTTTTGTGTATGCTGGCTTTGTTTGCCTCTTGTGCCTCTCACTTCTCACTCCAAAAACTGAATGCAAAGATGCACATCTCCTTTTTACCTGTATTGGTGAGTAAAGAGGTGGCCAAAGCTCACTTTCAGTGGCAAAACCTGGTGGCAAATCCCCACTGTTAATAACCTGCCCAGCGAGACCAATAATGAAATACAGCCCTAAAGCAGCCTGCTCCTGGGCCACAGAGCAGGCTGCACCAGCTTCTGCCTCATCGCTCCGTGAATTACAGCTTGCTAGCACAGCACGAGATAGAACAAAGATGAAATTTTCTTCTCAAGTACTCCTGGTGGGCAGAGCCGCCACCACCAGAAGAAAAGTGTATTCACCGCTTCATCCAACTGACTTGAAATCTTGGGAATTGGTGGGTTACATGACTGAAAAATGATTTATCCTAAAAATCCTGCAATGCATCGCCTTCTAAATGGCAGGCAAGGCACCAGACTGGAGAACTGAGTACATAAATCACAACAGCTGGAGACATAAGAGCTACAGCTAAAGCTGTCACGTCCTCTGGCTATCAGGTACACCTCAGGGGGTGTCTCACGCATGCCAAGAGGCTATAAATAAACCTATCTGCTGGGTGTTGTTTGCTACCTGGCTGCTTTTCGTTGATGCTTGGCTCATGTTATTCCACTTTGGCATCTTAGCTGGATCTCCACGTGGCCATCACTCTCATGCCTGACTCATTTTAACCCTTTGCTTCATCCCCTGGACATCTGCTGTTTTGTAATACCCCACATCCATCTTGAGTTCCTCTTTCAGGTCCTGGGCAAGCCCCCTGCCATCTGCTGAGCTCCTCTGCTGTATGAGTCTCCCCGTATTCATCTTTACTGCAGGCTGTTTCAGTTCTGGCTAGACAACTGTAAGTTGCCCCAGGTAACTCCTTACTCATCTGTGTCTGAAAATAATCATAAAACACTATTAAATCACGAACTGCTTTTTAACTGACCAGCAATAACTTAGTGTTTTGCTGAATACTTATAAAAGGTGATAGGTCCTCTACAATTTCCAGTTCTGACTAATAGCACTCATCACTAATAACTTCTAGAAATGGTGGTATCACTCTGCTGCTTTTCACTTCCCTCTTTAGCAGAGTATTTACAGGACCATTTACTTAATAAACTGTACATTAAAAGGTATCTCCACTGTGTAAGCGTACCCTAACAACTGGATGTAACAGTGAGAACTACTTCATGTCCACCTGCAACTGCAGATGTGCTGAAGTACACACTGGCCATTGATTAGATGATGTAGGACTCAACGTTAGCTTTAATGCTTCAGATGATCAGCATGTTTACATAATTACTGGTGCAGAACACTGCCTTCTATTTCAACTGACAAACTGTTGGATAGCTTTTAAACAAAAAATGAAATAGGATAGAATTAAATAAAATCATATTAAAATAAAACATAAATAAAATCTGTCTTCCCCCAAGTCAGGGTGGGCAAAGCAAGCACGCCTTCTGACCCAAGCCCAGCACCCTGCCAGGAGCAGACACTGCACCAAGGGAGGTACAGCAAGTCTTGGTGCTTGATGTGGGAGCAGCTCTACCACAGGGGACACCAAGCAGTAACAGCTGCGAGCTAGATCTTGGTTTACCACTTCTGGACTCAGGAAAGGAAGGAGTAAAAGCCAGACTTCTGCATTATTTAATGAATAATTAATTTCATTTCAGCAGTTATTACTCTTGGTGACTTGACGACCGAGAAGAGCAAAGTCCTCTGCCCATGGGTCTGCTGGGACATACTTGATGGCTGGCCTCCACCCTGGTCCACCAACAGAAAGCTGTGACCTACCACCTGCTGAAAGACCTGACCTGGTGTGATGTGAAAGGAAACAAATGCTGCCGGAAGCGTTTACACGGTCAGGCCCAAATGCAAAGTGAGGTCCTGGCCTCATGTACTGCCCTGTCTTAACCACACAGGAAAACAGCTAAGAAAAAGAAATGCGCCTATCTTCTGCTTAAAAGCTGCAATTTCCTTGGAGGAAAGAAGAACCGTTAACAACCACACTTCTTTCTTTAACTGGCAACAGGTCAGATCAGTATGACTGAAACACACACACGTAGTGGTGATAATCTGACAAATACTGGATATAATAGTTGCCCAAATACTCCCAGGGAAAACTGAAACTAGAAGTCACAAGACATACCACAAGGCAGACACAGAATAGTATGTATAGTGAAAACATACTTTACTCAGTACTGGTAATATAATACTGGTGGAGAATTGGTAAGGGTGTGCATACTGCAGTCCACACCTAACGACCACATAAATGGCAAGATCTGCTTCTTATTTTAGTCAATGAGATAGAACCAGCCTTGCTTGTAAGAGACTTGGAAACCAGTGCCCTTACAGGCCATGACTACTTGTTATCCCACTTTGGTGCCATGTAACACCTTTCATTGCACCCTATCTAGCCTTCTAAAACTTGAGCAACACAGAGCAACCCTGTTTCAGGACAAGCATGAAATCACTGGAGGAGGAACTGGGGACAAATGGGCCATCAGTCCTTGCCGTGTGCACCACCAGTGGCACAGCACATGCACTCCCAGTTATGCTATGGGTCACATTCTGGAATAAGGTCTCCATCCCTCAGTCCTTTGAACAGAGACACATGCACATACTTAGTATCATCTAATAGCTAATTATCTTATTTTTACTGAGCTTGCAAGTGCTCCCACACAAACCTATGGCAGAAAGTTATGTTACGGTTTACTTGGTTGAGAAGAGGCTTCAGAAGTGGTCCCTAGGTGTAGAAGTTTCGGTTTCTTTACAGCACTGTGACACTTCCATTGACCAAGCCCACCCAGCCTCACACTTTGGAGGAGACCACAGGGGCTCTTGGAGCAGCAACTGTTGCCAAACAGTCCTGTACAGAGCTGTTCTGAGCTTCTGCTCTTACTGCACTGCGGAGCATCATCACTGTGGAGCCTCCCACTTCACATTTACTTCATCTTCAGCTGACAATCACAACACTCTACTGAAAACTTCAAAGATCTCCCTCTTTGATTCCCTTCAGAAACTCTCTGGGCTCCAATACAAAATCAGGAAGCCCAAACAGGTTGAGATACTGGGCTCCCTCATCCCCAGCTGCCCACCTTGTTCCATGGGAGTCAGCCCTGCAGAATGAGTCCCCCAGTATTATACAAATGGAACTACATTTGTGGAGCAGCATCTGGCCTCCATTTACACATGGAGTAAATGCAAACTTATGAATAAACTCAAGGAGGTATCTGATGTGACAACGGATTCTTCTCAGCCTTTGCAATCTTGACACCAGGGGTAACAGTGAATAGAATTATCTGCTCAGTGTCAGACCAAAAGTTAACTAAATTCAACATTTTCTTGATAACAGTGATAGCAGGAGAAGTGTATAGGCAAAAGAAGGAAACAGGGCATGCTCGGTGCAGGCTTTCTTGGAGAGTATGTTGGTGCTTTTGGCAAACAGTGATGTAAAAGCTTGCTGCATGGGACTCTGCAGCAGCCCTTAAGCATAAACCCTCTGTGCTAGAAATTATTTAACCAACAAGATGAAGATGGCCAATAATTGCTAGAATAACTAGTTTCCAGAATTAAAGAATCAAGCTAACTACCGGGTCCTCTGAACAGGGAAGAGGACGGATTTCTTTGGTACTTCCACTAAGTGCTTTTCTTGTGCAGTTGCAGCTTTTCTATTTAGGAGGTGAGCAAGTGCAATGCTGAACCCTTCTGCTGTCCAACAGAGAAGGACTGGACTCTTAAAAACAATCAGTCAGCCTAACCCTGAATGTTAATTGCAGTTAAGTGGAACCATGCTGACTGACATCAGCTGGTGGTCCAGCCCAAGCCAGCAAGGGTGGAAACAGTGAAAATAGGTTAAGACATGGAGAGAATAATGAATTTTTCCACTTATATTCCTAAATATTAGAACAAAATCTTAATGTTCACAGAATCACAGAGTGGCTAAGATTGGAAGGGACCTCTGGAGTCATCTGGTCCAACACCACTGCTGAAGCAGAGCCAACTAGAGCCAGTTGCCCAGGACTATGTCCAGATGGCTTCTGAAGGTCTCCAAGGAGGGAGACTGCCATCTCTCTCAGCAACTTATACCAGTGCTCAGTCATCCTCACAGCGAGACAGTGAGTGTTTCCTTATGTTCAGACAGACTCTCCTGTGTTTCAGTTTGTGTCCCTTACTTCTGGTTCTGTCACTGAGCAAAGCCTGGCTTCATCTTCTTTACATTTCCCCTTAGGTATTTGTAACAATTTGTAAGATTCCCCTCAAGCCTTCTCTTCTCCAGGCTCTCTCAGTTCCAGCTCTCCCAGCTTTTCCTCACATGAGAGATGCTCCTGTTCCTTTATCATCTTCATGGCCTTTTGTTGGACTCTCTCCAGTACATCCATGTCTCTCCCTTCTTTCATCTTCTTTGCAGCAAGGGCACATTGCTGGCTCATGTTCTTCTATTAGCTTCAGTGGGGCTCAGCATTTCTGGAGAACTCTCCACCTGAGAGCTTCAAGTTCCATGAAAACATTGAGTAAACTCTGGAAGCTCACCAAGAGGGACTGCAAGATCAATTGATCCATTCTGAAGAGACATCTGGGTAAAAAGAAACGCTCTGCATCAAGCTAACCAGGAGCAGAACGGGGTCAAGGACTGGGAGTTCAATCTTCCTGCTCGTACTTCTAGCCCACATGTCTGTGTTTGCCAGGACAGCAAATTGCAGGTATTTCTCCTAGGTTTCCCTGGTGATTCATGCCACTTTCATCCTAAGCAGGTAACACATTTTTTAGCCTTTAGGAAACAGACTCAAAACAGGATCAAAACTGCTTCAAGCAGGGCCTAAATTTTGCTTTGTCCAAGCCTGTGTTGACTAAACTGAACCTGATCTGCTTAAACTATGTGTGCCCTCTTCCCTGTGGGGGTTTCTCTGCAGCAGTCCAAAGGCAGAATAAGAAAATGTGCCTGAGCTGAGAGGAAATGGAGGCCACACCTTTGCGGACTGGAACAAGCTGGAAGAAAGCAGCTTTCCTTCTCAGAGGGCTATCTCAGCCTGGTGGAGGGGACTAAGAATTCACAAGGGACTCATTTTCACTACACCTCTAAGACTATGCTACGTGTGTTCACAAACTGCTGTATCTCATGGCAGGAGGAGATGTGAAAAGTAGGATTCATGCATCAAATTCTCAATTGCTTTAAGACAGAATAACCCCTGTCAGGTTGATAATTTTATACTGGTTTACAACCACAGGAGGCCATGCCCTGCGCATTACATGTCCACTCCTAGGCACCGGTACCCTTTTTGCATGTGTTGGACAGATGCAGCTGCACAATTCATGGCTGTATCTTTATGAGCCCTTGACAGCGTTGCCTCACGTTATTTTTTCCTCTCTTTATTTTATCCTAAGTCACTGACATACTGGTAAAGCGTAGAATATTTGAAGGGTTAAATCATGTCTTGTCTCATCTCTGCCTCTTGCTTTTCTCATAGCAACAGTGTTCACAGGAGGGAGAGGCAGAGAAGCTTGCCATTGCCGTATTGACAGAAGTCAGCACTTCAGATCCCTGTGACTGCCTCAGAAATAAAGATCTTGTCATATTCACTTTCATCTCCAGCAAGTGCCAAGTTATGTCAATGTCAGTGTGTGAAGCTGCTCTGTCTCTCTCTTCCTTTCATTGGTGCCACTGAGACACAGACAAAAGATAAAGAAGACAAAACACCCAGACATGGTTTGTGTTCAGACAGTAAGAGTTTTTCAAATCAGAAAGCTAGCAATGGGATTTTTCTTTCCAGAAAGGATCAGACACTAAGAACAGGCTAGTCTTCCACTGACCCACAGAAATCCAATGTATCATTTTTCTTTAAACTGTTATTAATTAAACATTTTATATAAGACTGCAAAAGACAAAGCAGAAGATGAAGACTGAAGATAAGTGAAAGATATGAAATGATTAGAGGTAGGAAGTTAATTTCAGGCTTTAAATACAATGCTTAGGATCCTGCAGAAGCTTAACAGCCAGTTTGCTAATAAAGATCCAACAAAAATAATGGTTTGCATTTCTGCCTTTCATAGTTTTAGGACTAGACGTTGTCTGATGCCTGGTTAAGTGACTCCCTTGGGCACAGATGAGAGCTGCAATCATCTCAGTCAAATAAGCTAATGTGACTTTGAAAGAATCCACCAAAGGCATCTATGCAAAGGTGAGTGTCTCTGAAGAGCTGTTTATGGAATAAACTTGAGCTGGAGTTAGTTTATCTGCATTTACAAATGCTTTAGCACTACCACATTACACTCATGGGCAAACACACATGTGCACAGAAGTCACCAAATAATTAGATGTGATTTTTAATGTCCAAGAGAATGAAGCTTCTCATTTCTTTTTAGGCTCCCTCCTGAAGTTCTTGCTGATCTCTACACATTAAGCTCATCTAACCTTGCTGGGGAATTCATGACTTTTAAGTCAGAGCATTCAAGTCTTTTACCTAGTCTTGGCTCTCAGTGTTTTCTCATTTAACATTTATTACAAGAAAATCCATCTTGCACTTACTTTCAGGTGTGTACTCAAACAGAAAAAAAAAGATGGCAGAGCCCTCCCACAGTGCATCCAGGGTCTTTTGAAGACGTATCCAAAATATGCTTTTGAAGAGCTGCAAACATTAACTTGACTGCTGTTACCTACTTGTGAGGATTTCTGATACTGCCTCTCACAGCCACACTCCCCTTTTAAATCATTAATGAACATTCGTTCCTCAGCATCCTCCATGCTGCTTCATCCTTTGCAGGTGACTGAACCTACTCAACAAATTTCTGACATTTCTGAAATACACTTTAATAGACTGAGCAGACATGTCAGCTGTGCCTTCTGGATTTTTTTTAACTTTTGCTATTTATGGTAGTGACACCATTTTCATCACCAACAACTCATCCCTGTGAGCCAGAAAACAGCAGATCATCTCCAGATCACCTCTCCTGGCTTATGAAGGTGTGTGGTTCAGACACCACCTACATGTAGCTGTTTGCTTGGGCAATCAGGCACTCAGAACAGCTGCTTGCCCTCAGCCTGCTGCTTGGGCGGCCAGAGAGCAACCCACTGGGATTACTGGGAACCAAGCAGTGCACTCTTGAGTGAGCACTTCATGGTTACTCTCTTGCACAAGGAGGTCAACCTTCCACCAATCTCAGAACACAGAAGTTTTGGAGCTCGGGTGCCTGGCAGCCTGGGCCTAAAGGAGCTCTCCTGGCATACAGCAAAGGCTTTGCTGAAAGCAACACATTTCTACAGAACAAAGTATTTGCCAATCCAAAGTACTTAGAAAGTAACTGACTGGATCTAGAGCAGAAACCCTCTCTCAGCAACCCAATGTGTAGAGGATGAAAGGAAACAGAAATATATGCATACAAAATCTGAGTTTAGAGCCAGAAAGTACTGAGCAGCACACTCCCCAAATGCAAACAGTTCAGGGAATAAGGATGAGATCACAGAAATGGCTCTAAAGGACTGACCTTCCCGCCTTCATCCCCATTAACTGCCAGGGACATGCACACCGGCAACTCCACGCTCCCACAAAGTATTATTTTTTCTTCCCCCTCCCCTTAATGCTGGCTGGTACTTTAAATTAATTCACATAATATCACACAACCACCTCCGTGAAGCAAGCTTTCTCCTTGCTTTCTGTTTTAAATGTTAACACATCTACATATATAACCACACTCCAGAACTGTTCGGGCAAAACTACTGCCCAATTCCTCCTCTACTATACACGGGCTTTAGCAGAGCTGCACGAGCTTCACACCACCTAAAACATCTGTACGCATGTGGTTCAGACATTTTGAGAAACAACGTTTCTCTGAGAAACTGCTTCTTTCAAGGTTTTGCTCTCTTCAACTAAGCAAGGAAACCAGAAGAACAGCTCATGGGTGATACAGGAAGAATGACGGATTTTTTTTTTTTTTTTTTCTTGGAGCCCAATAAGCAACCTACAAGAGGAAAGAAGGACCACATTGCTTTTAAGTCTCTAGAGGACATCTAGACCACTAAGGCTAATGATCTATTATTTCTCATAAAATCACTTCTGGTATATTTGTCTCCTTGTTTCCTTCTCGTCCCTATTTTCTGTCCAGATACATCTATCGCCTCTTGCATCAAGGCTGCGTGATCTTTAGTGCAGAGACCGTATTTTCATTGTGTTCATACAGTGGTCTGTGCATGAAGGCTCTTGTCCACCTGTGCTAGAAAGAAAGAAGGCTTGGAGATAGGTGGCGGCTGGTAACAGAAGCAGCTGACAGCTCTTAACTGCTCAAGGAGAAGAAATTTAATTGGTTTTATGCAAGAGCCACTCTAAGTACAACAGCTGTATTTTGCAAAATACCTTTCCGACAGATTTTCACAGGCTGAATGATGACTTCTCCTCTTGCCACCATCTGCTTGATTGCAGCATGCTTGCTTTTTGCTTTGCATTTGGATCAGAGAGCACTAAAGCACAATCCCCTGCCTAATGACTTCAAACCAGATGCCTCTGGATCCATTTTGAAAAGCACATGAGTCAGGCACTCCCTGCGCCCCTCGCCTGCCCCACTGCAGCTCCCACCCTGTTCCTGATGGATGGTCCCTTCTCAGCAAAACTGTGCCACTGTGGCCAGCCAGTTCGCTCACAGCAAAGCCATAACCTACTTGGGATACTTGGCACAACTGCCCATATGCCTGACCCACAGGTACGACCTGTCACATCATTGTCACCTTGTGCTGCAGAAATTTTGCTGCAACCACTCAGCAGCTCACTGGAAACAGGAGAAGGTTCCCAACAGATAATGGCTTAAATCAAATAATGTAATCTGAAACCTGCTCTGTCACATGATTAACTGTTTACTTTTTAATTGCTTGTAATAATTGGGTGGTGGCAAGTTAATGAATTTCACAGTACGTGTCGCATATCACCATGCCACGTAGTTGTTTCTTCTGCAGCCACAGCAAAGCTAAGGGTGAGACTGTGAAATTACTGACAGAAGACAATTAACCCTGTCCACTCACCATGGGAGAAAGGATGCCTCTGAGAGACCCATTCAATCATTCCCCTATCTTTTGCAGAATTCAACACACAGCCTCTTTATTTTTGGAAGAAATCCACTACAAAGCAGTTTTACCCTCTGCACAAGTCCTTGTGCCACCAGCCTGGTACACGCTATCCCTGTGGGCTGCTGGTTCCGGACCACAGACCATGAGAGGAAAGGCTTGGGGACAGGGCTTAGGTGGCATTGCAGAGCAGGAGGTTTTGTACCTTTCACAACTCTTTCCTTTCTCAGTGCACGTTCTGGGGAAAAGGCAGAGGCTAGGACTTTTTATATAATGTGTTTTAACCACCCTGTCAGCCTCAATGGAAACACATCTTCCCATAATAATAAATTGTTACAGCATAGGCTGAGAAACAGGCAAACACCAAAACCCCAGGAGAAATCACTCCTGATGGAAAGCACACAGCTGCCAGAGTTGCTTCCAAACAACAATTAATGCAGTAAACTTGCTCGTTTCGCGGCTCTCTAATTATAGGGGAACCTTCCACAAAGTTGCCATTCGCATGGATGTGGGCAAACCACGCTGTGCCTGCAGTCGGGGGACACTTTTCCAGAGCTGGGAACACTGGCCCTTGTCTGTCCCCAAACCAGACTGGCAGCTGGCTGCCTGCCAGAGAGCGCAGCCAGCTCCAGCTCCCGCTGCCTACATGCCAAACAAAGCTTCACAGCATCTGCATTTCCATCAGCTTCTGTCTAGTCCCTGTAACTTGCTCAGGTCACCAACCAACTCCAGGAGGACTCAGCAGCTTGGGCATTGCTGATGCCTGTCAGTCATGATCATCTAACAGGCCCACATCCGACAGGCAGTTCCTCCCGTTGTGTCCTGGCACTCTGCAACTAGCTGCTACTGGGTCTTGACCCGGTTTACGGGCATAATCGAAGACAGAAGGGGGAAACTCAGATCAGAGAAAGAGCTGGCTGCAAGGATGAGCTTCCAGCTGTCCTCCACGTGACTAACGTGCTGCCAGCTACTTCCCTCCCTTCCTTCCTTCTGCCCTGTGGGAAAATAAGATGTGGTTGGGGGAGGAAAACAGTCAGAAGGCAACACAAGTGAAGGTAAAAGCTGACGAAGCAGCCAGCAAGGTGATGGGAGAAGCAGCTGTGCTACCAGCAAGCACCAGTGTTCAAAATCCAGCGAGCACTGTGCAGCCCTGTGTCTGCCGCAGCACGGGCTCAAGAAGGAGAATGAGCACATGGGCTGCCTCTGAAATCTCCTGGCAGGAAGCATCTCTGCTAGCCCTGCACTCCGCTGGAAAGTTTTAGGCAGTGAGAAGGCAGGACCATGGTGGTTTCTGGCACAGGGGACTATCCAAGCCATTCCACACACAGCTGCAGCTCTGTACAGATCTGACTGGAAACCGGTGTTGATTCGTCTCCAAAAACCACGGGGAAGCCCATGTATGCAACACTATGGAACAACCCTGCACAGCCTTTCTGTTGGAAATTACTTTTGCTGTTCTTCTCCTGAGTAGGGCCAAGCGCACCCCAGCAGGACAGAAGGAGGTGCTGTACCAGTGACCCTGACCGCAGCATCAGCTGACCTCACTACCTGCATGGACACAATGCCGTCATGGGGAGCAAACAGTCCTTTTGTGCTGCGTGCCACCACTGCTGCAGCTGGTAGATACCACCCACGGTGCTGGTAACACATGGGATGGCTTCCAGGTCTGTGCCTGTCCATAACAGCCAAGAAGTGACTGCCACCTCTTAGGGACCCCCCTGTAGTGCCCTGAGCAATTCAACAGCCACGGTAACCTCGTGACTTTGCCCACCTGGGGACACTCGGGAAAACTAAACTATATTCACTACATTAAGAACAGAAAGCTGGTTAGATAAATTGTGCTTAGGCCTCTGAAGTAGAATTGAAGTGTTATCAGTTTAACTCCCCTCCCTTCTCGCCCCTTTAATTCTCAGAATGTGTCCATACAGAGTTTTAATGAGGTTTAATTAATCTTCTTTAAAAGGCAGCTTAGATTAACTTTCTTATGTTCCCCCTGTAGACAACTCATGAGTTACAGTATTAAAGCACCCTGCCTCTAAGGGTTCTTGCACTGTGGGAACGTTTCCTGCTCAGAGTTCTTCAATAATCAAAATCTCTATGCTATCTTTTATGCCCCTTTAGTCTACTGGCCCAAATGGGTCCGCAAGAGACATTTGTACAAACTACTGCAATTAGTTAAAACCTTCTCCCTCTTACTTGATAAAATTATAGGGTCTGCAGGGACATTCTAATTTAAGAATGATTTTACTGATTTAGCTCTATTTTGTTAAGGATCGAGGATTTGCCTACCAATGAACAGGCCAGTATCATTAACGGAGGCAAACTCCTGGAGACAAGGCATATATTTTAGCAAGGACAACCTTGTTTAGTTGAGGTTCAACAGATGTCTAACTGTCTTGAGCTGAAAGAACTCACACTTAGGTTGCACAAAATTATTGTGGGCTAAGGTAGTCTCAGGTGCTGTAGGCAGCAGCTACATTCCATGCAGTAACTCCATGCACGCCCACTCGAGCCCCAAGGCAAGTGTTGAGTAATTTGAAGGAGGACAAGTAAGAACTTCTCACCTACCACAGTGCAAGACAGCAGACGGGCAGTAAATGCAGAGGACCTGATGGACAGTAACAGCATAACTCTGGGCAGTCTAGACAACTGCTGCAGTGTTTTACCAACTCTGTCTGAAGCTGTACCTTTGGTTAACTGGTATCCTTCACAGACGTGACATTTTACTTAATGCAAGGTACTCTTAAAATGCACTATGAGTGTATGTCCAAAGGGAGCCTGCACAATGCAAATTGCCTTCCAAAACAACTGTGTTTAATGGGTATGGACAAGGTTATGTTCTTGTTCCCTTGAACACTGATCTTTGTGTTAAGAGGAGGGACAAGATGCACATTTGAATTCCTGTGCCATGGTGTTCATGAGACAGGTTCACATATAACAAAGCAAAACAACTACAACATCTTACGCTCCTTTCCTGTTCTTCCGCTGCTTAAGGTTACACAAGTGGCAACACATAGAGTTGTCAAATATGTTGAGAACAAGTTTTGGAGAGTGCTCAATTTCAAAGTGAAATCTGTTGTTTTCATATGGCAATGGGCTTCCATTGGTCTTAAGTTACAAAAAGGGTCCACACAAGTGCAGATCTTTCAAGGTCTGTGGTGCAGAAACACTGGATGCACTGGAGTTACTATTGAAAAGGCCCCCATCAGGCAGACTTACAGAGTGGTTAAGAGAAACCACACTCCCTCCCCCTACCTTTACCCTTACAGAAAACATACTTGTGGTAAGCCATGAAATAAGTGCTAGGTGGAAACAGAGCTAAAAACATTATAGAGGGAAAATACCTCTGAAGTGGCTTCTCTCGTTAACTATAAGCCTACAGCTTGTACATGGAAAATGGATAACTGACTCACGTCCTTACCACCTTCACCAAGGTCCCAGCTATGGCAGGGCTACTGCTCTCGATTGACATGCAAGCAAGTGAAGGTTGGTTAGTACAAATATTGTATTTAGCACTCCTGCCTGGCACCATCAGCCAACCAAAATGTCAGCACCACCGTAATGTACATTTAGACCTTCCTGGTTCCCCTGTGCTGCATTTGGGCTACTGCTGCTGTCACTTTTTTGAACTTCCCGGTCACTTCCCAGCTTCTGGTCTCATACTCATTAACACAGCATATCCCAACCTGCTTGAGGCAGCTCCCCCAGATGTAGATTAAGTACTTACAGCATTTTACTGCTTCCTCACAGAAATTATTCCCAGCACCAGAAAACTAGCACAACAATAAAATCCACATGAAGAAATTAGAAATCAAGTGTGACAAGCAACCCTCACTAGCAAAAAGGTCAAGATTTTATTTTAAAAAGATCTTTCTTCCTGCAACAAATGAATGCTATGCCTTGTTAAAAATCATGGCAATACAAATTAATTCCAGGATAACAAACCTGTATCAATTTAATTACTGCAAACTTCCCTTGCTGACAAAGACAATAAATATGACACAGTAAGAGAGAGGACTTGGCTTAGAAGTAAATGTTGTTTCTACGAACTACTCTAAGTGTAAATCTTGAGGGCCAGATTCTCAGTTTCACATAGGTCAAAACAAAGCAATGGAGGACTCTTCTCTTTGTGTCAGGCAGTGTCCCAGCTGTAAGATTTCTTACCTGATACCTTACATGCCTATGGGGCTGATGCAAACCACATAGACAAGCCACCCTTTCACCAGGAAGGAAGAAAACACATTTATGCACAACCCAGGGGAAGCACAGGTTTTTGATAAGGGTCTACAATACCTTTGTTTATTGGGTTTTACTTTTTGTGTCTTATAAACCAGGAATTCAGAAAAAGGTAAAGAGAAATGCACGTTAAAACCTCACGGCCATGCCACTTCGTTCAACCTATGCTTTAGGTCTAGGAGACTAAGACCACCCCTCAAAAGCAGCCACTAAATTTGAAAGCCTATGGCCATATAGAATTGACCCCAGCTGACACACACTGTAGTGCTACAGCAAATCTGTTGTTCTAGAGGCAGGTTTTCTGATAGCACAGGGTATTTTGTTTTTAACCACTACACTGTCTGGTTTGCTATGTGGCTGCTGAGATGGAAAAACAGCACTCTGCATTTTGCTGCATTTTGCTTTCAGCTCTTGCAATGTGCTTTTCCACTCCTTTAAAGGGCAAGGAGCTGAACCTACATTTAGGAACTTTTCAGAGATAACAAATAGGTCCCCACTGGGCAGTTTTATGTATTTATTTTGTCTTTGTTTACAGAGAAAGACAACAGGCAAGGGAGTTCAAATGAAGCTCTGAGAAGCCAAAAAGGAAACCACAGGGTTTATTTTTCTCTTCAGAGCTTATGCTTAGTGAGGCTTCATCCCTCAGTACCAGAGAGGTTGTGCTGTGTGCTTCTAGGGTTTTTTAATACCTTGGGTCACCCAGACAGATTCTGTGAACTTAAATAATCCTGATGTTTACAGAAAGATGCAGACAAATGCTCTTTAATTCTTCTCTTCCAACTGTCTCAGATCTCTGGAGACATACTAGGGGAGAAGATGTTCCAGTTTCAGTGGCAAAGGTCTTCTCTGACAACACACTTTGGGAAGTAAGTCAGATTGTTTATCCTCTGGTGGTAGTTCTGCTCTTCTAGGTTCACAGAGTATAAAAGGAGAAAATTCTTTTCTGATCTCTGCTTCTGTTTATCCCTCTCCCTCCAGCTTCCTAATTTCACCCAAAGAGAAAGGTCATCAAGGTGAGACTGACAACTCAGTGTAGTTACATGAAGTCCTGTGCATTGCTCCATGCTCAAAAGCAGTTTTAGTTCTTTTACTTCTCTCAGTCAGGACTCTACTCTTGAAGGCCCTGCAACTTAAACAGGAGCATCCTGGAGGCACTTCAGCCTACACCACCTATAAGCAACCACAAAGCATTAACATTTCAGTTTGTGCTTTGTCACTGGGTCACTCTATGCTGGCAACCAAAAGCTTGAGTGGTGTAAGGCCCTTCTTCCAAGCCGTGACAAAACTGCCACTGACTTCAACAGCACAGGAGCATAGTCCTTCCCCCAGTTCTGGGGGACTGCTTCTTTCCCGAGAGATTGCTGGTTTGTAATTAGTCCAGGTTATAGCACTGGTGAGAAATAGCTCTACTGGATTAGAGAACCCAAGTCTAATAATTAATCCGAGAACTAATTTCTTATCCTTTAAATGGAGGCTATCTTACAAGAAAGCTTCAGATATACAACCTGCTATTACAGTACTTCTAACAGCTTTATCACAGAAATGGAGGTTCTTCCCTTCCAAAAGGGACTGTATAGAGAAAATAGAAGATTTTCCTTCCTCTCCAGCATTTTTTTTTTCTTTGATGTCTTAAACACAAAGAAATTGAGGTATTTGTGTCTCTGGGCAAACTGTGAGGTGTGTGAGGCTGGTGACCCCTTCTGTCTCATTATATATATGCTCTATTATGTCACAGTATGCCAGAGGACTGGTGTGGGTGCTGTATCACATGCTAGGGTATAAAAAGCATAGCTGCTAGACATACTTCCAGCAAATAGTTTACTGGGAACAGGAAAAGACATTTGATGCAAAGAAGAAAAAACAATCACCCAAACAATGAAGTAAGGGGTGCAATTTCATTTCAGGTCCTTTTATTCAGGAGGTCTTTGGCAGGGACTGTTTTATTCTTCTTGCCAAAGTGTGGCCAGCTGAGCAAGCAAGTAATGCGTGCAACTTGCAATAGGTCAGTAACTGCACAGAGGTCAATGAAATCGCTCACATGCTGAAGCCAATGAAGCCAACCCAAGCTCAGGTAAAATGTGTGCTTCCTGAGCTTTGCCAAATCAGCACCTACCTCCTGAATAAAGTCCAAAGACTGCTGCAGCTTCCATTACCTCTTTAAAAAGCTTCCCTTCCGCTCTGTAGGAAAATGTCTTCTCCCGACAAACGGACAGAGCTTTTCGTCTACACCATGAGAAGCTAAAACATGAGCAATACCAGATGCACCCTGTGTTAGTTACCAAATCTCTGCCACTTTAAACCAATTTAACAGGACAAACTGGTGCATGTTAGCATGGACCTCTGTCAGCCTGTGACCTCCAGGTGACATTACAGCTGCTGTCCTGAAGAACATGACCTACTCCTTGATCATGTAACACAGCTGCACAAGGCTGTCAACGACAGAAATGGGGAAACTTAGCACCATGTTCAACACTTGGTCCAGGGGCAACATCACTAGGCTCATCTTCTAGCCATGGCAGTCTCCTCCAGTGTCACCGAGTTTGTTATGGAAGAGATATCTACAGTAGACAGAAATAGGGATTAGACAATGTCCACACCAAGACAGTCTCAGTCTTGGAAACTGATGCACACAAGTCCATGATGTGCTCTTTGGACAGCTGAATTATCTCTCTTCCAGCTCTAGTCACACGTTGAGTTAATCAGAGTCAAGAAAATTCCATTATTATGCCATAAATGTGTAACATTTGCTTTTGTTTATTGTGACATTTGAGTTTGGGAAAAAGCCTTTGCTTTGAACAAATTATTGACTAACACTGTATATATCTCATTCCCTGATCATCTTCTGACCCTTTCCTGTAATTTCCACAAGATTTTAAACCACAAGTTTGGCAGACCTATTGCCGAGAAAGGACTTTCACCACCCCCACCACACAACCGTAGGTAATGTGTGCAGAAATAAACAGCTGGGGCGAACTCCCTCTCACTTCGTTACTGATTTCCATCAACAGCTTTGCAATGAGAACGGATTTGGCCTTTTACCCTGAACAGGCTCTACCCTGTTAACACTTCTGGTTGTTGAAGAAAGCAGATCTGCAAAGAAACTGTTTCTTGTAGCCCTGATCCTGGCAAATCACTCCACATCACCTCCTATGAACTTTCTAAATCAGGATGTTATTTAGTTCCCAGCTCACCGCTGAATTAATTTAAAGCCGGATACTGCCCATAGCCAACACAGACCCTCTAAAGAAGAAAACACAAAAAAGCTAGCAGACCTGTTAGCAATGACACCGCTGCCGCCTGGTTTAGAATGAAGTTTACCTCACATCCAAGCAGGGATGAGGCCTGCTAGACAACCTTCCAGTGATTAAGGTTTTCCCATGGTACTCTCTCATGTGGAGTCTCTGGTGTGTATTAACACAGCTGGGTTCACAGTTCAATTATGTGAATTCTTTGATGTCTCATTATGCAGTTAAGCCCATGCTCCAGTTTTTCCCTGAGGCTCCTCTCCTCTCTCCAGACACTAATTTCCATGAAACTCCTAGGAATCTTAAAATCTCTGATACTGATGTCACTGCCACAATCAGCCAGCAGTTTCAAGAAGCATTTGGCAAGATGGAGGCTAGGGGGAAGGCAGACAAGGAACAAGCAGGCAGTCCTATCACATCTTTTCCTGAGAAAACTAGGTTAAACATACCATTATACACTCCAACAAATGTATCAAGCAACAGCAGGGATGAAATACCATTTCTTGACCCAGCAGAGAGAATCTTAATCCATACTCCATTTTCATGGCTGGCCTTTAGATTATTCTGCTCTTTAGAACAATTTTAGATACAGAACTATTTCATATGGTGACGAAGAGCAAATAAATGTTTTAAGTGTGAGAAATCATATCCTTTAACTTGCTGTAAGTCTATTTGTTTATTAAAAAAATCACCACCGAGGAAAACCTCAACTTCCTCATCCCCCTAAAAATCCACTCCTGTCTCTCTCTCCCTTCTGGCTTATCCCCCTTATCACTCCACACAAGCTCATGATTTTCTTTAATTAAGCAACAAAAATGTTAAATTTGTCTTTTGCCTGGAATTCTCTACTTTGCTTCTCCTCATTACTACTAAAATAAATAAATAGAAAAAATCTAACACTGAAGGCAAATACCAGTATCTGGTCTTAATGGTTTTGTATCAACAGCTTTGACAGAATTTGTTTCCAGTGACCAAATATGACCACGATTCAACGATAATTGCATATTCACTTTGTTGCCTATGTGAAGCTTCACATCCAAAACTGCTACTGCAGCAATACACAGTATTTAATGGAAGTCATGTTATTACCACATACTGGTCTGCTTGCAAAACTGTATTTCAAGGTCTGGAGTTTCAAAACAAGTCTTTACTCTCAAACCCTCTGGATCTTAAGGCATGAAATCCGAACCTCTGCAGTTTCTGCTTTTAGATATTAGGACCACATTTAACTGCACAGAAGCTCTGGCATTCTGGGTAAGAAGTTTTCAATGAATGAGCAAAATTGGAGACTGCTTAAGAAGACTTCAGCAATACAGTACAGAAAGAGATAAAGAAAACAGCCTGAGAAAAGTAACGAATTTACCTGCAGTATTAACAGCATCTGAATAATAGAAGGTGGAACTCTGGCTCTGGAACGCGATAATGCATCTTCCAATTTAATGTTGAGGGTAATTATATTCCTAAAGTGCAGAAGAGCCAGCTGCCGAACCGAGGGCTCCTTCCCCTTAGAAACAGAAACAAAGCAAGATGGATTATGAGCAGTGTGAAAATGAGTTTCAAAATCCTCTGTCAAAATTCCCTCCTCCGCTTCTGAGGGATTACAAGAATGGTAAACCTAAATGAAAAGCAAAAGAAACATAACAAAGGACACAGAGCAGCCTACAAGTCTGCACAGTGAATTTGATTTGGCAGTAATGAACACTGAAGACAATGACTGAGTCTGACTGTGCGTGAAGATGATGAAGGGTTGGGATGGGGAATCATACCTGAGTGCAGGATATATATGAGTATTTTGTATTTTAACAGTAACAAAATGTATCATATGTTTGGGAAAAAAAAAAAAAAAAGCAGGGTTGAAAAAGGGTTGAATTTCCATTATTTCTCAAGATTTTGAGTATTGGCTGGGTACTGTCTTCAAATTGGCTGGGAATCCTGACTAAGCCCATCTGTGGATTCTCTTTTTCTCTACAGTTAGGGAGGCTTCCCTCTAAGGCAGGAGCAGAGATGAAGTTTCATATTGCATTTTCAAAGTAATCTTTTTGCAGTTCAAGAATACTTCCTCATGGATGAAAACCTCAACTGAAGAATACAATGCTAGCTCTGCCTGCAGAGATTAACACTGCTTGCCTTATGAGGGGCTGTAAAACCGTTCCTGTTTCTAGCACCAGGGTTTCTTCCTTGGGTATATATGGCTGTATGTATATATTCTTGCCTGCAGTTATGAGTGCTGCCAGACAAATATTAACACTTCTGGAAAGTCTGGTATTCAGCTGGTACTGACTTATCTTAGTTTGGAATAAAGAAGCCTGACCCAATCCCACACCACCCATGCCTTTTCACTTTGTTAATTATTTATACTGAAACAAAGAAAGCCCCAAAACTGCTTCAACTGTTAATGAATAAAATTTACAAGAGCGCATAGGCACCAGCTGGGCTTTTGGAAGCAACCTCAGAACATCAGACACCTAGATCTATTTGAAATTACATAGGACTTAGGGCTCTTAACCGCTCTATGTTCCTTTGAAAAGTCAAGCAATTATTTCCATCTGAAAGGTGAGGAGACTTATGTTGCTAAATTATTTTCAAAGGCCTCAGGAACATAATAGTGAAAAGGGGTATTTGGTGCAATTTTCAGAAACATCTGAGTGAGTTCTAATTTAGTCAAGTGCTTTGGAAAACCAGGTTGAGAGCCTACCTGTATCTGTAAGTGCCAAAATACCTTGTATTTAAATTATGTGGCACTTAGAAAAATCTCTCATCACGTTCTAACAGGTTTTTAACACCAACTTATTTCTATCATTTTGAAGTTTCTACAGTAACACACAAGTCAATGGGTGAAGTAGCCCTGTATGTTTTTAGAGCTCTTCTCTTTCAGAATTAAATTCTGTGTAAAGTTGCACCTTTTCCACTGAGTTGAATCATGCCTGTAACTATCTGCAGATGCAACATTTGGACAACCATTCTTGGCATAAAATTCAGTTGGAAAAATGGAAGAAGTTTTCTGAAGTTTCTCCAAATATGTTCAGGCACCAAGCTCCCACTAAAATCTGCAGGCATCTAGGAGAAACTCCAGATGGTTGCTTATACCTATCTGGTAGAGATTTCCTTAGGACTTAAGTGATAACATTCGGTGGCCATCACTAAATACAAGATTGAGCCTTCATCCAAATCAGATCAAGTACCTATAGTGGACTTTACATTACCAGTGTCAAGTTCTGCGCTCATGTAAACTGGTCTAACTCCACTGACTATTGCTGTCCATTTACAGTAGCATAGAATTTGACCTTGGAAATAAAATTCCTTTTCAAAAGTGGAGATACTTCAGAGATAAAGTCACACGTCAGCGAAGGAAATGCATATATTTAAGTCAACACAGCTCCACTTATTTCACTGTATGTGTATTTCAGTTTACCATTCATAATATTTTTTTTGACTTTTAGTGCAAGTTGGCAAAAGGGCTAACCATCCCCCTTGGACTTCACTTCTGTTTTCAAAGTTCCCCTTCACCTTTTTCACCCAAGCACTTCAAACTTGTCTGTGTAAGTAACTTATTTGCATGACATGACTATACAGAACAGCTGCACTGGAAGGTTGGCCCAAGGAGAGAGAGTTAAGGACTGCATCAATCTGTTGATGAACCAGTAAAGTTGCTTTTTCCAGTTTTTCGAGATTCTATAATAAGAGTAATTTTTCACCTGCACAGGATAGAAAATAGCCTGAAGCATGGGCAGGACATCACTGAAGAAAAAATCCCAGGTTTCAGCTAACGTATCCAGTAGTTTCTGCCCTGCAAAAATGCAAAACAAACTAGTGAACCGTTTAGCCTGTAATCAGCTAACTGCAAAGACTAAAACATGCAGGAAACAACGTGAATCTGCTATTATATACAAAGGTGAATCAAGTACCAGCTACTATCAGCAGTACGGAATTAGTATTTCTTTTGGTGCATCAGATCATTCACTATTTGTATCTTTTCAGGTGACACATCTAATGTTCTTAGTAAACTCACAGATTTTGAGGTTAAAGCTTTCTCAGAAAAAAATCATGAAGAGCAGAGTAATAGCCCAAGTTACCTCCTCCTCTTCTTGCAGTAATACCTACCTACTGGACAAGACAATGGAGGACAGCAGTAGGAGGAGGACACAGCAGGTTAAATGTGGAAGCATTCCTGCAGAGAAATCTCCCCCACCATGCTTCCCTCTGCCCTCCAAGCTGCAAGGCAGCAAAGCAAACTGCGTTCTGTGGAGATGCTCCACAAAGTGACCCCTCAAACTGATCCCTTCCCTGTATCTCCACTTAGATAGAAAATCTCACTCAAGATTATGGAAAAAGACAATAGTGTTGTGGCTCTATTGTTTACTGTAGTTTTCACAGGATGCAGTCAAAACCTGCTATGATGTGAGTTCCCCACGGTCCTCACAGCAAGGCCAGCTCCTCGTCCATTCCTTCCCCAGCTGGAGCCATCTGGAAGCCTCCCCAGTGGAGACTGGAGAAGCTCTGGCCAGGTCATACAACCAAGCTGGGCATCAAGTTCCTCACAGAACATTTTGTAAAACACAGAGGCACTTGCAGGAGCCAAGATCTATGGGAAAGGAAGGCTGACTCGATAGCTGGATGCTGGCTTCAAATCCCTGCTCCTCAGACTTGCCTGTGTGACATTGGGCAACCTGTTTAGCATCCCTGCGTCCCTAACCTGACTATGAAAGGAGAGCAATGCTGCTGCAACTCCACCAACAGGTATTATGGAGATGAATACATGAACGATTATGAGGCATTCAGACAAGACAGTATGACTTATCAAGAAGCAAATTCAATAGTAATCAATCAATATTACTATTGGTGTCAGAATCAGACATTATTCTTTATTTTTGTATTATGATGTTACTTAGGGTCTTAGTCAGGGCACATTTTGTCCAGAATTACACACATACCACAAAGAAACACTGCATGAAAGCACCTACACTCAAAGTTAGCCAAGTACCAGACTTTACTATGGGTTACTTGATCTCCCTGCATTTTTAAGCACCTGACTAATAGTACCAGCTCTGGTCCATCTGCAACTCCTGAATTATTCCTAGGTTGATGACTTTAAATGCTTTCAGTGACAAATGTGGATCACCATGCTATACTTCTGCTGCTGGATTGTGAACCATACCACGGTCTTAATTCCTGCACCACCAGGCAGGAGTTCTCTCTGTCCTACACACTAGTGCACAAGACTGAAAAGGGTGTTCTCCGTTTCATTTTTTTACAAATGTCTTGCATTAGTTCTAGTCAAACACTGCAAGGAACCAGGCCCAGAATTTCCTAGCAGCTGTAGCTGTAATAGTAATAACAAATACCTGTGCTGGTTTTGGCTGGGGTAGAGTTAATTTTCTTCATAGTAGCTAGCAGGGGGTTATGTTTTGGATTTGGGCTGAAAACATGGTTGATAATTCAGGCATGTTTTTCATACTGCTGAGCAGGGCTTACACAGCATCGAGCTCTTTTCTGTCTCTCACCCCACCCCACCAGCAAGCAGGCTGGAGATGCACAAGAAGCTGGGAGAGGACACAGCTGGGACAGCTGACCTGAACTAGCCAAAGGGATATTCCTTTACCATATGAGTTCACAATCAGCATATAAAGCTGAGGGAAGAAGGAGGAAGGGGGAGGGGCGGTGGCATTCAGAGTGATGGCATTTGTCTTCCCAAGTCACCGCTAAGCGTGATGGAGCCCAACTTTCCTGGGGATGGCCGAGCACCTGCCTGCTGGTGGGAAGTGGTGAATAAATTCCTCATTTTGCCTTGCTTGCATGTGCAGCTTTTGCTTTATCCATTAAACTGTTTTTATCTCATCTGACAAGCTTTCCCACTTTTACTTTTTCGATTCCCTCCCCCACCCTACTGTGGGGGGAGTGAGCAAGCAGCTGTGTAGGGCTCAGTTGATGACTGGGGTTAAACCACGACAGTCCTTTTTTGGCACCCAATGTGTGTTTGAGAAAATGTGTTTGGAATGTGCTAGATCAAATTTATAGCTGTTATGGCTGTTTAGCTATTAATCGGCAGGCTTCTGTGCTTGCCATGAGGCTTGCTTGCCTTACTGTAGAGCCCAGTGGTCGTTAGTGGCTGCTTTTTGCTTTCACTGCTTGCTCTACTGGGGGTTAAACCACAACAATACCGTTGCATTATAACTTCCATATACTAGTGTCTGAAACACTAAAGTGTTTCAAAGATATAAATCTGATCATGAAGAAAAAGCCCAACCACTCTATGCCCTGAGGGCAGAGTATTAAGTATGTTAGTTGCCCACAAGTTGAGGTTAAGTGGAAACTAAGCCTTTACAAATCTGGCTCCAGATGAGAGTGCTTAGCACTGGTCCTTTTAGAAACTTGCTGCTAGTATTGTATGAAGTCAAATTACCCTGTTGAGATAAACATGCCTTTCCTGTCACACACTCTTTTCATGTTGTGAGCAGCTTGTTTTGTGAAGTGATGGATTTCTGTACAGCAGCTCAGAAAAGCTACAGAGTTAACTGCTTTTGCCAGGCAGGCCTTTTGCTGGGGGCTGTGAGAGAATTCATGTGGTTTATTGATGATGAGCATCTTTCACACGGACGAACAAGACTTGCATGTCCTTTCAAGAATATGTTTGGTTTACTATCAGGAAAGATCCGTACATTTACCATAAGCATTTGCTGGATTCCAGAATACTGGGTTATTCAAACGCTCATTTTAATGAAGCAAAATATAGTCAATTTTGTATGGCATAAAAATGTATATAGTATTTTCACAGTGCTTCTAAAAGTTAATTGAAACTCCTGAAAGAAATACAAGAACAAAAAAATCATTGTTTCAAACGAAAAGTTAGAATTTTCAAAACCCCCGGCAGGACAAAACCCCTCCAAGCGTGCCCTGAAGTGATCTTTTTTCTCTTTTGAAAACTTCAACATCAACTGGATAGAGAAACTCAAAAAATTAAACTCAGGGACAACCTGAGATTTGAGGGGAAGACTGCTGCTGCCACAGACCCAGGAAGGGAGCCCTGCTCGGAATGGGAGCTCCCAATATTTCTGTGCTCCCAACTTTGCCCCAGTTGTCTTGGGAGCCATGGGGTCACTGGCTATGGGATGGACTACGGGGTGCTGCTGCCTCTGCTTCTGAGAAACCCAAATCCCAGCTTTGGAAACTCACATCCATCAGCAGCCCTCCAGGCAAGCTGTCTGTTAGAAAGACCTTTGCCTCTGAATGAGATTCGTAAATTAAAGGTACCCTCCCTCCTGTAACTTGCCAGTTTTAGTAAGCTGACATTTTTGAGGACTGCCTTGGAAAAAAAACATGACCTTACTAGCATATTTTAAGGGGCAATCACAAAAAGATATACCAAATTCAAGACCAAAATAAACTTAACAGCTTGCTGAAATTTTGTATTTGCTAAACAGGCTCCTATAGCTGAAATCCATTCAGTGGTCTCACATTTAAAATTTTTCACCCCAGCTTTGATCTCAAGCATCAGGGACAGTATTTCTGATATTCAAGCTAGTAAAACCAGAAGAAAAAAAGAGGTTGGACTTTGTTAGGTCTCTGTAACTAATTTGCCAATTTGATACTTAGAAACCACCTTCCTCTGTGATTTACAAAGCAGCTATGAAGGCCTCGAGATCCTTACAGCTCGCCTTGTGCTCTCCAAGCTGTTATTTTATATAACTGAGGATTTCTGTGTTCAGATTAAAGAGTTTGGGTACTTTTTTGGGGGTATTTTTTTAATGTGAAATTTGTTCTCTTTTTGCAGTGTACAGGACTATTTTCATCAGAAAAGCTGGGTCCCATAGCACCATCTTAATCTGATCAGCTGTACTGTCAGTAATGAAAGGTCACACTTAGGATTTATAGATAGCAGAAACTAATAGCAACAGTTGTCTCCAGGCTACTGCTTGAACAGTATATTTAGACCAAATGGTGTTATGACTGCAGCTTTGGAAAGACACATTTCTTTAAAATTGCCTCAAGACTCCCCAAAGATCTTCAGACTGTTTACACAGACAATAATTCCTGAAGATATTCTGAAACCACTTCACCCTCTGATGATGTACAGAATCATAGAATCATTTAGGTTGGAGAAGACCTTTAAGATCAGAGTCCAACTGCAAACCTAGCACTACCAAGTCCACTAATAAACCATGTCCTTAAGTTATACTTCTACATGTCTTTTAACTATCTCCAGGGATGGTGACTTAACCACTTCCCTGGGCAGCCTGTTCCAATGCTTGATAACTCTTTTGGTGAAGAATTTTTTCCTAATATCCAATCTAAACCTCCCCTGGTGCAACTTGTATGACTACATCTAAGACGAAACAGAATATTTAACAGCACATCTAAATGCTGTACAATAGCATAGGAAAAGAAATGAGGGTGACTGTAAAACAACACATTGGGTGGAGGTTATTCTTCATGTTTACTTCCATAACTGACACCTCCAGAAGGTGGAGACAGACAAACAGCCTTGACTGTAAAAAAAAGAGACAGTGTTTGACCTCATAGTAAGCATGAATCCAGAATAACTCTAAAAACAACCTACAGCATTATTTTGGACTTAGCCAGACACTTCAGCTAACTGGGATCTTAGTACTTAGTTTAATAAGATATCTCAGTCTAGTTTTCCACTTTTCCTTAATATTGAACAGTTATAACTGAAGGAGAAGGAAGCCATCATGCTGGAGGTAGTTCTTTCTTTACTCCCTCGCTGCTGCTCTAGGCAATCACCTCTCCTTGATGAAAGCCAATGGGAACACCAAGGCAGGACACAACAAGACTGCAGGAATGAACTGATACAAGCTAATCCATAGTCCTGGGAAGACAGTGGAAAGCATCACACAACCTCCAGAATGCATTTGCTAAAAGTCCTGTAACAGACATAGATAACCATACTAAAATCCAACTTACCTTCATAAAACCGGATCTTGTCCCTTAGAATCACCATGCCTTTTGTGAGCAGCTGATTCTGTAAATAAAATACAGACTACCTTTACTCAATTCTGAACTTCCCTACAGCATTATATTTCACATTTTGTTCATTCTTAACTTTTGACAATGAAGGAGGTTTTTATTTTAAGGATCAGTCATCAAAGGACTCCTCCTGTGTCTGTCTTGCTTGTCACTTAGGACACTTGTCAAATGATGATATAAGTACCCACTGCTTTCCAGACACAGCACATAGTCTGGGAGGTACAAAGTGCTCATCAAACTTCAAATGGCTGACAAAGCATTGCACTCTGTCTTAAGAGAAGCAGAAAGAATCCTGCTTCAACAGATAGTGTGTACTTACTGCAAAATGTCCTTCCTATTAGCTGTACTACAATGAACTACTTTACTCAGGAACTTAAATTTTAAGTTAAAAGAGAATGTCTGGAGTCTACTGAAAGACAGCAATGATATACAGGAACACAGTGACTGCACCAATCTATTCCACGGCTTGGGCTTCCACTAACTATGTGTGTGTGTATGTATGTATGTATGTATATATCTACATATATAAATCCGAATCTCATTTCATTAGTCCATAAATGACTGAACACAGAGAAGTCAGTGGACACCTCCAAATGGTTTCAAGGGTCTCCCGATCAGATTTTAGGGTGGGTGAAATGACTTTGCTCAATAGCATATAATGAAATCTGATTTAAATGAAAGAAAACACATGCCTACCTGTAGATATTCAGTGAAAAAGGATCCTAGTTCAGTTTTCAGTAATTGCCTGTATTAAAAAGAATAAGAAAAGGATCTGTGTTATCAGCAAATTGTATTAGCTGTGCATTGCATGGAAAAGGGGAAGTCACTAATAGCAAAATATTTTCATATGAGCGCAGAGGCTGTCAGTAATGCCTAACTACAAATAGAGCAGGCAGGGTCAACAATACCAACAGTCCCAAGCAGCACTTCTCTATGTTGAAAAAAATCTGCTGTGCTTTTAGATGGCCCAGTTGCACAAATACATATGAAAGGAAATTAAGATTTGATGAAAAGAGGATGCTTTCCATCCTACATCTAATCCTTTTAAAAATGCTTGAGTATGTTCTCCTGCTGTGCCTGGGCTTCACTGGCATCTGGTGTTGCAGACATGGGAGAACTCCTGGTGCTCGTTGCCCATCCATACGCCTGAGAGAAAAACCTAAGCACATGGCTGATGTGTTAAGAGTCAAATCATCCCTGTCCTGCGTAAGGCTGAAAAAAAGAGCTGTGACAAAATGTTTAGAAAGAAATTT
This sequence comes from Microhierax caerulescens, assembly GCA_035590215.1. NCBI lineage: Eukaryota > Metazoa > Chordata > Aves > Falconiformes > Falconidae > Microhierax > Microhierax caerulescens. The sequence goes on from JAVJGJ010000057.1 coordinate 15,071,102, forward strand.
GAAGCACAATGATGTTCTGTGTGTTTTGCTGCAGGTGTCAAACTCGGCCAGTTTCCATTGAAAGGGTCATGATCTTCCACTCAGGTGACTCATGACAGCTGAAGTTTCATACAGTTTCAGTGAAAAAGCAGGTAGGAATTTAACAGTGTAGGTCTCCCTTTCATGATTCCTCTACACTAAAACTTACAAAGCAATCTCAGAGAGCAAACCAAACTCGCATGCAAAAAAATTCCCACAAACAACCCTCAAATTCAGAAACTGAATTCAACCCAATCAACGAGCCAAATGTTTGTATCCAGGTAAAACTCACTACATTGCTAAAAACCTGCTTGTCATTTATGTCTCACGCTGGATACTAGATACACTTCTCTGTACTCAGGTCACGATTTGGATGCACAAGAGCTTGGAACATAGAAATGTAGCCCCAGCTGGGTTTTCTGAACACATGCAAATGTGGCATGGAGCTCTTGAAAATCTGTCTCTGTCTGCTCACCTCAGGTCCCATGATGAAATGAGGTCAAATTCCACTTAAAATCTAAATGCCCACTTCAATTACGGTAGTTATGTAAATTATATATTCAGCAGCATGTTACCATCTATCCCTTTGGGTTATGTATTTAACTAACAAATAACTAATTAATCAAATTATTTAATTAGTAAAAAATACACTTCTGATTTGAAAAGTCCAGCATATCCCTATGCATCATGAAAAAGTCTGCAGAAGTTGGAACTGATGTTTTTAACACCACATGTTTCAGCACAGCCCCTTGAGATCTTCTGAAAGTTCAGGGAAAGGAGGAGCAGGTCAATCTTTATGAGGCTGAAATACAATATTTTATTTATTTGTCCTTAAGCACATGTCCACACTGATCTCACAGCACCCTGTGGAAACACTAGGAATAAATGAAATAGAAAATAAACAAAAGGAAAGTGGTTTTCAGATGCTTCTAAGCATCAAAATCCTTTTCAGCTAGAAACGAGATTAACTCAAACAAACTACAGACAAAAAATTTCAAAGCCAGATGAGGATTTAGCCATAAGTCTCTCATTGCCGTGAATGGCCACTGTATGGCTAGCCACCTTGGCATGCTGTTGTAACATATGGGAGAGGACAACCTTGCAGTGCCGTGACGCCCCATCCTCAATGGTACCCACTGACAAGCCCTTGGCAGGGGTTCAACACCCCCCCCACCCCCCCCAGTGACTGTTAAAGTCTTAAAGCCTTAAGAGTATGTCAGTGAGTACAAGGATGCTATAGCCAAATCGCGGCATGTTCACTCAAAGTGGAAACATACTGTCCAAGTGCTGTGATTTTTTTCTGGATGACAAGAAATAGCACTATAGATTTTTCTTACTTTGAGCATGGATAGATAAACCATTTTTAGGTTAAAATAACAAGAAAGCTGCAGTTTTGAATTCTCCTATGATAAAGACAATTTATTCCCAAATATCTTTGTGCCACTGTTTCAAAAAAATACTGATATTTTATGCTGACAGGTTTTGCTTAATCTTCTATCTTCTCCTCAAGCTAGCAGCTCTTTGAAGTCTAGTCTTGGATTCCTCATAGTCTTGAACAGGTGATTTGCAAATATGTTCTCTTTTTCATATTTTAGGTTCTACTGATAATTCCTGGCATTTAGAGCAGGAAATAAGAATTATGTTCCACTTACTCAACAATTAGCCCTCTGATAAAACAAAACCCCACCACATTTCCATTTTTCGGCTGTGAATGAACTAAACAACCAGCCTGTAGTTAATTATATGCACTGGAGTGCATCACACCAAGCAGCACTATGGCTACATTAGCATCTCTGTTTACAGGGTAGAAGAACTGACAGCACAATTAATGCCTTCTTTTTGAATCCCTAATAATACAGATACTTCACACTACTTAATTAATTTCTAGTGAAACAGTGAGGCCCTCAGGCCACATCAGAACACTGGTGTTTGATGTTCTCTGTACCCATATTCATTTACGACAGATCCACAACAAAACTGGATCTAAGACACTGCTTGCAATTTTTTTCATCCTTGCTTAACTTCCTTTAACAAAAATCAGTTAGGTTGTCACCTGTCAGATACTGGATAATTCAGATTACTGAATAACCTTATCTCAATATGTGGACATCATGGTGGAATCCAGCACAAATCTGATTAAACCTAGAAGAGATCCCTGATCAGACAGCAGACCTCATTTCAAGCACATCTGACTTTGAAGCAAGTCACTTTGCATTCTTATGAAGCTTATATACCATTGGTATCAGATCTTCATTGCATGTTTAATGACTTCATAAATTAAGATGATAATATAAATTCACATAAAATATCCTAAAATAGCTCCTGATTTTTTTGTATCTTCCTGCTGCTGCTGCGTTAGTTGACTTTGAAATGAACTCTTGCAACATTACTCAGAATGGAAAGTCTAACACTTATAGTATCTGTTAAATGAAGTAAATGGAAACAAGTGATTTTACTGGGTTTGAACTCTTGCTGCGAAAGAGGAAATGCCACTAAAATGTGCTTTGTTTGCATCGAATCAGTATCCTGAAACTCAGAAAAGAGGCAGCTATAAATATGTATTAGCTTTAATACAGGACATCCTGCTTCCACTGTGTTTCCCTTTCCTTCGTTTTCTTCCTTGATTCACAAGTTGTGTAAATAAACACTTTGAAATGACATATGGTACATGAAATGCAGAAAGGAAAAAACACTATATGATTACTAATATCACACATGCACCAAGAGAAATACTGAACAGTAAGTATATGCATATAGATTTTTATTATCTGACTTTTAAATCAATCCCCTATTAATTCACCTAGCAAGGGCTCAGAAGAAGTAATGTACAGGTCACACACTGGTGATGCTCCCAGTCACTGGAGTATATTCTCACCACTGTAACTGTACTTCATTAACTTTAGCAGAGTTATTCAGGAATTACAGCAATATGAAAGGGACCCAAATCACACACTTGCTTTATTGGTAATAGGGCTTCTGAGTGGTAGGTAACTCCACATTTAAGGCCACTTTCTAATGCCACAGGAATGCCAGAATGGTGTCAAAAGGCATGGGTGTAAATGAGTGGCAGCTTTTATGAGCCAAACCTGGAAGAAAAGTAAATTGTACTGTACAGATTTGTACTCACTGATATTTTCTTAAATAATCAGTGCACACATAATCAGGGTTCAAACCCTCAAGATGTGTGTTCAAAAAAGGAAGTTGTACGTATGTTTGCACATATGTGACATACAGTAGTTGAATATACGTGACATTCCTGAGTGAAAACGATGGTGTGCAAATATTGCAGGCATAACCTAACTGTTTAAATATTTACACTTGGTCTGTGAGTCCACATGGATATTCAAGGTTTAATTCTGAAAGGTATCCCAGAAGCTGCTCTCATTAAAGTGGTAAAATAAAATAACTTCTTTTACTATCCTGTAACTGTTGAAAAAATTTACTAATTCTAGCCATTTACCTGAATGCTTCCACACTCAAATTCTGCCCAGTGGGAATAACAACTACTTGTTTCTTTTTATTTATGTACTTGTGGGGAAAATGCATCTAAAACAATTGTAAGGCAAATACACACTTGTTCCACTTCTGAGGTCGTGTTTATGAATCAGATATTTTTGCATTCAATATTAACCCAAAGAAAGTTATTTTGAATTAAATAACAATAGCAGTAATCCAGATATTTTTGGTATGTGCCAAATCAGTAATTTCTTAGTTAGGTTTTAAGCTGAATTTAAGGGAGGCAAAAGGGCTTTGGTTGCAAATAATCGGGAGGTTCTAAAATGTTACTGAATGTGGTTGACAGTAAAATGAAGCAAACAGCAGGAGTGCAGTAGCTTCTGCAAAGAACCAGTGGCTGCACGTGTAAACAGGCATGTTTCAAAAATACCACTACCACGCTCTCCTCTACAGACAGATCTTTCGGCTGCTGTGTCCTCTTCGCTCACTCACATTTTTCTCATCTTAGTTTTTTTCCTCTAAGTTGAGCAAGCTGGACAAAACCAAACTCGGTTGTCACCAAGAGGGTGGAAAGCTTTTGGCAATAAATTAGAAGGCTGTTCAAGCCAAGTTGGAGGCAAGAGGGAACAACCTCAAAGCATCAGCAGACAAGAACCAGTCTTGAAAGCTGTGCTGCATCTCGCTAAACACTCACTCATCCCAGGAGAGTTACGCTGCTCATTTACAACAGCAGCTTTCTAGCTCGGTCTAGATTTCACAACATTTTGTCCATCAGCTCAGGTATGAGTCACCAGGCATTCTTCCTGAAGTGAGTGATCAGCTGAGCTAACAACAATGCAGAACTATCCTTACCCTAACTAAAAGAAATGGGTCTATCACACAGCAGCAAAGCCTATCATAAAATGGCAAAAACAAACCAGTCTATTTGCAGTTACTTGCCTGTTCAGTTGCCTGTGATGTTGCAATAAACTCAACACACCTCTATCACTATCTTGGTTTCAGCTGGGATAGAGTTAATTTTCTTCTTAGTACCTTAGTACCTGGTGCAGTGCTGTGTTTTGGATTTGGTGTGAGAACAATGTTGATGGCACACTGACGGGTTTGGTCATTGCTAGGGAATGTTTACACTAAGTCAAGGTCTCCAGTCTTTTCAGTTTTTCTCAGGCCCTGCCAGTGAGAGGGCTGGAGGGACACGGGAAAATGGGAGGACATTGGGAGGAAAATGGGAGCCAGGACAGCTGTCCTGAACTAGCCAAAGAGATATTCTGTACCATACGACGCCATGCTGAATATATCAGGTGGGGGAAGAAGAAGGAGACACATTCACAGTGATGGCATTTGTCTTCCCAAGTCACTGTTACATGTGATGGAGCCCGGCTTTCCTGGAGATGGCTGAGCACCTGCCTGCCCATGGGAAGTAGTGAATGAATTCCTTGTTTTGCTTTGCTTGTGTGCGCAGCTTTTGCTTTATCCATTAAACTGTCTTTATCTCATCCCATGAGTTTTCTCTTTTACTCTTCTGATCCTCTCCCTCATCCCACTCTGGGGGGAGTGAGCGAGCAGCTGCATGGTGCTTAGTCACCATCCAGGGTGAAACCATGATGATTACCAAGCATCATGATATTGCAGCATTTATACCCAGGTAAATGAAAGCAAATTCTAGGCACAATTCACCAAATAACATCTATCTGTCTATCTTCTATTTGTTGGTTTATACAAGATTATATTTGTCTGTGTCACATCAGCAGGTAATTTTTCCTCTTCTGTCCCTCACCATCAGATGAGCATCCTGAGGCAAATGCATTGGCCCAGGAAATCTCAGTCCAGAACTACCATTTTTTGTCATTCAGATAAAGATGTAGAATCCTAACTGCACTTACAGTAATAATGATCAACCATTATTCCAATAACTAGCTCAAAATGATTGATGGATCATGGTAACTGACAGCCACCCTAGAAAAGCTATTCTTTGTATGTCATTTTCTCCCCAGAGAAGTATGAAATAACTGGGGGATATGTTTCTTTTCATTTCAAAAAGACAGAGAGGGGAAAAGAGAGATCACAGGCCAAATGCCATTTGCCAGGGCTTCTCCGAAGATACTCCCACTATTAAAGGAACCAGACTGGGCCAGCTATCCCAGACTAGGAACTACACATGGATCAGAGAGTATCTGGATATTCTATGGATTTTGTCAGACTCTCGTGCCTGGATAGAGTAGGAATAAGCAGTAAGGGAAAGGTAATCACCGAGGCTCTTATCAGAAGACAACCAGGAAATGTAATAAGCTGTCTGTCTTTCTAAAGTGCAGTTTCTTTTCTATCATTTATTCTTCAAAGTGCTGGGACATATTTCTAAAAGGAAATCTACTACCTTGCCGTTGTCAGTGAGAGAGGGTTTATTAAATAGTAATATATGCTATAAAAAGTAGCAAAAGGTGAAGTACTGTGCAAATTCATCTATCAGCTTAGCTCCTGGTAAACTTTTCTTCGCAACTATAACTTAAATAATTTAAATGGTAGGGTTTTCACATTTTTTTTTTCCAGGAAAAAAAAAGAGTTCCCATTATACATCTCACTGGTCTGTATTTAGTTTGTTACACACAGTATCACCAAAGTATGAGAAAGAAAGAGGAACCTTAAGGTGCCTTACTCAGGTCAGTGTGCTGACAAGACAGCTTTGTAATGTCTACAGCATATTCAGCCTGTGTAGAGGGGGCAGACAGATACAAGGGACCACCAGGCAGGACACATTTCCTTGCTCTGTCGCACTGAGCGCTTGGAGGCTTTACATCCTCCATGGGTGCAAGGGAAGCACCTCAGAGCTAGGCCAGTACTTATGGAAAGGGCATCATTGCAGTGGAATAGGGCTGCATTACTAGAAGGATCCAGGTTTTTCTTTCCTTAGTTTTCAATGCAGTACATCAAGACAGACGGAAATAATCCATCCTCCTCACAGCTGAGATCTCCCCTGCAGAAGGAGGAACTCGGCTTTTGCTGTGCAGAGAGATGTTGACACACATCAGCAACAGCTATTCACTGAGGCCAAATTGACTGTACTGGCTGAAACTACCACTGGGAAAAAACTCACATAATACTGCTGTAGAAGCTCTTGAGTGCGAGTGCTAGCAAACAGTGCTATGCACACTGCCTAATAACACCTTGTGTAGAGTCAAGTCTCTTACCTGACTCCTTCATTGAGGTTGTAAAGTTCATGGTCCGGGAGACCCTTACGCTGGAACACTGCTATTACTCCATTGTGGATACTGAAAGAGGACATTAGAAGTCATTAGCACCCGATCACAGTTTAGAAGGGTATCACTTCCACATTAAGCCTAACATCTCTGCCTAGACACTGCAGGACCTTTTTAAAAGTCATAGGTGACTTATGGTACCCCATCCCAGATGCCTTAAAGAGAGTTATTACCTAGAAAATAGATTACATCTTCAAAAATCAGTTCCTTTTGATTTGTTCCAACTTGGTAACTTCGACAGCTGCACAACTGAAATCAGTAATTTCAGAAAAGTCAGGCTTACATATTTTAGGTGCTTTAAGTATATTAAGCATAAATTTTCATATATTCATACACTAAATATATTTGAAGTATTTTAAAGTATATTTTTGTCTCTATGGCTCATCACAGAGACAAGTAACAGCTTCACTATAAGATCGGTGATGTTATTCCCAGCATTGTTGGCATGTATTTGTCTGAGCTATGGTTACTTGATTTCTTTATCAACAAATCAGCATTTATCCAGGCTGGACACTACATCTGATGCTTTACTCACAAACACAGCATCCTTTTACTAGAATGTAATCTCAAGAATTGTTAGTTCTTAAAAAAGAAGAAACACTGGACAATTATGAATATTAAGTCAATTTCACTAATCATTAATTTTCAAAAATGAAAGAACAGAAAAGGGGCAATTGGTTACAAAGACTGTTTCCTATTACCACTTTCTCATTTCTCAAAGATTTACACTCTTGCTTCAGCTAAAGGAAAATGAAGGCTGTGCTGAAAGAACAACGGGTCTAAAGTTTCTAAGATAGACAGTGAGACAACTCTCTCAGCAGAGACCAACCACCATCCTACAGAAATGCTCCTTTCTCATTTTCAATGCAATTTGTAGCTGTCCTGCGAGCAGATCTTACTTAGAGGTGGTGACTTTCTGCTGCAATCAGACACAACCGAAGACTGGATGGAGACGACAAAATTCTCTAGCCGAACAGAAAGTCACATACTCAACACTGTCTGTCCCTGACGTGTATGGCCACCAGTCCCATGTATTCCAGGATGCTGAATGGCAAAAACCTGCCAGGTACTGCAGGTATCTAGCAATCCACATGCTTAGCAGGGATGCTTACTGGTCCCATGAAATTAGCAAGACTGCACCTCAAAGGGTTAATGAAATAAGTATGTGCTTCAGGATGAAGCTCTGAAACTCCTGAAATACACCTGACACAATTAGTCAGATGACACATCAGCCTAAATCACTGAGCTTAGGTCTGAGGACAAAGGTAAAGACACGCCAGCAAAAGGTGAGACCAAACCTGTTCCTGCATTAGTGGAAGGGAATAGAAGTCTCCTTCCCCAACCTGGTGCCACCTTTTATAGCCTCACAGCTTTGACTTCAAAAGGAAAGAAGACTCATGCAGCCCCTCTGTCAGCTCATCCCCATTCCTCCACTCTTGGAACCCCTTGGCAGCTTCTACCACCTTTAACTATGGAGTGGAAGTCCCAAAAACATTAAGGTCTTTTAGGTTTCAGCTGGGATAGAAGGAGCATGTTTTAGTGACTAAGAACATACTGCAGGCTGAGCTCAGCTTTTATTTGACATGCACACAGATGCTTTAGCTTCCCAACACTAACACACAAGAAAGTAGCCTTTATTCACTCCACTGCTTGTAGTACTGCTACTCAATTTCCAATACGACTTTTACTGAAATGACCATTCCCACTGCTGGCAGTGACTGCAAGTTATTTCATTTCTGTCTGACTCAGTTACACCCTGTGTGAAATAAAGATAATGACACTGACCACTAAAGGGTATTTTAAGATATATTTATGAAAATGGTAACAAAAGCAATGAGTGTGATTATTAACAGCAGGATTACAGGCCATCATTGCAGCTGTTTTTTACTTCTTCCCTCACAATCCTACTAAGTGTAAAAGGAAAAAGATTTTGGCTTGTGCCTCTTCCTATTCAAGGTTGCACCCGAGAACGGGAGATGACATCTTAAAGCATATTACAAAAAGCATAGGGCAGAAGTCTTCCTGCTTTGCATTGTCTCTTTGGGGGTGTCTCATTCTACATTCCACCTCCCAGTCTGTACTCAGCCAGAGCAAGGAACAGCAACCACTAGCCTCAAGGATGCTCAGGAGGTGTATTTAGGAGCCACCAAATTGAATCTCACCCCTACATCTACTGAAAAGATCTTCCAAGAATGAGAAGCTACAGATGCACATTCCTCCTGGGGATATGGTTTTACCAATGACTCTGCAGGATCATTTTTCAGAGCTTTGCAGCTGACCTCCCCCTGCTCACAATGCACCGGAGTCTGGCACAATGAAGCAGTGACCAGTTTTGGAGCTCTGTAAAGCAAAACCAGAACCAATCCTGAAGGTACAAGGGTTTGGGGTTGCCTTGTCTTGTGAAGGAGAGCTAAAAGCAGTATCTGCTTGTAAGGTCTTCCAGAGGGAGGAAGCCTGATTCCTAGTAGTGGACGAGCTTGGTCAGCTCTGGCCTAGGGTCTGCAGCCAGATCCAGCCACACGTGGCTGCTCCCACTGCAAGGGGATGTCATTGCAGGCACTATGCCAGGTGGCAGTGGAGTGTGCCTGTGTGCCTGGGGACCTCAGGCACTCAACGTTAAATCTTCCCAGGTCCACTGTAAGACAATCCCTTTCAATGCTTGCTGGGAGATGAGGACTGGGCTGGAAGGTAAACCCAATGCTATTCACTGAGAGATTTGAAATGCCAGGCACACAACGCTGAACTGCAAAGAGATGCACTGTTAGAAAAGCTCAGCCATGTTCATCTGTGGAAAAAGGAAATTAAAAATGGCAAGTGAAGGATATGACCCACTGTGGAGAAATGCACAAGCAGATAAACATAGGAACCATAATCCTCTTCTCTCTCTTGCTCCTTTGACAATGCTTCCAAAGTGTTAGGCACTCCCCCCACCATGATGGTCCCTCTTCTTCCCCTACACCCACATGCAAAGATAATATACTCATGATCTAATCCAGCTTATTTTGGCTGGCTCAAACAGACACACTCAATTTACGATTATTTGAAAATTGGCAGCTAAATGTCTCTGGTATACAGTAAAGCGACTTGGGTATTTTAATATTATGAGTAATATGTGAAGTACGATTAATGTAGTGAATAAAACAAGCAGTCTTTACATGCTCTTCTGATTCGGAAATGAACTTTGCAATGTTCCCTGCCAGCCTTCTGCAGAGAAGAATGACTAAACATCTTTCCTAAAAGCCAACGTGCTCGCGCCCTTTTTCTCTGGCACTTTATTCTAAACGAGGGGGAGGTTTTCTCTTTCCAGCTTAACAGGTCCATTATTATTCTTCAAAGAAATAGAGAGAGCAAGCTTTTTTAACAAGAACTAAAGGGGACAGGTTGTAGCATTTCAGTTATTGCCTATGTAGTAAAACTGCATCTACATAAAATATACTAGCGGTGATCATGTCATCTGCCTGGGATCTCCCTTGTTGTGAGGGACAACTCACTAGGAAACAAGTCTTGGCCCTGCCACATTGGCTTTATCTTTCCATCACAGACAGCAGCACTTGCATGCAGGGGCAGGGTGCAGGCATATAGTCCCAGGCTGCATGCAGGTGACATGTGAATGCCACTGTAATCTGGCCCTCCACACTTGCTCGAGGCAACAAAGAAGAGCTGGAATAACTGGGATGCTATCAGTGGCATAAGCTGGTGTCAGGATAACAAAAATCTACCTTAGATCTTCTTAGTTACCTTAAGCTAATGAAAAAAACAAACACAACCCCTGCTTAAATTAAAGCAATGCTATGGTTTCTATGAGTGATTGTTTAAAAGGGTTTAGTCAGAATGGTACAACCTTTTGGTGTAAAGAAAATCTGAGCTGCTGCTTCTACACAGAAGTCCTGCAAGATGCTTCAGGTGGGTGGATCACCTTTACTTGTGCCTGCAACCAGCCTCCACTGAGGCTTAAGTCTATAATATGTGTAATTTAACTTTATTTGAATAGTTAACCTGCACTAAAAATGTCTTGTAAACTCCCTTCTGTAACTCTTCTACAATAACGGGTGCACTCATGCACTGATATTACTCTGAACACCTCCCCTGTAGTTGCTGTGTATGTAAATGTGTGCACAAAAACATAGCACTGCAGAGGAGACAAAAAAGAGCCCCCCAGAAGGTCAGTTCCTGAATTGGCCATGCTCTATACAGAACAAGGTGGCAGTCTCCAATCAAGACCAGACCTCACACATCCAAGGTTATAAACACTTCTGATTTGCTGTATTGTATCAACAGACACATTTTCCACAGAAGCTTAGATATAACCTCTTACTGCAGCGCTGCACTTTCTCCTTCTTAAGAAAATGAGCAATGCTCCCCCACCCCACCAGTATCTTCTGCTGGAACAAGGCAGGCCTGGAAGCTCTGTGCACCTGAGCAGTGCATCTTTGAGACAAGCTACAGACACCCTCACACTATGAAAAAAGGCAATTCTCTGAGTTATGGGATTATGGCATTTCTTGAAAGCACACTACCAATTCATTAGCCAGCTCCTCAGCTGGTTTCAATCAGGGTAAATATTGCCTTGGCAGTATTATTTAACCTGAGTCCAAGTACTAAGATACACTGTGCAGGCAACTTTCCATAAAAACATGTGCTATGCATAACTCATGGTTGGAAGACTATAGCTAGAGAAGAAGACATTTTGAGAGACCAGCAGCAGTGCAGAAAGAAGCCTGGGATGAGGCTTCCCACTGGTCAATGGGTGGGCAGGGAAGACAGAAGCATGGCTACAGCAGGCTGGCTGTAGGAGGGGAAATCAGGATCAGAAAACTGCAGAGACCAGTGGGGTTTTTTTTGGTGGGGTTGCCTTCAGAATGAAGACAAAGTGTCAAATGGTTCCTGCAATGTATTGTACTTACCTATCTCACAGTGGCCACAGACTGCCAAAAGAAAACTACGCACAACCAAGAAGGCACTCACAGCAACAAAAATCAATGCAGCAGCTTAAGAAACTTCACCTCTTTGGAGAGACTACTCATTCTAAATTTGCCTGATCCTCCAAAGGAGGCAGTGGCTCCAGGACTCGCTATTCAGCTGCCTGAAATGTAGGGAATGGCAGCTCCAGCACACACAGCACAGACCTTCCCCACCATTTGCTTCAGCATGAAGGGATCTGGAAGGTGTAAATCCTGAGAGCGCAAAGTCTGATGCTTGCTGACAGCACTCCCATTCAGCCTAAGAGCGTGAGTGCCAGGATGGGGAGGGTGGGGTTTATTATTCTGCTTTTTGCATAATAGAAAACCACTGCCTATGTAGCTCAATATGATCAAAACATACCTTTCCCTTGAGTTGCTAGTTGTCCACCCAGACACCACTGCCTTCAGTTAGTGGGAAGCTGGCTCCCTCCAGCACTTACATACCATGCACCCCTGTTCTTTCATTGACATTTTTAAGAAGCCAAGAAAGAAAAACTACTGGGATTAAAACACTGCTTTCTGCCTGGCCAGAATCAGTTTGTCCACAAAGTTGAGGAACAATTGCTAAGTTGGGCTTGCAAGTCTCTGTCTGAATCACGAGCCATTTTTTTTTCAACCATGGCCATGGCCCTCCCTGCTTGGTGCTTCCTGGCAAAGCAGGTGGAGTGGCCCACGTCTTCATTCATGCACAGCACACAGGTAATTTTGGTTCTCTAAAGCAGTCACTACCTTTGTATGCAAACAGCATAGGTGAAAATATCACAGCATTTTTTACTTAGTGTTTGCAAATTCTCTCCTTTCCAGAGCTCCAGCTGAAGTCCATGAATAAAAACAATGCTGGGTGAATAATCACACCCTGCAAGTATTGGGTAGGTAAAGGCAATATTTTCGTTTTCAGAAGGAACTAAGTGACTTAGAGCTCATATCCTCTGGACAATTATGGGAATCGCTAATTAAAAATAATTAACCTGATATAACTGCATCAAAATCTCCTTGAAGACACCCTCGCTCCAGAATAAAACCTCATTTTTCTGAATTAGCTTAATCCAATCTGGAAGAGACCATTTTCAGCACAGCTTTAGTCCAGCTGCAACTCCACAGGCTGCCCATGAGGCCCTGACCCTTTCAAAGTAAGCTTGCAGCTGCCAGTTCACTGAGGTTTCTGAAATTTTTACCCAAGGTAAAGCAGTCTACAAAGAGGGACAGGTTGCAATTATGCAGCGGATCATACAAGTGAAAATAAGCTGGTCTGCAAAATTCCATCCCCAAAAACTTTGAGAAGCATTAGTTCACTAACCTGACCAACTATAAACACTACTCTTACATATGAAGAAGCTGAGACTTCCCTGAGGTGCTACTGAAGAGTTATATCTCTGCAGAGTATAGGACTAAGGAGATTTTGGCTTCCAATTATACCTGCATTCAATCACGTATAGATATGTTTGGAGGGCTACGGGGGGCAGCAATTCAACATCACCACTTTCCATGACTGTAGTCAAGGCTGGCATATCCTCCATGTTGCAGTGGTGACCTGACCAGCTGGGAAGTCCCCTTCATACTTCTGTCCCTCCTCCCCATCCCACAGCTCAACTCCCCGCAAGCATGCACATGGCCAAACACTTCAAAAAGTTCTCCAAATAAAGGGTCAGGGAAAAGAAGGTGATCCTCAGAAATGCAGAAATATTTCAGAGTATTTCTAAATAAACACTAAATATGGGAAGAAAGAAAATTTCCAAGTAGAAGTCACAGATAAATATGCTGGTCTGGAACGTTTTCTCCACTAGAAAAGCCTCCCTGTGATCTGAAAAAAACATTCATTTTTAATTAGAAGATGAAATATGGTTCCCATGACTGTTAAAATTACGTTACAGAAAGTTATTGTGCTTATTACAACCCTGTAAAAATTAGCCCAAACCATAAAACTCTTTCTAATTCCGTATGTCTCCTTGGATTTACTGCTGATCTCACTAATGACACAGGCATCTCATCTGTTTTCTTCACCTTTTCTTTGCTATCTGCTACTCCTTCACATTTCCATGAATTTTCCCCATTTTCTTACACCAAAGAGGATCTAAATGCCTTTGACCAGAGGCTTTCCCACAGCACAACTCAGACAGTATCAGCTTCTGATTAGGCAGTCTGTGCTAGCTCAGTCAGAATGAAAACCTCGCAATGGATTTTATTTGCCCTGAGAGGGCCTCCCCCGGCTTGCAAGCTCAAGATTAAAAACCCTGTGTTTCTCAGTCCAATTGGTTTAGTCAGCATTCAGCCCTCATTTTTTGCCTGAAGCAGAAAAGGGGGGGAGAAAAGGAATTGAAGACAATGCTAGTGAAAAAATCTAAGCTATTTTAATCCAATGCAAATTCTTTGAGCTGTAATGAAATTGTATTGTTCCACTATGTTGCTGTTGGTTGCTAGCTAACGTGCACTGCCGGTGTGTTGCTGTACAGATCTTTTGGGGTTCATGGGAAAGCAAGCTCAGAAAAAGCCACGATATAAAGTCTAATTTGCATAGTAGCAGACAGCAGCTCAGCACTGATTGCCCTTTGACCTAATAGTGTCGAGAGGTTTTACAGCATTTTAGTTTGGAGGTAAAAGAAAGTTACCAGAGAGGAAGAGACCTCCCTTGCTAGCACTGAGTGCTATGTGGCCCCTGCACACTGAACCCTGCAATTAGGCTCCTGCAGTTTGCCCTCCCCTGGTGTCAGAAAACAGCAAGCATCCTCTGGCATCAACAGTCTGAGGGCTGAGACTGGTCTGAACACAGCAGAGGTGGAGGAGGGGATGTCACTGGGCAGCCGGACGGCAGCCACACACCAGCAAATTGCAGAAAAAGCCCACAGTAACAGAGCTGCTACCTTGCAGAAGACCCCACCAACAGAACTGCGGCTTGGCAGTGTTTCAGTGTGGTCCCCTGCAGGGCCCAGGCAGCATCCTCACTCCACCTCAAAGGGCTGTCTTTCAGCACAGGACTGGCAGTCTCCTGTGGGGCAATGTTTGCCATAGGGTTGTGCTTTAACTCTCCCCACATCAGTTTTGATGAATTTGGTTCAAAGCCTCTTTCAAAAGCAGTTACACACACACCACACCCAGGCACAGCTGCTAACATTAGGCAAGAAACCAGCAGATATTTAAATATAGAACAGCCAGGCTTGGTGAGAGGGAAGAGCTCTGCTGGTGCGTCTTGACTTCCTTGATCAGCAAGCTCTTACGCTCAATATTGCACAGAATGAAACAGCACAGGCAATCTTTTCCTTGGAAGAATATTCCCATAAACTGAAGTACGGTATGCTAGTCCTGTCAGAGTGTTTTAATTCTGCAGGTGAAAAATAAAAAATCTTCCACAGCTCAGGATTTTCAAAACCCACCCAAGATTTCTGGTGAGTGGAAGTTTAGATGCCCAGTTAGTGACACTAGTGTTACGGTCTCTCCAGGAGAGCTGAATACCAACTCCCCCCAGACCAGCCCTGTTACACATGCCAAGATGGGCACACACTGGTGACAGGCAGAAGCTACATTGCATTCTTAATACAACTGATCTAACATCATTTAAGCCCTGGCTTTCCTGAGGATAAACTCCAGTTTTACAACCTGCAGAATATCTGTGTTTCCTAAACCCAAGACAGGATACAAGCCTTGACTCTCACTCTCACTTCCATCAGGAGAAAGCCTTGCACTATTGAAGAAGAAATGAAAGACCTTCCCTTTGCCCATGCAGTGCATCTGGCTCATAATCTGCAGTACTTGCCACAGCTTTAGGCAGCAGTTAGCACAGACACGCGATGCTCACTTGACTTGCCACCGCAGGTAGCACCAGCCTGCCACCACAGGACAGCAGCCCTGCCAAAGCCCTCAAGGCATTCTGGAGGCATGTGCCACCAAACTGGAGTGACAGCTCAGCAATTCCTGCACAGGGAAAAGGCAGCCCACAACAGGAAAGCATGGTTAGGCCTGAGTTCACGCAAAGATGTCACAGGATGACTCACAGGCACCTGCCCCAGAATAGGCAAAAGGACAGTTGTCTGCTTGTTTGGATGAAATGTGCAGACATCTAGCTTGCTGATCAGCAATCAATTCTGGCCAGAGCTACACCTGTCCTGTACGAATTAAAAATAACAAATTATTGCTCCAGCTCACTTAGAAAAATCCTCTGGCTTTAAAATCAGCAGCCCCTAAGCCTGGAGCTCTCCTCCTCCCAGTGTGGCCAGTGCCTGACCTACCCTCTGTGCACATCCAGCTCCACAGCTCCCTCCTCGCACGCGAGACCTGGAAATGCTAATCCCTGCCAACAAATGCTGTCAGTACACCACCACAAAAAGGCTTTGGGGACCATATTCTGTCACCTTGGTTCATGCCAAGGAGTGCCTTACTCCCTGCTGCTTCCCATTAGGCTACTGGTCAACTGAAGTCCCAACTGGCATGAGCCAAGGTGGCCCAATCTAGCCTTTAATGACCACCACCATCCAGACCTTGGGTGCAACTCAGGGTCATATAAATAGCCTGGTATTTGAGCAGAAACTCAGTCTCTTTTGTGATTGGTACACTTTCACTGTTTTGTGTGCTGCTGGCATTCAACAGCTAATTCATAATGCAGACAAGAAACCACAAATCGAGTGGGGAGAGGGACAGAAGATGTGATACTTTGTAATTTTTTTTCTCAAAATTGAAATACCTTTAACAAATATGTCTATAGTTCATTGGTATTATTCTTCCTACAGCTGTACCACCATACAATTAAAAAACATTACAAATGATGCTTTCCTAGCTGTGACCCAGGAGATGCCATTTAATTTTCAAAAAGGACCTAAGAATATAATTCCTAATGACTTATCTTTAAAAGTGTCACCAAAACAGTCATTAAGATACTTCCTCAGTATCTGTTCTAAGTGATACATTCATAACAAAATATTTGTATGGGATTTCTGTCAAACAGTAATAGAATTCAAATGTATAAACACAATAAAGGACTTACTTTTCCCTGTCCAAAGTGCATGTGCTTGCTTGCGCGCATACATGCATGCACAGACGTATATGTATTAATGTGAGTAAACTGAACAGACTTTGTCATATCTGTATCAACAACCAGCAATATATATACTCACGCAGATAAAAAGAATGTATTTTAACAGTTGTGTATACCTATTTTTTTAAAAACTAAAATAAACCTAATCAACCACGAATGAGAACATCCAGACAGACACAAAGAGGTATCTGTAGCTAGACCCTGTGAAATAAATCCTTGTCCATCACAAGGGAGAGCAGGCTGAGGCTTCTGCAGGAAAGGCTCTTTGCTATCAGCCTTCAGAGAAAGGTTAACAGCAACGGGAAAAAAGCCACTCCCGTCTTTTACTTGAACGCAAACTCCAGTACGTCTAACAGGCTAACGCAGAAGCCTGGCGTACTGTAATCTCGCCAAGCTGCGAGCAAGGCAGCCTAGCCTGCAAGCTCACAGAGCAGCTACCCGCACGTTACATTGCAGCCGCGGCAGGGTGGAGAGGCTGCAGGGGAGTCAGCACATTGTGCGAGACCTTACCTGTTCCAGGTAGCGTTGGAGCAGGCCCGTCGCTGCTGGGTCCCCCGCTCATCCAAGGCTGCCTGCTCTCTCTTGCCCAGATCACTGAGGCTGGGCGAACTCATGAACTTCAACCTGCGAAGAGTCCTCATGGTCAAATGTGTGTTTGCGCGTGGCAGCTACAGATACACCATCCTGTTTACACACACACACACGCAGCTGGAGCAGCAGCAGCGGCAGCAGCAGCAGCAGCAATGCGAGCAGTTCCCTCCGTTTGCTGTTCAAAAAAGAAACTTAAAAAAAAAAGAAGAGAGAACCAGTCTCTACAGAGCACACCTCTGCCAGCAAGAAAACAAACCTTTAATCAGATCAACTCTGACGTCATCAACTGTGGTTAATAATTTCTCCAGTCCTTTCAAAAAATAAAAGTCGAATTTCTGGCTGCTGCTGCAGCACTTTCAAGGGGCCCCTTACAAGCACAGCTGCCCGGAGTGTGAGGGCTTCCCCTCCCCCTGTCCCCAGGCACCATGACCCGGGAATCTTGCTCAGCGCCGCGGCGGCATGCTCCACCTGTCGTGGGAACTGCTCGGCTCCTCCAGTGGCTTGGGGGGGTCTGCTAGCATTTCTCAATCTCTCCCTCCCTCTTTGCTCACAAATGGAAATGAAACTGGAGGGCAACGGACAGGAAAAAAAAACACCAAAAAAAAACACCACCACCCAAGCAACCAATACTGACGCACTGAGACTTTATTGGAAAGTTTCATAACTGCCTGTGCCCTGCCATGTTACGACACTGCACACACGCGCTCTCGCTCCCTCACTCATACATATACATATGCACACTCCGGCACTCCCTGTCTCCCGTACGCACACAGCACAGCCTCATGGCTCGCCTGGGAGGCTGCTTCGGCTGAAAGTGTCACATAAGCCACAAGATGGAAAGTATTTGCAAGCAACACAACTGCAGAATGAAAAGTGCTGATTTGGGTTTTAGCATTTTGAGGAATTTTTGGTAGTGCATAGGAAAGCCGGGTGCTTTGTCTTTCTCTGCTTTTTTTTTTTTTTTTTTTTTAAATTGAGATAACAGCTGCACAACTCGAGGCATACTTAGTTTCTACAAAAGCCCCAGGTGTCTTAGCTTCAAAGGAAAAATCTTTCTCTCTCTGACTGCAGCACTGGAGCTGACGGTATATGCTGCTACAAGACTCCAGCCCATGCTTAGCTCGCTGTCACTCACTTGTGGTTCTGTTCTAAATTCAGGAGTGCCTGGCTCATCTACTGGGAAGTAATGTAACAAAACAGCTATTAGCTTTCTCAGAAAATAAATTGTTTGCAATAGACTGAGCCAGAGCGTAAGAACTGCTTTTCTGTTGCTACAGCACCGGTCTGCAAATAAGTCTGGTAAAAGCTATGAGGGCTCCTTGCAGAGTAAGCTTCCACTCACTGGAAAGGGGCTGCAATATAGAACAACTTAGCTTTTCTTTTATCCCCCACTTTCTACTTACTTTTTTCATCAGTGATAGCCTATTGTCTAGATTCAGGCTATAACTGATGTTCTTTGTGTCCAAATAATATGGCGAAGCTTACATTACAGAAGAACTGAATTTCTCACAGTGAGATCTGCCCTATGTGAATAGTTTACTAACATATTACAGTAAAAACTGATTCCTCTCACTACACCCCCAAACTCAGCTAAGCTTACTGCATATAAATATTTACTTCCATAATTTATATTTGGTATTACCTCTAGTTGCAGAACTACCTAGGGAAATATATCCATTTTTGCCTTGTGCTAGTTTTATCAGTAGTAGTTTTACCCAGCTGCTTGGATTAGCATTACATTGATTGTCCTTCCCACACCAAAAGCCTCAACTACACAAATAAGCATCACAGTAGACGGCACATAACATTTCACTTTGGAAGGAACCTGCAGCTCCACATCTAACCTATGTACAAAGGCATTGCTATCCCCAGTCTCTTCCAGATGTTTAAAACCTTCAAACAAATGAACAACAATCCACTATGTACACAGCAGCAAAAGAAAACAAACACAACAATATATGGCTGTATTCTAAAGGAATGAGATGGCTTCTACAGCATACAAATCAGTGACCAAAAATAGATACAGCAGAATACTGCTTTGTTCAAATCAGATGAAGGGCACTGAATTTCTGAGGATAGTACAGCTTGGGAGAGCAGGAGAGCAGAACTCAGTCTGAGCTTCTGCTGAGGACTCAGATAAACTGCATCTACCCTGTTACGTCAAACAACTAGTTAGATAGACCTGTAGCAATATAATTCCATCTAATTTCATCTTCCACCTAGTTCACTTGCCTTTCTGATTCTCACTTGCTGTGAATTTCAGAGGCCTTGCAAAATGTTATTATACTGGATTAAACCCTTGGAATTTTTAACTCTTTGACCCCTCAGCAGCATTGGAGACTTTACAAACTGTACCCTGATCTTGCCAGTATGTCAGCAGCTAAATAATAATGTTTCATCTGTTTTTTTTTCCTAAAATCCTCAACTAGCTAACTGACTGAACCCAAGGCGATCCTTTGTCAACCCTGGAAATGCGAGACAATGCTGCAAAAATTGGCCTCCTTATAAAATGCCAAATCCCAAGAGGAAAAAAAAAAAAAAAAGAAAACACCCCACCCCACCCCCTTTTTCATCTGTATATTGAAATATTACACCTACAGAAGTCAGACTGGTTTTATGCCACCCCATCAATCTCAGTAACCAGTACTAGATTCAGAGGTGACACATACACATAACACATGGGAGAGGCAGCATTCCAGTTTCCTCAAAAAATCTGGACTGAGGTAACAGAGGACAGGCTTTCTATATACTTCTTCCTTCCTACAATTCTACCTGATGAAATGTTGATTTAAGATAAAACAATTTTCAAGAAGGGTTACCTCCACCCATAATTAGAGAGTAATAGTTCACATTTACATTGTGCTGCGTGTCCACAGACATCCTTGACTTCATGGCATTCATTAATTCAGCCTGAGCAGCTCTTGGGTATGAAGGTAAAGGATACAATCCACACTTCAGCATTAAAAGCGAAGAAAAGAAAGGTGGTGTGACCTGCCCAGGCCACCCCATGAGCAGGTAGCAGAGATGTCAAGAGATCCCTGAACTTCTACCTCCTGTTCCAGCACGCTGTCAAGGGGATGCTGCAGGCACTGGGTAGCTGGGGACCCCTTGGGCCCAGGCAGCCAGAAGACAATGCAGAAGACAGAGCTCCTCGCCAGGGCTTGAGATGTGGCTGTTCCTCTGTAGCCACTTGTGAAGAGAGTTGTCGCAATACAGCACTGCTTCAAGATCAAGAAGCTAAGTGGCAGAGACCGCTCGCTATTGGTCATGGAGAGGGATAAGAGCACTGACCAGACTAATTGGGAGGGAGGGGAGGACAGGGGATTGGTGGGAGCCCTCCCGTAGGCTCTGTACGGAGCACTACAAGCTTCTTAAATAGAACTGCACTCAGCACATTTACAGAGCTGAAACTGTGAAGTACTGTTACGTTAATTCATTTAATCCCAGCATGCCATACACAGTGCTAATTCCACTATTTCACTCACATGAAACCTGCAGCTCAAAGGTTAAGTGATTTAATCAAAACCACACAACTACCTCAGCGTGGAAGGCACATCCAGCCCTAGCTCCTGCTCCCTCCCTTCCCCTCCAACACCTCCTCTCATAAAAACAGGCCTGTCTCTACTGGAAACCATTCTTTCATCCGTGGGGCCTACATCCTGCAGGTGCCTGCACAGCAAGTCCCGGAGCTGCCAGAGTGCTGGAGACATAGGGGAATTCTGCTCACCCGGACTTACTTGCTACCTTGAGGCCTCAAACAATGTATGGTACACGAATATAGGCTGACAGCCCAAGAGGATTTATGCTGTTATTACAAGACAACGTTGGCATACAACTCCAGGACCTCGTAGCAAGCACAGCTTTTCAAATAATGACCAAGTGTAACTAAGTAGTTACCTCCTGGTATGCCTGTAACACCTTCCACATTCCCAACTGGAATCTGTGGTTTAAAGACTGTATTGCTGCCCCTAGAAAATGTGAAAAATAAATCCAGGCAGACCTCCCCAAGCATACTCTTAATTTCAAAAGAATAAGATTTGCTAAAAAAAAAAAAAAAAAAAAAAAGGAAAAAGAAGGACATCCTACATTTTATTTATGCAGTGCTCTGTTAATTTTTACAGTACAATTGTATTGTCTTCTTACAAGTTTCTTTTTGACCGTGATGAGAGAGGAAAGGCAACGTTCATGAACAGGAACTTTAAGAAATTCACAGTATATGAAATTCATAATAAAGCTGCCAGTGCTGTGACGGCTAGGGTCAGTGTGTCTTCGTCTACACTGTTCTGCTACTGCAATGACAGGTTAACACTGCAGCGATATTGGTGCCAGTAGGAGGCTAAAATCAGCAAGAGAATTTGCTATCTCAGCTTTATTCACCAGAGCTCTGCCATGTAAAAAACAACGCAATAAATATAAATTTTAACTGGGGGGGGGGGTAAGCCTGATACTTTATCTCCCCTCCTCTTTTGGAGAAGAAAGCAGAAATCCCTATGGAAGTGCTGAATGGTGTGTGCTCTGCAAGTGAAGAACAAAGAGGTGAAATGTATCTATGGCTGAAAGGAGTTAAAAACCCTCCTAGACAAATGCACTTTAGTTTTTCACCACACCACAAAACTTAGGGCATGCCTCAACACATGCCAAAGCTCAGGAATTAGTCTTCTGAAAAACCACACTTCTTAAAGGCGCAGCACGTCCTGCTGCGCCAGCAGAGGAGGGGCAAGACAGAAAGGAAGGAGGAGAGGTGACTATCAGGAACAAAATAAAAAGAGTGGAGGGGGAAATGAAGTTGCAAACCTTATGACTCATCAATTCCTTTGCTACATAATGCACATAAAGCTCCTTTACCATCAGAAAACAAAGAAAAAAGAGAATAAAGTATGAAACCAAACGGGCACTATTTACACCCTTCTCCCTCCATCTCACTGACTCTGCAACCTCTGGAGATAAAGGCACTCTCAAGGACAGTTTCTGCCTGTTTATTGAGGCTGGTCACAGGATAGACTTGGTTTTGCTAGTCCTTTGCTTAACTTCTGTCCTCACCACAGCCAAGCACTGATTTTTAAGAGGGGATCAGGGC
The DNA here is from genome assembly GCA_035590215.1 of Microhierax caerulescens. NCBI lineage: Eukaryota > Metazoa > Chordata > Aves > Falconiformes > Falconidae > Microhierax > Microhierax caerulescens. Next base: position 15,093,479 of record JAVJGJ010000057.1, read on the forward strand.
TTACTGGGCCATTTATCAAACACCTCCGTGTACTCCTATACTTCTGCATTCTGAGCCCTGTCATGCCCACATGACCACAATTGCCCCCCTTTAGACAGAGATGTCTTTTCTGCTCCTTCAGCTTCAGTAGGACTCGCACATGGCATTTCATCTTTTACGCTGTGAAAAATAAATGTCCAACACAGTATTTCCTCCCTAAGCAAGCAGAAGGTGACACCTAAGAAGAGTCCTTTGACTACTCCTAGAAGGGATGCTCTGCCCTCCTCACCATTTCAGCTTTAACACCTACAGGCACAGTCCATCCTACAAAGCTTCAGACCCCACCCGTGAACAGCCACCGCTGCTGCAGTCCCACTGCCTGCCTTGGAGATACCCTGGCTTGCACCAAACATGGACACCTGCAATCACTGCAGCCTGCGGAGGATCAGAGCCAATTTCCTGGACCTTCCCTTCCCAGTGTTGTTCAATGTCAGGCAGAGTAACATGAATGTGCCTAGGAGACTTTCTCAGTAGAGACACCTGCACCTGAGCAAAGGAACATCTGGACTGCAGCAACCATCCCTGTCTAGTTTCTTTTCGCAGTTTTCTGCTGGATGACATTTCTTATCTGTTCACCGACTGTTTGAGCTTCTCAGTCTCCCCACCTTGCTCCCTTCATGCCTCTCTGTCACTCTTTGCTCTTGTGCTCCCTCTTCGTATTTTCTCTTTCTTGGCTAGCCAATTCTTCCTCGGGCAAAGTTTTTAAATATAAAGGAAAGGGAAAGGAAAAAGAAAAAGGAGACTAAAACACTGGTACTTACAAGGTGTTTGCAAACCACTCTTCAGCTGGCTCTAAGGGAATCAAATCTTCGTCCTGCCTGTTTGGACTGTGAGCTCTTCTTTATCTCTCCTTTACCCTTTTCACTTGGTGTTTCTACTCCAGCTAGCAAAACAGTGCCCTGAGCTCAGAGTAAGTCCCTAGTCACCAGCCTAATCTAACACAGGTCATGAATCTAGCAATACCTGTAAGGAAACCTCTGCTCAAAGCATCCATGAAATCCCATCCCCTTTGACAGCAGCAGTTTTTGGTTTACAGAGCAGAACAATATAAGCAGTTCTTAAAATACAGTAGATAGCTAAATTGTTTATCCTTGTTCTTCAGGAGATAGGAATTAGGAGAGAATTAGGATAGGAATAGGCCTGTTACACCCCCACCCAAATCAGCAGGCTTTCCATCAAACTGCAATTCCCCTAGCTTGCAGTATCATTCCTTGTTATCTCTTTATAGGTTCTGGGAATTAAAGACAGTGCAGTGATCTGAATAAGCATGATGGTTATGTTGGAGGAGGTGAGGAACAATGCCCTGAATTATAGACCTGTAGCATTACCACTTTCCACTCACATCACCTGCAGGGAAGGAGGTGGGTTTCTTAGCATCAGACATACCTGTTTCAGGTTTCACTGTTGCTCACTCACCAAATTCAGAACTCATTGCAACCAGTGCATACTTCAAGGCAAGCCCAGAACTTTGCTGTTACATGGAAGTCAAACCTGTAACTGTGAATTAGAAAGTAAGGTCTCAAGAGTTCTGATCAGTAAGGAAATCAAATGTTTAAAATATTTTGTGCTCTTATTACAAGATCATAAGATAGTGGAAAATTAATCTTACGAAGTAACTGAGCGCATAATGCATACAATTTTTTTTCCTTCCTGAGCTCTATGTGAATTCCTTCCTAAATTGCCTATCTTGCATAATTTTAATTGGATCCCAGAACACCATGACCTTGATGCAGCAGATACAGTATTTCAGTGCTGTCTTCTGCAGTTACATATGGTACAGTGCCTTCCAAATCTGTGAACCCTGGGAGATCAGAATTGTGTGCTGCGCAGTGCTATTTTTCTTATATCCAAACATTTCTGATTCAAGGTCTTCCAAGAAGGCTTTGATTGCCTTGGAAGGTCACCAAGATAAAGAACCCACTTCAGTAACTAGCTGAGTTTCTAATAAACTGCACTGGTGGCCAGCTGTTAGCTACGAGTGATATCATGGGTTTACTCTCAAAGCCAGGATATCGTTTGTGTGATATTCTCTCCAAGAATGTGAGCACGGCTGGAAACATGAACCATGCCTTGAGATTACTGCCACCTCTTGTGCATAAGTCAGGGAGGTCACTTCAGTACTAAGCAATGCAAGAAACAGCTCTGCAAATTTGAGGGATCTTTTGACTCTGGTGGTGCTATGCTGCCATTATCCAAATGCTCTCTGGAATACATCTTGTAGTCCTGTAAAAGTCACAAAAGCTTGGCTTTCAATACAAATAGAGGCTTTCAGAAAATTTATTGTTCTCCCTTTGCATCACAAGGATATTTTTCTGAATGGAAAAATCACCAGAGAGATTTTAAAGGTAATCTAAAATTCCAACATCTAGCTGTGTAGTTGAACTCTGTAGCATTCAGCATGATGGAACTTTCATTAGGAACTTAAAAATGGGGACCTTTTCCCATCTTTTCATACACACAAGCTGAGACAGTCCCTGCAGACTGAGACACTAGGCAGTGGAAACAGGAAGGGTAAAAAAGGCCTTCATCACATAAATTATTTTACACTTGTATTATGAAGATTTAAAATCTTCCATTTCACCAGTTCAGCTGGTCCAGCACTATGACCTCCCAGTATGCTTCGTATCAGTGTTTTCTCAGGATGCTCTTGGAAATAACGCATCTCAAAGGGCTGACTGCTGGAGTTTTTTAGACTCCACAGCAAGGTTTGGAAAAACTCCTTTCACTCTCACTCCAGCTCATTAGCCAGTCTCAATCTTCAATCAGACATCAACATGACATCACCATTTGAGTTATCACCTGGAAGGAATGCCTCATTATCAAGGAGGTAAGGCACATTCCATTACATTTCCTTCCAGAAAACATTTTTTTTCACCACAAGGTAGCAACAACTAGATAACCAGTAGAGACACTCCTCCCTCTCTAAAGTCAGCATAAACACCAGCCTCCTCAAGCTACTGAGGGATGCAATGGAAGAACAGTGGTGTCATTCCAAAGGTTTGTGCATCTTCAGCAGCTTTGTGGTACCTTTCCTGTTGTTCTTTCCTGATGAGTCCTGCTGCTCCAGCTTCCTTGTTCACCAAGCTTCCCTTAGTCATTTCAAATTATCTGTTCTCCAAACTTAGGCTATATTAACTTTTCATTGCAAAGCAATTCAAGCTCTCTAAGTAAGCGGAAAACTAAAATTCCTTCCTCATCTCCACTCAGAAAACTGCTGGGACCATAAAGGTTTTAAGCTTCATGCTATCAGGGGTTGTGAGCCCTCCAGGACCTTTCAGGCTTGCTGCTCTAGGGGCCAGCAGTTTGAAAGCCCATGCAGATTAAGTTCCCCCACTCCAAAGCAGAAAGGTAAGGTCTTACTTTGAGCAAGGCTCCCAGATGCTCCCCTGGACCACTGGGATCCCGCTACCAAAAGCCCTGGGCCATTATTTATAGCAGGGGTCCTCAAACTACAGCCCACAGGCTGGATATGGCCCCCCAGGGTCCTCAATCCAAAAAACCCCCTGGTATTTACAGATCCCCCCTGCACCCCCCGCTGGGGATTGGGGGGGAAACCAAGCAGCCGCAGGTGACTGCCTGCCACTTAATCCGCATGCCGGCCCCCTGCTTAAAAAGTGTGAGGACCCCTGATTTATAGAATGCATGGCTCCTTCATAGAGAAAGCCATAGGCCAAGTAGCACCAGACCTGCAGCCAGCACTTGCTTCAATTGCTTCCTGCAGAGCATACTCCATTTTGGGAACATCACTGATAAAAATAAATAAATTTTAAACCTCTCATGAGTGTGGAAAACTGGACTGTGGTGAGCTCCACGCTCAAATATGTGTCTCAAGACCTTTTAAGATACTTTGGTTTTCTAAATTGGTTGGTACTAAACTTCACGAACTTGACATTTGCATGGTGAGACAGGGTAATCGCTGAGAGGAGCATCACAGGATGGACAAAGCTCGGCCTCATGGAGAAACTGCTGCCCTTGCTCACCCCGACTCAAAATCTGGCAAACTTTATGTCAGCCTACCTTTTTTTTTTTTTTTTTTTTTTTTAATTTCAAGCTCTTCTGAGCCACATGGCAGGAATCAGCCTTATGACACCTGAAGGGCTGAAGACCTGAGGTGATGAGGATGCCTGGGAGGGCAGCCTGGCCCTGCTGGGCCTGTGTCACTCAGCATGGGGGCTGCTGCAGCTGTGCTGAATACCCCCACCCACCAGCTGCCTGTGGAGGAAGCCCTAAAAATGGCCATATAACACACAAAAAAAGCCAGTGAAAAAATGCACTGTAACACCTGTGAAGGCATGCTCCTGGGCACGTTGCTTTTAACTAGAGTTTAACTTTTTGACAGAGCGCCTCACAACCTGTTATGGCCTCCTCTGGGCTGGATGCACTTTAGCATGGCCACGCTGAGGAAAGGCTGCCAAGGAAGTGGTGCCACTGCTGCTTGCCAGCGGCAACCGACCCCTCCTCATGGGCCCCACTGCACCCCGAGCCCCAACAGCAGTAACGGGACAGGGCCGGGGCTGCCAGCCGCCACTGCGACCCCTGCCAGCTGGGTGGCCCCGCTGGCCTTGGTGGAGGTGACACAAAATGGCAGCCAGGGCGACCCACCGAGACCCTGATGCCTGATGGCTCGGCCAGAGGCCCCGTGCCTGAAACAGCTTAACTCCCGCAAATGTTTATAAATTGACCGCTGTTCTGTCATGTGTGGGTTTTTTTAAGACACATCAATCTTCTGGTTTTCCAGATAGCATGAAAGGGGCAGTGACAGCAGGGCACACACGGCAGGCCCAGTCACCTCAGGCAGCGTGCAGGGGCAGCGGTGTGTCATCCCATGTTCAGAGGGTGACAAAAATCTGAGGCCAGTTCCCCTCCCTGGTGGGAGATGCTTCCCATGGCACACCCTCCATCCCGGGCAAGCCAACGGAACCTCCTCACCTCACAGTTTTGCTCTGTTCTTCACAGCCCAGCACTGAGTAGGGGGCAAACCACCACCACCTGTTTAAGTGCTGCTCTTCTTGTTCCCCCACTTTCGAGCCATGGCCACCACAAGCAGTGGTGATGAGGTGGGTCAGAGCGGCAAGGTGCACCAGCAGCTTCCAACCATCTGGGCATCTCCAGGCGGCTGCGGGGGCTCCCCCACCATGCTCCTGGCATGCACACAAAAAGCAGTCGTGGTACCTTAAGCCTTCCAGGTTTGCTGTTCATCTGCTTTTCACCAGGTCACACATCCATAAAGCTTTAGTCCCTGCTCTGATATTTTGGTGCTTGCAAATTTGTAAGACACTGATCAAAAGATAGACACACACAATTTTTTTTTTTTTCTTCCCATTCCCCCACCCACCCCCCAAACTCAGAAAGGTCAGATTCAGAATTAATTTTGTCCTGTGTAATGCTTTGGCTTGGCTCATATTTATTCCAAGTGAGTTCACCCATTTCTGCTGCAGAAGTAAAAGGTCATGAAACCAGTGAATTCTCCCTCTCCTAAAAGGGGTGAATCCCTTCTAGGGAGTGAATCACCAGTGAAGTGTACCAAAAGAAAATAAAATGCAAAAATATATTCTGTGGGACTGTTATCACAGTTGGGTGCAGTTATAAAATGCACAAGGGCACTCTGGATGCCATTTGCTTGCATGAATTTTTAAGCTATTTGTTTAATTTGATTGATAAACACAGGGGAAAAAATAAAACAAAACTTTTGCCTTTCTGCTAAGCAAAAAAAAAAAAAAAAAAAAAGCAGCCATCTTGCTTTCTGCATTATTTGGCTATGCAGCAGTAGAAGCCAGCTATGCACAAAGATTTGGCCAGACTGGGGAAAGGGAGGAGGACAGGGAAGGGAGCCTTGAATCACTTTATACATTAAATAAATCGAAAACAATCCTGGCTCTCAGCTAATACTCAGCATGTTAAAAAGGAGGTGTGTGGGTATGTGCATGTATATATGTGCGTGTCATTATGTTAGTTTTATCAGTCATCTGTTTTAGAGATTGACTCCAACAGAGAGTTTTGGATCCAGATTTGAATACTCTGAGGAAGGAGAGTATCCAGAACTGAACTTTTGATTCAGACTGGCACAAAGATAAATGGCTTTTTGAATCCATGTTTACGGTTCATTGACTCCATTTGGATTTCCTTGGTTTGTTTAGTATAAGAATTGAGTGTGTCATATGAAACATAAACACATCTAAACTTACTTTACTGAAATAAAACAGAAAATTTCAGTGCTTGCTTACTTTAGTGTATTGCTTCCTACCTAATATTTTCAACAGAAAATCTTTTTGGTTCAAATGTTCTGAACCATTTTGTTTTAAAGGCAAAAGGCTTTTCAACTCTATTGTTGGTATGCAGTAGTGTTAAAATAAAAATAAGAATAGGAGCCTTAACTTCTAGAGGCTGAATCCTTAATATCATGTAACTGTCCCTATGAAGGGACTAAACTTTTATAGCCAAAACCAAAGGTATCCAAAATTATTAGATACTTTGTTAAGTCTTAGTTAAGAGGCTTAATGGAAATATAACCAGGACCCACTTGCATTTCACATGTTTTCTTACAGTTTTATCAAGAAGTGCTATCTAGTCATCAATATTAGGTGCTGAAACAGTTAAAGTCCCATTTAAGTTCAAATGCAATACACATGTTCTAAAGAAAAAATAAATTTTTTAAAAAATCCATTTTTAAGCCCACATCATGATTTTTTGTGCTAGGCATACGACTTCTGAAGGCCTTATTTTGTTAATCCTCATTATTTAACTTTTGGAAGATTATTCAGACCTCAGTGAGGAGACCTGTCCTCGTTTTCTCAGCTCTGTGAAAGCTGTTTGGGTTGCAGTTGTGTGGAGCTAGGGGTAAAAAAAAAGAGAGGAATGAAATATACTATTTTCTTCTTCCTTTACTTATAACAAAATTAAATGGAATAAATGTAAGACTTCAGCTGTTATATAGTTGAGTTATTTCACATACCGTTACATAGATCTATACATAGAATACTTATGTTTTTGTCTACACTTTACTATTCTCTGCATTCTACTGAGATGGTAAATAAGTAACAGGAAGAAGACTGGAAATAACATCTGAAATAATTCCTTCCTTTTGATTAATTCTCTGTAACAGCTTGAAGAGGGACAAGACGCTCATGGTCACGGTGACAGCAACACAGTGACCTTGGAGGTCAGAGCTGGAAGGTGCAATTAAGATACTCTTGTGATAAAGTTCAGTCACTCTAGCCTGGCCTTCCATTTTTTGAGCTCATTCAGGACTACTAGGAAATGAGGTAATAGACATCAGGAGTGGGATATGTGTGTCTCACAAGTGGAGATGTACAGGAAAATCCAGACCTCGTTCTCTAGTTGCTGGAGAAAACTGGGCATATATATCCAGGGTGCAACTCATCATGTCCTATAAAAGGTATTTAAAGCTGGTCAGGAAAGTCATGCTGGGGATGTGCCTGTTCTCTCCACCAACTATTAAGAGAACATAATGTGAGTAGTTCAGATGTGGATATGGTATTCCAAGCTGTAAGTACCTAAAATTAGATGAGATGAATGTCATCCCCAGTCTGTTATTGCCTGATTGATCATGATACAAGTGTAAATAATCTGGCATCCTACTAATGAATGTTTCACTTCCTCAAGTACATGCTCTGACCCTAGATGAAGAGACCTTTGGGAGCTATCTTTGGTTCATAAATTCAGTTGGTATTTCAGATAGGGAGATATTTAATTATGAATATTTCTAGGAAAGTCTGCTGCTGACCAAAGGCATTGCAGAACTGAGAGAAAAGGACCAAGTTCACACTCCTCGTGGGACAGCTTCAACAGAAAGGCAAATGGGATTTGCTAGTTAAGAGCATTTCCTGACTAGGGAATCTGCTGAAATTTTAGGGAAGTGTTGAGCTGAGAGTAACACCCACTCCAGCAGTGGACAAGGAGAACTAATAAATAAAAATACTGTCAGGTTCTCCTCTTTGTATTGGAGAAGGAGAAAAAAGGGAGCAAACAAAGAGTTACAACTTTGCCAGGAACTTCTCATAATACTAATTATGAGAAGACTGAGTGCTTATCAGCTGTGACAGTAAACACTGCTAACCTCGTTCATTATCTCAACACTCCGCTACTGACTTCTGTCTCCTTGTGAGCTCAGCAAATGTACTACTTGGCTGTTTCTGATGAGGCTCTTGCCATGCCAAGGCTTCTGCACGTACTGGGTTTGAAACCTGTGACACTTCCATGGCATGATATGGGACACAAAACGTAACGTAACGTTTTCCGGAATGTAAAAACTATGTACAGCCATTTAAAAAGACCATGGCCTGCACATGTAAACTAATGGGGGCCTGAAACCCTCAATATGTGTTTTCTACAGACCTTGTTACAGTAGGACCAGACTCCTACGACCTTTAAATTATATACCACAATGAACAGCAAATAATAAATGTAACTGTGAAAATATGCACACTGTTGGAATATAAAGCCTGAACACAATAAAGCTGTAAGCATCACTTAAAGCCTATTATATTGCCAGCAAGTTACTGCTTTTGCAATGAAAAAAAAACCAAGTGGTTATAAAATGCTGGGTTTGCAGCAGGCAGGCAGCGTTTTTTCATAAGGCATTGGTATTCCCAGTCAGCAAACACTGTCAGGGTGGTGGCAAGTTGCTCCAGGCATAATGTTTAATAATGCCTTCTTGTGTGGTAGGAACTCTGATCTGACTGTCCATCCTAGTAAGGTTACAGATTACACAGTAATCTATAAACAGTTTACAATAGGATGGTTGGGAAATGCTCTGCTAGAAATGCACATGTGTGCCTGTTTACTCTGAGGGGCAGTTATTTAGAATACCAACAATAAAAAGTTTAACAACGAACAAAACAAAGATGGAATATTCACAGTGTACTTTTTAAATTATTTTAGGGAAGCATTAGAGCAGCTTTTAGTTCTGCTGGCAATGGCTGAATCCTCCTAGCAGCTGTATTTGGAGTTGGTGCTGACAGAACTCATGTTTGGTAACAGGTTTGCTGGGAGACTGCTAACTTAGTTAACAGAAAACATGGGTATTTGTTTTAGAGAAGGTTGCAAAGTTCAGGAGCAAAGATTTCTGGGGTATGCTTGAAGACATGGGCAGAGGTAGCAGGGGTTTCCTGAGTTATACCCTAATTCTTCCCTCCAGTTTTCCAGAGGAATCACTTATAAGGAGAAAAGCAATGCCCATACCCATACACCTCATGACCTGTGACGATCAAGTTCCCATTGTGCAACACCCCCCCCCCCCTCTGCTGCTGATACCACTCACTTCTTAGGGAATCCAGAGAGGCAGTAGCTAACAGCACCCTGGAAATCCTTAGGGAAAAAAGTGCAGCACAAGTGAAAATTAGTTCTCTCACTTCTAAACATCTGTGCCCAGCCTACAAACCAAGCTAAATTCTGCTGCAGGTCACAGCCTTGCACTGGATTATGGTGCAAGGCCCTGGTGGGAGCTGCAGATAAGAGGGGACCATTTACCCCTGCAGCCTGAGATCAAACCAAGTAACCACTGTAGCAAAATCCAACTCCACTGCAATGAAGTAGCATGGACTAGGCATTCCCATCATTTACTGCTTGATACAAACTGGAAAGAAAGCATGCATTACTGCCAAGTAAATCACAACATAGGTTTTCAAGAGTAAACCCTTTGGAAAAGACCTCTTTACTTAAAAACCACAGAAAAAAAAAAACCAAAACCTGAAGCCATGGCAGAAGTTCAATTCTGCAGCCTAGTGACAAAGTAAATAAATCTTTAAGAGAAAATAAGTCTCTTAATACATTCAGAAATAAAATTATTTTGAAGAGGGAAACTGACAATTGTTTTCTGAGAAAATTTCTAAGTTGCTTTGAATAAATAAGAACTACTACATGTGATGACATTAAAAGAAAAACAGAACACTGAAGACAGGTTAAGGACATTTACTTTCCTTTCACATAAATGCAGACACACACACCCCCATACACACACTCCTTTAATGACTAGCACGTACTGAAAATGATTTCAAGAAATGCATAAAAATTTCCTCCTGCCTAAAAACCTTGAATCTCAAACACAGATCCCATTCTAGCAATGAATTTTAAGGAACTCCAGAGGGCTGTGCCAAGCACCTCTGCAGAAACAGCTGCAGCTGTCTAAGACACTACTACCGCTCAGCTGTTCAGGGCTGCTGCTTGCCACACCCACATATACATCAATCATACATAAATCGTTAGAGAATTCCTTGTATGCTTCAATGCACAGCCAGCTTGGGCAGCTTAATCTGTTTCTGCAACGGTCGTCTGGCTGTGATCTTGGTGAACAGTATCTGAACCCTTTCATTCAGCTCAAGGTCGCTGTGGTGGGTAACACCCGAGGCTTTGGCATCACCCATTCTGGCTCTCTACTTCAGGGCTTTTTTTCCCCCCAAAGACATGAAGTTATTTAGAGGCTCCTCTCAGAGTGCAGAAAATTCAAGCAATTTTCTATATTGCTTGCTCACAACCCTGATTCAGCTGTAAATAGATTCACAGCTGAAAGTTCATGCATACCATTTTTTTAAGCTGCACTAAAGCTAGAGGGGTATAGACTGACATGAACTGATGTTAAGAAACTCGAAGTACTGCAGCATTACTCAGATATTTTTCTATGGTAGGAAATACAGTCGGTTCTGTGGGAAATTTTGGAAGAGAGATGTTAAACCTACTGAGTCCAACAAAACTAAGTCTCTGGGTATCTGAAATTGGAAACATTTTCCAGTTGCAAATAGCGTTGCAGAACCATGTGCTTACCTGCTAAAGGGAGATGAAAACAGGATAGAATAGCAAACAGGGAACACTCTGCAACAGGTTTCCACGAGTCACACGAAAATTCTTGACAGACGATACAAGTTGGCTGAAAAAAGCCCCTTGCAAAAAAGGCAGCTCTGCAACAAAAGATGGACAAGTAGTAGTAGTATTGCAAATACTGCTCTTATAGAAATTGTTTCTCAAGAGTGCACTAATAAGCCTACACATGACATGCAGAAGTAAAGTAAGTGCAATAATCAGTGCCATTCCACCTCATCACTGACAGAACTGAATGTTTCTTTTGCACTTTTATTATCTTTGCGTGGAGAGACTTATTGCCACCAACACTAAGAGCTACACTTACACTAAGGAGAGTAAGAGTCTCCATGAGCACACACTGTGCAAGTAGTTCTGTGTTCCAGCACTAAGGTGACAGAAAAAGGTCTGAAATATGCTGCATGATCTGCAGTCATCACCTTTGGAGAACAGCTGTCCTATAAGGCCCAGAAAAGTTCTAAATGCATCATTCAGAAATACTTGACATTCCTTTTTAGGCCTTCAAATTATGGCTGTAATTATCATTGCCTGTTCCAAGCTGGTCTTGAAGTGCCTCTCTGAGATGACTATTAACACAATAAACCACCCCAGAGTGGGTATCTCGGTGCAGTAGAGAATTTACCATTGTGGGACTTCTAATCCCAATACAAACATCTTCATAATTTAAAGATAATTCTTTTTTAATCACTGGTCAATAAATATAAAACACTAAAAACACTATTATAAAATAAAATATAAATACACATACACACACATATCTGCATCCATATTCTGAGTACAGTTCTTCATGCCTTGCATTTTGCATAGTCATTAGTACCAGCTCTAACACATCAATAATTTTCACTAGGAATATATAGATGTCCCTTTTGGCTCAGTTTATCCCAGGTACAAACCACTTTTGCTTTTGTTTTGTGGCATTTCATAGCCATTTTGCAAGCATGTAAATAACTGCATGTGTTTAAAAATACTTCCTTTAAGGTTAATCTTGCCTGCATTCGAGAACTAAATATCCCCTTATACTCCCACCTTTTGTCTGCTCTATGGGTGCCGGCTTCGTTACCACTTACTTTAGTCAAAACAAGAGGAGTTAGTTTAAGTAACAGTGTTGTGCAAAGACAGTGCATTTTGACTGCAGTGCTTTAAGAAGCACACACATAAGCAGCTCAGCAGACAGCCTGCAGAATGGCAGAAATTACCCACAGTTTGTAGGCTACGGAGCCATGAACTGTTACGTTGAGTACCTGGGTGCAAGGCAGGGGAAGGAACCTTCTCAGTAACGTGCGTGCATCTGTGAGATGACACGAGTAAATTTGCAGTGAGGGATGTATAGCAAAAACACAAGATATGAGCAGAGTACACTGGATACAAACATGCCATACCAACAAAAACTCCTGTGGATACAGCTAGGCATTGGACTAGTATTCGAAAAACTGCCCTAAGCAAAGCAAGTTCTATCAGGTTAGCACTTCTTTGATACAGCTGGGTTTGTATTAGGAGTGTCTGCCAAAACTGCTGGAGTAGTCAGGACACTGAGGTCTTCCAAAAGCTATGACCAACTGATCTCAGCTGGAAGTGGATACTACCAAAGCACGTATCCAAAATAATAGGTCTCGTCATGAATTTTGGCTTTGTTTCCCTCCCTGCTTAAAAGGCAAACTGAAGAAGATCCTTAATCTTCTAATTTAAAGTATATGAGAAATCCCACTGGGTTTAGAGAGATCTTACAGACAGAAAGTGTAATAATAGCCATTTGGTTCTCAAAAGCTTAGATGGCTATGAAAAGAGTGGTTTGCATGGAGATCCTGCTTTGACATTTCTATCCTCCATTTTGCCTGTAATCTGTGATAATTTGATTAGCTGAGATAATAAACCAATATCAGCGCTGTTCTTCAGGATCTGATGGGGTTATTTCAGAATAAAACTCCACTGCCTTTTTTATTTAAATCGACCTAACTTTGATGATCAAAGCTCAGCTATCCCATCAATGCATGCATGAAGTATAGATTATTATTTTTAAAAAACATTGTGAATTACATTTATCTTGCTTTCATCTAATATCCTGTATATCTTAAACTATTTATAGGTTCAGGGAAAAGAGAAAAAAAGAGAATGCCTGGAAAAAAAACAACCCATGATGCTGTTGTACAGAAGTTCCAGGAGACTGTAATTAAGCATATTCCTCGCACCAGCTGAGCAATCAGTATGTTATTTTGGCAGGTAAAGCAAATCAAGAATTCATACAGCCTTTTGTTATCAAGTATTGATGCCATGCCTTAAACCAGACATTTCCCAGAGGCAGAATTTCAGAACTGCTTTACAGTTTTCTCAGGCTCATACTACTTATCCAATCCCTCCACCTCGCTATAAGGAAAGCAGCAATACAAGCCTCTGAGGAGAATCACTGTGAACAACCCAAAATACTTTTTCAGAGATAACTGTCATGATGTAGCTTTAGAGACCTCCTGATCAGCATGGAGAGAAACACGACTGCAGAGATTTTTGGACCCCAAAGCTGCCACAAATCCAGATCTGGCTCAAACTGCTCTGAGCCACAGGGCAGTGCAATTTCCAGGTATATTCTCTGTGTGGGGCAGAGGAGAAAAAGGTGGAGCATGGCTGGTGATGCTGCTTGAGAAAACAGCTATTTTGAAATTTGTTCAAAACCAAGATGCTATTTCTGTCAGAGAGGCTAGTTGTGCAAATGCTAGAGAGTATTCAAAAATATAGCATAAAGCAAAGGATCATGCATCACAGGTGCACTACAAAGAATACATTAATATAACTGCCCTCCTTTTTTAAGTGACTAACTTACGTGTGAGTGTGGGTGAAATTCATTTCTCATATAGCATGAACTTGTTCAGGAAGGGAATGCGAGCTCCTCCTCAGGACTGACAAGAGCTGCTGTAAATCGGTTTTTCAGTGGAGCTGACACAGTTGCCCCACTTACACCTACTGCTCAGCCAGCTACAGCCAGATGATCAGTCACATGGCTGTAATTTCAGGTATTACTGCATACGTCTTTCAATTCAGCTGAGTGGCCAGCAAATAAGCGCTATCACTTCAGTGACTGCAGTCGACACAGGTACAAGCCAAGAGTCAACGCACTGGCTGGAAATGGTGATTGCAATCAAACTACAATCAGCTTGGCAGGCTGACGTGATCAAAGTCTGTTGTGTGAAAACCCAAAGCAGCACCATTATGGACCTTTTTCTACTGAAAGATTTTAATTTGGGGCTGCAATGACCGGGAAGCATATCAATGGCTGGAAATTGCAAAGGCTTGGTCACTACTTTCAGAATTTTGTAAGCTCAGCTCAATCAACCAGAAGCATGATAAAAAAAGCGCATGGGAAGAACGAAGTGAAAAGACATCAATATAAAACATAACATCTGTACTCAGCTTTATTTCCCGAGTTCCATACATTTAGATTTTCCTTAGGCTAGCTAAGCCTTATTGCAGTCTATGAAGTGGCTTTTTGTGCTCTTAGCCTTCCCCACCCTAGCCATTTAAGAAGCCAGTCTACAACTGGTTCCAACAAGCCAAACCATGGAGTTCAGGCTATGCTATACCTGGCTTCCCAAGCACCTTGGATCCCTCTTCTTTCAGATCTGTGAATGATTTGCAGGTATAAAATATTTTTCTTTTCCTTTTTTTGCCAGAAATAAAAAGATGGCAGTATGTCTTCTGGGCTTTATTTCCCAGATCTTTCTCCTTTAAAGAAGTATTTCACTTTGATGGAATTAAAGCTTGTACCACAAATTCAAATTACAACTGAAGGACAAATTTTGGCTACAGAAATGGATAGGGAAGCCCCTGTTGACTTTCCCTGGGGCAACATTATACCTCAGACAAATAAGAAGGTTGTTTTTAAAGCTGACTTCTCATAGCTGGCTATTTTATTTATTTATTTATTGCCAACAGACACTTTCTGTTGCATGTATTGCTGAGTTTCTTTTCTGCTGCAATAGTGACACTTAATCTGCTTTTATACCTCTGAGGACATAAACTTATGGAGACAGAAACCTAAAGGCGGTAATTTCTCCTGACAATCCTCGGTGTTACTCTTAAAGAAAGTCAGATGAAGAAGTTATAGAAAGCTCTGCGTTAAAAGAAGTGTCAAATTTAACTCCATGGAGACAAAATTCAAATATACTAAAAAAAAAACAAAAAACAAACCAGCCACCAAAAACCTTTAAGGGGCTAATTACAGGATTACCCTTGTCTAAAAGCACCAGAAGATCTCCTCTGTTATCTCACATTATGACTTTCTCCACACTCAAAGCTTCTACTTAAAATCTCTCTCCACACTCAAAACGCCATCAACTCCTATTTTAAACCTCTCTCATTCTACGTTTCCTATAGACCAAACCTTAAATGTAAGGACTAATTGACTGCACGGACAAGTGGCACACAGATAACTCCAAGCCTGCTTGCACAGATGTAGGTGGTGATGCTCCATTTTGCAGACAGCACTTTGTGAACTGGATTTCACAGCACCCCAAGTTTAATTTGGATTTAAGTGAAAATATCTCACAAGCAAAGCTTGCAAATGTGACTGCATCACTGCCAGCATTTCCATGCTGCAAACAGGCTGTGAATTTAATTGTAGAGGTAGAACAGCAACACATTTTTCAAGAGATAACTACGACTTAACAAAACAGACACACAAAAAATCCTGACGGCAGTGCTCCTCAAATTCATAAATGTCTTTATTGACTAACATTTTAAAATCTTTCTGCACTGCCCTGGCTCTGATTTAATGAAAATTATTGAAAAATATTCAACAATTTTAGCAGGAAAATACTGGAAAATCCTATTCATAATGTGCATAATTTTAAGCTAAACCCATATTTGATATGTGCCTCAGTTTACAGGCTGCCCATTTAAAGGTCTCACATGTAAGTCAACATCCCACAGCAATCTCAGTAAGACTTTAAAGCTTCAGTTAACTCAGGGACAAGGGTTCTTGGATGGGTGAATGCAGCATAACGAAACATTAAAAGTTCCCTTTGAATTTTCCACAGGCCCTTTCAGGACAAAACAGAAAGGTCTCTCCTTTGCTTCCATTAAAGCACTCAAACTCATGAATTTTTGAAGCAGCGTTTGAAGGGTTTTACTGGGAAAGGATGCAGTGAGTATAAACGAGGGCATTTTGGAAGAATGTCACCTGAGCACCTGCTGGGACCCCTTTGGTGGCTCAGTAGTCACTTTAGGCAATCTCACAGACGAGGGCTGTCAATTGCTTTACCCCTGTATTTGAGAACTGAGCAAATTCAGCCAGGATTTTCTACACAGCACTCTGGCAGTACCTCTGTAGCAACATTTGTCCAAAAATAACAACAACCCCACCACCACCACCCAAAACAAAGAAACACAAGAGTCCTTCCCCTTCAGCTACCTTTGCTTTTAACTGAAATGCCAACATTTCTTACTGGCCTCCTTCCTCATTCCCAAGAACTGTGGGAGGTGGAAAAACAAAAAGGGAACATTTCAATTTGTCTTCTCATTCATAATCAATTCCTGTACCGCGAGGAGGTCCTGCCCACCGCCACCCTCACCCCAGTCCCTCTCCGAGCCCACTGCTCAGCCTCTGTCTGCAGAGGTGTGAGACCACATTTAAGGAAGCTGCTTCTGAAGCCTACATGAAAAACACCCGCTGTGAACAGTAGCTTCCCATTAAGAACACCAGCAACCCTCTAGGGAGAGATTAAGAGCCTGATGGATCCTGGGCAACTGAGACTCGTAGCCAGCTTAGAGAAACAATCACACCCTCCTCATCTGACCCATCGCTCCTGGCACAGCCAGCCATAGGCAGGCTTTGGAAGAAGCAACAGGAGAGGCAGAGACAGACATCTGACAGCAGAGCAGAGCCAAAAGTGACTTCCAACGCAGCAAGAATTTCAAGTCCGCACAGCAAAAAGGAATGACAAGGTCATGACCCACAAACTCCCTTGACAACTTCGTCACTTTTCACAAACCTGTAGACTTTGCTGAACATGCTCTAAGGCCCACCAACATTAACATGGACATCTCCAATCAAATCACCAGGTGCTGAGCCAGAAACTTTTCAGGCATACACCACAGCAAAAGCCACTCACATTTCTCTGTTTTAAGAGAAGATCTGGGGTTACTTACGGCCACAGTAGGGCTAACCAAGCCTAACAACGCCAGCATTGGAACCAGATCAGAGACATATGCAGGACCTGTAGTGGAGTTTTACAAGAGATGCTCAAAAGGCCCTAGCTGCAAAAGAAAATTTTGGTTGGGTGGCACGGATTTGGCAAAAGGAGTGTGAAACATGGTAATTCTCACCTTCCAGGATGACTGCATAATAAAAAAAAAAAAAAGAGAGAAAAAATAATACAAAAAAAAAGCCCAGTCCTTACACGGGTAGTACTCCAGAATCACATACCCTGAAAGCAGAAGTGATTGCCACTTGCATTTAATAACATGAGAGAAGGGGGTGGGGGAAATAACAAGAAGAACAATAAGTAGGCAGTTCATCCTAAACACATTACAGATGGTTTCCAAGTTTGCAGAGAAATTTAAGAAATTATAACCTACTACCCCCTTCTGCCCCTTCCCCTGCTCTAGCAAAGCAAAGCTGGCAGAGGGGATGTGTTACACAGTTTCTCTGCAAAATCCAATGGTGTCAGCTCTGCTGCCAACAAAGGTGAGGTTCCAGTGAAGCTGCCAGATGCAATATTGAGATACTTTTTGCTTTACCAGCCTTGCAGATTTTGAAGAAAGGTAGTAAAGAGCTGGAGGTTCTTGGAGTAAAGAGCAACTCCTTGTATTTCCTCTGACATTTCTACCACACTCTCAGACTCTGCTTCTGACTACACACGAGATGGCAGCTGCTCAGTCAAAACCTTCCTGAGGAAACCCAGTGACACGAGAATACAGCTCACAGCTTACGTCAGCTGCCATTCTCAAAGCAGGTACTGCTGCCTGAACCCCTTGAGAATAACAGGGTAAAAGGATATAAAAGAAGTTTTGGACTCTTCTCTAATGAAGATAAGTCTGGATAGCAGAGGATAAACTACTGCTGGGAGAAGACTGACCAAGTAGAGACCAAGCCTCAGCCACCAAAGTTTGGGGAGATGTGCATGTTGGGCTTGGATTTATACAAGAAACCTGAAAGTTCATCAATCCTCCATCACTGCAACCAGCCAGAGGCCACATAAACTGTGCAGCCATGTCAGGACTTGGTATGCTGGAGGCAATACGTAGGGAAGGGTTTTGTGGGAAATAAGAGAATAAGATAGTCACTTTAAAAAAGAAGAGGTTAATAGAAGCAGCAGCAATTACAGGACTATCACAAAAAGCACCTGGATTCAGTTTGGCTGTCTTTCTGTGCTGCTGCCATCCATAATTTAATGTCCTACAGTGCAAATACTAGGGATGTAGAAACTGTCATCCCATCATCACCTCCCTGAACAGCTACAAGAGCCACCCTGAGCCTCTAAACAATATTCAGTTTGTTTAGAGCAGTAATGACTCAAGTGCAGAGCTATTGTTGAAGATTAACAACTGCTGGAATGGTCCTTTGGGCTCAGGAATGGAACACTTGCCAGTGACTAATCTCTGGAAAATCTCTATGATCATTAGGAATACCAGGAGAGGAAAACCAAAAACAGTGATGTGCTGAATTTTTTTTATACTGGGTACACAAGGTGTTTTTCTACTGATGTCAACAGATACTGGATCAGAACCCAGGTTGTTACAAGACCACCCTGAAGAGCCTGTGCCTCTAGGAGAGGAGACATGGACTTCACACACCTTATGGTGGGGGAACCCCTCAGACACCTCTTGAGTGCCCAGCTGAAATTTCAAGAAAGGTATCTAAAGCCATTCACAAAAGCACACTACACACTTGCTATTTTTGTTTAGTTTTGAATATTTGTTACTTTGAAGTCTGCATTTGCCTGTTTTCCATGTTTCCACCTGTCCCTGCAGCTGGGACTGTCAGAAGCTGTGCAGCCCCAAGTAGCAGATGGAAGCCCTGAGCTAACGAAGCATTTAAGCACATCCTTAACTAATTTTAAGCACAGTAGTCCCACTATAGCTCCAACTGGCTATTCCCCTTTGCTTCTAGATAACCTTTTCATGTTCCAAAGCTGAACATGCTGCATTCAAAGGTATGGGCTTTGATCCAAAAAAAAAAAGTACGTGTACTGAAATTATGTTTGTCTCCCAAATTGTGGGAAAATCTTCAGTGGAGAGCAGGGAGAAATGAGAAAGGAGAGGATACCTAAGGTTTTCAAGCAGCTAGAGGCTCTGCCTCCAGGTACAGTTTATTCTGACCAGGCTATTTACTAGTATTAATCTTCAGTGATTTGTGTTCATGATGCAAGTCATTTGGCCATCTGCGCTGGGTGGAGAGACAGGAACCTGTCAATGGCAGAGCAGCTGCACCAGTCCAAGTGGACAGATGGCAAGGACACAGCTCGATTCTTTCCTCACTGTATATCCCTCCTATAATTTTCTTTCCTTCCCCCCGCCCCAATTCTTTCAGCAGGGGGAGGGAGAGCTACTTGGACCTCAACGTGCTTGACGAGCAAATTAAATTTGCCTTCTAATTATTTCCTGAGTCTCAGTACTAGCAATCTGTCCTCACCCCAGACAGATGGCAACTGCTGCTGCACAGCTGGTCTGGCACTGGCAAAGCTGCCAGATGAATGGCAGGCAGGTGTAATGCTGGTTTGGCTCACCAGCTGCAAAGAAATCAAGGAAGAAAACACTGCCTATCAGCTGAGAGCATGATTTGGAAGCTGTTCCTGCTGGACTGCTGGCAGTTTAATCAGAGAAAAATCTAATATAAACTTGTCCATTAAGACTTAGATCAAGCCAGTTGACACCAGGTATTTATCAGAGGACTGAACGAGGCTGTAGCATCCTCACTGGCACTGGCTCTAGGTATCTTCTCACTCCAAAGAATTCTTACCAGACCTCTTATTTTTTAACAACTGAGAATGTCTATACATATATATGTGTGTGTATATATATACATGTTAAGTGTCTATTTCCATGTACTTATGTAAAATCTAACACAATGGTTCTGCTAATAAGTTGTTAATAAGTACAATCATGATCAAATAACTGCAACAGTAGCAGTATTACAAAGTCTCCTTTTGGTCATTCTACAGCCAGAAAATTATGTCACTTTGTCAGTCGTCACGGCATTGTCCCAATCTGCCACTGTTGTGAGCATACAAACACAAAAGCCTCAAGACCATCTTGAAGGCTGAACTGGTATCAGATGAACTGAAAAGAAACATCTTTACCATAAAAAGAACAAAAAAAAGGAACCCTGATTCATCAATAAAGAGAAAAACCTAAAACGTTTCTAGTCTCCTCCACTTGGTAACAGCAATGAGTTATCCTGGACTACCCAACTGGTTCCCAATTTGGCTAAAGTTCTACACAACTTTAAACTTTTTAAAATGAGACCCTTTTCAGTGTGGGTGCTGGTGTCTTTTTCTTGCCCATCTGACTTTGCCAGGTTTCCTAAGAGACTTTCATTGTCATGTCTTTATTTGTACTGAAATTTCCGTGACTGTTGAGATTGTCACACATGAACGGATGGATGAGTTTGTTTCCAGCAAAGGAAGAGTTACTGCCTGCTGAGAGACCACAGGCAGCCTGCTACCAGCACAGTGCTCTGTGAGATTTGGGGTCATGTACCAAGACATGTGGACAGAAAAACCCACTCATAAAGGAATGCCCCAAGCATTAGCCTCTCACCAGGCAGAGGAGAGAAAAAAAGCTGCTAGAAAAACAATACTGGGCAATTTAAAGGTGAACGTTTTGCAAACTAACACATTATCCAGGCTCACAGGAAAACTCAAGTTCTGCCAGAACATGCAAAGCATGATTGATGCCCTAATGTTAAATGGATTTATTTAAACCACTCTAAGTTTCTGCTCAGATACCATCACACTGTGCAAACAGATCCCTTTGCAGATGTAAGTGGGAGGGTTAAAGTAGTCACTGGTCGAGAGATCACTCCTGCCTGGGGCTGAGGAGGAGCAGCCACACCAGCACCAAGACAGCCACCCTCATTTAAGCATCTCCCATTCACAGTTTAACCTGAGCTTTCTGATTTTCCCTGAAATAGGTTAGGGAGTGCTCACACTGTCTATTTTCCTAAGCAGACATGTGCAAGACTAACTGCTGGCAGAGGGGCAGGGGCAGTATCAAACACCTGGGACAAAGGGGGCCGCTCCATATTTTACCAGGAAACAGCAGCTTGCAGAGCGGATGGCAGCGCAGCACCTTTGCTGTGCTTTATCTGAGTCATCCAGCAAAAGCCTCAATGCAATTTTCTGCTGGTGCAAGGAGAACGTAAACCTACAAACTTTTTTAACACTACTTCCACAACCCTTTGTTCAGCAGGTGAAAACCCTATGCAAGAAGGAGCAGCTATTTAAAGCCCGAACAAAACTGCTTCTTCAACAAAAGATTATATAGCTGGAGAAATTTCAAGCTTCCATGAAAACAGAGGAAACACTGAAGATCCTGTTATCACAAGTGGTTGAAGGGCAACATGATTTAGATTTCAGATCCAGCAGCCCAACCCAACCAGAAGATCTTGCTGTATGTGAAACCAAACTTTGGAAAATCTTATGAAATTACAATAGCAAAAGATAAGTGGTAACCAAAGAGAAGGAAAAATCTGGATATCAAGGCATACAGCGAAGCTTGTTGAACTTGTGCTGGTGGACAAGACTGGCTGGTAAGTGCTCTGACCAGGAATTTCCCTGGAGTCTTGTTTGTCACTGTTCTGCATTATGCAGAGACACAATCACCTGTACAGCATCTATAATGAAGGGAGAGAGACAGGCTTTTGACAGGACCACAGTATTTGCACTAAAGCATCAGTTATTTCACTTATGCAACAAAAAAAAGAAAAAAAAATTAAAAAGTTAATCAGAAGAGAGATCCTGAAGACCAATGGCCAGCTTTGGTAACACCTTCCCCAAGAAAGAAAGAAAAAGGCACGTACAACTGGGAGGAACCACAAGCTGAGGCACGTGACCGGTAGGTGACTCTGAACCTACCCTCAGCCAACATCTCTAACCTTTACCAAACCCTATCGCTCAATCTCTGCTGAATTAGCATCAAGACAGCACCACTCCTCCACTCCTCCTCAGCAGGTCTGAGAACAATGCTGGAAAGCTGCCAAGGGTTCAGACACAAAGAAAATGAAGAGGGGGGAAACCCCCAAGAACCAAACCCGAAACAGGAAAACTGCGTGAGAGACTGCACGAGCCTAAGCATCATTTCTCAGAATTTTTATTCGGGGAAAACTCTCCGAGATTCAAAGGCAATCGCACCTAAAATAAAAATTAACTGCAAGTCAAGACAATTTTTCCTCCAAGCTTTATCGAGCCGTCTCCTGAGCATCTACAACTATAAAAGTAGCTGTATTTAAGGATTTTGAATTATTACTTGTTGGGGATTTTTTGCATTATTCTCAAACTGTGGAGCCGCAGTCACAGACCAAAATCTGACTGAGGTAGGTGCTGTGGGAAGGCAGCATAAAAAAGATAATTAAGCATAAGCAAAACCAGAAGCATATGTTCTCTTGGGATATGTTCTAGGCACAATCATTCATGGGTAACTGAAGAGCAGTGAAAGCATTTCCACATAATCTCATAGCAGCAAGCCAGACAACTCAAAAACCAACCCCAAAATTACTCCCTATTTCCCTTCATTTTCAAACCATGCAAGAGAAAAAGGCTTTACTAGATGCCACAAAAGGCCGGCAGACTCCATTTGTTTCACACTGAGTCTGTATCCAGCTCAATACTGAAGACCCCACTGAGACCACTATAAGGCAGCGGTCCCCAAGTAAAGACGGTCTGGGTTACTGGTGCTCCATTCCCCACGCATAGTCAAGGCAGCTTTTTTTACTCCTCAGCACTCTATTTAAAGGTAATTAGAAAACTACTTCCCTGCCTCAAAATTAATTCTGAAGCCTCAGAAGTTGAAAGCCTACTATTAATATTATATGACTGCTATAAAATCCCGGTATTTTCCTTCTGTTGATCTTATATATACACCACAAATGTCTTGGTTTTGCCAAAATATTCTTGGGATGGTATCTGATAGCTCTCATCCACTAAAGGCCAGGAGAAGAAAGATAAGTCTTGCTAAAACATTAGTTTCTGACATGATAATGATGCTCAAAGAAGTGAAAACAACAACAGAAAAACCAAAAATAGCCCTCAAAAGTGAGAAACAAAACGAAAAACAAGGGAATGCTCCTCCTCCCTAGCTTCCCCAAGTACATTTTCTTCATTGATGGAGCAGTCTACAGGCAGGCCTTCAAGAGCTGAAACAACACGCACGCTGCCTTTCATAGGTGGCAGGATTTGACTAGAAGTCTGCAGGTTTTGCTCAAGAAAGAAATGCAAGAGCCCCTCTTGCCTAGCCTGACTTACTGCGGTCACAGCGACTCACAGGCTGGGTTGGATCTGACTTTCTATAACAAAAAATCAGAAATAAAGAAGGGCATAAGCCCACTTGGTTTCCTTTCACAGTAATTTTCAAGTCTTGAAAATCTTGGAATCTTGGGTCAACACCAAATTTGACTTCCACCTTGGGAAGAAGCAGAGAAAAAGGAGGCAGCCAGAGTCTGGAAGAAAACACTGAATTGCCTGGAAAACGAGAGATTAACACAGATGCCTTTGTGCTCATGGAAAACATACAATGAAATGTGACAGCAGAGAGCACTGCCAGGGAGCCACAAAAGCACAGCAAATAAGACTCTGCAGCAGTCAGCCGGCGAACACACCGGAGATGGGGATTTTCAATTCAGTAAAAAGCTCTGCTTGTTTCTATTTGAATATAAATGTTCTCTGTGGAGCCAGGACTCCTCAGGCTTGGTATCCCCCATAAGAGGAAGGCTCCTGCCCCAAGAAAATGTTAGGCAGACTGGCTTTTTAAAATAAAAAGCTGGAATTCACCCCAAGGGTCAAATACTAAGGGGGTTTGGTGGCTGAACCAGAATTAACTGAAATGAAGACCAGATTTCTGCTCTCCAGCAAGGGTGGTGGGTTGACTTGGTGAGTTTTTAAACTGCTTTAGCTTCAGGGTGACTTGACAAGGCCCAGATTTTTCTGGGAGGGAGGAGGGGTAACTGGAAGGTCATTTCCCTTCTGTCCTTGTTCCCTGTTGCCACTGTCCCCCACTGCACAGCCTTGCTGGGACAAAGCACAAGGTCACAACTGTATCAAGCTTGTGCTGTGCCAAACGTCCATCTTCCACTTAGGTACCACTTAGGTACCAGGGAGCTGCACCGCATTTCACTTAGGTGTACAGAGGTACAGCAGGGCTGATGAATCTGCATCCTCCCCTGAAGTTACTCCATGCATAGAGGCTGCAGTCAGCATTTCCCTTGTATTTCTTCAAGCTACTAAGTGGAAGAGTAAATACTGCAAGAAACTACAAGTCCACAACATGACCTAGCATCCTAATTCACATGGCCTTAGCTTTTAGGCTGTTGCACAGCTCCATTCAGTAGAATCAGCATCAGATAAACATAACCCTAGAGAGTAATAGGTTTACAGTAGTAATTTGCAGTTCTTAAATAGAAGAAACTGAAAAGTCATCAGAGGGGGTGGAGAAGAAGGAGGGATGGGAAATGGGATGGGAAATAGAACAGCGCACACGACTTGGCTGTCAGTGATGCAAGCACGAGACAGCACTGTTTGCATGGAAAAGCTCCACGGAAGAAGGTACACACTGCTGCTTATAGACAGGATTAGTACCTAAAAACTCAATGCAAAATTAATCAATACCTTTAGCTACTCGAAATGCATGGGCATTACTCAACTTCTCCACACTTGTTCACATAAATCCTGCACTTAAGATTTCTTACCCAGGCACTCTCCCGGAATTCACCTGACTCTTGTCACACACCCTGGCTCATCACACCCTGCTCAGCAGCTACAAAGCCACAAGCTCCAGGATCCGATGGCAGCAGTGCCAGGCTCACCATTCCCAGATACCTTCTGCCACCATCCAAGGCCACACAAGCCACTTCATACTTCCTCTCAGTAAGCAAAAAACATAATAAATGAAGAACTAAACTGAATATTGGTCTGAGGGAGACCTGCATCACTAGCGTGCTTTAGCAATGGTTTTGTACTTTGTTTCCAAGGTAGGAAGATAGGGGCTTTGCTGTAGCGTCAGCAAAAAATGGTGTTTTTAAAACATAAGCAAAATCAGTCACTCTTCAATGACTTCAAACATCCCCTATAACTTTGGACATCCCAATTAAGGGCACCATCTTTCAGCTTTATTCCAGCACACCATGCCGTGCTCCTCTGAGGTCAGAAGTGTCTTCAAATTCCACTAAATCCACTGTTATTTCCTGGTTTTAATCCATCAGCTTAATAAATTTGCTTCATTACTGTCTCATTTGTAGATGCTGGCAGGAGACTGTGCAACACAGCAGATGTAGGAGTTAAAAAAAAAAAAAAAAAAAAAAGCAGTGGGAGGGGACCTAAGCAAATAGCTTTTATTTGCTTGGATCTGGAATCTGAATGCACGCACAGAGCTGCTGGGGCCAGCCAAAAGAGTAGCAATGGTTGCCTAAGCTCCCCATGCCCCTCCAGAAGTCCTCCTAATCACTGTGAGCATCCCAAACCACAACATGCCTCTAAACTTTATATGTGATCATACAGTGGTAAAGTGTTGGGCCATACCCAAAGATCAAACCACAGGGGATCCTGCCCCAAGTTATGTAAATATTGCTCAATAGCACTTGTGGATAAAAAGCCATTCTGAGCTTTTCAGGGCTCTACCAGATATATCTTGCCAGGCTTTGGAAAGCTCGGGTTGAAAGAGCAGAAATCACAATACACGTGCCAGCTGTTTTGTTGGTCTTCACAACACGCAGCATTCCCCACATGCCCTCTAAAGCATGAAGCAAGTAGCATTCAAGGGTACGTCCTAGCAGCAGAAAGCCACATCCATCCTTCCTAGCACCTGCTGGTGACAGCATCACCTCACAGAAGCCATCCAGGGTCTGTCTGGACATGCCTCCTCCTGGATCAAAATAATGGCAAGCCCCACACGTTTTTTTCCACCAGCTGAGTCAGTATAAGAAAGGCATCATCTAGATATCCGACGTCTCTTTCCAGGAGTCATATTCCATTTAATTCCCCAAACAAAGCTACACAGGGCGCTAGGGAGGACACGTAAGACATGCTCAGTGGTGGCTGCTGTTTTAAGCACAGTGGGTCAGCCTCCATGCTTGGTCTGTTAAACATCATGCATCTGCATGGGTATCTATGTATGTCTGTGCACATATAAGCAGCTGTATGGAAAACCAAAGAAAAAACAAGGAATGCCTAGAAGAGCCTAGTTAACTGCCCTCTGACATTCCCAAGCTCTTCCTCTGCCCCCCTGCTGCCTACAAAACCACACTCCAGGCTGTTGTCTTCCAAGGGTACAGAGTGTTCCACGTATTTGTGCTCAGCAATGCAATGATCTGTAATTTCAGTGTGCTTTTATCATTCTTCTTGCATTTGTAGAAAGGTTCCTTGCTGGCCCTAAAATCTAGTTTGACCATTTGTGGGGGAAGCAGAACATTGTCCTTCACAGGATTGTGTGATAACAGAATATCTTAATTTTTAGTACTGGCTTTCTTCTGTTTAACATTGAATAGAGAAACTGTTGAAAGGCGGCAAGCAAAGATGACAGAGAATAGAAGGGGCACATCTCATCTAGGCGTTCATCAGCCCACTTGTTTGAATGAGAGGAAAAGCCAGGCAAAGATGAGAGACCATCACATTTTTGCCTAAGCACACAGATGATAGGTAGGCTTTATAAACTTAAATTTTCACGGCTTCCAACAAGCACTAGGCTTGTTTTTGCTACAGCGGTGCAGAGTTTGTTTTCCCTAAACTGCAGATTTACTTTCCAGGGTATCTAAATGCTGCTCAAGTTGCAACTGAGAGTCTGGAGGGGTCCAAGTAAAGATCATTTAGGAGCAACCTTACTCCTTTAATCATAAAATGAAAGTGTTAATGTGCAGGGCAGGGACTGCACTTTGTTTTGTGTTTGTGCTCTGCTTAGCACAGCATAGTCTTAGCACCTCACCCAAGGGCTTAAAGGCAGGGAAAAAAAAAAAAAAATCAAATCACCAACAAACACAGATATTAAGGCAGATAAATGAGGGACTGGAACTATTTGTTAAATAAGCATGACAAACTCTACCAGAATCAGCAACTACAGGACTTTCCATATGCTACAAAACAATTAAAGGACAGGGATTAAAATGTGAACGATCAAGAAATATTCACAGGAATTCAAGAAAGACCTGGATGTATTCAGGGGAAGGTAACAGGTTTTTCTGCAATTCAGTTGCATCTCTCATTAAAAATTGTTAAATACTCCATGAAAAGGAAATGAAGTTAATGTGATTTAAATCAGCTAATAAATATTCTTTTGGATACTCTTTTCCCAGCGAGAGAGTAAAAAGGGATGAGGCCAATAGTGTGTTATCAATGTTAAAAACTTGAGCCTAAAAATGGCAAAAGAAAGAGGAATTTACCATATGTGAGTATGCTAAGCTTAAACCTTGCATCTTGTTCCTGGCTGGGACCGTTCTTCAAATTAAACCTTCTGGTAAACTCTGAGAAATTCTTGATGACGGTAACAAGGTATACACAGTGCTGTAGATGGTAAAAATTCATCTTCTAGCCTGCATTAATATATTCTGTCCTGTCTGTGTAACCGCAGACAATTCTGGTAGTCATACAAACACATACTTAAGCCTGAGTATCTCCAGGAAATTGTTTAATAATGATAGATGAACAAAAGTCACAGAATAAAATGGAAAATCAACTCATGCTGGAATTACACATTAGAGAATTAATTTGGGAAGCATGCCATAATGCCAAATTTGATCCACACAGGCAAGTCTCGCAAGTTTGGGCCGACATCTGGCTTCTTATCTGAACTTTCCAAGCTGCTTCTCAGTTACACAAAACTGGCTTGGTTATTTTATGAGAACAAGCTCTCTCAAATTTTCCAATACTTTCTATCTTCAGGGATGCCAGAATTACCACAAGAATGTCTTTTTCCTGGCATTCTGAATTGGACTGATCCAGACCTCACCGATAGGATACATTACAGGACAATTCATATCAGGAACTATGCTTTATTTAGGAGTGGAGGATTTGTTATGACAAACCAACTCAATCATCTGTTAAGTCTGATAACCTTCTGACAGCAACCTTTGCCTAGTCCTCCAGATAAGAAATTAAAATGAATTTTGAAGAAACTCCAAACAAAACAACAACAACAAAACCCACACCACAAAACACAGCAAAACAAGCAAAACCATGACCATAAAGTCATGGCAACCACCAATGGAGCAGTCAGGAATGAATCAAGACTGTCTGTATGTAAACCTTAGTGCCCATACTTTAAAAAGTAATTGATACTATAAACCCAAGTCATGCTGATAACTAATGAAGACAACAGTGGGTGTTTCTCTTACAGGGACAATTGGATGTTAAATTAATTTAGTCATTGGGATTAATGAAAATTGTAACATTCAACCAGTTCACCGGTATTTCTCTAGATCAGAATATAAGTAGTTAATCAAAGGAAAAGAAGCGGCCCTCCATCCTTCCTGGAGAGAACCTTAACAGAATATTTTACAGAAAGAAAAATTAATATAGTGGTGAAAAGAAAACCAGCAGTACTGGCTTACAAGAGAGGCTGGATGCACACATCCAAGCTGGGTTAACGTACTTTCTGGAAGACCACTGCTCTCAGCTTTCTGATTTCCTTTGCAATCAAGACAACAAAATTTCAGAGTTTCTTTTCTTCTGACCTTCCACTTCAAATGGACAACACAGGAAGTAAAAACCTGATACCATGTGACCAGATGGGGAAATCTGGGGACTCAAGTTACACCCAATTGAAGGAGAGTCATCCTTAAACCAGCGTTGTAAATGTTTTCCTTGCGTGCCCTCCAATAAACCACTCATGCTGAAGACACTCAAACTGCCTCCAATTTTTAAAGCAGCCATTATGAATCAGAATAAAAATACTCCTCCCTGTCTAGCAACAACATACCATCTTGGAGCACTTATAACTCCACCTGTTCTGCAGTACCAGCATGTTTAATTTATATAAACTCTGGTTTATTCTAGGATACAACAAGTCCAGTGGAGGAAAGGTAACATGTTAGGACATCAAACAACCTGGGAGAGGTACATTATCATACTGTTCAGCGGTCTCTTCAATCAGATTTTTCATGAACTCATATCTGAAAAGCGAAACAGAACAGCGTCACTAGAAATTGCAACTTCATTATATTCTTGGAACCACGTACTAACAAATACCTTAATCCCAAAGAAACTGATCAAATCAAAACATAAACAAATATGAGATCTTAGACTGAAGAGCTGCTGGAGCTGATCCAAAGTGGCCGTCTCTCCTGTGACTGCGGTGCATTCTGGATCACAGCCCTTGGCCCTTTTACCCTGTCTGTGCATTGCCTATGCCTGCAGCAGAGCTGTGCGCCCCTTTAAAGTTGCTCTTCACATTTCAGCAAGTACACCATGTCATGTCTATTACAGGACTCGGCAAAGGCATAAGTAACTACTGTCCAAGAATATCCATTATTTTTTTGCTGATAATGGCTGGAATACAAAGCAGGAAAACACCCCAAGCCTGCTGCTTTCTAGCTTCTCCTCAAGAGGAGAATTTAGCATGGGTCGAAGAACACAAATTAACAAGAGTCAATGTAAACCAAGTAGTATCTGTAGCCTGGCCTGCTGTGCTCACCACAGGGAAGTGTCTTCCATCACTTCCCTCCACCCATCCCCCCTCACCACACAATCAGAAAGGCATACAAGATGCTACAGCATTTGTTTTACAGAATAATGACACGTATGTTAGCTGCCAGCCAGATAAGTATTCACGGATTTCCTGGATCACAGGCTGAAGATGAAGTAAGATCTATTGATTCATCTAGTGCATCTCCCTCCCTATAGGCATCTAATCCAAGCTAGCAGAGAATGACCATCCCTTCCAGCAGACCACACCAGGAGTTGAGAAGTTGACTCTCACCAGAGGAGGTGGCCTGCTTACTGAAAAGCCAGGTTTCCAAAACCTCCACCGTAATCCCCAGGCACAGCTCAGCCAGGGGAGATGTGACCCCGAGCTGCCAGCCCTGCACAACGTTTTCCAGGGCTGTCTACCAGCTGTACAAAACAACAAAAAACAACATTACCAGTGCTTTTCATGGAAGATTATTTAGCTTCAGTCACCAAGCAGCTTTTCTTGATGTTCAAGTTACCTTTTCTTTTGCAGCCCACTGAGTCTAGTTGCACCCTCTTGCAAGGCTAAGTGATTATCTCTTGAGTACCCACACCTGAAATTGTTGGGATCTTTGCTTCTTAAGTAATCGATCTGTATTAAGCAGTTTTAGTCATTCCTCAGAAACCAGTCACTTTGCTCTCCTAATCAGCTCTTTCCTTTCCCTCTCAAACGTTCAAAGGACAGGTGGCCTATATTTAACTCAGGGAGCCACATGCATCCACAATGCACCTGTAAAGCCTGTTACTCTTCCGT
>JAVJGJ010000057.1:15128176-15154382 GCA_035590215.1 Microhierax caerulescens
CGGGGCGGGGCGGGGCGGGGCGGGGCGAGCCGGGGGGCGGGGGCGCGCCTCGCGGCCGGGAGGGGCAGCGGGGGGGGCAGCCGCGGGGAAAATGACCTCAAACCCCTCAGCCACCCTCCGCCGGGCCCGTCGGCAGCGCCGTCCCCCGGCGGGCAGGGTCCCTCCCGGTACCCGCGCCCCGCAGGTGAGCGGCGGCCGGTTTGGGATGGCTCCGCGCCGCGCTCGGCCGTGCAGCCTGCGGCTTGTTTAGCGGAACACCGGCGGAGCTGCGGGCCGGGCCCCCTCTCCGCTCCAGCGAGCGGCGGGACTGCGGCTGCCGGCGGGGAGACAGGCGAAGCGCAGGCAGCGCACCAGCGGCTCGTCCCTGCGAGGGGGTGTAGATTGAGGCGGCAGCGCCAACGGGCCCCTCACGGGCGGCTCCGGAGGGGCCGTTTCCCGAGCAGAGCTGGTGCCACTCCGGGCGCCCCGGTGCCGGTGGAGCTGAGAGCGCGCCGGGCAGCTCCCACCGAGCAGCGTCCCACCGAGCAGCTCCCACCGGGCAGCGTCCCGCCGGGCAGCTCCCACCGAGCAGCGTCCCTCCGTGGGCGCACGGAGCCGCCGGTGCGGAGTGGCTGGACGAGGGTGTCGCTGGAGCGCGGAATCCCACGCGGGGCCAGCGCAAGGCTGGCTGACATGTGCTTTGTGGCTGCGCATCGACCAAAACTCGGGGGTTTGCTCGGTCTGTACTTGGTACTTTTGATCCGGGTTAGGGGATTTCAAGTACACCCTGCGGGGATTTAAACCCAAGGAAGTTTTATCCAAATCAATCCCATGGCGAGTTCCAGCCACGCCAGCCCGTTGCTGGGTTGGGGGATCTGGCGAGCGCGCTGCCCCTGCTGCCTACCTGCTGCTGCAGAACTGCCCGTGGGATTGACGGTGCCCAGGAGTGGGCTCAAATGGTGGCGGTGTTTGGGTGTTAATGCCACAACATCACGGCACAGTGGGCTTCAAAGTACGAGGCTGTCTGATAGGCAAAGGGGCTGCTCATGGTTCGCTTTCTTCCCATTCCAGTGGGAGCTGGACGTCTGTGACTTGCTGTATTGGTTTGACCCAGTTCGCCTTCAGGCTGTAATGGCTTTGCAGGGCAACAATGGTAACGCTACAGGAAGGACTCTAGTAGAGGAGAAGTAAGGATCCTACAAGGAGTCCTCCTGCGCAGCGCCAGGGCAAACTGTTAGACTTTACAAGGAGTTAACAAAGCACACTGTTGCTTATTTTCCGACTGCGAAGACAACAGCAGCAGTGCATGAGTTGCCACTGGGTATTTATACCTCTGGAGTTCATGGTGCCTTTTGCGATTAAATGGTGAAACGACCAAGTTTGTGACTAAGTAGTCCAAGGGTTATGTAACCCATACAGCTATGCTCTTGCACAGAACGCAGCCGTGCTTTCTCGTCAGCTTAACTGACCCAGAAATCTGGAGGAAGACAACTTTGCCCTTCTAAACCTGTGGTGGAGGCATGAAAGGAGTGTCCCTGATTGCCCTTGTCCCTGCATGTAAAGAAGAGTTAATCTGAGCATCGGGGAGGAGTTTCTTCTCCAGACCTGGCTTTTTTTCAAAGGGCAGGTTTCTATGACAAACTAAAG
This sequence comes from Microhierax caerulescens, assembly GCA_035590215.1. Classification (NCBI taxonomy): domain Eukaryota; kingdom Metazoa; phylum Chordata; class Aves; order Falconiformes; family Falconidae; genus Microhierax; species Microhierax caerulescens. The sequence goes on from JAVJGJ010000057.1 coordinate 15,129,803, forward strand.
CCCTTGGAAGAGACATTTTTATCACGGTCTGTTTTCTTTTAAGTTGTCTCCATTTTAGAAAATCTAACCTGAATTACTAAACCACAACTAATTAACGTGCAAAGGAATCTGAGTTGGGTCTTTGATCTGTAAGAGTTATAGAATCACTATAAAATGATGGGGTTTTGTTAGGAACTAGTATCTAAATTTGTCATCAGAAGCCTCAAATACGTTACTTTCTTTATTTAACACAGCAAAAACATACAGGTTACATTCTCTCTGGAAGTTTTCTGAAAGCTCTACTTTAAAAACTACATGCTCCCTAGCAAGCATAAAAATGGGAGAATTGGTACTTACAATTAATTTTTAATGATGACGACAAGAATCATAGCTACAACTGAGCAAGCAACCCCTCTCCACCCCACCACAGCCCAGCTGACTTCCATCAAAACTAGCACAGGCACAAACCTCCTTCTGTTAGGAACCTCTTACGGGAGCAGAGCCTCATTTTACAGTATTTGTGATTACTCTGGGCAGGTGAAATACCACCGCAGTATGGCATCTCGGTGTGAGAAATATTTAGTTATGCTTGGTTTTCACAACAGGGAAAAAAAAAAAAAAAAAAGGATTCAAATTAATCTCAGTGCCAGATGAAGTAACATCCATCAAAATGTGCTCAGATCCTTTGCTAACAGCCAAATGCATCCAGTTGCTTCAGAAAAAAACCCACATCACTAGCAACTTCTTCCTACTAAGGTCTAATCAGTATACTTACACTTTTTACTAGTATAAGTACAAGAGATGATGGGCAGAGTATAGTACAGCATAGTTACACTGGTAACAGTTCTAACATGGAGACAGCGACAGTTCAGAGAGAGTGTCAGCTGATTTTATTGCTCCCCATCAGTTCAATACAGATGTAACCACATCATGAAGCAATTAGGAAAGTTGTAACTGTAGTCAGCCCAGGTGCCCAGGGCAGCAAAACAGTCTGGTGTACAGTTATCTGTACATAGGAACCCATTGTTAATTTTTTTCCCCTGTCCTAAAGGACACAGCCAGAGAGAAGGCAAATCTTCTTCAGCAGAAATGATCAACCAAAGCATGCCCAGGAAAGCAGCAGAAGCCAAACCAAAAAGCGGCTCTGCCCCATTCTCTGTGTTTCAGTTCCTCCCTTCCCAGAGCCAGTTTTAGATTCCTGTCCGAAAATGTGCTTCCAGCAAAAGAGGAGGCACACGGAGCCAGCTGGCTGGGGTGGGGATGCAGGATGATCCTCTTACTGCTCTTCACCTCCTCACAAAGATGGCTTTGCTAATAAACTGCAAGAGGGAGCTGGCAGGGCACGCTCCCACCGCAAAAGCCAAACTGGTGCCTTGCACAGTCAAATGCACTCTTGGTCGGCTGCTGCGGGAGGCAGGAGGCTGTATGGCCAGAGTAGGAGGTAAGGTTCCTCTGTCTGAGGGAGCTTGTCTAGCAGAGGGTCTGCACTAAGCAGCAAGATAATTATGCTTCCCAGGAGGAGGCAGGTCTTGGGGGCTGTTCTACTGACAGGACCTTGCCGATCTTCCTATCTCATCTTCATCTTTGTTTTCCTGTAGTCGGTGACCAAAGGGAGCAGCAGCATCACATACACATATCCTGAGATGTGGATAGACACAGCAGCAGCTTTTATGTTAGATCACCAGGTTTATGAGCTCCTTTTCTCTCCCAGAGGTGATGTCACTGGGGAGACTTGCTTAGATGGCAAAAATCAACTGGAATATCTGCAAGGAGCAGGGCTACCACCGCCAGCAGTGTTAATCACTGGAGCAACTTGAATGGCAGCAGTAAAGACTGAGGTGAGCAGTGAGAGCATCTATATAAGCGGAGCTGAGCCAGGCTACCAAGCTCTGAGACAGCTCTGCAAGAAACATGGTCATGCATGTGGTGTTGGAGAGTGCTGCTCATATTCTCAGGCTGCCAAAGAGACAGGGGATCGGTAAAGTTAATTTTAAGCAAACATTTCCTAGTGCCTAGTGCGCTGAGGTGGCACGTTTTTTAGATGTCTCAGCTATGGCAGCAGAAAGAATATGTAGGGCTTTGGGAAATGCAGGGCATTAGCTGTTAGCACTTTTTTTTTTTTTTTTTTTTTTTTGGTGCCCTCAGCAGTTCACAATTATCAAAACAAGGGCAAACCTCTTGCCTCCTGAAGTAAAAGCTGCACAACAAAGTTGTGGATGGAAGGAAATTTGCACGGGACAACAGAGAGCTGCAGAAAGGATGAGTTAATGGAAAAAGGTTCATGTCCTGATACTGGGTAAAGGCTGTGGAAAACTACCAGCTCACACTGTCAAAGAGTGTGACTGCCAGAGAGTGTCCTCAGCTAAGTCGTAGCAGGCCCACTCCAGGCAACTTCATTCCACAGATATTACTGGAGGCAGAAATTTCCCTCCATCTAGAAGAACAGTTCCTTGCCAACCAGTCGTTTTTCTAACAACAAAGAGCACAGAGAAAGCTCAGTTTTCACCAGCTGGTTAAAATTAATACGAGGCCAGATTTACTTTATTGCACACAGTTATGGGTTTTGTGTGCACGCTTGTTTTACATGTCCCTGCTGTTGCACCTCCTCAGATTACACAAGGAATTGCTGTCAGAGGAACTGAGGATGGGAAGCGAGGATGAACCATAATTGGGACATTTTAAATAGGGCTTGTAGTACAAAGGTACAGTCACAGACAGTGGAAAAGGAAAACCCACCTAGGCAACCAAGGCGCAAGTAGATGATTAAAAAACTTTCTCAGCTGTGGGACAGCTGAGATAAAGACCTCTAACTTCTGATTCTTAATGGAGCCATAGGACTTTAGCTTCCTTCACAACTGAAGTGGCTCAGAAGTAGGATGCTTGTCTCAGCCTCTTCCCACACCCCTTCCCTAGCCACAAAGTAATTATCACCTATTTAATTTAGCATGGGAAGTCTTTTCTTTGTTGTTTCTTGGCTAGTGAAATTGTTCTGCTGTAGCTGTCTCTTTCATCTGAAAAGTAAAGATCTTCTCTGATTAAGGATGTCCTCAGGCAACTGTATCTTACTTTTTTTTTTTTTTTTTTAATGAGTTTGTTGATTTTTGCTATCAGCCTTAGATAAAACAAGTATTTAAGGACTGAGTGGAATCTGATTTACAATGTAAGGGATAATAATTCTTCTGTAGCATCTTTTATCCAAGAATACTGAATGCTTCCCTAACATTAATGTTAAGCTCTCTCAAAGCATCTGCTTGAGACACTGACACCTATTTTGCAAAATAGCTGCAATAGGTAAAACACCAAAATACATGTAAGCGTACTTAACACCAAAATAGATGTAAAAGGAGGTATGAGTTGCTGAAGGGCATGTAGCGAATCAGCAGCGTAGCACTGATATGTGTCTTAGATGTCCTATATCCCATCTCCTATTGCTTCTCCATGGCCCAGGAACTTTCCAACCTTAAGATATCTCCAAGTGTTCTGGTAAGTTAAATTTAAGTACAGCCATAGATGACTGACACCAAGGATTCAGCATAAACAAACAGGTTTGAACATTAGAATGATTTTTTATTTTGGAGTTGTTTTGGCCAGCATTGGGGATATACGAGATAAACCAGAGGTTTCAATTTGACAGCAGAAAAGGAAAAGGGACTGCAGTTCAGCTGACATTTCAAATCCCAACGTCTTTGATGATGCAGTTCAGTGCAGTCAGCCCTGAGCACAATGACTGGTAGCAATACTGCAGTACTATGCAGAGATACCTGCTGGGATCTGCTCTTTTTGCACTTGGCATTGGTGAAACACACACTTCGGTGAAGTCTGGCAGGAGCCCACAGTCCCAAACCCACCATCCTGGATATGAGATGGCTATGAACCACAGAAGGGAAAGAGAGACTATCTTTCCTCCTGGGTTTACCTTGTCTTGTAAACTAACCAGGTTTGGGTAATTTTGGAGTGAAGCTTTGATTGGGAAGAGAGTCTCAGATCCAGACTGAAACTTTTGATCCAAATCAGTGAGTCTGCCCTGAGAATACATCATGCACCTAAGGACTGAAAACGCTTGTCCAGGCTGTCAGGGACCCACGTCCCTGCTTTGATTTCACCTGTTGAATTTGCAGGCAAGTCTCCTGCAGCTTCTGTAGAAGCAAAACTACAACCGTGACTTTGGCTGCTTAAGAGAGGACCCGTCTCTGTCTTGTCTCTGGAACTATTTGTTGTGAGTTTTTCACGATGAACTGGGCAAAGAAACTGGGCTCTTACCCAGTGACCTTCCTGCTAGACTTCAGGGAATTGCACAGTGATAACAGGAATCATGGGAATACCTCCATCCCTAGCACATGAGATCCATCAGCAAAAGGAATTTATCAAAGAAGCTGTCGCTGTCCTCTCACCCCATTCCCACCTCTGTTGGCAAGGGCTCACTCTCCCTTACCATGTAACAGGGCTGCAGACACCAACATTCCCTCCATCCCTTCATTTCTCAGACCTCCCTCCTGCTCCACATAGGTCTGGACTGCCCCTGCCCGCAGCTACTGGGGGCTCTTACAGCCGTACAGAGTATCTGCTGAATTCCTCAAAGCAGAACAGCTCCAACAACAACTATTTCAAATCTTGGGGAGTGTTGCGGGAAGTAAGAACTGTTTCTGCACCGCTCTGCTGTAGGTGCTGCAGGGAACGATGCTGGTAGTTTCTTGCTGCCATGCTCTTGCCTTTCTGGATCAGTGACTCACTCTGGTCCAGGGAACAAGGTTATAGGACTAGACTGGTCACACCTTCTAATATTTTAGATGAATAAATTGGGACCACTGTGTAGCATGTTTGCCCTGCTTCTAAGTGGTTGCCACAATGCCAGTGCTGGCTGCATTTCCCTGACTGCAAACGTGATTCTTACACCTCATAATATCATTAGAAGTTTGTTAAGTGCTAATGGTCTTTGCCAAAGAAGAAACGGTACGTGATTATCATGATTAAAATTTCCCATAACAGTGAGACACTCAGAAGCTAGTGTGAAATGACAGAGACTTTAAGGAGAAATATTTTGCTAAAGAACCCACATGTATCATTCACAGTGATTTCAAGTTTTGGCAACAATATTTTCATTTTGATATTTTTCACTTTGTAATTTCTGATACGTTTTTTTAAGCAATTTGTTTATTACCCTGCCAAGGCTCTTCTGTAAGAGAGTGTTTTCTTTTTTAAGTACTGTTTTTAACACCCTGAAGATCAAACTCACAGTAGTCCTGTGTAACAGGTTTTAAATATTAATAGCAGCACACTAGTAATGCTGTGGGGAATAGTATCATCTTCTTTAAAATCCATATACCAAAATGACTTTAATAAATAATATTACAAATCTGATCCTGGAGTAAAAGCAATAAGGTTATAATTCATACATATTTGCTCCTTTATACCCAGTGTTGTAATGGCTCTTTCACAAAGATAACCATAAAAAGACAGAAAAGTTTTGTAAGACTCCAACAGCACATCCTAGTTGTCCTTGCACAGCCCCTGCTGTTTCCAAATGACCCCCCCACACACATTTGCGCTCTCTTAATGCATCCGGATATATTGTTTGCATAACGCCTGGCTGCCCAGGCCTGTTTAGATCTGCTCCATCTCATTTATACTTTGGCTGACGCTTGTTTGCAGCAGCACCTGTAGCTGACCTTTCTCCAATAACAGATACAAATTCAAATCTTCTATATTTGTGGGTTAGGAGTTTAAGCTGCTGGCTCCTGCTGGCTACATAAGGCAGCGAGGCATCGTTACAGACACCTTTATACAGCTCGCTTTGGGGGAGAGGAGCAGTCAAGGTAGATAGAGAAAATTCCAGCTGTTCATGGCCACGATCTCTTTTGGAGAATGGCTGAAGACTTCGGGAGTTGTATAACACAGAATAGTTAGTTAGTAGTTAGTTTGCTACTCAATCAAAAGCCAAAGTCTGCAAGTTTTATATTTTTCAAAATTGATATATCAAGTGGCATATCCATGTGGATAGGTAGGTACGTAGCATTCCTGCTTAAAGGACAGCTTTTCTATCGTGAGCAACTCTACTCCTTGGTCAAAACATCACAGTTCCAAAACATTTCCAAAGAACAGCTCTGTGAAAGAGAAATATCTTTGATCATGGAGCAATGTACAGTCATTAAGGAGTTTTTCTTGTTGATACCTTGAAGAGACACAGCTCAAGAAAATTTAAAAGAGGAAAACATTTTTCAATACAGAAAGATGAACCACCTGTACAAATAACTGGAAGAAAGGCATGCGTGCCACCAGAATGGTAAATATTGCCTATGTAATTAAATTCCTTTGGAGAAGGCCTTTGCTCCAATACCAAAGCCATTACCAGGCATCCAAAACATACACAGGTACAAGTTTAACAATCCTTTCTGTTTTCATCTAAACCAGGGTTTTCAATCTCCTTCTTGCTGTGCAATTGTAAAGCCTTCCAAGTAACTGTAAAGCCTCCTACGTGCCAAATGTGAGCCCACTTGCCAGGAGGATGGCTTTTTAGTTTGTGCCTTTGGGTGGACCCCTTAAAATCAGAGATGCTCAGGAGCCTACAAAAAGTCAATAGTGAAAGGAACCAGGGTAAAAGGCTGCCCCTGAGGAGCAGCAGGGAGCTTGCTGCATGGAACAGGCAGAAACACGAGGCAGAAAAGCATACCAAGAGCAACAGTCACAGATGACTGAGGTGGGTGGAAGCAGTAGCGGGGCATTTACTGGCTCCTGACTGCTCCAACAGTGGAGATCCTCCGTGTACTCAGGAATATGTTGTCCCTGCCAGTGAAGGAACATTACTTGCCATTCACACAAAAGCAAGGCGTGTTCTAAAGAATGGTTAGCTTTTTTTCCCCTGCACTAGAGATGTTATCTATGCCACATGCTGCAGTTTCTGCCCTAATAAATACCTTTGTTTAATGAATAATAGGTAGGACAAGATTCCATGATGTAGAAGACTGGTTAGACCAGCTACAAACCCACTGAAAAGGTTCAGAATGATATTGTATAACATTTTTCAAGTTCGGCTGTGTACTGATGATGCTTTTTTCCCTGTGGGAGGTACCTATTTTCCTTTTGCTGTCTTCCTTTCTCACATGGACAATATGGACTTAATATACACCAGCATGTTTGTGAATACTGGGCAGAAAAGAGCTTCCTTCTCCCCAAGAATTATCCTCTGCCTTTGCCAAAGCTTAAGGCTGGTTATAAGTCTAAACCCAGAGTGCAGGATGGAGGGGGTGGAGCCCAGAGGCAAATCTTGTAGCTCTGCTGAGTCCTAAAGAAGCAGGGGGAGACGTGCTTCTGCCTTGGTCAGGGCAGGTAAGCATAACCTACCCCAGAACGCTAGACAACTTGAAGACACATTTTGGGGAGGCAATTTCTCGGTGTTAGAGATGTACGATACCCTGATGGGGAGAAGTGAAGTGTCCACTGCTCTGCAAAGATGAAGTCCCTCCACTCAGGCAAAGGCAGCCCAACCTTGCACCTCGGAGCAGAGTCCAGGCATAGAGGATGGAAAAGCACCTTACCTTCGTGGTTAGCTGATGATTCAGTCTCAGGATTTTCTGTTAAGTCTGGTAACATGAGGACAACGTGTCATTTCCTACTACGGTGATTCAATTCAGATCAGGTCAGATTGCTAACCCATTTTATGAAAACCACCAGATGGTGTGACGGGATCCCAGACTAGCCCAAGCTTTGTTGCAAACTTGTCAAGACCTTTTCTTTCACAGGGAGCTCCTCAAAGACAACCTAAAAGGCATTCAAATTTAGAAAAAGCCAACCTTTGTTAGTTCAAAACCCTGACTTGTTGACGACATTTTAGAACAGAAGCAGCCAAATGACTAGGTAAGACAGAAGAACAGTTTCAAGAGGCTTGTAAACAAATCTCCCCTGCACACTGTATCCTTTCAGGCCATATTTTGGAGGTTTTTTGATGGGTTGCAATTACCTGCAGAGTCCCCTCAGCTCTCCAAAAAGTTCTCTCTTACATCAACGCAGAGCTCAAAGTGTGCTCACTGCTTCTCTCAGCGGTCTTCCTGTGCTGCAAATCTCTGCCTTCCTCAATCGTGCTGCTGCTTCCTCTGATCCACCCCATAATCTGATGTCTCTCTCCCTTTAGACAGATTCACTTGTTCCCTAAGGAAAGGAGCATCCCTTCTCCTTCCAGAGGCCTCTTTACCCAGCTGCTCTCTTCTTACAGGGAGATAATCTACCAAACAAGAACAAGCAAAACAGTCTGTCACAGGTAGCTGTCACTTTCAGTCAGCAGGTGGCAATTAAATGTTTAAGACTAACATTAATTAATAAACTATCTGAACTGTGCTGGGTGATCTGGTGACACGACTTGACTCTCTGGCCTTTGCTTATGGTGGTGATGCAGGTGCCGATGCGCAAGGTCCTGCTCACAGGACGGGCACAGCCAGCCTGGCTTTCCAGCCTCATCAGCACACACAGGCAGGCTGGAGGGGTGCGTGCACCGAGGGATCAACCATCACGTCTGCAGGACAGGAAAAACTAATATGCTGCAGATGAAGATAAAAAGAAAAGACGTCATCAGATCCTCCCACCAGCTAGACTTCGTAAATCTGAAGAGGAACTTTCATCATGCAAAACTTGGAAAGAGGACATTTCTAAAGAAAGCTGCTTGCTCTGACAGTATTTTGGGGGTGGTGGGTGTGAGATTCACAGTGTTGAGACACTGAATTTGTCAAAAGATTGGGAAGATGCTTTAGCCAAGAAACCCCAACAAATACATGTTGGGAACAGACACCTTGTCAGATCTGATTGAAGCTTTCAAAGGAGTCAACTTTAAAATGGTATTGCCATATCTGCTGCCAGTAAGTGTCCTGGGAGAGTGACATAAAACTAAAATACATGTATTTCAAAGTAAAGGAAAAGACTTAGTCTATTACTCTTATTTTCTGTCACATTGGGCATCAGAAATGCCTGCAGAACCAAACACCAGCATAATCCTATTTTTTTTCAAGTATTTGCATAAATGTACAGTCAATCACCATGTGTGTTATGCATGCAAAAATAATTATCAATAAGAGCCTGTTGACTGAAGGAGTAAAGGGAACAAGCTCTTCTTTGTTCTGCCAACAGTTCAAGATTTTACTTCTGTAGAGCCCATTTTTTTCAAAATGCACTTTATTTGTTTTAACCTATGCTGCACTTGCACATGAGGAAGTAACTCCCACCCAGGCAGCCACATCTTTCCCGACTTTTAACTACAGTGTGAAGATCTCTGGAGCACCACCACAATAAATGCAAAGTAGATAGAAGCTGTTCCACATACATGTATGTGCAATGTTGTCTCATCTTGAAACTAAGACTGACCAGAGTGGTCAGGAATTCTCCAGTCTGTTGTCCCCAGAAAAGCACCCCTGTCCATCAGTGAATCCCGTTCATAAACAGTTCTTGTTAGCCAAGGCAAGAGGTTCTTGCTCAGCCCCAGCAGTGAGACTTCTGCAAGGTGCCCTTGAAAGAGCAAGACAAAAAAAACCCTGTTAGCACACATGCACAGACTGCCCCCCTAACGCAGGCTCCTTCTGCAGTCCACGGGAAGAGAGCATTATAGCCGTGCTGTGAGCCAGACAAGGTCAGCAAAAGCTGGAAAGAACCACCTGAAGCAGCCAGGCTAAAGGTGACCCGTCCCCTAGGACAGTGTTTGGTGACAAATGGCCACTGTAAGATAAAGACTGGGATTCTTGCAGGAAAAACTACCATAGTACCACCCCCACATACAACTGGCTCTCAAAATTATTTCTCCTGCACCAGCATGCTATTAACGCAGGCAATAAAGTCCCAGTCCTGCCAAAACACTGTGAACTTGCTCCTGCCTCTTGTGCCCATTTCATCCATTTTGCAGCTTTCCAGTGGGAGAGCTTGTGGTAGTACTTTTAAGGATGCATGCCAGTGTCTGCAAGCCCAGAGCAAAAAAACCCTGATGACTACAAGAAAACCATCCATGCACCCCCAAGACTCAGGGAGGCTGAAACCAAGGGCTTTTGTGAGTTCCACCCATCTTGCTCCTCCAGCATTTTCACCCAACACCACTAAATGAGTTGAGAAACTTCAGGAAAACACTCAGCAGTGCACAACCTCACTGCAGGAAATTTTTCCTCACTCAGCAAAAAAGAAAAGTGAGTAAAACAATGCAAACGATTTATATCATTCCACTTAAACAGCTTTTCAAAGGGTGGTGTGTGGGCATGCCACAATTATTCATTTTTAAGCTGTGTCTCGCTACTGTTATGATGTGGATCCTGTGAACTCGCTGGTCCCCGACATCCTCCCCAGCGCTGCCTTGCAGAGAGCCTCTGCGGTTCAGCTCTGAACATCTCATTGTATCGTGGGTGCCATTTCCACAGCAAAAGTAATCACTCTCCACAGCAGCAGTTACAGCTGAAACAACGAGCTTTGGGCATTTTGTGTGCAGAAGTGCCAACCTCAGCTCTCACAACATCCAAATTCAGCTTTTCACATCAGGTGGCCGTAAGACATGGGTGGGGATAACAAGGTGAAATTTGTACTTTTAGAGCTTTCTCAGCCTGCCATACACCTATGGTGGGGACGACACCGTGGAAGAACAAAAGACCACAGCCTTGAAATGATCTTTTTCTTAATCTTGACATATATTTGATAAACCACACAAGTATGATTAAGCACACACGTGTGCAAGTGCCTGGACCCAGAGGGCAGTTCTCAGTGAAACCAGCAGTGGGGAATTACACACACCCTTGCTGAGCCCCTTTTACACTTCTGGAACAGTGTTTAATAGCCCCAGTGTAAACAAAAGTTTTCTCTTTTCCTGAACTGATTGGGCAGGAGGTCACAGGATGTGTTATGTGAAGGTGGTGAATATTTAATTTTCCTACATACAATCTGATACCACTCATGGGTGCATCCACTCTATAACCTGGATTCCTGAAGCACCCTGTACGAGCCCCTCTGCTAAGGCAGTGCAGTTTTCAAGCATACATGAAAGAACTGATCAGAATCTTATATTTTTGCTTGAGCTTTAACTGATGTTTTGCTTAATTAGGCCATTCTTTCATTTTTTATTTTTTTATTTTTTTTCCTCCAAATGTCAAAGCTCATTGCTTCAAAGGATCATTTCAATCACCCCTGCAGGAAGAGAGAAAATTGCTCAGAAAGATTAAAGGGAGCGCAAGAGAGGGAGGTGCAGACAGATAGACAGAGTGCGGAACAAAATATCTAACGAAAGCCTGATCCTACTCCCACTACAGTGAATCTGCAGAGAAAGTAGAGACATCAAATATAATTTTTGCATTTAAAACACATTCATGACAATACACCAGAATAGTAAATGCAACTTTTGTGACATTCATGAAAGATACTTTGGATGAAGCGCATCCCCTTCAACAAGGAAGATCATAGCAGTTTGTGCTCCAGGTATCACGTTGCTGATACACATTCCAGCTCGGAAGAGCTCCAGAAAATCCAATTTTAATCCTGCTTTCTCAATTCCTTTCTTCTTTCCCCCAGTAATTTAACTTAAATGGGATAGGCCTTAAATCACAATATCTTTTATTCCCCCCAAATACACACCACAATGTGTTAAAGCTTTATGACAGAAATGTATTTTTCAACATATTTCTGTAATAATCTCATGCTCTGCAGTCACTTCAGTGGTTTCTGTTATAGCGACAAACAGAGAAATGTGTGAATGTAGAAGAATCCAGGAGTCTAGCTGCATCATTATGCACATATAAAGATCCCAGCCTTGCTTCAGCCTAGGCTGCGGTGATGTATATGTATTTTAACAACCGAAGCTGAGGACCCGATACTTCAAACTGTCTGTAAATACAGAACCACTGACTTTAGCGGGACTCCACATGGAAACAAGAGTATCCTTACACAGCACTGCACCCTGTATATGCAGATGTATTCAGAAGGGAAAATTCACACCAGGTTCTTCAGGCATTTAACTTAAGCTGCTTTTGTATTGGGAGTAATGCTGATGCTGCTTACGTAGCTAGTGAATAACAGAGGCTATGTTTCCTGGTGGAGGGAAGGGATGAGTCAAACCACTGAAGTTTAATGCCAAAAGCAGCTGATGTGATTAGCGTTTCCCAAAAACATTCAACTCAAACTCTGTGAAGGATCAAGATCTTTTAAGGCACTAAATAGACAGGCCCCAGGTCTTGGTGGAAGAGCCTACCCACTTTTAAAAATGTTCTTAGGAAAATATATCTACATTTTATCAAGAAACACAAGTAAATCTAAGAGTCATGCATATACCTAGCCTAAGTCTGGTATTGTCCAAATATCTAGACTCCTGTGTGAAAGGAGAAGACATTCAATGGCAAAAAATGAAGCTGTTCAAATATCATCTGCTGTCTCTGGACTTTTTTCTTTCCCAATTACGAGGCAGCAGATTATCTGCTGGTGTCCATATTAAAAAAAAAAAAACAAACCAAAAAGATATAAGGGTATGATGGATGACCTCAGGACTGGAAAGCCTGCCTTCATTCCATTACCCAAGATAAACACTTGAGGAGACCTGATAATGATCTCTTAACAAGCTCCATACAGAAAAGACTTGTGATACTAAATGGATAATTAAACTAACAGCAAATAATACTACAAGGTACATTGATTGGAAGATAAAAAAAGTTCAGAGCTAGACAAACAACTTTTTTTTTTTTTTTTTTAGGTATCACACCCATTAAAATGATGACCAATTAGGGAACTCCCAGGTCCTGGCTCTGTAGTGATCTAAACACACAATTGAGATGCAATTCATTTGGCTTACAATTAACTTTTTGGATGTGTTAAAGGTGTAAACATATGCATGCAGTCGCATAGGCACATACACAAAATGTCATGTGAATCTCACAAGACTGCTGCATTTCTTGTTTCTAGCCAAGGAATACAAGAAATACATGATCTAGGCAAAGTAAAAAGCCCAGTAAACATCCTCACCTCAACGTCTTTGCTCTCTCATGTCTTCTTTAGTTTGGACCCAGGGCCCCTGGAGAGCCAGGACCTCCTACTCAAAGCTTTTCTTGTGAACTTTTGATTGTTCTTTTTCAGCTGAGTATTCCTGGTCCTTCAGCAAGGTCACAAGCAGCAGTCTCAACTCAGGGAAATTTTTATTTCATTCAATTTATTGCCTATTAACTCAAACTTTTGATCGTTAATTCAGGTAATTAATTTGAGGGGGAAAAAGGAGCGCAAACATTTAAGACCTTTTCTTCTTTGTAGTGGTAGACATTGTAGCAATCTGAACATAAACCTATTACACACACCACCCCTTGCTCCCATCAGCTAGATCATTGGATTAACGTTATCATAATACTTACTGCAGACTTTGCATCTTGCCCCTGTAAAACACACAAGCAAGAACATCATACTAGTTTAAATTACTCACTATACCTTAGCATAAAAAATATAAATGTAGTTCAAAGATTTATGTAGCTACTAGAGATTCTAGTAAGTTCTTTAGTCTCACCAGGCTTTGTCCAAGCCCCAGGTGGGTGGTGAAAACTGCTCACTTGATAAACATCAGCCTTTCCCCTTTTGGAGAGTAAAATGATGCACTGAGGGGTGCAGCTCTCCTGGGGCTTGCTCCGTGTCCTGCAGCATTGACTGAGCTCTCACCTTGCTCCAGCACTTGCACTCCCTTAACCCTCACCTCAAACTCTGAAGGGCTTTTTCCTCTCTCTCCATCTCACCCTCCCTGCTCCTTTCAGGAGCCTCCAAGAGTCCCTACACAATAAAACCCCCAAACCAATAAAAATATAAAAATTGCAAAATATTTGCTTGCATTTACAACTCCAAGCAAATGGGAGGTTGAAGAGAGAGCAGCTATGGTGTTCTATTTTATTTCTCATTACCCACTATGAAGCCAAACATGCTGGAACCACACTTGCTTCACATGGCCTAGGCTCGGTCTCATTTGACACGATTTCAGGAAGACACGCGTATCTGGTTAACATTTGAGTTAAACCAAATGAGATGTTGCAGACAAAGCTCTGTAGAAACTACCCAGGCAATGCCATTAGATTTAATTAGGTTTACAGCAGAAGAAAGCTACATAGGCGCCACACAAACACACATGCAAAAATAGAACAGTAACAGAGAGGGGAAAAAAGAGAAAACACAGAAAGAATGTCAGAAAAATGAATGGGAAGAACTGGGAGGGAAGGGGGTGACCAGGGCCGGCATGGAGCCTTGCCTGCTGACAGTACAGGGAGGGTCAGGCTCATTCAGAAAAATCCTTTGGGCAAACAAGAGCCTAACATCACCAAGAAGCAACATCTTTAGCTCTCCAGGGAATTTTGGGCACAAGATGAAGACACATTTCTGGCTGGAATTCATAATACGTGTCTAATCTTTACATCTTTTTGGCCCCCAAATATTGCATTGAATGCACAGGATAGGTTTGCAAGGTTTTTTCTATCTGCTGGTCTGAGGATAGCATGCTTTTCACAAATCAAAAAAAAAATACTTTGGAGAAATTATAGATTAGTAGCTGTGAACTTGAAAAAAAGGGAGGCCTTTTTGATCCATGCTCTTGCTCCAAAACCTTGGGCTATTTTGCTTGGTCACAAGACCTGAAACCACCAGAGTGAAAATTCTAATGATATTCCAGTAAAATAATCATTTTACTGGAATAATAAAATAATCCAGTAAAAAAATATAAAAAAACCCCTGTGTTTGCTCCATAGTTGCCTGCATTTGTTTCTGCTGAGGAAGGAGACAATCTGTGGGGGCAATGGGCTTCATAAATAGTTTTCTAAAAAGTTTTTTTACATTATTGAAAACACAAATGCACCAGAAGAGAGCCCAATAAAGTTATTTGTCCTAAAAAAACCCCATAGCTAACAAGGCAGAAACACTTCGCTGCATTTCTGTACTTGGCATACACATATGGCAAGTGACATTCCTAAATCTTTGCTACACTTACTAGTTCTTTACATGGACCAGCTTTTGCTTTTTCCTGTATTGACAGGAATTCTCTCTGAGGCAGCCCTCTTTCTAACAGGCTTCTTTGCAGATGAAAGGAACACGATATATTTTTAGGTGACCAACTTCATGCAGTGCTCCTCCAAACTCTCTTTAAGTCAACTCATTCTTCATTTGAGCTGTTTGTCATTAGATTAGGAAAAAAACAAACCCAAACAAAAACAAGCCAAGGAAAGCAAAGAAGAAATATAATCATGAATGGGAATGCTGACTTGCAAGGTTGACTTGTTTATCCCTCAAGAATACTTGGATGACCTGAGGTTATACCTACTTATCTGAAGAGAGGCAAGTTTAGGGTATGATCTATCCTAGATATGAGTCTGGATCAAATCTAGATACGAGTCTAGATTATAACAGCAACAAAAACACCGTTCATACAAAACTTTCAAGAATTGCAAAGGACAGGATTGTTTTCTACAAAATGAAGGAAGTCTTCTGTTCCCTGTTTGGGGTGAAGTTCTGTATAAAACATATCTTTCATACAGTGAGCACTCAAAAAATCAAGGGCATACGCTTATACAGCCTTTCCTTTTTTGTCTATTTGTAGCTTGGACTTTAGAATGCATTCTGGAAACCACCATTACAAGAAAGTAAATAATGAATTACATTTGTCACTTGTTATTAACTCTTTTTCCGCTTCTTAGTCTCCTATTGAATGATTGAGAAGTAACTCAGAGCAACTGCCTTTAAACCTAGAAATAATGTGAATAATAATTAACTATACCACTAAGCCCCACTTACATTATTCCTAACCTTGTTTCAGGTGCTGGTCTCTCTTCTCCTGACTGTGCCCTCCCACTATTTTCATTGCATCAAATACAGCTTTTTCAGCCACGGGTTGAATCAGATCAGTTTGCAGAAACAGGAAAAGAAATTTGTCTTTGAGATGAGCGAGGTGATCTCCTGCCAGTGAGACTGTTAACCACCGCATTCAATGCAGAGAGGCTGATGAAGACAAGGCTGCCCTTTCATCAGCACGTCATAAATCAGAGGGTGTGCATGAAGTCACACCCTCAGATATCCGGGATATGAGGGGAGAATGGAAATTATGTTGCCCAGGTACCATATCTCTTCCATTCCCTGGAAGTAGCAACATAAATCCCAGGTACAGATCTTAGTACCAACACAGACCAAGCTGGCAGCGTAAGCTACAGAATTTGCTTGGTGAGTAGTTATGAACCACAGAGCCAGCGCTCTAAATTGAAATTAGTTTGTGAAACATTTGGAAGTCAGCAGAAAAAAACAAACCCAGGAAGGATTGCTTTGGAATGCAAAGCATTAACTCTGGTCATCAATCTGTTTTCAATTATAAACTCTTTAAGCTAGCTAATATGTCTTGTCTATTTACAACAGAGCAATGATCATGTTATTAGCTTTCAACAAAACCTAAATGATGAGCATGGAATTAAAGCAGTAAGTAAACTAGACTGGAATAACAACTGTAATTGTAAAGAAACAAACAAAAAAAAGAAATAATTGCAGGTAAATTGCTGAGGCCATAACTCAGAGATAGGTGTGGATCTGCAATGTAAAGAGCCAATCTTTTAAAAGAGAGGAGCCAAAATGCACTGTGAAATTGATGAAAAAGATGAAATAAATTCCCTCTTATATTGCACAATAATACTTAACTGCTGAGGAATAGCAACAATCATGCAGTATGCCAAAGACACAGAAGTTGTAGGAACTGGAGAGTTTGATTTGGCAGGGCCCATGGTGAATAGGGATACCCTTACGCATATACATGCATATGAAAACATGAGAAAAATATTCCTCAGAATATGTGTATCGGTATTGTTTTGTTAATCTGTAGTCTGCAATCTGCTACTCTGAGCTACAGCACACCTAGCAAATACATAAATAAAGACCATGACTTAAAATAAAAAAATATTAAATATCCTGGTTTGGGTCACAGAAATAAGAGTTATAAGAAATCCCTATTATTGACAATAAATTCCTTTATCATTCATCTATAAATTGAAATATAGAATTGCGTGTCTAGTGCATTTCAGAAGAGATAAAAGCGAATCTCTACATCTGTTTCCTGAGTGACTTTCATGCAATATATGCAGTTAATATTTTTCCTTTTTTTAAAAAAAAACCGTTCTAGAAATGCCTTTTTCTTTTTAGACTGATTTTTCTAACAGTCCATTATTGCCACATCAGAACAGTCTGAAAATTCCTATATAAGCACAGAGGCACCTAACAATAGACACCCATATGCACCTGATAATCACATAGAATTTATCTAGTCTGTGATTTGCATTAATTCACTTTGCACGAATCATTGTTGATTTGCTCTGGAAGATTTCCAGTTGCCCAGAGTTAGAGCACTAAAGGCGGCAGAGAGACTATCCACTTTTCTTCCAAAAAAGCGTGAGCAAAAAGCAAGTCTGGTGACAAACATCCATGATTAATTCTGTTTTACTGCTTTGGCTGAAATTCAGATGATTTTTGAATGGGTGGTCTGCCTGCATCCCACAGAGTGATGGTACTACATCACAAGGAAAGTATTCACAGGACATAGTAAGGTATGAATGGCATGTCAGTACAGCTGTGATTGCATCAACTACATCAGGTTATCACTGACACATCTTTCCTGCATTTGTACCCCTGAACAGGAGTTGGCTGTGAGTACCAGCACTGCTAGAACCACCACGGCAATATGAAAAGTCTGTAGACTATATACAAAATGCTCCAAGGGTAAACCTGATGCGTTGCATTTTGACCAGTGATAGATACCAGAAAGACTTCAGATTCTCATTTTTACCTCATTTCTGGGCGCTCTGTGAAGATGATCAGGCTGCGGGTGAGAGTTTTAGTTGGCTGGTGGGATGTAGCCCTCTGTTGCAGTTGTGACTGTTACTTCCTACTGTGTAAAGGAACAGTGGGCTAAAAAGCTCCGTTCACAAGCAAAGAGCAAAGATACTAGAACTGAAAGTTTGGCCATAGACTCAATAAGGCCTCCAAGACAAAACCAAATGAAATGTAACACTTGAATCATGACTGCACTGTAAGTGATGAGCAGGATGCTTGACTCAACACAGTGGAGAAAGCAAGGAATGGAAAAGTTCAGGAGGTAGAATATTTCAGTTCTAGCTCAACTGGATGAAAGCAGGGCTCTGTCTAGAGGAGGGAAGAAAATCTGTACATTGTAGGTGCCAAATGTAGAGTCCTGCAACCCAGCACAAATGTCAAAGCAGTGGTTCTGCCTCACCCTTTCGCTCATTTCAGCACAGCATTACATTTACCTCCTTCAACACCCTCTTTACTCATATTCACAGCAAGTAATCAAGTGTTCCCAGCATTCGGCTGGATGGAGCATTCTGCCTTTCTGAGGACGCTGAACAGACATTGGCACTTCCTCCCAAAAAATGTCTGGAACAAGCATTTGGCTAAACATCAAATTTGATGTCTGTCATCATTAAGACAGTGCGGTGGCTGCTGTTTTAACTGCTTTTCTTGACTGCCATGGTTTCACATAATGCCTACAGCTGACCTATACCAGACACATGGCCCCATTACTTGCAAAACACAGATGGATTCACTTAATCTTCTGAAGCATAAACAGTTATTTGGAAGGTAAAAATGAACAGCAGTGGCAGGAGAAAACAGTTACGTTTGTATGACTTGGTACAGAAATGTCATTTGTAGCAATAACATTTGTTCTGACAGAACATATGGAGAATGAAGATAATATCTTTGCATTGCACCAACATTAACAACTTTGGTACCCTATAATTACACAGTGAGATATCGAACCAGAATGAGTTCTTCTGAGTCACCCATATAAGAGTTAGGCAGCAATACTCAGCAGAGCTGGCTGGAGCAGAAATAGGTGTGGGAAGGGAGCAAGATGTAGCTGTAACAGCAAAAACACCTGACAAATCCATCACTCAAGTGTTCACCCCTTCTTTTTTCCAAAATGATAGAAATGTAGGATGGTCTGAACTCTCATCTGGCCATGAGTTAACATTTATAGGAGCTGTTGGAGCTTACATGACATATCAACTCAGCATAAGCATCAGGAGTATCACGTGGACCGATTCTCCAGCTCCTTTCCCTATACAAAGGTAGGAAACAGTTGCAGGGAGGGAATGCAGGCTGGTTATGCCACAGTACTATCAACTGGAGAGTTTAGCGGAGGCAAGTAGGAGTGTTCACCCAGTTTGCATTTACTTCATAGCCATGATTTACCTAGACCCTAACCACTCTTCACACCTTTGACCATTCTTTTCTAGATAAATAGTTTGAAAACTTACCAGTCACTGTTGAAATACCTCCCCAGAAGGAAAGCCAATTGTAGAGTAAGTTTTCTAAGCCGTTCTCTTACTACACACACACAAACTTTTTGCCAGCACTTCATTAGAGGTGACAGCTACAGATCAAATTTTAAAGCATCACTAATACAAAGTGGCTTAAGACCTTTGTAGAAGGTTAAGCTTTTTAAGACCTTTGGAGAAGTTAAGCTAAACAAACTAGTTCCAATGATTTCATTTTTTTGTTCCAGAGCCAGTCATAGCCCCCATGCTCCCAAGGAGATCAGGCAGGCAGGCTGACACACACCTCGCTCCTCAAGCGCAGCAGTACATGTCCCAGAGCTCTCTCTCCTCTGGGGAAACGGCTGCTGTGAGCAAGTTGTGCCTTTCCCAGCCCTGCCTGCGGGAGCTGCATTACAGTTCGGGTGAAAGTGTCACTTGGCATCAAGCCCTAATCCAAGATAACACTGGTCTGGTGGTGCGAGCTGTTTATCCTGTGCTGCTCACTGCCACCCTGCTAGCCCATCCCTCCCAGTAGGATCACCAGCTGCAGAGCCACAGCACAAGGCAGGTCCCAGGTCACACCAGTCCAAGGGCTGAGGTCCAGATCAAGGGGGCTGCAGCAGCAGCCATGGACTAGCACCTCTCCTACGTAGTGTAGGTCAGAGCAAATGCTTCAGGGCTGAGCTTAAATAGAGCTTGTGGGTGTGTGTGGAGGCCCCAGGTGAGGCTGGTTGGGGTCATTAAGGTCTGTTACTGCCCTCAGGGCCCTGAGAGAAATCCTCTCAAGTGCAGTAAAACCATAAAAGCTTTACAGAACTTTCTTTCTCCAGCCAGAGTCCTGCTTGGTTTTGGGTACAGGGAGAGACCAGCAGTTTGTGGGTTTTTTGTTGGGTTTTTTTTTTGGGTTGGTTTTTTTTTTTTTTTGGCTTCTGCTGAGGAGTATTCATGCTTCTGTCTATCCTGCCATCCATAGATCTGGACACAGCTGTGCTTGTATGTTTTAGAAAGGATTGGTACTGCTCAGCAGTGGAGTAGTGGTTATTACAGAGAGAAGGTGAAATTGGAAACATTCCCGATGTGCTGACATTAAATTCTGAAGTAACTAGCTCTAGGTACTTTTCCTTTTTGCCTGAAGTGCTGCAAAGTGGTTGCTGCTTGATATGGAGCACAGGACCAGCTGGACCAGCTCGTGGTGCCCAGCGGACACGTACTCCAGTTCTGGCACAACTCTCCGTTGGGTGAGGTGCATCAGTCCCCTTGCCTTGGGGCTTGTGCCCTGTTTCAGATCCAGACCTACCTCTGTTACCAAGATTACCCAGGGAGTACAGCACTGTCCAAAACATCAACGAAGCGTTTACATTTAGAGCATGAATCACTGTGTCCCCTGTCACAGCTGCTTTCCTTCTGCAGCATGACAACCCATGCCCTTGGTACGTCCCTGTGGGAATGCCTTGATGGCCCCTTTCATCTGTTCTAACTCCAGGCTGGCCCTGGCTATGGTAGTTCCTCTCTCGTGTGCATCTCTTTGTACCTAACAAAGCTCACTTTTGGCCAGCGATCCCTCTCACCCCAAAACTGCTGGTACTGTCACCAGCAGGAATACAGGGCTGCAGGGGAAGGACCACACAGTGCTGCAGCGTGTATTTACATCTCCGTCAGCTGAATCTGCCACCAACCCATAATCTACCTTCCTGACCACTGTGAAAGGGGATGAAGAGCTTAATTCTAGTGCTGAGATTCACCAGGGAGGCTTGTTTCTCCCCACACTCATCAACTTAACCCGAGACCCACACCCTGTGGCTCCATGTAGAGATGGGCTGGAGCCTCCTGTTCTCCTCTCCCCACTTGTCCTGCCTCTACAGAGGAAAGAATGAAATTATGCCCGCAAGGCAGTGGTGGTGGTGCTGGGAGGAACTAATGCCATTAATTAATTACCATTAATGTGCAAATTATTGGCTAAAGACTTTTTAAAGAGTGTTTTATCTTTTCTTCATCTCAATTTTCTGCTTGTTCTGTAGCAGGAGGGGAGAAAAAATGTGCAGGGTTTTTTCATCATCCCTTTCCTTTAATCATCTGTTTTCTGTATCTTTTAAGTTGTTCTCATCTTACTTCTTTCCTTTGCTTAGCAGCATGCTAAGATTGAGAAAGGATATATGGAAGGAACACAGAGCGGAAAAGGATACGAAAGAGGGAATAGTAGATGGAGAAACATTTTGTATGAAAATGTTTGCAAACTGTGTCAAACACACAGAATTATTTCCTTTCAAAACCTGTAGAATGAAAATGACTTAAAAATTAGCATTATTTTTTTAAAAAAAATTTTGAATTTTTCTACCAGTTTTGCTATCAATGTTTCCACGGGTACATTTGTGTAATAATGACTTTTCAGATGACAGAATCTTGCAAGAGGCAGCCTAGCCTGAAGCAGACTTCCAGGAGTACAACCCAGCAAGGTAGATAATGTCTTCATTGTGCTTGGGTTCTTATGTTCCCAGCTGTCACTTTTAATAAACACGTTTCAGATCAAGTCTTACAGGGTGTGAAATACAGGAATACTAGAAGAAGAGAAATCTTCACTTGGGTACTTTTCAATATAATCAATACACATGAAATACTCCATTGCAAGAAGCAGAAAAGGGATAAAATGAAGGCAGTTATAATTTTTTTAATAAACTGGTATTAGGTTACATGAAAGTAATACGCGTTACATTGTCATGCAGGATTAAACCATGAATCCCAAATATATATTTCTTCTCCTTGTATCAAGGTATGCTTAAAGACTCTCTGCCACATGAAGCTTGTTTAAAAGGGCCAGAGCCTCAAGCAGCATATATAGAGTTGCCTTCCTGCAATTAATGGAACTGTGTCAGATTTTACCACGGAATATATAAGCTTGATTTTTTATGAGCTAGTAAAACAGGAAATGGCATTTTAAATGTGAATAAGTGCAAACAAACAAAAATGTGCCTGTGACGCTTGTTCTGATGTATTAAGATGCGCTCATAAAAATAGATTTCCTTCTGGTTTTGGTACTGGAAGTGTTAAGACATTTGTGGCCTGAATCCCGGGATCCTGGCAGTAGTGGAGCTGCCTGGAAGTGAAGACTGAACTGCAGCTTGTTTTCCAGCTGCCAGCAGGGAGAAGGCAGCATCAGGAATCCCATGTCTCTGTGTCTTTTCTCCTCCGTGCCTGGATACCAGAGAGCCTTTACTGCATGGGAGTTTCCTCTGATGCCCTGAAAGCTTGTGTTACAGACTCCAAAAATACTGCCACAGCTGTCAAGAAAGGAAATCAAGTACCTGCATGTTCAATGCAAAAATAATCAGAAAAGGCTATATAGAAGTGGAACAAAACCGAATAGTTGTTGAGGAGGCCCTACAGCAGAGGTGCAAAGGTCTTTTTTTACTGTGCTGATAAAATCTGATGCATGTGCATTTGCGACAGCAGCAGGCAGAGGCCCTCATGACTGAATAAGCTGAAATTTTCTTTCTGCAGCAACATCATGTTATCATATTCCTGTCTGATGAAGAGCTAGGTTGTGGTTCAGGAGATCCAAGCCTTCTAGAGAGACACAAAATAAAGGTCCTGTGGTTTGTGTCTTCCTAAAGGTTCCTCAGGACATTTATTAAGAAGGCAGATGCGAAGCAAATCACTGCGGCCACTATCACCTTGTACTGAATCTTCTCCTGTACCTAAACTTTATTGTTAAAGATGTATCTGATGACATTAAAGTCACATTACTACCAAATGTATGTCATAGTACTGCTGCTTTTCAGTCGAGGGTAAGCAATTGTACACAGGGGTCTGCACAGACACACTTTTGCCTTTATTTGTAGCCCAGCTGACAGGACTACCCGCACGTCGGAGCACTATGGTCAGTTGTGACAGTCCTGCCTTCTACGTGCTCCAGGATTTTTCAAAACGAAACATGTTAAATAGTCTTAAGATATAGCATAAATTTGTCCCTAAATTATTATGAATTCTTGAGCAGGGAGTCTTCCAGGGATAAAGGAATGAAAACTGGACTCTGTTGAGCCTTGCAAATGAACAAAGAAGCCATCTGAAGAGTAGGCAAGTTCAAGCTAATCTGCTGAGGAACTGCAGAGTAAGCTTGCCTGACCCTGACATCACTATTGGAAGGGCAACTGTATGAACATCTGAAATTTTATGTGAGTGGAAGAAGCCCGGGACCTTTTAATACGGATTGTTGCCATTCATACCCAATTGCATAAAATGCTTTGGAATGAAAGCCAATTGAAGCTAAAGGGAGCAGCAGAGCTAGTAAACAGAAGTATTCAACTTTTTACCAAAAGTATTGCCAATTATTTTGTCTCGTTAGAGTGCTAATTCAAAGTTTTGTATGATTCCAATTGCTACTTCTAAACCAAATTTCAGACAACAGTTCAACGGTGATTGAAATGTTGAGTGTATTGTTTGTGTAGGCAAAAGCCATGAAAAGTATCAAATGAATTCCTACGGGTGATGAAAGCAACTCAAATGCAAAGCAGCCAAAGATACTTGGTTCTGACAAAACCAGATGTATATCATTACACAGCTCTGGATTAGATCTTTTTCTTCCCAGCTGAAGGTCTGCAATCAAGGACTCCCCTCTCATTTTTCCCACAGCTGCTCAGTACTGATCTAGCAGATTTGATTTGTGTGGTGTGGCATTTGCCAAATTTGGCTGCAACTTCTTACTAGTACCCTGCATCCCACAGATTTTGAGGGTAGGCCTCTCACTCAAGACCTAGGTCTGCTCATCTTCAGACATCATATGTGATTCTGATGCATTTATTGAACATACTCAAGTTTGACATCCCTAGTTTTCTTCCATGGTCCTGACTTCATTGTTCTGTCCTAAGCAAGGCATTTCTTGTATCTAGTACCTTCTGGAGCTATGATAACCCTTACCTTAGTTGCTGAGAAGGAGCTAGTTCTTCTGGGGACAGGTAATGGAACAGCAGAAGCACAAGCCTGTCCTTTCAGGAAAAGTGAAAGGATTAGTGAATGTGAGTGTCCTGTGATAAAGTTAGTTTTCTTCTCAGTAGCTGGTGCAGTGCTGTGTTGTGAGAACAGTGTTGTAGTGGTTTAAAAAAAGAAATCCATTTTTACGAGCGCATCTTAATACATCAGAACAGCTCTGATGTGAGAACAGTGTTGGTAGCACACCGATGGTTTTAGTTGTTGCTGGGTGATGTTTATACTATGTCAAGGACTTTGTGGTTTCTTGGGCCCTGCCAGCCAGAGGGCTGGAGGGGTGTGGGAAATTGGAGGGGACACAGCCAGGACAGGTGACCTGAACTAGCCAAAGGGCTATTCCATACCATATGATGTCATGC
>JAVJGJ010000057.1:15154482-15178717 GCA_035590215.1 Microhierax caerulescens
TGATGTCATGCTGAGTATATAAGCTGGGGGAAGGAGAAGGAAGGGGGGACATTTGGCATTATGGCGTTTGTCTTCCCAGGTAACTGTTATGTGTAACAGAGAGCCCAGCTTTCCTGGGGATGGCTGAGCACCTGCCTGCCCATGGGAAGTGGTGAATGAATCCCTTGCTTTGCTTTGCTTGTGTGTGCAGCTTTTGCTTTCCCTATTAATTAAATTGTTCTTATCTCAACCCCTGAGTTTTACGTTCCTTTCTGGTTCTTCTCCCCATCCCTCTGGGTGAGGGGAGTGAGTGAGTGGCTGCATGGTGCTGGTGTGGTGGGTTGCCAGCTGGGCTTAAACCATGACAGGGAGAAAAAGGCAGGAGGGTATACAGCTGAAAAAGGCATGGTTCAGTGGTGAGGTATGCTGAGCTTTTCCCCAGATTTTGTACTGTCTATATTTTATCAAAAAAAGGCACAGCCACCCTTAAACATAAAAATAGGGCACTGAAATAAGAAAGTCAGTCTTTGGTACAGACTGAAGTGTTTTGGCAAACTGGGGAAAAACAAATGAATGAGAAAGCCAGTGAGGAAGAGGTATGGTTTTACTCCTAGGAGCATTAAACTTACTTGAAACACGATGTTGGAAAGATCAGGTCACAGAGCTCAAACCATTTACTAAAAGAAGTCAGCAAACACATTGCTGAATGCACCACTCCACTGAAAAGCCTAATAGGGTTATAAAGGGAATAAAGATCATTTCCAAGGAAAGATGGATAATCTATTCATGGGTTCAGAAATGCTTTCTGTCCAGAAGTAGAAATACTAAAACAAAGACTAAGGAAGTGAGAGTTTATTTATAGACTATATAAGACCCACAGGAATGTTAAATTCTCTCTGTGTTTTCTTTAAGTCCCAAACAAGAGTGTATCATGTGTATGCTTTTACATGCGGTCAATATTATTAATCCTGTTCTCAATACCAAAGGAACAGAAAGCTGAGCATGAATGTGTGGAACAGTTTGGCTCTTGCCATGGCTTCTTCTGTCACTTTATATGATGGGTTAAAGGGTTCAGGAATAATTGAGATCCCAGATAATCATCAGGTGGGGTTCTCCTTCCAGTCCTAGTGTTGTGGTTTAACCCCAGCTGGCAGCTGAGCCCCACACAGCCGCTCTCTTACTCGCCCCTGGTGGGATGAGGAAGAGAATTGGAAAGGTAAAAGTGAGAAAACTCGAGGGCTGAGATAAAGACAGTTTAACAGGTAAAGCAAAAGCCGCACACGCAAGCAAAGGAATTCATTCACCACTTTCCATGGGCAGGCAGGGGTTTGCCCATCCCCAGGAAAGCCAGGCTCCATCACATGTAATAATGACTTGGGAATAAAACTACCATCACTCTGAATGTGTGTCCCCCCTTCCTTCTTCCCCCAGCTTTATATACTAAGTGTGAACTCATATGGTGGAATATCCCTTTGGTTGGTTGGGGTCAGCTGTCCTGGCTGTGTCCCTTCTTTTGCACCCCCAGCCTGCTCACCTTTTGCTCAGCTATGGCAGCCTGGGACTGTCATGTCTATTTCTTTTCCACTGCAGCAAGCAGTGTGGGGTGGGATGGGAGGCAGAAAAGAGCTCGATGCTGTGTAAGCACTACTCAGCAGTAATGAAAACATCCCTGAATTATCAACCGTGTTTTCAGCACAAATCCAAAACATAACCCCCTACTAGCGACTATGAAGAAAATTAACTCTACCCCAGCTCAAACCAGCACACCTAGGAAGACCATCACCTCACTGTGACATGGGACAAGTCTTTTGATATCAGTCTGTGCCTCCACCTGGATTCTTCTTTTCTGGAAGCAGTATTGAATAAACCCAGGATCGCCTTAGTTGTGTTTGCCTTGGGATAACTCACCTGCACAAGCTATTACAACGTAAACATAAGAAAAGCAAAACTTAGTGCTGAAGACAAAAATATGAGCTATTGTCATTATAATTTTAAAGAGGTACATTATGCAACTGCCTAAACCCATCTTTGATCTCATAATGTGTAAGGTTCAAAGGTTCAAGCTCATGCCAGCCTATTCAGTTGTAAAAACCCTGCCTCTGTCAGCACGCGTATCATAGCTGTCTCTAGGATGTAACACCAAACCAACATAGCCAGTAGGGAAAAGCCTTCCAGCTTTCTGGTGTGAGGTCTTGGGCATTTTGAAATCCCTTCCAGTGTCAGAAATAAACCCGCAGCTGCTAGGTGTGCTAACTAATGCTGAACAAAAACTAAGGGATGACAGAGTGGTATCAGAGTGCTACAAGTCACACTGCTTGCTGTGGAGGAAAAGCAATAGGCATGACAGTCACAGGCTGCCATAGCTGAGCAAATGAAAGCCTGGGAGCAACCACAAGGAACGGTTCACTACCAGACACCACCAAAAAGCAAAACTGAAACAATCCCGTAACATTTTCTCCAGGGACGGAGGTGTAATCTGTCCCATTCTGTGCACCACCACCAGCCTTTAAACCAAAATTAATTCAAATTGATCAATTCTCTACAAAAATCCGGTGTCACTGAGATGAGTTTCATCATCTGTGCCAAGTGCTTATGTTGCTTTCTTAAGCCCATGAACAGGCCCTTTTGTTATCAGTATGTATAGGTTATGTATGTATGTATGTATGAATAGTATGCCAGCATCCTGTCCAGCTTTGGTGTTTCAAGGCACAAACTGCCACCCTGTGAGGCAGTTGCCACGCTGTGGGGGAAACCAAGGCAGCGACTCATATCGGTTGCTTTCCTCCCTAAGGTCAGTGTCATCGTAGGCACTTGTGAGTGGATTCTCCAGGCTCTCCTAAGATCCACTCTTAGTTATTACTGCCCTGTCCACATCAACCCTTGCCCTTAGCTGGGGATATCCTGCCCCTGGCCCAGCATGGGATGTTGACACTGCTCGTGGGACCTCCAGCACTGCCAAGCTCTGGTGTTTGAAATACTCCCCAGCCATGGCCCCATCAAGGCCATCTGTCCTTACGAGCCAGCCACCTGGACTCGTGGACGTGCCAAGCCTGACACCTCAGGTTTGAATCCTGATGATTACACAAGGAGGTGAACATATCTCCTTAGCACATGGCAAGAGCCCAACACACCAGCTGGGTTACTTTCAGGTCCCTTCTGGGCCATGTCCACCCACAGCTCCAACAAAGAGCAGGTGACTTGGGCCTACAGCAGAGGCAGGGCCAAAGCACGTGAATCCATCTGGGTACAACCCCCAGCAGAGCTGCCGAGCTGCGTACAGGACCAGTGCTAATGGTGGCAGCGTTGTATGAAAACCAGGAAAGGAAATGCTCTGAACACCTCACCCAGCCTCGCCGAACATAGGATAACGTATCTCAAGGTTAGGGTAGACAAAGTGGCAAGCACTGAACACTTAGCGTGACGCAGGTACTCATGGCTTCCTCTAATATAGCACAGCCCTCTGCTTTACGGAGCCCAGCCTGCACAAAGACCTGGGAGCTCCAGTCCCTCTTTCTCAGACCCACTGAGGTGGTACGAGAAGGTCTCCTTTTGGATGAGGCCCTGGGCCATGTGGCTTGGTTGAGAACAGTGGTGTGTCCTAGCTCATGGACACCAAGGCACCTAATGCCAAGGGGGAACGTTTCTTCCCTCCCCAACACCCATTTCCAGTGCAAAGCGTCGTACTACTCCAGGCCATTTCACTTTGTCATTCATGCCTGTGCTTTTGAACCTTCGGTCTTCTCCCTCCTTCTTGCTCCAGGTTTATTTTTCAAGGTATACAGAGCTGAAGGTGGCCCGTCTTTGGCATTTGGGCTGCCCCTGGCTGTGACACACACATACAGCTATTTTCCTAATGGTCAGGAGGCAAGTGTAGATGGAGAAGCCCAGAGGAGAAGCAGGCCAGCAGGGCTCCCTTGCTTTCCAAGCCCATCAACCTCTGGAACAAGAGGCAGACACTGGAACAGCTTGGCGTGGGACAGCTGCCACTCTGGGTCACCATGCGAGGGCCACTCTCGCCAAGGTGAGGCTGACTTTTTTCAGTAAAGGTAAGAAACAACGCAAGGGTTAAAACATTTTCCAAACTGCCCTCATTCTGAAACGATGCAATGAAGTGACCTGGCATGACTGACTGTGACTGGGGAAGCCGTCTCACTGCTGCAGCCTAGTTTTCACACGGTGCTAGCTTAGACCAGGTGACACGTTATGAAGAGACGCAGCCTCAGTACAAATTGGGTCAGTGTCGTTCATTTGAGGATGTTTTTATTTACTGAACATTGGAAGTAAATGTATATTTACTGGAAACATATGCTAAAGAGATGAAAAAAAAATGATCAGAGCTGTGATGGGAAAAGTGTGAGCCCATATCACTATTGATACAAAGACAAAATATGCTTTTTGATGGTGAAGAACATTCACTTGTAGAGCAATCCGCAATAATACCTATTCTTGTGTTTGCAAACATCTGAAAACTCTTTTTAAAACGCAAAAAGCGCTTACAGTGCATGCAGTCCCACTCTTTTCTACGCACTCCCACATGTGTCTCGTGATCTGGACAAAGAATTTTACACTGCTGTTGAGTCATTCCAATTTCAAAAAGAATCAAACAATATTTGAAGACTTATTTGTTCCACGAATTTAAGTTCATTTGCATTTGCCTTTAATTCTAATGCTGTTAACTCTTCCTCCGGGGAAGATCTGTGCTTGCATAGTGTCGAAGTCAGATGCACACCGTGCATACCAAATTCCAGGACACAATGTCTGGCTTGCAGGTACCTGAACAAGCGTGGTCTCAGAACAGAACAGCTAACTGCAAGCTGAGAGTAATGCAGCCAACCATGCATGTAATATGCATCGAAAAATATGGCCAGCCATAAACTGACTGTCCTGTAACTACTCCATAATAGTAAATACAGTAAGTTGTTAACACGGCCTTGAGGTGCAATGGGTGTTGAGAGCCGTTCCTGGGTGATGTATGTCCCTGTCTGGAGGCGGAGGGGGGCTGTGGCAGGGACAGACCTGCTCCGTCTCTGTCTCCCATGGGTGGATGTTGCAGCCCAGCTGCAAGCAGTGGGCCAGGGGCGATACACAGTTGCCCTGGTGCCTTTGGCCTCATCCTCGGGGAGGTCCACGTCCATGTATTGTGTGGTGGCAGTGGTGGTCACAAGGAGAGTAGGACATCTCTGCCAGACAGTTTTCCCGTCTTCCCTCTTCTCCTTTGTCAAAGCTGCTCTGCCTGGCTCACTGTGTGGGCCCTCCCTCACCACAGGCCCTGGTGAAGCTCCTCAGCAGCAGTCATTGAGGTTACTGGTGACACGAGGAGGCCACAGGGATGCCATGCCTGGCTTGGTCCCCCAACACTGGGGGCATCCTCCTGAACCCTTCCCTGTGGGAGCATCCTCAGGGCCAAGGGGTACCCTTCGCTGGGACTATGGGCTGAGGGGACTGTGCCCTCCTGGGGACCCTTCTCTTGGGCCATATCTCTTCCCAGAAGAGTGCTCTTGGCCTCCCTGTTGAGAGCCATGGGCTTTTGCTCAGAGTTCATCCCCTACTATCTTGAAGGTCACAACTAAAGACATTGCTGCGTACAGGCCCTAGGACTGACCCTGAGGGGTCAGGGAGCAGCCTGGGTAGGGGCTTGAGCCCAGTGAGGCCATGCCATGCCCTCACCCCACCAGTGTGCTTTTGGAAAGCTCAGAATCCCAAATCCACTTTGTTTTCTTAGTACAAATCAGACACCTGAAGGAACCAGACTCTTGTAGTATTTGCTTCTGCTTAATTTCAAAGTATTTTTCTGGCCAATAAAAGTGACATTTATCTCATACAAAATATTGGCTTTACTACTCCTACTTCAATCAATGATAGTGCCTTTTCAGAGGAATTTACCTAATCATAGCTCTTTTAACTAAATCAGCAATGCAGTTGGATAATTACAGTGTAGCAGAGCTAGTTAAATCAGAGCATCTGAAAACAGTACTGCTGAAATCAGAAAACTGAGATAGTTTCAAGAAACCTCCTATTTACTAGTCAAAAACCAAGTGAGAAAACCACAGTTGTTCTGGGCTCAGTAAACAACCATCAAACAGTCCTGAAGAAATGGTTGGAGACTCTATCAGAAAATGAATGGAAGAAGGACAAAACTAAGCAACTTGGGAGTGCACACACATTTACCAAGTAAAATCGTTAGCTGGTGTTATTTCAGAAATGAGTTTCCATAAACATATCAAAAAGTGGATTTTTCTGCCTCAAGAGGCTGATAAGCTAACACGAGCAGGTATTTCCCATTTCATTTTCTTTACCATTGCACTGGTGTTCAGAAGTCCCACCAGTGATGGGAGAAAGGAAATCCACTATAAAAAAAGTTTGTGCTTTGAAAGAACCAATAATAAAAATGACAGATTGTTTAGGAGAGGTGAATGAGCTGCATGGTGGGAAACAGCTTTGCTCAACATTAGACCTGGGGTCTCTCAAGACTGGAGGCAGAAAAAGCTCTAAGTCTCAAAAAGTCCCGTGCTTTTAGTTCAGGACTATGACTGCAACTCAGCAGAACTTTGGATCACACTTGATCAAACCTACTGAAGATCCTTGGCAGTGATGCAGCCTCTCATCACCATTTGTAGGTCCCACACATGCAGAGTTTTGGGTGTTCCCTTCCATTTACAGTTCACTACCACTAAAATTTCATATTTACGCTGCTCAATATTTAATACTCCCAAATGAGTTATTTGTGGTGAGCTTCAACTATTGGACCGAGGGCTTCCAAATGCCAACGCATGTGATTCCTCTGCAATACCTTTTCACATACAGGGCTGTAAATCACTCTGAGACCTCCATTTGCCTCTGTTAATAATTATTAATCAAAAATCTAATTGGAGAGCCTGGTGTACCACTGGTCCATGGTTTCTTCTAATCAATGAAATGCAGTGATACTCCCTGGCCGCCTTTTTGTACTGCAGTTAGCATCAGAAGCATCATCATAAAGCTAACCTTGCAGAGGATGCAAAAAGGTAATGAAACTGTTATTGCATGCTGCTTTGTAGCCTTTGAGTAATTCCATAGGAACTGAGGAGGAGGGGAAAGCAAAGGAAAAAAAAAAAAAAAGAAACTGCTGTAAATATATCTTAAAATGAGCCTTTTGTGGCTTAAAATTTTCACAGTGTTTGTGTGAAAGGAAGCAGCAGCAGCAGCTAGAACTTCCCTAACTCGCAGATCATACAACATAGGCTGAGTACAGATGCTAGCTTGTAAATGGGACACATTTTTCTTTGCTGTCATTTAAAAGCAGTGTCAATCCAAAGGATTTGGCAAGATGTGTGTTAGCAAGCCTGTGACTCCTTGGCTTAATAACTCCCACTAGAATGGGTCCCACTGACTGAACCAGAAAGTTCTCTGCTGGTTTCTGTACAAGGTGTGGTGTCCCTGGGGGGGGTTCCTGTTGTTGGAAATGCAGAAGATGTCACTCTCCCACATGAAGCACAAATTAATTTGGATGTTTGAACAGTTCAAAACTTACAAAAAACAGCATTGTTCAAAATGACGTGAACAGTGTTAGTCTCAAAGTTAATGGTCCATAACTTCTGTTCAAGCACAGCACCTGCAACAAACAAGGAGTAAGAAACGGTTCAGTTCAGCCCTGTCCACCCACACCAGTAACAATTCAGAAGAGTGGCAGAGTAACACATTAATAACATTTGCAAATTATGATAGATTGGGAAGAACTGCAAAACCATCAAAGTTAAGGAGATAACAAGCAAGGAGTTCTGGGGTCTTATAAGGGACAGAATGGATTTGCTGATAGATATGATCATTACCTACAAGCATTTGAAACGTGTAACCATCAAGACTAAAATCCCAGCTCCCCGAAGTCAACAGAAACAATCCTACTAATGAAAGTGAGGCTATGATTTAATCCTGAACATGAAGATTAATTTCCCATTAGGCAAAGAGGTCTAACAAGGTAAGGAAAAGAGAATTCGCTTAGAAATTAGGAGATTGTATCAGGCAAAACTTCCTGCTAGCAACTTACATGAGACAGTATTATGCTTTGCCAAAGGAAATACTCAAGTCTTAAAATGGACTGGATGAAGCACTGGAAAACATATTGTCTTGGTAAATCCTTCCATAGCAACAGTTTGGCCTAGGAGTTTGAATTATTCTTTCTATTTCTAAACATGTTTGCAAACATAAAAGGAAAAACTTTCTAGGATTTCCTCCTAGGTTTATATACAGACTCCAAAATAAGTGGTGTAATTTGCATAGATTATTTCGGTTGGTGTACATAGTGCTTGGCACACTGAATAGCAAGCACTTACTTAGGTTTGTGCACTGAATCACAACAAATTTTTATTTTGGCCTTCAGGTTTCAAATTCTGACTTCTCCAGGTTTTCAAAAAATGCTGCTGCTCAGCTAAGCAGACCTGGATGCTTCAATTCATTGCTCCCAGCTCTCACCAACTGAAATGGCCATTGATGTGTACAGAAAAATGTTACATGCTACATGTTGAGTATATAGGGATCAGATGACAAAATGAGGGATGAATTAGCACTGCTGGAATAAAATCATTCACAACAGTTTTCTGGAGTAGTCAGGACAGCTGGAATAAGCCTGCACTAGGGAAAAAAATCTGTTCATGGAAACTAGTTACCAGCATTTAGATAAAAACAATACAAATAGAAAAAAAAACAAAACCCAAACCCAAACCAAACCAAAAAACAACAAAGAAGAGGAAAAAAAAAAGAAAACATTGGAAAATATTTGGGCAGCATGTCTGTCCCCATTCCACAAAGGATGGTTTGTGAGCCATGTCTGTTGCCTGCCTGCATTACTCCTAGACATATTTCTGCACATTTTTAAGGTCCATGGCCCAGGGCTTGGGGATGTTAGCCATATGGCGAGTTTTGACATGTGGCTTATAGGATGAAGGAGGCTGATAACTCCATCAAACACATCACGTCTGCCCTTCCATTGTACTTCCCCTCTCCACTAGATACATCAGGACACCCTCCCCCAAAAGTAAAGTACAATCACACAATCTGATTGTTCTTTGGGAAGTTATTTCTCAATCTAGACAGATGGATCTCATTACATATTGCTTTCCACATTTCAAGTACTTGCAGCCAAAATGTCCATTAATCAAATTAGGAAAAACAAAATTGCTATCTTGCAAATGTTCGTTATAGTTCTCAGCCTCCCAAGGTCTACAAAATCTCTCTTTTGCTGAGTCTGACTGGAATAGTATTTTCTTGCATATCTTGCTTGATGCAGGATTGCATGTTATATAAAAAGAAATATATATTTAACCTAAGAAGAAAACCCTGTGCTCATAAAAAAAATAAATTCCAAGTCTTGTCAAGGGGTGTTTTTCCACCAGCAGCACTGGGCTTTTGGGCAGCTCTTTAATTCCTCTGTTATAATAATTCTGAAAGAACAGAGGTAGAACTGCATTTCCCAACAGGCCTACAGCAGATTGATTAACTTTTGCTGCTTGGATCCAGGAACATAGAATTAAGAGAAAGCACTGAAGCAATGTAGAAACCTCATCCCTGCAAACCTGCAAATCTGGTTATGTCTAGTATTATAGGTGAGCTGACATAACATTTTGTCCTTATTACATTATATGTTCATAAATAAGAGCTGTACATGGTTCCTTTTCAAAAGCAGTGACAATGCTAGAGTACTAATGCTTTCTAAGTATTAGAGAAACTGTCTTTTAATTTGCAAACCTTTACAATGTCTTGAACCTGGATCACACCCATGGAGCAGTTCCTTCAGCCCTAGGACTTACATGTACCTGCTAACTTGAAGTGCTTTGAAATGTTTTCATGTTTAACTGAAACCTAGAAGTCCTGATGATTTTAGTGATTAATTCACCTCAGCAGGCTCAGGATGCTACACATTCAAAAAGTATTGCATGGAAACACAAAATGCAGACTTGGTTCCTGGAGATAAGCGGGTTTGAACACAACCTGGTGGAAGGTTATGAGCAGTGTAACAACAAACGAGCTTAAACAAGGAGCAGTTTTCCTGATGATACAATACTTAAGAATAGCAGATCGACTTCTGTCAGATTTTCTTCCCACTACACACTGAGGAGAAAGCTTTCTATTCTTCTGCTTACATAAAGGTATTCATTGTAGCAGAACTGAAAGTCAAAACTAACCAACCAGTAGGAACTGAACCAAATCACAAGACCTCACAGTTCATGAGAACTGGAAAGGCACCAAGCTTTTGTAAACAAATTATATTTATTACTCTTGCTGTTAGCAAGCAACACATCATAGTCAATATTGCAAAATACTCTGTATTTGTAACTTCCAGTTTTCACATCCTTAAAACTGTCTTCAAAGGATCAATTTCACATAAAAAGTTTCTTAAGTTTAAGGAATATCTTATAATTTATATTTGAACACAAATATTAGCAAATTATACCTTTAAAAATCCTATTTTCCAAACTTTCAGTGCTTGCCAAACCATGATAAGATATCAAGTGACTGAGAGAATGAACTTTTGGATGTGTTAAATATTAAAAATAGATGTTTTTTGCAGTTGGCCTTAACTGTAAAGCACTTGCACCAAATTAGAAAAAAGGCAGAAGGACTTTGCCACTCCACACCTCTCAACCAAAGCGCACTGCTGAATAGTTTTTAGAGAGGAAAACTTCTACATGAAGCATATAAAAGGAAATTTCCAAAAACAGTTGAAAATAGCAGAGATGGTAAAACCATTTGTTCCTTCAGCCCATTCTGATGATGCAGGGGGTGTACACACCAGCTGAAACAACGAAGCAGTGTGCAAACAAGCAGGATGCTGGAAGTCCAAACATAGTCACAAGAAGCTACAAACTACCTCAGCACAATGCAAAAGAAAAAAAATAAAGGTGTCTAAGTAAAACCAAGCTAAAATGATGAGACCACATGCTCCCAGTATTACTACAGCAGTTTAAATTGTAAGCAGACTACCTGGAAAAGAGGCTGAGATTCCACTCAGTGCTTACAACAAGGAAGTTAGTGTTGACAGCTGAAATAAGTGAATTATTTAATTTGGTGGCACTAAAACTGGCACAAATGAGTCACAGAATGGATGCAGAAGGGAAACCAAAACCCATGCCCACAATAGACAATGCACTGTCACATCCTTGCAAGAGTTGCTAAAAGACTATTGGGATGTTTTTGCATAAAGAATATAGTTTCCAAATACATTTCAACTGGCATAGCTGGCATAAAATGAATGATTCAGATGGTTAAACAGCTGCTGCCGAAAATAACAATTAAATGCAAAGAAGTAAGAAATGGGAGTAATAAAGCCAATGGAATAATTAGAAATCTTTCCTAAAATGCTATGGGCCTTGTGTTGTGTTAACAACCTATTGGATATTGAGGAGTCACGCAGCTTCACCTTTGCAAAGATCAAGCACCTCTGTGCCCTAGAAAGAGCTCCTTCCTAAAAGTCGAAGGGGGATTGCATAACTTGGTCCAACCCAGAATATTGCCAGTTTACACCAAAGAGAGTCACTGGAGAAAAAATACAGTTGTATCATCAGATTTGGACACTGCTCAGTAGATAGAGGTGGTTGAGAGGGTTTTTAGAGATCAAATTGCCAGTAGAAGACTCAGAGTTGCCAGGAAGACATATTAATAGGTCTCACAGGGATCAGCATCATCGTTTATCACATTCTTCTATAAAAGCATGGGAAAATAAGGAGCAGAAGGTACAGAAAGTCACGATCGTAGTACCACTTCTCCCACAGAAGAGTCTGGGGAACTAACGAAAAAGTGAAGAAAGAAGAGGTAAAATCGCAATGAAATGTGTAACAAACCCTTTCTGGCTCCCTCTTACAGGTTGTATTTTAGTCCCCACAACTTTAAAAACTGCTGAACAGCTGCCTGTACCTAATGATACTAAATCAGTTAGGGACCATTGGAATTCATAAATTATCTGGCCACTTACCTCCACAGTCTCTTAGATGTGTGTGATGACTTAACCCCTAGATGAAGGTGCTCTGATATAATTAGTTTAAATAAACACAGCCCCTAGTAATAGTAACGAACTGGTGGCAAGACCGTTGCATCAGAAGCTAAAGCAGGAGACTCCAGTGAGCGGGGACATCTCTCCCACAGAAGAGCAGCTTTTACATCGTGATCACTGCTGTCAAGAAAAGCCTGTAGAAAAGTTGTATGCCCAAGATCTAAATAGTATGTCCACATACATGATCTGAGGAAGCAAAAGCTATTGTAAATGGCACAGGGATTTTATAAAGGCCATCCCCCACCAAATGCCATCGATGCATACTCTTGAGCTGTCAATGCTCCACTTAAGAGCATTGCCACTTTCTTACCAATACCTACATGCAACAGAGAAATAAGACAGCTGCACAGGCATAAGTTTTATCTGATGCCCTTAAATAAGCCAGTTGTATGTCACTTCTACAGCGGGAGTCAGAATGAATCATTTATAATGCAGATTTTCATGAGTTCATGTCGAGGATGGCATGCCACTAGGTCAAAATGCCTATTGGTCTTTCAAGAATACTCAAACTATTAGAAACAAATTGATCAAACAAGAAAAAAATCATAGGAAAGAGTTGTGAAAGACAGTCCACTGATAACTATTGACAAACCAGAGCACTTCTGGAGTTGAAGAAATTATCTTGATAAGCAAATCACGATTCAAGATCCTGGTGACAAAGCCAAGTGGGAGAAAGGCTGGCCAACTGTGTTTCCAGAAGATGTTTATGCAAAGCAGAAGTGGTCTTTTCCACCAAAAGCTTTCCAAGTGATTGCATTAACTCTACTTTTCATCTCAGATGTCTGGGAACCAGGACTTGGGGTGTCCACGATTACTACAGTGCTCACTCATTGTGAACAAAGCAAAGCCGTATCTTAGCTGGTGTGGTCACGAGCCAGCACAGCTTTGCAGAGCAGCCAGAGGGACAGCTTCTGATAGTATTTTCTAGGAAGTAAGAGCTAAGTCGTGACCTTTCACTCCTAAGGCACTGTCAGTCACGAGGCTAAACAAAACAAAACTAAACTGGCAGTTTTAATGACCTTATTTTAGAAAGCTGTAGGCTGATCTCCTCTAGGAAGAAGACCAATATTGCAGATTGTTTGATGAAAAGGAACAAATATCTACCTTATTGTCTGTAGCAGCGTTACAAAACTGGCATTGGTGGCAGATGGCTGTGCTGCACACAGTGTGCTAATGGACAAGCAAATGTCCCCAAAATCTTACTTTTCAGTTACATACACAGGCAGAAACAGAAATATTATAATCCATGAAGTATATATTATTTAATCTGATAACTTATTGCTATCCACGATATATACATTCAGTTGAATCTAACCACTAGAAAGCAACGAAGAGCAAATGAAGGATGAAGATATAAGTACCTTATGTACTGAACGGCTACAGAGCCGTGAATGCCTGCCATGACTGTGGCATAGGCAACCGCCCGTAACTGTCACTATAGATCAAACATATAGATGCTGTTCCCATTTCAGCCTTCTATCATACAAGGAAGAAGTGCGCAGAGATGAAGGCAGAGCAAAATTATTTCCAACTCATAACACTGCCTAGAGCACTGGGCCTGGGTACTGGCCACATCCATAATCTCCCCAGCTCTGCTTCTGACGTGTTGGAGCCTGGGAAGTTGCCCATTTCTAACCCAAGGAGTTACACTGGTTTCAAGCACAAAATGCTCTGAAATCTGCTGATGAAGACTCTGAGAGTTGCATGTTGCAAACCTGAGTTACAACAGTACAAACAGTCTGTTGTAAAACGCTCTGTTCACACTTCTTCAGAATATCCACAAAAATGGAACAAGACTTAAAAGTCTCTAAACTTCTTCTTATTATGTCATTTGCAAGTTTTGATTTTTTTTGGACAAAAATCACACAGAAATAATTTTTCCCAGAGCCCAGCTAAGCTTTGTCTATGGTGTAAGTTCTGTGCATTTTTTTTTTTTTGTTTCCCTTGTTGGGAAACAAAAGGCTACGGCTGGAACAGTTTCTATAAAACAAATGAGGAGGTTGGAAACTGTAATGCTTCAAGTTTTTAACAAGCAACACCAGCTTGGCTCCATTGCTCACATCCATTATTTTCTCCTCCTTCTTTTAGTTATTTCTCTAGTGTGGAAACACCTCTTCATCTTTGCTGAATGCTCACGTTGTTTGTGGCTCAGAGGCCAGTTTTCTCTTCGAAGCAAAGATCAGTGCTGTGGAGACAGGTTATTTCTCAGGGAACGTTACAAAAAAGTGGACAAATCCACCTCTCTCGGATGGGGCACTAACAATCTGCAGCGCACAGTGCCTCCTTTTTGCAGAGATTTCAGCTGCACTTTCCTGCCTTCTCCTTAGAGCCCCTTCTCAGCCCCCATGACTCCTCTCTGGTGTGAACACTTCTCTCTGGCCCAGTGCCAGCCCAGCACAGCTCCTCACACGTGCAGTACCTTGCAGATACTGGGGACAACTGCACACCCACCGACCCCTGGCTCTGGGAGAAGCGTAGCCGCAGCCACTTGTACCCACAGGGTTTCTACGGAGGGCAAGGAAGGGGTGGGAAGAACCCCTTGCCACCAACAGCCTGAGAAAACGATTAATAGCCCTCACTGGGACCTGTGAACTCACCCTTTCTTAGCCAGCTCCCTCCTTTCTCCCAGAAATTTGTACCGGTTCTAGTAAGTGGAAAGCCATTCATCGCTTCTGAAATCTCACTGTTTACATTTAAAATAATTTGCTTCACACGAACAAAATGATCTAGGAATACAGCAAAGAAAAAAGAATACTAGAGGAACTGTAGGTGTAAGGGGTCAGGGATTTGAGTCACAGCTGCACAACTGATGTGACATGGCACAAGCAGTCTGGCCAATCTTTTAATATAGCTGTTTTCATAAGAGCTGTTAGAAAACAAACAAAAAAGAGTCAAAAAATATTCTAGATAATTTCTCCGTTTTTTTTTTTTTTTATTTTGACATTCCCAAAGAAAATATGAGTTCAACAAAAACATGAGTTCACATGTAACATTCAAGCACAATACTCTTCTGAAATGTAGAATGAATAAATAGTAAAGAAAACAGGCAATTAACAAACAAATCTGATGCAGTTTTCCTTCTTCCCATATTTAGCAAATTATTATCCAATCTTGTAAATTAACACTTATTTGTGTTGTTTTTTTCTTACAGGATCTCAACAGGCTTTCACAAACTGTAAACAATAGAATGCCTCAGCATCTTAATGAAATTCCTAAGGAATTGATAAAAATCATTACACATTCCGTAGAGCTAACCACAGCCATTTCTTGGATGGAATATGGCATGCTTCCAGCACGTGATACTGCAGCCCATCTAATGAAAAGGCAGAATACCATGTCCTACTGGAATTTAATTTTTTTTTTAAAAAAAGGCATATAGAAGATTACATTCACTCTTGCTATTATTATGTGTTTAGGTAGCTAACGTTAACAGTCTTGTTATTAGTAATGTCGATAAAATATCAGCTCTAGTTTCACTCTGGAAGACTAACCCCTGGCACCAGAATGGAAATACCATGCAGGAGAGACTCCGGTAGAGTCTATGTCACTGTGAATACCTCCTGCAAGCACAGATACTGTCCCAGGACCTCATCCCAACCTGCAGGTGCAAATTCTAGACCACAGCTCGAGATGTGAGATCACATACGCTTGCCAGACCCTCCATCAGGAAACCTGGGTCTAATTAGGCTGGCATATCTTTACCCCAACCCTCCTGGGATTGGTTTCATCACATGGTTTGACTTCTCCACACTACAAAAGTCAGACTTGCCTTCATTTGATCATCATGACAATGGGTCAAAAAGGAGTAGGTATAATCTACTAATCAGGCTGGTAAAAACTTGGCTCGGTTGACCTTAGGGACTACAGCTAACTTGTCCAATTGTAGGCACACAAAAAGTGGAAGCTCCTTAGATACCATCTGTCGATCTCCTTTCCCTCTGCAGGAGAAAATGTGCAACTTAGACCTCCAAGCTTGGTGTAAAATGGCAATAATTAGCCATGCCTCATTGCTCACAGCATGGGGACATTCTTTCTTCAGTGGGACAAAATCCAGGGAAGGAAGCATGGTGATGCTT
Organism: Microhierax caerulescens; assembly: GCA_035590215.1. Lineage (NCBI taxonomy): Eukaryota > Metazoa > Chordata > Aves > Falconiformes > Falconidae > Microhierax > Microhierax caerulescens. The sequence continues at coordinate 15,170,560 of JAVJGJ010000057.1, forward strand.
TGCTCCAGTTGCATTTCAAGATAAAGTATACGAGGGACATACACATGCATATGCACATGAACATGGCTAACTGGAAAAATAAACTTTGCCTTTGGAAAGCTTTCTGACTTCATCTAGAAGTGCAAAGGCATCACAAAAGCCTCATCCATGTACCCTCTTCTGGAATACATCTCATCTTGGGATGCTATCTAATGCATATGACTAAGAGCACAGTGCACAGGGAACGTTCATTCATCTTATTCATTAGTGTGGTGAACTTTGCAGCCCACAAAAAAACAGGATCATCTTTCTTGCCCTCTTCCTGACATTGCAATGTGCAAGATGATGTCTGTTTACAGGTTAGAGGAAGCATAGCTCCAAGAGATACCAAAGGAGCCATGCTGTGAAGCACAGATACATTTCACATCCTCACTCTGTTTACTCATGTTATTTTTATATTGAGTTAGAATGAAATCTGTCCTAAAAATCACTGATGTGCAGCCTTTGCAAATGTGTATGCTGACAGCATGCTGCAAAATGTCCCTGTAAAGGAGCAGGATGTAGGAGGAAAGAGCAAGTCAGAAGGACACAAAAGGCACAGGAAGGTGACAGGTGGTTGATAAAAGCACTGAGAGCCTTCATAGGTGCTGCGGTACAATGTCTTTCATTGCAATGAAGAAGAAACTTGCAGCATGCGATCTGCCGTGTCCCTCTGAGATCTTAGGATGAATTGCAGCCAATATTAAAACTTCCGTTGGCTTCAGCAGGGTGAAGATTTTACCCCAAGCCAATTTACAAGACAGATGTATTTTGAGCGAAGTGGAACTAAGGACAACAGATAATGACATCCCTTCCAGCATTAAGCAGCTAGAAGGGATCCCCAGCCACCTCAGAAGAACCGAGGAATAACCATCTCCCTTTTACATCAATGCACATGTCAGATGTGTCTTAATTTGAAATGATGGCAAAAGAAAACTCTCTGGGAAAAATAAATTCCACAGGGCAACAAGAGACATAAGGAAAACTTTTCCAATTAAAATTTTCTGAATGTTTTCTTCTTTCTGGTTTCAGAACCCCACCAATAAAGCCTGCCACAGTTCTCTTCTTGAAATAATTTTGTGCACTGATAAAATCTTGGTTTGCTTTTTTCTTGTGTATATATTCCTATTTAATTTAGCTTGGTGTAAACTTAGGATGAGAAAACACAAATTGTTTTAATCATTAATATATTAAATATGGAAAGTAATCACAACAGTCTTCCAAAAAAAAGATAAAAAAAAAAAAAGCTGGAAAAGAAATACATGGAGAGAATAACATTGGATTGAATTGTTAAAACTGAAAACTGAGAAGGTATTTGCTTCCCTAAAAATAGAAATTATTTTGATCAGAAAACCAAAATATTCTCAGTATTATTCTGGCTTTTGGACTAGTTTTAATATCAAGAGTGAAATACTGCACCCTCCTCCAAATGGCACACGGTATTTAACACATCACTGCTTGTTACACTTTCTATACTTCCCTCACTCAAAACAACCCAGAAGCCACTGAGAAAATAGCGTAAGGCTATGCAGGCAGATGTACCATCTTATCTGATTGAAATACGAGCTATCAGAGGAAGAAAATTTATATTTGCTAAGATTCAATAAGGATGGCAGGTCCTGGGAAATAATTTGAATGCTTACTGAAGTCTTTGTCCTTTTGTTGTTGTTATTGTTCTCTTTTCTTTCTATTCCTTGTTTAATTTGGGCTTTTGTGTCTCATGAGTTGATGCTTAATAAGAGAGAGAGAGAGAAGATATCTCAGATATATAATGAAATGCATATTAGATTATTTGGATTATAATAAATAACAAAAAAATCCCTGCTCTTAGATGAGGCTAACTGGGGAATGCTACTGCATGAGGGGAAAAAAAAAAAGGTCTTGTAGCACTTTTCCTTGCTACTAGTAGACAGAGGCAACTACTATGGGGCTTTCCACCCCTCTAGTAGCTGTTCCTGCCTGCAAGCCCTCGCCCACAGCACATACGGGGAAGGAAAAAGCAGCCTGGATGCCTCTGTGGTGACGGCTGCAGCAGAAGAGGAAGACATTGGAGGTGGGCTACCTGCAAGAAGTTTATTCAGGCCATAAGAAAGCATGTCAAGATGCTAATAAGTTATTTAATGCGGATCCAAACCATAGCAGGTTTCGGGAGGTAGAAGCTAACCTGTATACCTAGACCTGAGGTGTTGCAAGACAGAAGTTACCTGTTTTTTAAGGCCCTATGAAGCATTTCTTCCCATAATAGATTAAAAAAAAAAGATGCTTTCTGTGGAAGTCATAGCGAAAACCAGACTTTTCTCATTAAAAGAAAAACCAAAACCACAGTGCTTTACTCTTAAAAGAAATAACCATGGAGGTATTACCACTGTGCTCCGATGGCACTAACTCTTGTTTTAGAACTTTTTCATGGTGATTACATTTTTTACTCAACACTACTCAACAAAATCAAGTTAATCATTCTTACTTTTCCAGAAGTAAGCTGAGGTATTTATGAGGTATGAAACTTACAGTAAATGGGGAGTATGACCAACTTTATAGTGGACTTCTGTATTTCCTCTCATGCTTCAGTTTTACACACATCTCAGATGCTAGCCAGGTAAATTTGCATCGCTCTTTAAGACTTTTTCTTTTTTTTTTTCCCTATCTGTTAATAAAACACAGCTGTCTATAATTTGTTAAACTGCTGTCCTTTTAAAAATCTATAGCTCGAAAGTGATACAAGCTTATAAATTTATTTTTCATATTTTCTAATACAGAATTTTCATGAGTGAGACAAAATGTCTCATGAGATATTTTAGGGCCACTGAGAGGTTAGTAGCTTTTATTTAAAGAAAATAATGAATTATTTCACTATAAGGCATCATTTATGTAATGACCTAGTCAACCATTTAATGATTTTTTTTCTCCTTGTTTAACTACAGCAAGCCGGTTGCTGTATGAGTCCCCATATCCTTGGGAATATTTACTATTGCAAGTTTCTAATTCCTTTTATGTTCCTGAACGGAACCTTCTGAAGTCTGGTCCAAGGAGTCAACCAGTGAGTTCACTAATCCCACTCCTGCTTCTAGGTTAAATAAATGTTGCTGAGGAATTTAAGATTGAAAAAACTTTGCCTTCACCAAGGCATTGTGAAGTTTGCATGTCATCCTGTCTGGGAAATCAAACAGCACCGCTAACCTATGATACTAGAAGATATTAGGAAGACTTAAAAATTGGGTGGCATGAAAAAAGTGAGTAAAGATTTAATAATATCATTTCATGTACATTAAGAAAGAGAAAGAGAGAAGAATGTGAAAACATACATTCATAAAGAACTCTTTTACCATAGTAAATACATTTTTTCTTGAGGATTTTTTTTCTTTTTTCTCTGCTATTCAACCATTCTGCTGTAAACAGAAAACAGACCTTTGGGGAAAAGGGATGGGATTGTGTGGGCTCTTTTAGGGACGGGGCAAATATACTAATGTTTTGATACAAGTGTTACCACTTATTCCAATCTTTCTCTGGCATAAACCAGAAAAAAAAGTATTTCTTCCAAGCTCTGAAGATATTCCCAAACAAGAATAGTGCTAGCACTAGGTATCAGTTCATAAAGAAAGACAGACCATAATGACACCTCGAATTCAACTATTCACACCCAAATAAGAAAGAAAAATAACTAGTAGGAGTTACTGCATACTGCCAACTCAAAATATTGAAAGTATAGGAGGCCTCATAAATACAGTGGGGTCAAGCAGGTTTCTACTTGAGGTCATAGGTCTGAGCTTTTAATGATTCACATTAGCAAGTTCTTCTCTATAACCATGCAAATTAGAAAATTCTCTTTTTAAAGGAAAATTCATGTTGCCATATTACCTGAAACACTACAAAAATATACTTGTAAGATGTAATATATTATCTAGACAGGGATATGGCTTGCTATATATGTAGAATCTCTCATTAAGAAACATATACCACACATACCCTGGCAAGAAAACAGCTCTTTTATGTAACTGGGAAGAATTGCTCCCAAATTCATTTCCACAAATGACAAACACACGCTTTGATATTCACAACTCACAAAAAATCCTCCACCACCAGCACCTGAAAAAGGGGAAAGAATTGGAAGTATTCCACTCTTTTCAAAAACATGTTTATCTCAGACACTGTTCAAAGGTGTCAAGAGTCAGACATAGTCCTGGCATAGGTGGAAGACCAAGCAGGAAGGAGATGAGCCATTTAAGACACAGGACAGATGGAGTTCATCACCTAGATGCAACTGGCACGTACAGCAGTTCAGAATGTGTGCTCGGTCTGATGCAATCTTTTAATGAGGCAGAGCCCCAGCTGCTCCACATCGGTCACAGTGCAGCTGAAAGCCCCTCGAAGTGACAGCAGCACCCTTCACAACCCTGCTCCTGCTTCTGAACTCAGCCACCAAAAAAGTGTTGCTGAGGTGCCTTGAAAGCTTTTTCCAGATGTAACTTCTATAATTAATTCTTCCTGTGCACCCATCTGAACTAAGCCTACCAGTCACGTAAGCAAATAAAACTGGTGGTGCACCTGTGAGCAGCTGGTCATTTTGTACACGATGGTGCGTGAGAAATTGCTTTTGAAAATGAATCCTTTGCAAAATTTTGTTTTCAAAATGGTTGTAAAAGCTGAACTAAGGGCTGGCATTGCATTTTCATGGGTTTAAATTGACCACGTTGTGGTTCATTGCAGAGATTGTCACGATGAGTTTGCTTTCTTCAACCCATTCCAGTTCTTAATGCTTAGCTGGGAACTGGAGTAACTGCAGAAACCTGAGGAACTCCATTAGGAACAGAATAACATTTACTAAGCATTTTCTTTCCTATTTGCATAGAAGCTGCATATGTCATATGACTGAACTGAGGCAGCCACTAGGGTGTGCAAAATAATACACAGATGTAATTCACATTTCATGAGATCCTTCACAGAGAATGGAATGGTTAAAAGGAAGACTAGGTTATATTAAATATTTAAGAATCTGCTACATTCCATAAAAGCCTTAGCAATGCAGTAAGCAGCCAGTAGATATTTATCGTTGTTCTTGTGGTCTTAAATTACTCTTAACTATTTAGAGTAGGATAAAAAAAATGCGGACGGCAGAAAGCAAGTGGTAGAATCTAACAATGGAGAAGAACGAGGTCATACCTTCTGAGAAGGAAATGCATTGTTGCGCAAATAATTGCTACTCCTAGATAAAATGGTAAACAAGTGTGTTTTTTACTTAAATACTAAGATCCTTGACTGAGAATCAAGCCAAAGGATCCCACAGAGGTCAAATACCAAAAGTCTTTGACGCTGTTGCTTCTATTTCACTTGGGATTTGGCAGAACAGAGATGTGACAGGTTCTGTGGAATTTTGAAAACATCCTTCTTTTATTTAGAACCTTTGCAGTATAAAAGACCAAAAAGAACTTTAGGTTTTAATAATAATTTAATTATCTTTCCCTCAATAGATCAAACTTTGTCCTGAATCAGTTTTAAGATCATGCCTTTTCTAGCTTAGGATGCGATTTAACTTACTGATTAAATAATTATAGTATCACCCTACAATGTTGATTGTGTGCGTGTTATGTACATCACACCTGTATGAGGAAGAGTATTAACTACCTGAAAGTAAACATTTTAAAAATGAGCTAGGCATTGAGAAAAAAAATTCTAAGACTGGTGCTTTTTCATGTTTTCCTGTCAAAAATGAGCTAATCTGGAACTAAAGAAATATCCTTTTGACAGTGCCAGAGCTCGCACATAGGAAGTGCAAGGAATGAAGTAGCTGCAATGTTTATATGAAACAAGCTGCAAGAATTGTACACAGCTCTTCCCAGCCTCCTTGGGATAGTCACCTTGGCAGCTGTGCTTGGCTTCCCTTATGCTGTGTGTTTGAAACCAGAATTAACTGAAAGCTAGAGCAAATGTCGGAGAAAACGTTAAATAAATTTCATATACTTGTGAACTTAAGAAATGAATGCAGGATTTCCCAAATGCCAGCTTCCTCCAGAGTTGGAGAACCTTCCTTATTTCCCCAAAAATCTTGTTTAGGCTCTCGCAAGAAGAGATATCCTAGGGTATGGTAATTAGAATTAATAAAGGCAGCATAAAGATGCACCATGGCTTTTGATTGCGAGGGACAGAGGAGCATAAAGTCCTAATAAATAAAGCTTAGAGAAACCAATTGCTTCTCCCCAAGCCCCTCAGCCTCTTCTTTTTTCTCCTTTCTTTGGGACAGCCACAATTTGTTGTGGTTTTCACCATTTCACATCGTACCCTTTTAACAATATACTGCAACAATAGTGCCTCATCTCTTTCTTATGGCCAAATGCCTTGGTGGAAGGGAACAGGAGGAAACGAATGAATTAGTTGGCGCTGACAAAAACATTTTGGCAGCTTACAGCTGTTTGTTTCTGTTTCGTTCCAATAGAACTGAAGAGCCTTTGTTGATCAGTGCCAAGGGACTACAAAGGTGGACCACGATGGTCTCCACAGACTCCCAAGTCTCCACCTACCCATCACTTGTTTCACACTGCATCCCAGACAGCCTTCAGGCGTAGCACCAGCATACTGTCTGGAGCACGGAGATTTCCTGTGAGGCTGGGCTTACAGGCACTACTTATATACCCAGCAGAGAAATCCTTTGTTCTGAACACTTCAGTGTCAGGTGAAGTACAAATACCTCAGAAAACTAAAATAATCTTGGCTGCAATGTCAGCCACGAAGACCAGGTGTGGACAGGCAACAGCAGGTGAGGACAAACAACAGGAAGGCAGAGAGATGAGAAAGATGGATGAAGGCGAAATCTTTAAGAAAGCAGAGTTCCTCAGACTAGCTTGTCATCTGAGAGGGAAACTTTCTATCCCATACTCCAGCTGTCTCCTTACTTTCTTCCTTCTCCCTTCCCTCTGTCCCTCTTTTCTACTTCAGTTGCTACTGCTCATCCATCCATCTCCTTCCCGTGCTTCCCCAGATCTCACCAACACTAAACCATGTCATTTGTAATAGCCTTGTCTTAACTGTATTTTGACTGCAGATAAAGCAATCCAGGGCTATGGGACCATACTGAGGTGACTTTGAGAACATTTATATACACATCATTTGGTTTGATTAATCTCTAATTCTAGACTCAGGGAAAAAAAATGAGATCATTCTAAAAATTACAGCAGGTTTGTCCATCTTTCTTAGTGGTTCAGAGATGGAAATTATTGATCTTGATGAACTATGGCCAAAATGTTTTCATGAATGAAAGTAGCTTTGTTTAAGAATTTTGGAAAATACTTGTTAACTCTGTAGGAAAAGATACTAAAGTAGAAAACCCAAGCAAGTCCTATTCAACCACCGTGCAGCAGAAGGTGAGCACAGCATTCCCTTAGGATGGGTGATGACTTAGAAAAATCCAGATTTCAGGAGCAGTGTGCATCTCTAGATAATAAACTCTTCAAGGAGAGGAAAAAAAACAAACCTGGGAGAACAAAAATAATTAAATCACCTTCATTCCTGCCAGCCTGCAGTTTGTTTCGGCTGATTGCTAGGGGAGAGCTTTACTTGCAGCGTCAGCTAGTGGCTATGGAAGAAACTGATGAAGGAATGAGAACACAGGTTTGGTTTTTCTGGAGTACTTGAAAGCTGGTGCCACGGGCTTGCACGGGCAAAGCAGCTTCTGACAGAACCAACCCGCTGGCTGTGGCAGAACATCACAATCTTCCTTTGCTGTTTTCCACCCAGCCCTCCAGTCATTCCTGTGCAAGGTTTCCTTGCCTGTCTTCTGACATCCGCTTTCTGACCTTGGGCAAGCCTTGTAATCTCTCTGGACAGGATTTTTGTTTTCATTCTCCTCTTCTTGTCTTTCCTTCTGTGGCAGCTTCCATAGACTCATGCAGATCTTCAGCTGAGGACCCAGCCCTTATCAGAACCGGTATTTCTTTTGTCACTTGTACTGATGTCAGCTCTAAAGGAGATGAACTAAAGCTGAATGCTCGCTTTTGCAGAGGTCTCTGTATGAAGACAAAACAAAGAAAAGCTGCTGTGCCTCTATGAAATTTCAGATTAAGCATTGTATTGGGTTTACATGGTAAGGTTGGTTTGGTTGTTGTTTTTTTTTTTTGGGGGGGGGGGGGTACAGGGGGGGCTTCAGTAAGAA